>CM062816.1:1127543887-1128143887 GCA_031772625.1 Pinus tabuliformis | reverse complement strand
ACCTGCGACTGGCAAAGGAACGGTGGTTGGACGGATACCTGTATACAGAGATCCACGAGATCTTTTTCTGCTCCTTCCCTATTGTGTTATACGAGTGGATTGCGAAGCTAGCAGATAGCAAAGGAAGGTGGAAACTTGACGGACCTATTGTGTGGACCCCGGAGCTAGTGCGAAGGTTGGAAGCATCGGAGGATAAAATCACCAACGGTATCGATCATTGGCCCGATTGCGTCATAGGAGGATTTGTGACTGAATTCGCGGTCGACACCTCAGTCAGCTACAACGAGATGGAGCGATGCTTTTTCAAAGGACCTCGAGGTAAGTACGTAAAATCTTTGAATACCTGGATTAAAATACTATTGTGCGAAAAACGGGTCATGTAGCTACCTTGATGTTTGGGACTACGCGAAGCAGAAAAACTTACAGGAATGAAGGAAAAAAGGTTCCAGAGTATATACCCTTGATTTCACCTACTTGAGGTGACGAAAAAGAGATAGCGAAGGTTTCTCCGCGAAGTGCTATTCAGTTAATAAGACAAGGATTCCTGCGAATACCACCTCCACCCACACCACCTTTGACTTCACCACCCTTTCCTCCAACTTCACCCATACCACCTCCACCTCCACCGCAGTTCAGTATGGCGAATACAGTGAAGTTGCCTTTGTTCAAAGACTTGGGAAATGAGGACCCAGACCAATTCTGGTTCGTTGTGAGGGCTGTATGGGAAGCTCAAGGTGTTACAGATGATCATATAAATAAGGCGACATTGGTTAGTGCTCTGCAAGAACGCGTGCTAACCTGGTATATTAAGTACTCTAATGATAATCTGAATGCTGGAGTGGCAGACATCCAGGCAACATTGGATAGGGAATTTAGTAGGCCTAAATTTGAGGCGCAGTCGATTGTGGGATTCAAAGAGATCGCAATGCAACCGCCTTGGGAACTGGATCAGAGGCTGTAATGTACAATCCGTGAAGCCAACATGAATTTGACAAATGGACAACATCGCGAGTGTTTTGTAGCTTCGCTACTACCACACTTAAGGAGTGCGCTGTCGCAACAGAAGATAACCACTCAAGCGGAGGCCTTGGAGATTGCCATGAGACTACATGAAACTCCGATGCAAGATCCTAATCTAGGAGTTCAACAGATCCATGCGCAACTGAAGAATTTGTGCCTTGAGATGCAAAGTCTGAAGCAGGACAAGATAGTTTGACTAGAGGTACGCGAGGAGGTATGGTGCTTGAAATGCAAGAGTCAGGGTCATGACAAAGACCATTGCTCGGTCTTTGCAAACTATATTGTAGGAGGAGGACTGATGCCTTTAAGGACAGAAGCTCAAGCAGGACCTAGCGCGGGGCCTGCATTATGGTGCACTATCTGTTAGGTAGCTGGAAAACATGCCACGGATAACTGTCACTTGCTACAGAAGTTTGTACAAACACCGCAACAACTGTTCTGCATCTTCCGTAGGTTGGTAGGGCATGATGAACGTACTTGCAGGAGCTATGAATTGATGATGGATAGCCCTGACAAAGGAGGTTGAGTTCGATTTGGAGCATGCACATGAAACCTTCATGGAAGTTAAGAAGAGCTTCGCTGAGGCCTCCACCTCAGGAAGTAAGGATAAGCCTGAGAAGGAGATGAACCTCTCTATGCTCACAAATTTCCTAGAGACCTGTATGAAGTTGTTGCGCGACAATTACAAGAACTCATCAATAGATGCGCTGGAACCACGCTAGGTGAGCCGCGCGTAGTATGAAAGATTGGCAAGCATAAAACAAGGACAAGACGGGAGATGAGGCTGACCGCGCAGATAGGAGAATATGAAATGGGTCAGGTCATTTTGGACCTACGGTCAGATGCGAATGTCCTACCAAAGCAGACTTGGGAGCGAATGAGGAGACCTACACTGCAATGGTCTCCAATTCAGCTAAGGATGGCGAATCAGCAGAAGATCATACCCATGGGGCGACTGCAGGGGGTGACTGTGGATATTGAGGGAGCGAGCGGGCTGGCTGATTTTGAAGTAATAGAGATAGTGGATGACAACAATCCCTATCTTGTGCTCCTGGGAATTGACTGGGCTATTGATATGAACGGGGTAATCAATCTGAAGAAGCGAAAGATGATCTTTGAGAAGAAATCGCTGCGCGTAATAGTACCCCTCGATCCTGCTGAAGGATCACGCTATATTGAACCTGTTTGCGATTATGAGAGTGATGATGACCTGGATTGTATCTATAAGATAACAACGCGAGACCAAGATTGGGTGAATCCCACCGTGGATGGACGTATTACATGGGATCGTGAAAGTTCCTGCACTTCGGACTGTGATGAAGAAATAGAACGCTGCGTTGTGTGTCGTCAGAGGTAAGAAATATGCCTACTTATGATAGTCTGAATGAGGTAGATATCTTTTTGGATGCATTTGAAAGAGAGGTACCAGAAAAGCAACGCTTCTAGGCATTGGACTAGGCACTGTGTGCTACGCCTGTGTGATGGTGGGGTACGCACAAGGGAAGCTTTGATGATTGGCGCGAATGTAGGAGGATGATGAGAACACGATTTGGGAATCCTAAGATGTGATTGATAGACAAGTATGATGGGCAGAATGATCTGCACACGTATTTGGCCAAATGCGCCCAGGCTTATGGAGAAAAGCCCCAACCTGAGTGGGTGCACTTGTAAAGTGATACCCTGGATGTTGTCCCAATGACTTGGTATATAGAAACAGAGCTCCGCCATGGGACAGGCGAATGGGATATCCTGCGTGAAGGATTCATGATGACATTCAGTTTTGAGGATGGGTTTGATAGTATTGATGAAGCGCTACAAGAGGTGAAAGCAACACTCTTTAGGATACCCAGGATCCTTTAGACTTAATTAAGCCTGAATGGGCTAATCAGTTGAGTTGCGTGCTAGAATGTTATAATTTAACTATCGAAGAAGAGGACGAGGATCCACGAAAGATTAACATTGCAGAAACAGAAGGTCATTGTGAGGTTCAGGGACCGCAGATTGAGAACCTTGATATAACCGCACTGTTGAAAACGAAACAAGTGAACATTGGTACGGAGGCAGAACCCAAATTCGCAAAGATGGGAGACTACTGGGACGACGCGACGGTGGATAAGGTCGCTGAATTGCTCCGTGAATACCAGCACTTATTCCCTACCAAATTTACGGATTTGAAAGGAATAATCGGGGACCTAGGAATGATGAAGATCACGTTAAAGCCCGATGCGAAGCCAGTTAAGCAAAGTTCTTACTGTCTCAATCCGAAATATAAGGAGAAGGTCCGCATAGAGCTAGAAAAGATGCTTGCGGCAGACATCATTGAGCCTGTGGAAGAATCTAATTGGGTAAGCCCAATGGTGGTACAAGAGAAGAAGCAGAAGGATGAGATAAGGATATGCGTGGATCTTAGAAAACTGAATGATGCTTGTGTGCATGATCCTTTCCCGACTCCGTTCACTGATGAAGTGTTGGACAATGTAGGCAGCCAGGAAGCATATTCCTTTACTGATGGGTTCTCTGGGTACCACCAAATCAAAATCGCATTGGAGGATAGGAGAAAGACAACCTTCGCAACTGAGTGGGGTTGTTTTCAGTACACTGTAATGCCGTTTGGATTGAAGGATGCGCCTGTGATCTTCTCATGCATGGTTGTTGCGACATTCAAGGAATTTATTCATAAGCTCCTGGAGGTATATTTTGATGACTAGACAGTAATTGGATTGGTTAAGCGCCATGTAGCGAGCTTGTGCCTGATGTTGGATACCTGTCGAAGATACCATATCGTGCTCAATCTTAAGAAGTGTCTGTTTTGCGTTCCTTTTGGAAACCTATTGGGACATGTGGTTTGTAGACAGGGATTGATGGTAGACCCCATGAAGATCGTGGTGATACTGAACTTGGAAGCGTCGAGGAGTGTGAAACCGCTGCGCACTACTTTGGGATATACGGGATATTACAGAAAGTTTATCAAAAGCTACGCCCAAATCACCGCGCCTATGGAGAAATTGTTGAGAAAGGACATCACGTTCTGCTGGAACAATGACTGTAAGAAGAGCGTGGATATATTGAAAGAAAATATGGTTACCGCGTTGATTTTAGTCTTCCCAGATTGGAAGAAAGAGTTTCATGTACATGGCGACGCGTCATGTATAGCATTGGGAGCAGTACTAACACAAGCTGGCAGAGAAGGCTTTGACCGTCCTATCACATTTGCAAGCCGACGATTATCTAAAGAAGAGAATATATATTCCACCACTAACCGCGAGTGGCTAGCTATGGTGTATGCGCTCCAATAGTATAGGCACTACTTGCTAGGAGGCCATTTTAAGATGCATACGGATCACTCCACGCTAAAGTACCTAGTCAATGAGCCTGTGTTGGGGGGGAGAATCTGCAGGTGGCTCTTATTGTTCCAGGAGTATGATTTTGAAGTTGTTGTGAAGTCTGGACGATTGAACATGGGACCAGATCATCTGTGGTGCATCGAAACAGGGGAGGAATTTATTAACTTGGAAGAAGGATTGCCTATCGCGCAGCTATTTGCAATGTGTGTTGCGGATGGTCATTTGGAGGATATAACACACTTCCTAACAACAGGAACTGCTCCGGAAGTATACACTGTCCAACAAAAGAAGGAATTAGTAGTGCACGCGACAAATTTCTCTGTCATTGCTGGGCATCTATACAAGATGGGGACTGATGAGTTATTGCAACGGCATGCACCTGAGTTCGAAAGAAGTTGCATCCTTGCGGACGTTCATGGGGTGTTGTGGGAGGACATTATGCATGGAGAGCAACTGCGTAGAAGATTCTACACGCAGGGTTGTGGTGGCCAACCCTTCACCAGGATTCAAAAGCATATTGCAAGGCGTGTGATGTATATCAAAGAACGGGCAGGCCATCATAGAGGGATGAAATGCCTTTGAATCCACAAATGACATTGCAACCCTTCGAGAAGTGGGCGATAGATTTTGTAGGACCCATTCAGCCACAAGGAAAGACAGGAGCAAGGTACATTATCACTGCGACGAAGTATTTGACTCGTTGGGTAGAAGCACAGCTGGTGAAGGATTGCATGGGCGCGATTGTTGCGAAGTTCCTATTTGAGCATGTACTGACGCTATTTGGCTATCCAAAGATCTTGATGAGTGATCATGGTACACACTTCCTGAATGAGACGATTAGTGCACGAATAGAGGAATTTCAGGTATACCACTAGAAGAGCACACCTTATCACCCACAGGCTAACGAGATAGTGGAGACGTACAACAAAGTGCTCGAAAATGCGCTGACCAAGGTTTGCAATGCTCAGCGAATTGATTGGGACCTACGCATACCTGTAGTACTGTGGGCTTATCGAACGACATGCAAGAATTTGATTGGACAAACCTCTTTTAGGATTGTCTATGGTGTGGAACCAGTAATGCCTATGGAATACATCGTGCCTAGTCTGCGCATAGCAACGCTCACAGGTATGACAGATTGCGGAGCCCTGGAAGAGAGGTTCGCACTACTGGATGAGCTCGAAGAAGAAAGATTTTTAGCTGGATTTCACCAGCAGGTCCAAAAGCAGCGCGAAAGGGCATGGCATGATTGACACATCAAGCTACGCACATTTAAGGTAAATGACCTGGTTTGGTTATATGATAGTAGGTTTGATAAATTTCCAGCGAAATTCAGGATGCACTGGTTAGGGCCTTATGTTATTAAGAAGATTACCAACGGAGGAGCGGTACAGCTGATCAAATTAAATGGAGAACCCTTCCCAAGAAAGGTGAATGGCAGTTGCTTGAAGTCATACACCGACGGTTCGGCCATGTGACTAAATGAAAGTAGCATAGTCTTAGCGCTCCAGGTAGCTGAAAGGAGGCGCGGGATTATAAACTACACTGACCGGGTTGGGGAGCTGCGCGATTGGAAGATGGTGCGAAGCAAGGACATGTCACTGGGTCTGCGGCAGTGCGGAGGGAGCTATGCTACCCAGGGAGAAATCGCGCAGATCGGCGAGAAAGTGACCATTAAAGTAACTGTTCATGAAAAGACGATAGAAGTGAGGCCAAATGGAGCGGGTGACTAACATTTAAGACGAAATTTATGGCTTAGATCCTTGAAAATCTGCCGCTAATCCGGCATTAATGAACTGATTTTGGGGGGAATGGTCGGATTTGAATTCAAAATGGCGCATTGCCTGGGAGAGAGGCAAGGCTATAAATCTAGAAGCTGAGGAGGAGGATATCGAAGACATCTCGATGGACGATGAGGATGTGGGAGTGGAAATAGAGGAGGTTGAAGCCTAGGGTGCGGACCCTATTACACGGTTGTCGGAGTATGGCCCTCTGCATAAGCCTAAGTCCAAGATCCCAAAGGACATTGATGAAAGTAAGACTCCCCTGCAAACCCCTCTGCTACCGAATGAAATTGCTTTTGACGGTCTGCATTTGGCATGGGTGCCGATATTGAAGCTCGAAGACTGGGACTTGGTGGACCATGAGAAGTTCTTGCACCTGGCGGCTGAACAGCTGATGCGCCGCATCATAGACACGAATATGGGGATGACAGCATTGGAGCCGCGAAGGTGGCTTAAGGTGGTAGAGAAGGCAGGATTACTCAACCTGCTCTAGGTGTCACATTATAACCTGACCCCGGTGACAGTGTTGGTCATCAAGCAGCTGCTGTGCTTGGTGCATGATGGGTGTCTATGGCTAGAGAAGCCGATACCCATCACTGATATGTTGATTCATAGAATAACGCGCCTGCCATATATGACGAGAATCCAACAATGATCTTTGGTGGCAAGGGTGGCGAGCAAGCGCTCACAGAATCAATGAAGGAGAAGTTCAAACTGGTGAAGAAGTCGCGTGGGTACGCTATCTCCAGCATCTGCGACCCCGCTGTGAAGGTGGCAATGCAGGTCCTTGTAGGGAAGATGATGTGGAAGTGTTGTGCCGATGAGGTGCCGACGCCTGTCATCGCGCTCATAGAGCAGTGCGCGGAAGGAGTCCAATTTAATTGGTCGGAATACCTTCGTGAAGAGTTCCTGGCAAACTGCCGCGAAGCGCAAGAGCAAAGCAAGACCTTCCACTACGCGTGGCTCTTGCTGTCGATCGTGCTGGTAGCGTGGGAGCTACCAGAGGAGAGCCAGTTCCCCTCGGTCGCGCTAGACCTTCTTGAAGCAGCGAAGTACGCTTCGCTGTGGGCGACCAAGGACGCGGAGCGAGTTCGGGACAACAAGATCTTCTGGATCTTGATGGAAATGAATATCAGGATGGCCATCAATCGCAAGCCGCAATTGTTGCCCACGGTATATGCTAACCTGCAGAGCTATGTCGAGTTTAAAGCTGATTTCCATCGAATATCAATCAGGGTGCGGAAGGACCCTACGCAGAAGTGGTACGATTTGCCGTACCTAGCCACAGATGATGCCATCGATGCGGTGCTTGATAAATGGCCGGTGGAGTGGCGCACTACCACAGACTTGGCGGTGGGTGGAAGCAAGTTCGTTGCGTAGAAGAAGAAGGAAGAGGCCAAGCTGAAAATGGTGCAACTGGTTGAAAAGAGGAAAAAGGAGGCCGCTGAGAAGGCCCAGGCGGAACAGGCAGGAAAGGAGGCAAGAAAACAGACAAGTGGCACAGAGCAGGGCTTTGACAAACGCGCGTGGTCGTCTTCACCTGAGATCGAAGAGGAGGACACAGAGCAACATGACGCAGACCCTTAGGAGACATCCGCTCGCATTAAGCGCCCGAGAGAGCTGGAGAAGGGAGGGTCCAGAAAGAAATCCAAAGCGACCAAGACCTCGTTGGACCCTATCACATTGATAGAGGGCGACTTATATGACATTGGTGACACAGTCAGAGATGTCATCGCGGAGGCCCTGCAACAATTTGAAAAGCAGCAGAAGATCATCTTAGGGGCCATCTAGACCGAGCTGTAGTAGTTGTAGACCCACACGTCGCACGCTGGTATGCTGTCTACCAGCTTGTCTATCGGCACGTTAGAGGCTGCCGATATGCTGCGCACGAAGGCTTCCAGTGCGATAGTGCTGCCAGATGGAGCACTGACCATGGAAAATGAGGCTGACAGGCCCACTGTCAGCGCCTTGAAGGGAGTTGGACTGAACCTAGCAGCGCTTCTGCGTGAAGCACTCCACCTCTTGCAGGATGGAGTAATTGCAGAGCTGAGGGCCCGTGAGCATCGCACCCTCTAGGTGATTAGCGAACAATGGATAAACAACAAACAGATGGCCCTACAGAGAAATGCTGCCATCGCCGCTGAGGCCGAGGTGACCAGCCAGAGCAAGAAGATCATACAGGTCATGGAGGAGGCATGCAGAATGGTCCCAGAGTTGGCCATTCCGGAGGAGGAGCCAGTCGAGGTTCACATCCGCAAATTGGCCACAGGGGTGCGCGACACTCAGACAGAGATGGCGCGGGTTCAGTTGGAGCTAAACCTACAGATTACAGAGCTCCAGTTGAGGGCCCAACCTTCAACACCGCCAGAGGTAAAGGAACAGCGGGCAGTTGCTGTCACAGAAGTAGTCGTGGCGGTGGAGAGTGTAGTGATAGACTGCACATAGTTGTTCGAGCAATTGTTTGAGGTCCTGACCAGCTTGCAAGAGGACCCAAACATCCAGAGGCTAGAGACGGAATTGTGCGAACACCGACAACACTATGACGAAGTTAAGGGCACAACGCGAACCGTTGCGCTGACACAGAGGTTAGCCAAGCTGCAAGAAGCCAAGCAGTTGAAGGAACAGGTGGATGCAACGTTGCACAAGGAAGCAGTGCTGAAGGCGTGACTAAAGCCCTGGCTAGAGGAAGCTTACGCAGTCACAGGAAACATTGAAGGCAAGCTTGCGACTCTGCAAGCGACGCAACAACAACTTCAGGCTGACAGCGCAGGAGCAGTAACCGAGAAGACAATTGAAGATGCGAAGCAGGCAGCAACTTAGTGCACAACCGAAGTTGCGGTCATCCGGGTCGAGCTGGACGGGCTTTGCGCAAAGATCTCCGTGCCTACCGAGTGACTCGAGTGTGAGTCATGATGTTTGTGTTGTGGGCTTGTTGGGAGTGGGATCGCCCAAGGGCAGTTTCGGGGCTAAGAGACCATGTTTAAGTCAATTTTTGTAATATAATTGTAAAAACTCCGCATTTTGTGGTCACGCAGCGCGAAGGTGTTATGTGTCAAAAAGGGTAGTCCGTCCTTAGTTCTGTAAAGTAAAGTCGGCTGTAAGAGACCCACCCCGCGGACCATGGGATTGTGTAAAAAGAGCTAAGCTCTAAGTAGTTTAGGCATGAATAAAAATGGGAGATCATGTAGTAGAGTGATAGCTTTGAAGAAGAAGTCTAAGTCTTGGGTCGTAGCGTAGATAGGGGCTCTGTAGCTGAGTGTGTAGATGCCTAGGGTAGAAGTCCGCAGCTGAGTGCACGGACCCCTGCAGTTGTGTGCGCAGGGTGGATAGGGTCTGTAAACACTTGGAAGATATTAATAAAAGGAGTTATTCTGCAATTTCTGTGTCTTTGTTCTGTTGATGTGTTTGGATATTTTATGTATGAATTTCCTTTATTATTCTTATATGATGCACGAATGAATGCAATTACATTGAATAATCGAACACAATTACGAATATCTGCTTACGCGGTGTTAACTGTAAGTATTTGATGAGATAAGCAAATCACTTAGAATAATTGAGGAATCTACACGGCATGCTGCCTTAGCAGTGCGGAAGTACCCAAGCCATAGGTTGGGGCTGCGCGAAGGTCGATCGTATGCTTTCGCGAAAGTATTGAAGGCTGGAATAGAGGGTTTGTCTTGCAAGCCCTAGAGTGAAGCCACCTGTGCGAACACAGGGATAGAAGAAATCAACTGGCATCACAACCATCTCAGGGTGTGGAAACTTGGTTCCAATATCCCCCCATACTACTTCGGGTGAGACTTCGGTGCGCGCTCTGCGGGCCAAAGCCGAAAGGGCCAGTATTGTAGGGATTTGTTTCGCTAATTAACGCTGTACTTGGGCCAGGCCCCCTCAAGCCAACACCTAGGAATATCACCCTAAAGCTGCTTCATCTAGGATGGATTGATGCATAACATGGCCTACTAGACACGCGCTAGACATGGCTCGATATCCAATCACACGTAGACTAAACCACACACTCTCAGAGTCACAAACAGTAAAGATTTGTTATTTACAATTAGAGGAAAGTGTAACTGCTTTGCCACAATCAGCCATTATTAGATAGGATTTTGTGACCTATCCTGGACAAAATTGAAGATCACTGTAACATTCTTATTTTAGAGATAAAATATTCAGAGACAGAAATGTGTGCCTTTGTTTTCAGAAGTGTTTGACACCCACACTGTTCTGAATCCCTATTTTGCATCTAACAAGGATGATAAGAGAAACAACGACAGTGAAAACACAACCATATCCTGATTTTGAGAAGCAAAGTTAATTTCTAAATCTCCTGAAGATTATTTTTCTGCATATAGATACACAGATATCTAGATTCTGAATTATTTTTAAGTCCCGCAGAGAAACATTTTTCTGTAATTTTTATGAAAATGGGAAAACATGTGATTTGAGGATAAATTTGATGGAAAACATTTCTTCACAAGGGAAGCGCGAATGCAACTGCATTTAATGAATATCAGAGTATGGGGTATTGTTAGTGGGACATAAACAAAACCCACACAGCATGGGAAAGAAATGGAAAGGATGCTCAGAGATGATAAAGCAAAAGCTACACTGGACTTGCAGTGCCGAGCACGCAACATCATTGGATTTGACAAAATCATCCAAGGAATTATTGGAACAATTGAATAAATTGTGCCAATTCTTTCTCCCAGTCCAAGTTTTTATTGATGAAACAATTCTTTGCTCCCGGAATGACTAAAAATGAATCAATGCCAAGTCATATTTGTGCATTCAACGGAATGGTACAAGAAGAAACAAAAGTAGTTGTTAAGGTAAAATAAGACGGCAGCCAAAGCCGTTTTACTAAACAACTTACCATATAAGAACTTGATCTTTATGCTTAGATAGTGTCAAACAACTTTAGTGGCACTATGGCACTGTGAGGTAGCCTGATCCTTCTAGGACTTGGTCTTCCCAGACTATCATACGCTAATCATTATCCCTTACTTTATAAGGGATAGTCTTTGGGGATGAGTGGATGATCAGGTAGGTAGGAAGAGGCATATGGCGGAATATGTGATTGGAAGGCATCTTCCTTTCATGAAAAAGAAGTTGTTGAGTTCTTTCCAATGAATAAGCTTTTGCTTCACTTGGGAGGGTGGGTGAGGTAGTTGTCCAGTTTAAATCTGATTTAGCAATTTAGGTTGCATCTAGGACAGGAATATTTGGAAAAAGGCATGCCCCCCGATTTCTTATATTTGCGGTGGAATGTGCATACCTTTTCTTTGGTGGGAAATGTAAGAATGTGCATACCCAAAACACTACTAAACCTCACAAATTAGCTCTTTTTTGCATTCCCACTTAGAAACATCTATTTCCTCAAAAGTCTCCAAGTGCTCTAAGATTGTGTTATACCTTACAAGTTAGGAATTTCTGAAGGTATATCTGCTTTGTTTCTTCTGTGGTAACTTTGTTTTGAATGCCCATTGAGGTTTGTTCAATATGGGATTCTTTGCTAGTAATTTTTATAAGTTTTTGTATAAGTAGTTGTAGCATGCTGTTTTAATTTTTAACATATGATTTTGTGCACCATACATAACTTTTGTGGTAACTAATTGTTGTTTAATGGCTGGTAAAGTGTAGAGGACTTAACTTTTAGTATGGTCGAAACCATTATGTACTTCTTCATAATCAGCCATTATTAGATAGGATTTTGTGACCCATCCTGGACAAAATTGAAGATCACTGTAACATTCTTATTTTAGAGACAAAATATTCAGAGACAGAAATGTGTGCCTTTGTTTTCAGAAGTGTTTGACACCCACACTGCTCTGAATCCCTATTTTGTATGTAACAAGGATGATAAGAGAAACAAAGACAGTGAAAACACAACCATATCCTGATTTCGAGAAGCAAAGTTAATTTTTAAATCTCCTGAAGATTATTTTTCTGCATATAGATACACAGATATCTAGATTCTGAATTATTTTTAAGTCCCGCAAGAAACATTTCTCTATAATTTTTATGAAAATGGAAAAACATGTGATTTGATGATAAATTTGATGGAAAACAGAAACAACAACAGTGAAAACACAACCATATCCTGATTTTGAGAAGCAAAATTAATTTTTAAATCTCCTGAAGATTATTTTTCTGCATACAGATACACAGATATCTAGATTCTGAATTATTTTTAAGTCCCGAAAAGAAACATTTCTCTGTAATTTTTATGAAAATGGAAAAACATGTGATTTGCTGATAAATTTGATGGAAAACATTTCTTCACAAGGGAAGCTCAAATGCAACTGCATTTAATGAATATCAGTGTATGGGGTATTGTTAGTGG
Source organism: Pinus tabuliformis (assembly GCA_031772625.1). NCBI lineage: Eukaryota > Viridiplantae > Streptophyta > Pinopsida > Pinales > Pinaceae > Pinus > Pinus tabuliformis. Next base: position 1,128,131,390 of record CM062816.1, on the reverse strand, counting down.
GACATAAACAAAACCCACAAAGCATGGGAAAGAAATGGAAAGGATGCTCAGAGATGATAAAGCAAAAGCTAACACTGGACTTGTAGTGCCGAGCACACAACATCATTGGATTTGACAAAATCCTCCAAGGAATTATTGGAACAATTGAATAAATTGTGCCAATTCATTCTCCCAGTCCAAGTTTTTATTGTTGAAACAATTCTTTGCTCTCAGAATGACTAAAATAGTAAAAATGAATCAATGCCGAGTCATATTTGTGCATTCAACAAAATAGTACAAGAAGGAAAAAAGTAGTTGTTAAGGTAAAAATAAGACGGCAGCCAAAGCCGTTTTACTAAACAACTTACCATATAAGAACATGATCTTTATGCTTAGATAGTGTCAAACAACTCTAGTGGCACTATGGCACTGTGAGGTAGCCTGATCCTTCTAGGACTTGGTCTTCCCAGACTATCATACGCTAATCATTATCTCTTACTTTATAAGGGGTAGTCTTTGGGGATGGGTGGATGATCAGGTAGGTAGGAAGAGGCATATGTCGTAATATGTGAGTGGAAGGCATCTTCCTTTCATGAAAAATAAGTTGTCGAGTCCTTTTTAATGGATAAGCTTTTGCTTCACTTTTGGGGGGCGGGGGGGCTGGATAGTTGTCCAGTTTAAATTTGATTTAGCAATTTAGGTTGCATCTAGGACAGGAATTTTTGGAAAAGGCATCCCCCCCCCGATTTCTTATATTTGTGGTGGAATGTGCATACCTTTGCTTTGGTGGGAAATGTAAGAATGTGCATACCCAAAACACTACTAAACCTCACAAATTAGCTCTTTTTTTCATTCCCACTTAGAAACATCTATTTCCTCAAAAGTCTCCAAGTACTCTAAGATTGTGTTAGACCTTACAAGTTAGGAATTTCTGAAGGTATATCTGCTTTGTTTCTTCTGTGGTAACTTTGTTTTGAATGCTCATTGAGGTTTGTTCAATATGGGATTCTTTGCTAGCAATTTTTATAAGTTTTTGTATAAGTAGTTGTAGCATGTTGTTTTAATTTTTAACATATGATTTTGTGTGCCATACATAACTTTTGTGGTAACTAATTGTTGTTTAATGGCTGGTAAAGTGTAGAGGATTTAACTTTTAGTATGGTCCAAAGCATTATGTAACTTCTTCATAGCTTCAATCAAGTTGAGAGCTTAACTTGTCCTTTATTCAATTTAGGACAAGGACAAGGAGAGCTTAACCTGTTATAAGTTAAGAGGACCGTCATCGTTGTTGTTATCTAAGATCATCCAATCTATTTTTGAATGAGATGTACTTTTGAACCTTGTTTGCAGTGATACGAAGGGCTCCTCATGAATTCAAGATTGCTTGCCTCGAGGTAATTGTTGCATTTGTATCTTTGTTTTTCTATATCATAACATAAATGTGTTATCTATGACACTATATATCCAGTATGAGTTATCTTTTATATACTCTTTGTTTGAAGAATTTATTTTGTGTATATCTATTAGAATATTCCTCTATGATAGGTTGTGGTGACAATTATGGACTAGCTAACCATGAAGATTATCCAAAATATGAGAAAGGTTGAAATCCTGTGCAAGGGTATTCCATTATATTACTTCAAACAACTGTGTTATCAATGCAATCATAAAATGTGACAAAAAAATTCATGGCCACACCATCAGAGTCAGAGAATATGATATAATTTAAATATTGAAGTCTATTTGTGGTCATAAATGGCCAATGGAACAATAAAAAAATACAAAGATGAGTATATAATGGGAGAGTGCTAAAGCATCTCTATGACAACTGTAAAAGAAATAAAGGGTACAAAGAGAGTGTCAAGACCCAAAATAGATATTGAACCGTAGAGAATCTAGAAGAGAAAAATGGGCGAGGGTTCCAATGACATCAAGGAAAAGTCCCGAAACAACAAAGTTGTCAAATATCTCTTTTAACATCCAATGGCATGAAGAAGTGTGTAATGAGATTCTTGTCATGCATTAGTCATGTCAAATGATATATGAATGTCAAATGACAACACAATGTACCACTGCGTACAAGATAAATGTTATGAATAATATATATAAATATATAAATAAATAATAAACGTAATAATAATTAATTAAAAAATAACTATTTACTGACGAGGCATGTCTCTAAGGATATGACTAGTCATGAAAAGGCACTTGCCTAGGTATATAAGCATGCCCCCTCATTTGTAACAATCATCAAATCATATCTTTTGTATATTTCTATATAAATATTACTATCCTATAATGGATATTTACATATACTAGATCTTCTGAGTACTTTGTTACACTTATGAAGTTTGTCCATAACATTGGTTTCAGAGGCAATCTAATCCTGGGCTTTGGCCATCAACCTATCCGTCAACATCGTTGTCGTTGTGATCAAGCGTTTTGCTAGATAACTGGAGCTTCTTCATTCTGCTGGATTCGTCGTCAGGTCTTTGGCAATTGAAAAGAAAAAAAAAGAATATATTAGAAAAAAGAAAAAGCGCACATATTAAAAAAAAGGGTTAAAAAATATATTAAAAAAAGAGAAGTAAAGAAAATAGGAAAAAACAGTCAAGTATAGATATAATTGTGAGAACAAAAAAAAAATTATAAAAGAAAAATATTAAAAAAATGTATAAAAAAATATAATTGCAATAATAAAAAAAGAAACTGATCGGAGCTGCAACGATAACAACCACAGTACACAGGTGGAAGCCCCGCTAGACTCTGTTGCTGTCGTCTGAGTCCAGTTGTAGCTGCCATCACCACAGACTCCCGATTCTACACTGTTGTCGCTTGTCCCATCGTCCTCAATTATGACCTCACATGTCTGTTAGCTACTGTGTTAATCCACTTTTTCCCCCCTGTCGTCCCACCAACAACCACCATTCTTCGCTACTGCTGCGCAAGCATTTTGGTCATTGCCTGAGCCGCAGTCTGTCACCGCAGCCCACAACTTCAGCCGTCCACGCTGCTACGATTGGAGTCCTTGTCCTGAACACACTCCATCGCTACCAATGTTGACCAACACCGCTGCCATCGACTAGAGTAGTTGTCATCACTATAAAAACATTCAGACATTACAGCGACCACCATTACCACTGTGTCCTAGTGTTCTTTGTTTATCGACCGCTAATAGTCAAATAGCATTGCTATTCGGGATCAACCATAAGTCACGAATTGAGTTGTTAGAAGAAAAGAAATTTATAGGTCAAAAACCTTGATTCAACGTTATTTTTGTGACTTCCATATCAAAATCCGCCACACATAGTTGAGTTGCTTGTTACTTAAGCCATCCAACATACAAAGCAATAATAGTTATGAACAACTGATTAATTTCAGTCGTAGGAAGAAAGGGACATACGTTAGTGCTAGAGTCCATATAGCAACTAGTCGCTAGGACCATCACATTCCTTCGTATTGTCGTGTCCATACAACGTTTGATATTATTCCACACATTAATCCTTTAGTTAACAAATTGATATATTACATTTCAAGTCAATCTGGAGAAAGGTGAAGGAAGTTTAAAATCTAAGGATATTTTAAGTAATTAAAAAATAAAAAAAGCAACAGTTTAAAAAGTGCAAATTAACATACATATAACATATAAAAGTGAATAAAAGATTAATTTGATTATAAAAAAAGAAGAAGGGTTCTTTGGGAAAAGTAAGAGAGTAATTTTTTCTCAAAGATAGAACTTAGAAGTAATCAAGCTTTAAATAATTGTTGGAATAAAAGAAGATATAATGGTGAATTCTAAGTTTCAAGGAAGATAAAAAAAGGTGCAAGAGGGTTTCAAACGTGGTACATTATGACATTTTAAAGATATTTTATATTTTAACAGAGCATCTTATTAAAAAATGAGGGTTACCTTTAATCCTAAGTTCATTTCGAATAAACAAAATGGCTAATTCGAACGTGAATGAAGGAACCATGGATTCGATACATAATTATACGTTTTGGACCAAATGTCCTTTTTGTAAAATGTGCATTGAATATCCATGGATTCATAAAAAATGCGAATTATGTTGTCCAACATGTGGAAAATTATTTAATGCAGAAGAATTTCAAGGTAATGAACTGATGTAAATGATACAACTAGAGGAAAAACTTGCAAAACTAGAACAAAATTTAATAGAAAAGGATGAGGAAGTTTTGCATTTAAGGGATGATACCCAAAAATGACTTGCGAAGGTCAAAAAGTCCAAGGAAAGAAAGAAAAGATTAGAAAAGAAAATGAATGTGTTGAGAAGAAATTCAATAAGAATCTATCAAAGAAAGAAGAAGAAAATTTGTGCTTAAAAGACCTTAATCAAAGATTATTACAGAAAATATGAGTTTTAAAAGACGAGAAGGATATAAAGGATAAATTCAACAAATCAGAAAAGAAGAAGTTTTATGTCTAAGGAATCATAATCAAAACCTTCTTATGCAAATAAAGAAACTTAAAAATGACAAGAAATCACTAAATGACAAGTTATAACAACTTATTCAAGAAGAAGTATTGAAGTCTCCAATAGTAACAATCTAAGTTGAAGATAAAAGAACGAATATTGATCTAGTGAATATCACAACTCAAGAAGAGGATAAACGAGTTGAAGTGAAGATGTATTGAGAAGTTGTTGAAGTAACAAAAATTTCAAGTGAAGATTTCACAAATAATCAAGCGACCTCTGTCCTTGAAAGAAATCAAATATCTTCAATAAACCAAGAAATCACCACAAATAGAGTAAGGAGAAATCAAATTTCAAGAACTCCTTATTGACATCCGAATCACAAGAGAAGACAACTCAATCTGTCTGCATATCTGTATCTCTCAAAGCAAAAACAACGAAATTATATTCCGAAGACTATTAATGTCACCACAATTCAATATTGTGATAAAAATCCATCTCAAGTTTCCAATAACCACACAAAAGATTAATCTAGGATGGTCAGATCCATTCTCAGTTGGACAAGTTTGTTTATGACTCAGAGGATCATATCGTCTTGTGTCAACGAAGATGACAGTTCTGAGACAAGAAGACATTCGAAACAAAAAAAGAGATCAAGCGTTTTCATTAGCAAGCTTTGAGGACAACGATTTTCTAAAGGGGAAGGCAATGTTATGAATAAAATATATATAACTAGTACGCACACATAAAAATATTAATGTGGTTGATATAGCCGAAGGCTTCTTTTGTATCTACCAAGCCGTTGATAAATATATTATAATAAAATAAAATTACAAAAAAATTATTACAACATTAATATTATTATTTTAATATATTAATAATTTAATAATATTATTAATTGATAATAGTAGCAATATTAATTAATAGCAATAATCTTAATAATAAATATTATTTTATTTACCAGCTTGCTTAGACTCTACCTGCACTTGCCTATCATACTTTTTACCTACTAAACACTGTAGATACACACCCCACATAAACAATCTATCGTTATGGCGCTTTATCTTACCTTAGAATGCATGCCAATTACCTTTTATGACGTTCTTTACAGTTCAATCAATCCAAACCGTTGCAACATTATTTTACATTTACATTTATTTACATGTCAAAAAGAAAAGAAAGAATTAAAAATATATATATAAATATGAAGAAAATGAAAATAAAAATAAAAAGGGATAAAAAATGAATATGAGAAAAAATGACAAAAATATCAAAAGGAAATAAATCCCTAGAAAATAAAAATAGTGAGCAAATTGAGGATTACTGAGATCAAGAATGATCTACTCTCGATTGGAGAAGTCATCCCTGATAGGGAACTCACTCTCACCACCCTTGGAGGACTCCCACCTGAGTGGTATGTATTTAGAACCACTATACTCAACAATGATTGAATTCTAGGGTTTGAAGAATTGATGTTGAGATGCATTCAAGAAGAAACAAGAACGGTGGAGCAAGAAATGCCTTCTAATAGAAGCAACCCCACTACATTCTCCGCTCATGCCAAGAGGAAGAACAATGTAGGTTCAAAGAAGCAAAGTCAAGGAAGACCGGGATTCAAAAATGAAAGGAAGGGAAGATGCTTTGTTTGCAATAAGTTTGGCCACTATGCAAGGGAGTGTCCTAATAGAAGGGGTACACGTCGAGATAATGACTATCATAATGACTCCAGGGGCAACTTCAACAACAACGATCAAAGGAATGGCAGGGCAAATGGCAAAGGAAAAAGGAATGCGGGACATCAAGGAAATAGTTGACCCTCCAAGAAATCAAGGAACTCCAGCTATGAAGAATCAAATGTTGTTAACAATAAGAAAAAAGAGTATTATCTTATATTAGCCCTCTCCACTACCTCGAGACACTTTGGGAAATTGGTTGATTGATAATGGTGCCTCAATGCACTTCACCAGATACAAGGAAGCCCTCTCTAATCTAATAGAAAAAGAGACAAACTTGGAGATCATCCTTGGAGACGATGCCACCTATCCCGTGAAGGGAGTAGGGAATGTTACCCTTCAATTGAATCAAGGCAACGCTATTCATTTGCAAGAAGTACTATATGTACCTGATCTCAAGAAGAACCTGGTTTCTTTCAGCAATGGAAGACAGTGGATTCAAGGTGGATTTTATCGATGGAAAGGTACGTGTTTGGAAAAGAAATTTCAAAGATGTTTTTACTCTTGGGTCCAGGGTTGACACTTTGTATCAAGTTGGAGGAAGTCCATTGGGAGCCATGTCTTACGACACATCTCTACAATCTGAACTATGGCACCGGAGGTTCGCCCATCTTCATTATAAGGCCCTACTTGATGTGAGATAGATGGTGACAAGTTTGCTTGAGTTCAAAGTAGAGCATGAAGGTTTATGTCTGGGATGTGCTGAAGGAAAACTTACAGGGGGACCATTCCCCTCAAGTAATAGAAAGACAACAAACATATTGCAATTGATCCACTTCGACATATCTGGTATGATGCCCGTCAACTCCTTGGGAGGATACTTATATTATCTCACCTTTGTGGATGATTATTCTCACAAGACTTGGATCTACTTCTTGAAGAAGAAGGATGAAGTGTTGACCTGGTTCCGACACTTCAAAGCTTTGATCAAAAACCAATTCAAGAAGAAAATCAAGATATTGAGGACTGATAATGTGACCGAGTTCGAGTCCAATGAATTCCAAGATTATTGCAGAGAAGCTGTCATGAAGAGGGAGACTACAACTCTCAAGCAGAATGGTGTGATTGAAAGGAAGAATCACTCTATTGTAGAAACTATTTGTGCCATGCTTTATGATCAAGGCCTTCCGAAGTTTCTATGGGCTGACGTTGCAAATACCGCCGTGTATGTTCAAAACCGATGCCCTCATCAATCTTTGGACTCCAAGACTCTCGAAGAAATGTTCATTGGTAAGAAACCCGATGTCTCTCATTTTAGAATTTTTGGAAGTCCCGTATATTTTCATGTGTAGAAAGAGAAAATAAACAAATTGGGTGCATCTGGGAAGAAATGAATCTTTGTGGGCCATAGTGAAAATTCTAAGGGATATAGAATATATGTGGCTGGTCAAAAGGAAGTTGAGATAAGTCATGATGTCACCTTCAACGAAGATATTGCCCTCAGGAAGATCAACAACCCTCTATCCTAAGGAAGGACAAAGAAACTGACACAGGAAATCAGGGTGAAAACAAACAGGACGAATCGATGCCTGATGTTGATGAACCTATGGATCCTATTGATCCTCCTCCTCATGAGCCCTCCTCCAAAAGGAGACCCTCATGGCTTAGGGAGAATCTCGAAGATGCTGAGAGGAACATTGCACCAAGGGGGACTTTCCGTGAAAGCAAGATGTCGAACAGGTATCAAGGATATTTGACTGTCATGAGCACTATCATTCAAAATGAGCCTTCATCATTAGAAGAAGTCGTGAAGCAACAAGTATGGAAAGATGCTATGAATGAAGAATACGAGTCGATTATGCAGAATGATGTCTAGGATGTCGTCCCTAGACCCCAGGACAAATCGGTTGTCACCTCTAAGTGGCTCTACAAAATCAAGCATGGAGCTGATGGAAGTGCATAAAAGTTCAAGGCTCGCTTTGTTGCTTGAGGCTTCTCTCAAAAGGAAGTTATAGATTACGATGAGATATTTGCACCTGTTGTTTGATACACCACCATCCGCTCGATCATAGCCCTTGCTGCCTCGTAAGGATGGAACGTACATCAGATGGATGTCAAGACTGCTTTCTTGCATGGTTCAATCAAAGAGGAAGTCTATGTGGAACAACCCAAGGGGTTTGAGGTTCATGATTGAGAATCTCATGTATGCAGGTTGAAGAAAGCTCTCTATGGGTTGAAGCAAGCACCCTGGGCTTGGTATGAGAGGATCTATAGCTATCTGATGAAGCTAGGATTCACTAGAAGTGAAGCCGATCCGAACCTTTACTTTAAGGTTGAAAATAATAAACCTCTCATATTGGTACTTTATGTGGATGATCTCTTTCTGATAGGTGCAGACCCTTTCATTCACAAATGTAACAGGGAGTTGGCTTCTGAATTTGAGATGAAGGATCTAGGACCGATGCACTATTTCCTAGGGTTGGAGGTCTAGGAAAATCTAGGTGAAATTTTCCTCTCTCAAGGAAAATATGTTGTGAAGACATTGTAAAGATTTGGGATACTGGATTGCAAGCCTATGACTATTCCGATGGAACTTAACTTTAAGAAGTTATGTGGTAGTGTTGCTGGACCTGAATTGGGAAATGCTTCTGAGTATCGTCAAGTCATAGGAGCACTGATGTTCTTGGTGAAATCCCGTTTGGACATATGTTTTGCAGTTAACACATTTAGACAATACATGGTTGAGCCTCATCATATACATTGGATTGCCGCGAAGAATCTTCTGAGATATCTTCAGGGCACAATCACTCATAGACTGAGATACACTGTTGGATATGTGAGGCTGCATGGTTATTCTGATGCTAATTGGGTTGGTAGTGTGGTGGATCGCAAGAGCACTTCTGGATGCTATTTTTATTTGGGTTCTGCTTCGATATCCTGGATGAGAAGGAAGCAGAAATCGGTTGCCTTGAGCATCGCTGAGGCTGAATACATAGCTGCTAGTATGGCCTCTTGTGAAGCTATCTAGTTGAGGAAGCTCTTCAGTGCGCTGTTTGGACGTGCGTTGGATACCACCGTGATCCTCTGCGACAACCAGAGTGGGATCCGATTATCAGAGGATCCTGTGTTTCATGCTCGCTCCAAGCATATAGATATCAGGTACCACTTTATCCGGGACATGGTACAATGAGGAACTATAAGGCTCCATCACATTGGGACTGATGAGCAGGTCATTGATATTTTGACAAAGCCCTTGGGGAAGGTCAAATTCTTGGCGTTACGAGAATGACTTGGAGTCGTTGAGAGACCCTCTTATGAGGGTCCTGTATGAGATGGACATTGAGCTCTAGGAGCTCTGGGGGTCTTGGGGTAATTTTTGGAGCGGTAAGAAACCATAGGGTGAGTGGTCCAGCCTTCCCCTAGTGGTTTGCTATGTACAGGGTGAGTGGTTCATCCTTCCCCTGTGATACCCCTTAGCGACATGTAGGCAGGACGAGTGGTTCATCCTTCTACTGCTGAGACATCCTACCCATGTAGTCTGGGACTCATGGGAAGTACCTCTCATCTAGTTAATGAGTAGGAAAATGAGGATAGGGACCATAGTACTACCGATGGATGCATCGTGTACTACCGTACTCCCTATGCTAGGATGATTGATATTGATCTGGGATCAATTGGAACTGACTTTGGGTCAGTAAGAGTGGTATGAAACACTCTCTTTTGATTGGAACTGACTTTGGGTTAGTAAGAGTGGTATGGGACACTCTCTTTGGATTGGTATTGACTTCGAGTCAGTAGAGAATGGTATGATACATTTTCAATCACTTCTTCTTCTTCACAGTTCAATAGAGAAAAGCAGCGCATTGATGGCAAAGATAGTACAGATTGGCAGATGGAGTTCTCCCTAGTTGAGAGGGACTATTAAAATTGGAAAGTAGGGCCAAACTCCACATGGGTCATCTTATTTATGACAACTGATATTTTGCTTGGATTCCTCTCTCCGAGAGGTGTAGGATTGATCCAGAGATCATCTGATTCTGATATGTACAAATGAAGTTATGAATTTATTTTGATTATGGACAAATTATTAAGGTTGGCCAACAAACTCATGTAGGCTTATAAGCCCAACAATCATGTCTATTCATCCTCAACGTTAGCTTATAAATACATGATGCCTCATCCTCATTTGGACACTCATCTTCACACATCTCTCTCTCTCCTCTTCTGATTGGGTATGGATTTCTAGGCAGCTCATCTCTCCACACGTGCAAGGAAAGGACAACTAAATTTGGGTTCTGGACGTTGACCAGGTTTGACCGAATTTCTAGAACATTGTTTTGGGTTGCGTTGACTTGTTTGACTGCGTTTTTGTGAGGGTTATTTCTATCCTAGCAGGCTGCATTTCTGGGCACATAGATCGAGGCAATTCCTTGACTGTGGTTAGGGATGATTGCAGGTGGACTATTTGACTAGACTTTGACTGGGCTGAATTTGATTGTTTTGAGGGCTGTTTCATTTTGCTGTTTAGATGCCGTAGTTGACTGAATGTTACCGAATCTTTTGAGGGTCAAATATGCCCTGTTGACCAATGTTGACTTTTCTAGTTAGGGCTCTTTTGCTGCGATTATAAATTGTCAGAATTTGTAAATTGTACTATCTCTCTCTGTTGAACTATTGAAGACTAAAAGAAGATTTGATCAAGGGTTTCCCCACATTGGGGTTTGTCCCTGGCTGGTGCCACATCTTCTGTCCTCGTCTTGGCTTGTCTTCTATTGTTTATGTTTATGTTCTATCTGCATTTTACTATCATGTTGATGTGATTACTAAACTAGATATTGATATTGGGCTAGTAAAGAAATTGAAGTAAAATTGCTCTAAAGCATAGAACATACCATTGTTGCCTAAAATTAGCAACTAGTGAGGTGCCCTAAGTGACCTTTGCTTGCCTGTCCTTCTCTCTTTCCTACAAGATTGAACTAGAGATAGATCCAACACAAAAACCCTAACTTCGACTTCACAAGAGAGATAGATCTAGCCCAAGCACTTCGACTTCTTCGACTTCCTCTTCTTCGTACCTTCTTCTTCGACATCTTTCTTCCTCTTCTTCACATAGAGAATGAGATGAGTGAGTGTGCCTAATGGAGGACGAGGTCCTCTCTATATGTAGGCTCTTCTAAGGGTGGACGTGGCTCTTCATGTAAGCCGACTTGACAACTCCTTAGACCAACTTGATCTTGGAGGTATTTCGACACTAAAGACAAAAATAATTTTTTCTTTACAAGATACAATGTGACCATAGGGTCTTCAATATATGACAGTGACTCTTAAACTTAGGACAAACCCTAGAAGCACTCAATGGGTGTTTGACCTATAAATTAAAATAACTTGAGCATGAAACCCATGCTCCAATGATAATAATTTCTTTTTCATTTTATTATTTACAAGAGTACATTTCATACTTATGAAGGCTGAAACTAGTTACACATTAGTACATTTCATACTTATGAAGGCTGAAACTAGTTACACATTTTTCAACATACCCTAGGAATATGAACACTTAGATTAATAACCCCAAGGGATTGATATTATAAACCTAAGAGAATAATAAACCCAAGGCATTAATACTAAAAACCCAAGGGATTATTATTATAAACCCAAGGAAATAATATTAAACCCAACCGATTAATATTATAAACCCAATGTATATAAATCCTAAGACAAATATTATAAACACTAAAATAAACATGGTTGATTTTCACATCGAGACAATCTTTGCCATAATGCGGCGTTGGACCATTATTAATTTTCATATAATAAGACAATCTTTGTGACAATGAGACGTTGGACCATGGTAGATCATGGTCGATTTTCATATTCAGACAATATTTGTCATAATGCGACGTTGGACCATGGTAGATCATGGTTGATTTTCATATTGAGACAATCTCATGGTTGATTTTCATATTGAGACAATCTTTGTCAGAATGCGATGTTGGACCAGGTAGATCATGGTTGATTTTCATATTGAGACAATCTTTGTCAGAATGCGACATCGGACCATGGTAGATCATGGTTGATTTTCATATTAAGACAATCTTTGTCAGAATGCGACGTCGGACCATGGTAGATCATGGTTGATTTTCATATTGAGACAATCTTTGTCAGAATGCGACGTCGGACCATGGTAGATCATGGTTGATTTTCATATTGAGACAATCTTTGTCACAATGCGACGTTGGACCATGGTAGATCATGGTTGATTTTCATATTGAGACAATCTTTGTCGGAATGTGACGTTGGACCATGGTAGATCATGGTTGATTTTCATATTGAGACAATCTTTGTCGGAATGTGACATTGGACCATGGTAGATCATGGTTGATTTTCATAGTGAGATAATCATTTTCATAATGTGACGTTGGGCCATGGTAGATCATGGTTGATTTTCATATTGAGATAGTCTTTGTCACAATGTGATGTTTGCCCATGGTTGAATCTCATATTGAGACAATCTTTGTCACAATACGACGTTTGCCCATGGTTTCCCATGGTTCCCCATGGTTGTCACAATGTGACGTTGGACCATGAGACAATCTATGTCACAATGTGACCATGGTTGACCATGTTTGATTTTCATATTCAGACTGTCACAATACGACGTTTGCCCATGGTTTCCCATGGTTCCCCATGGTTGTCACAATGTGACGTTGGACCATGAGACAATCTATGTCACAATGTGACCATGGTTGACCATGTTTGATTTTCATATTCAGAGAATCTTTCTAAGAATATGACGTTAGACCATGTTTGACCATGGTTGATCTTCATAGTGAGATAATCTTTGTCACTATGTCGCGTTGGACCATGGGTTGCCATAACTTACTATGGTCGACAATGTTTGACCCTAAGCTAAATATTATAAACCCTAATATAAATATTAAACATTAATCTTAATATTATAAACCTCAGGATTAATATTATAAACCCACGGGAATAACATTGAACCCTAGCATTAATATTAAAGCATAGGAATATAAACCCTAAGATTAATAAACACAAGGGATTATTATTATAAAACTAAGGGATTGATAAACCCAAGGGATTATTATTACAATACTAAGGGCTTAATGACCCCAGGGGATTAATATTAAAAACCCAAGGGATTAATAATGAGAACCCAAGGGATTAATATTGAGAACCCTTGTGATTAATATTATATATGGAAGCGATTATTAATATTATAAACCCAAGGCATCAATAAAACCAAAGAATTTATATTATAAACTGTAGGAATCTGAACCCTTTGATTAATAGACCCAAGGGATTGATAATAAAAACCCAAGGGAATAATAAAACCAAGTCATTGATACTAAAAACCCAAGGGATTATAAACCCAAGCGAATAATATTAAACCCAAGGGATTAATATTATAAACCCAATGTATATAAAGCTTAAGATATTAATATTATAAGCCCAATGTATATAAAATTAAATATTATAAACCTTAAAATAAACATTGTTGACGATGGTTGATTTTCAAATTGAGACAATCTTTGTCACAATGTGACATTAGACCATGGTTGATTTTCAAATTGAGACAATCTTTGTCACAATACGACATTGGACCATGGTTGACCATGCTTGATTTTCATATCAAGACAATGTTTCATATCAAGACAATCTTTATGACAAAGAGATGTTGGACCATGGTTGATTTTCATATTGAGACAATCTTTGTCACAATGCGATGGTTGACCATGGGATTTTCATATCAAGACAATGTTTCATATCAAGACAATCTTTATGACAAAGAGATGTTGGACCATGGTTGATTTTCATATTGAGACAATCTTTGTCACAATGCGATGGTTGACCATGGTTGACCATGGCTGTCACAATGTGAAGTTGGACCATGATTTAATCTTTGTCACAATGTGACAATGGTTGAAAATGGTTGACCATGTTTGATTTTCATATTGAGACAATCTTTCTCACAATGCGATGTTGGACCATGGTTGACCATCATTGACCATGGTTTATCTTCATAGTGAGACAATGGTTGAACAAGATTGATTTTCATATCGAGACAATCTTTGTTGCAATGTGACATTGGACGATGGTTGATTTTCATGTTTATAAAATCTTTGTCATAATGTGATGTTAGACCATGGTTGACCATGATTATAAACCCAAAGGATTTATTTTAAACACAAGGATTAATATTATAAGTCCTAGGAATAATATTACACTGTAGGAATATGAACCGTTAGATTAATAAACCCAAGAGATTAATATTATAAACCCTTGGATTAAAACCCAAGGGAATAATATTAAGCCTAAGGGATTAAAATTATAAACCCTAAAATAAACATATTTGACCATGGTATACCATGGTTGATTTTCATATTGAGACAATCTTTGTCATAATGTGACACTGGACCATGGTTGAACACGACTAATTTTCATATTGAGACAATCTTTGTCATAATGTGACATTGGACCATGGTTGACCATGATTGAAAATGGTTGACCATGGTTGATTTCCATATTTAGACAATCTTTGTCACAATGCGACTATTATAAACCCTAAAATAAACATATTTGACCATGGTATACCATGGTTGATTTTCATATTGAGACAATCTTTGTCATAATGTGACACTGGACTAATTTTCATATTGAGACAATCTTTGTCATAATGTGACACTGGACTGATTTTCATATTGAGACAATCTTTGTCATAATGTGACACTGGACTGATTTTCATATTGAGACAATCTTTGTCATAATGTGACATTGGACCATGGTTGACCATGATTGAAAATGGTTGACCATGGTTGATTTCCATATTTAGACAATCTTTGTCACAATGCGACTATTATAAACCCTAAAATAAACATATTTGACCATGGTATACCATGGTTGATTTTCATATTGAGACAATCTTTGTCATAATGTGACACTGAACCATGGTTGACCACATCTAATTTTCATATTGAGACAATATTTGGTTGACCATGGTTGATTTCCATATTTAGACACTCTTTGTCACAATGCGACTATTATAAACCCTAAAATAAACATATTTGACCATGGTATACCATGGTTGATTTTCATATTAAGACAATCTTTGTCATAATGTGACACTTAACCATGGTTGACCACGGCTAATTTTCATATTGACACAATCTTTGTCATAATGTGACACTAGACCATGGTTGACCACGACTACTTTTCATATTGAGACAATCTTTGTCATAATGTGACACTGGACCATGGTTGACCACGACTAATTTTCATATTGAGACAATCTTTGTCATAATGTGACACTAGACCATAGTTGGCCATGATTGAAAATGGTTGACCATGGTTGATTTCCATATTTAGACAATCTTTGTTACAATGCGACGTTGGACCATGGTTGATTTTCATATTGAGACAATCTTTGTCGCGATGCAACGTTGGACCATGGTTGATTTTCATAGCGAGACAATATTTGTCGCGATGCGACGTTGGACCATGGTTGATTTTCATAGTGAGACAATCTTTGTCGCGATGCGACGTTGGACCATGGTTGACTTTCATAGCGAGACAATCTTTGTCGCGATGCGTGGTTGGACCATGGTTGATTTTCATAGCGAGACAATCTTTGTCGCAATGTGACATTGGACCATGGTTGATTTTCATAGCGAGACAATCTTTGTCGCAATGCGACATTGGACCATGGTTGACCATGATTATAAACCCTAGGGATTTATATTAAATCGTAGGATTAGTATTATAAATCCTATGAGTAATATTACATCCTAGGAATATTAACCCTTAGATTAATAAACCCAAGGGCTTAATACTAAAAACCCAATGGATTATAAACCCAAGGGATTAATATTACAAACCCAAGGTATATAAACCCTAAGAGAAATATTATAAACCCTAAAATAAACATGGTTGACCATGATTGATTTTCATACGGAGACAGTGTTTGTCACAATGCGACGTTAGGTCATGATTGATTTTCATATGGAGACAATCTGTCACAATGCGATGTTGGACCATTGTTGACCATGGTTGGTTTTCATACAGAGCCAATCTTTGTTACAATATGACATTGGACCATGGTTTATTTTGATATTGAGAAAATCTTTGTCACAATGCGATGTTGGACCATGGTTTATTTTAATAGGGAGAAAATATATGTCATAATGTGATGTTGGACCATGGTTTATTTTAATAGGGAGAAAATATTTGTCACAATGTGATGTTCGACGATGGTTTATTTTAATAGTGAGAAAATCTTTGTCACAATGTGACGTTGGACCATGTTTTTATTTTCATATTGAGAAAATCTTTGTCACAATATGACGTTGGACCATGGTTTATTTTCATATTGAGAATATTTTTGTCACAATGTGACATTGGACCATGGTTTATTTTCATATTGAGAATATCTTTGCCACAATGTGATGTTGGACCATGGTTGACCATGATTAACAAACCGAGATATTTATATTAAACCTAAGGATTAATATTATCAACCCTATGAATAATATTATACCCTAGGAATATGAATCCTTAGATTAATAAACCCAAGGGATTGATATCATAAACACAACGGAATAAAAAAACTCAAGGGATTAATACTAAAACCCTAAAATAAACAGGGTTGACCATGGTTGATTTTCATATTGAGAGAATCTTTGTTACAATGAGATGTTGGACCATGGTTGACTATGGTTGATTTTCATATGGAGAAAATCTTTGTCATAATGTGACATTGGACCATGGATGACCATGCTTATAAACCCTAGGGATTTATATTAAACCCCAGGTTTAATGTTGTTAAATCCAAGGGAATAATATTATAAACGCTAAGATAAATACTATAAATCATAAAAGAAACATGGTTGACCATGGTTAGCCATGGTCAACCATGCTTTTGACAAAGATTGTTTCAATATGAAAATCAACCATAATTAATCGGAGACAGTGATCTGAGACATGTATACGGAGACAGAGGTATGCCGAGAGTACATCACTGAGGGATCTTCAAATATATCATGGCTATGTTTTCTCCTTCTAGAGTACCCATCCGAAACACACAAAGATGCCGATCTCTACACATCCGAAATACAAAGATGTTGATCTGTACCCATTCGAATTACTGTACTGTGTGCTCATCCGAAATGGTGTACCCCTGTACTCCATACGAAACTTCAGAGACATCCGAGATTTTGAGCTGTGTTTATACGAAAATTACAGTAGGGTATTTATAGTAGTTCGTCGTCCTGTTGAGCCGACATGATAGTATGAGTAGATGTGTCTATTAAAATTGAGCCGACATGATAATATGAGTAGATGTATCTATTAAAATTGAGCCGACATGATAGTATGAGTAGATGTGTCTATTAAAATTGAGCCAACATGAGCTAAGTTAATTCTTTTAGGCCGACATGACTACCTTTTGCCTCGCTTTACTTGCAAACTTCTTTTGTGCTCATCTTGGAGGATTATGCTTGGTCTTGGAAGGCTAAACTCATCACTAGGTAGACTTATTTACATATATGCTCGAGAAGAGCTCTTTACACGTCTTTAACTCTTTGACTTTCCTAGACCTAGGGAATGAGCAAGAAACTCATTCTGATAATTTACAAAAATAATATTTTCTTTTTCTTGACAAGTACAAAGATCAAAATTACATTTGTAAATACCGAACCTAGTTACATTTTCTTCAATACTCCCTCTTAACTAGGGAGGTATTTATAGTGGTACTTGGTCATTCTCAATCTGAAGAATTTCTCATAAGAAGAATCGGATTGGTAACCCATATGTATAGCATCATATCAATCAACGTTTTCATAGTGCAAGGCCTTGACTAGCAACTCCATCTCTCCATGAGACCATGAGCTACAATGCTGGCGAGACTAATGATTTATAGACACCTTCATCATTGTCTCTCAATGTACATACCCACCCGGGTGTTCACTGAGTATTAACTTCTAGGACTATTCTTATCTTGGGTTCTTGACCCTCAAAGAATATCTATCCTCTTGCTTACTCTTGTCTTGGATGCCCAACACATCCTCAAAGAGTATCGGATGCCAGATGATTACCCAATCCTCCCATTCTTTCTTCCCAAATGAAGACAAGAATGTTGCGTCTACCATGTGTCTACATTTCCATTCATGGCCTTCATCTAGACTTACGACTATTGGTCCTGGTCTAGTGCATGACACATGACATGGAAGAAACACAATTGTCACTCCTTTGTAATCAGGGGTGATCTTAATTCAAACTCCCTCTTGATCAGGGACTTGTCAGAGCTCTCTCTTACCAAGGGATTCTCCTTTTCATTATCAACTTCTTCTTCGTGGGTCCTTCAACTGCTTGATCAACTTCTTTCCTTGATGTCATAGAATTCAATTGAGCTTCTTTGTTATAGGGCATAGGCCATCCATCACTTTCCTTCTTGGTTCGTCACATTCCTTTCTTTATGGAAAGTGGCCTTCTTGATACATATTTGGAACCTTTGTCATATGGCTACTTCTTCATCATTGTTTCTTTCGAGGATTTCCATCCACCACATTAATGCTAGTTGTACTTGTACTTACAACTCTTGTTCTAGTAGCCCTGCATGAACTCATCCAGATATTATTCAAGAAATCAAAGCATAACATTAAATCAAATAGTACCTTACGGGATTGCTCTTCTTGACATCTTCATGTGGGTATCAACATCCTGCATACATGTTAACACATCTCCCAAAGTTATCCATTGTCAAGGGTCTTCTTCTTTTTTAGACTTTCATTAGAGTCTTCATATCCTTCTGGGATATTTCCTAGTCAAATCTTCTTGGTCTTTTGGATGTTGATCACCTTCATCAACGTTGCATATTGATCTCTTCCTTCCTCACACATCCCATTCCTAGGATCTTTCAATCGGAGTTTCTCAATTATAGTCAACCACCTTATGCTTCATATGAGGACATATTATGTTGATTTCATCTAGTGTGACTTATGCCTTTCTGCATCTTTTCAAAGGAGGAGATCCTTTTCTCTTGATCATGCTTCTTAAGGTAAGTGATGATCTATATTACCTGCAACCTATGACATGACATTATAAAATTAAATACACGCCTACATACCTCATTTTACCTTTAGGTCATCTA
Organism: Pinus tabuliformis; assembly: GCA_031772625.1. NCBI lineage: Eukaryota > Viridiplantae > Streptophyta > Pinopsida > Pinales > Pinaceae > Pinus > Pinus tabuliformis. Next base: position 1,128,112,140 of record CM062816.1, on the reverse strand, counting down.
GGCTTCTTCCAGTAGCTTCCTTGATTGTAGAGATCTTTAATCCCTTGATCTGCTTCTTGTCATCACACCATTATCTCATGGATTCCATAAGTTGGAGTTCTTGTTGAAACACTTGCTTCTTCTCTAGATTAGTGAACCCTACGATGAGGATTCCATCAGGGAATTTTTGCAGATCTTGTATATCCCCAACTGGCAGATGTTTTCTTTTTGACTTGATGTATGATGAGCCTTAGGTGACTCCTTTCTTTTCTTCAATGTTTGCTGAGGTTCCTAAGAGCTATATACCCTACATGTTTGTCTGCCATGGATTTTGTCCTTCATGATTCCCATGGTGATATCACGATCTCTTGTTTCTAATGCTTCCATGATGCCATGATGCATCTTATTATCATTGTCATATCTTATAACACAAGATTTAGGAGCTTATGATAGGAACCTTTTATGAGGGATAATATCTTACTCATAAGAGAGATTTGATACTCCCTCTTTCCTTGGCCCTTTTCTTTAGCTTCCTCTATCTTTTAGTGATATGAGCTTCCAAAATCTTTCTATACCATTGAATCTCCACTATACTTATTTTTGCCTTTTCTTGAGGACCAATCCTTGCTTTTCCTTTCTGCACAGGGTTGAATTCCTTTATCCTATAGACTGCAACTTGTCTTTCTCTATCTAGCATAGAGACCACAAATTGCCGGGTGAGGTAACCTTCTTTGTTTATTGATATTTGTTACTTTGCTCATCAATGATGACTACCGTCTCATCATCTTTTCTAGATCCTCATGAAGTTGTTCCTTCATTCTTTGATACCTTTACTATTGAGTAGGTCTAAGTGACCTTCTTTACTTTAATTTCCAAGAGTATGTCTAGCATTCCATATATCTCCCTTTGTGTCTCATCTTCTGCTATTTAGGTATGAGAGGACTTTTGAGTGATATCATATGAATCTCTTGATGGATTCAAACAATGCTTGACCTTCATAGACCTTTTCATAGATATCAATGATTTCGCTTTTCTATGAGGATTATGGAAATCCGCCTTTTATTGTATGCAAGGACTTTCGATTATCTAATTGATTTATAAATCCCCTTGCAATCATGAAATCATTTAACCAAATTTGATTATAAAATTGAGAGATACTTATTTGGTGTGTGAAGAGGAGATCTTCACCTTGATGCTTCTTTTTCTTGAGCTGCCCATCATTAGTACCTTTTCAGCACGAATTCCTTGGAGGCCTTCTAGCATCATGACATCAATGGTTTTGACATCACCGAGACTACTTCATGACCTTCCCAATTCATCTTTGAGGTACTTTGGACTTCAACATATTGTTGACATGTTAGTGATACAATGTTTTGATCTGAGCACCATGCTATTGAGATCATAATCATAGACATAATTCGAGATTGTGAGAAGTATATTGGTATGGCACTACACAGTGATGTCTATGTGCATTGTGTAGAGAGGCAATGTATTGAGAGCCCAAACTTGTCCATGAATAACATAACTAAACTATGGGTGGCACTATATAGATAGATTGTCTCATCACTGAAACTGTCTTGATGTAATAGCTATACTGAGACAGTGAAGTAATCATGGATTGTAAGAGGTACTCCTTGGATTATTTCTGCAATATATATATATATATATATAGATACCTGAGACTCTCTTTTATGGTATGGACAAAGTTTAGTGATTCATAAGTGAGGCTCACTTACATACTTCATCAAACTGAGCATGGGTTGAGTGCATGACTGTAATTACCGAAATTGATACTCCATGACTATTGTTGACTTGCTTGTTGTATACTTGCTCCTTTAATCCTTTCAACCTGCTTTGATATTCTTGAGGAGAAATCCTTGTATGTCTATTTTGCTACCCTTCATTTGACTTTAGCACCTTAGCTTTGATACCATGTTGAACAATCTAGGGCAAGTGGGATTAATGTGATTCTTCTAGACTTGATAACCATTTGTGAAGTGCTTTTGCAATTTATCTTAGCTTGATCTTCTTATTATTAGTGTGTGTGTTTGCTTCATCAAACTGCTACCAAAACAAAGAGACAAGAACACAAGGAGTTGGCATTCTGCGAGGGCCAAAACCTCCCCCTCTTGGAGAGGAAAACCTGCACGTAATTCTTCTTATAGAGATTTCAATTGACAAACACTGAGACCGTGACCCTTGACCTGTTTAGCCTCTCCAAGACAAAGACACCAATCCTCTTCTTTGTCATTGCTGAGATCGTCATCATTGTTGCATCACTGAGGCCATCACTACTACATTACCGAAATCTTCATTACTGCTGCAACATTTCTGCACCTTCACGAGGTGCTTCTTGAACGAGTTCTCCATATATATATAGGAGAGATGCATCTAGATCCTTTGAGATCATGGCTGTCTTACTATAGATATACCTTCACCAAGATCATAACCTGCACTCTCACTGGGATCATCACATTGTTGGAAACACTGAGATGGGGGGTGAGTCAGTATGTCTTTTCAATTGTTACTTTTACCAGTTAGATCACTTATATTTAGAACACAAAATGAACAATAGAAATAAATGCTTTTAATATAATCTTTACAATGAATCAAGTACAATATAGGTAGGGCTCCAACCCTAGAAGAAAACACCCAGGCTCCAACCTAGGATGTGCCAAGCACCTACTTGGACTTTAGTGAGGCTTTGACCTCTAGGGCTTCGACCCTATCTTATTCAAGGCACCAACCTTGAGTTTAGGAGCACCAACTCCAAGGACACCAATCCTGTTGTTTTGCTTTGTCAAGATATGTTTGGTTTCATGGCTCCCAAAGTCTTCTTCACCGAGCCCTGTTAATCTTCAGTTATCCATTCAAGTAGTCTCCACGTCGTCATCAATGACAACCATGACATACAGAAAGTGTCACCACTATTCTTCATAATACCCAATCAGTCTCTTCAAGTTACCTCATCATGACATCAACATTGCATTATGATCTTCAATACAACACTTCAACATGTCCTCAATGAACTGCACCAAGTTCTACACCAGCTCTAATAATAGTTCTGCACCAGCTCGAAAATAGTTCTGCACCTTCTTCAAATCTGGTCCAAGATTAGTCCCAAAATTGCTTCAAGTTATCTCCAAAGGTTTGCACCACATTTTGCACTATGACTTCTACACTACACCAATATTTCAACACCAGATTATCTCAAGACTGCTGGACCATTGCTGCACCAAGACTTCAGCACTAGATTGTGACAATTCTTCTTTACAAATGTCCTTGCACCACACTGCACCAGACCACTGTTCAAACTGTTCCAATACTTCTACACAAGGATTTATACACCATACCGCACCATAGTTCAGCGATCCAATTGTCCAAGGGATACTACAATCTATCAATGCCACTGTTCAAGAGGAGATACTGTAGTCCAACAATGCCATTGTCAATAGAATATGCCAAAATCTCAGTTTGGGCTAATGGGATCACAAGGGTGATGATGACATAGTTCGAAATAGTGGTTTGTGCACAGATGTCCGAGCACTGTGTTAATGCACAGTCCGAGGCACTATTGCTCACTGTCTCAACTGATCCATAGGAACCACAACTTTACACCAGTCCGAGCCTCTGATCTTCTATACAGTCCGAGGGCTCATACTCCAACACACATTCAGTACCATGTGATCCTGTCCAGTCTGCAAAGTGAACCAACAATCTGAGGTTGGTGTATCCTTGTTCGGTGCACAATTTGGTGTTGATTGGTGCATAGTTCCGTGTTAATTGGTGCACAGTTCCGTGTTGATTGGTGCACAGTCTGAGAGCCCTTAATCCGCAGTTCTCACAAAGACAAATCCTTTAGAAAATGTGTGCCTCATATTGTTTACGGGATGTTGACTCACCAAGCCCTAATCCACAATTTTCCACAGAGATAAATGTATGCTTTCAGAAGTATGTGCTCTTGCTGTTCACGAGATGTGAACTGCTATATCTTCTTCCTTCTATAATCCGAACTACCCTAATCTCTAAAGACATCGAGGACCTCCAATATATATATATATTTGTGCATGAAACGAACAGACACATCTTTTAGTTAAGCCTACACGAGTTTTGTTTAGGCTTAGGTCGACTAACTGGTAGAAGCTTGCCTTAAACTTGTAAAATCTCGTTCTCCCTCATCGTTAGGATATTTTGCTCAAGTAATAGCTTACTAGAAAGGCAAACTTATGCTTTACAAGATGGTGTAGGTGTCATCAAGGAAGTTTGCCTCTAAGGTAGTAGAAACTAATTTTTAATGGCATTGATTAATTATTAGTGCAGAAATGAGGGCAGGGAAAAATGCCTTGAGTGTTGGGCTTCTTCATATATTGATTTCTTCATTGATTGTCTTCTTAATCATGTCCTTGCCTTCTTCAATATAGGGTCAATATCATCATGTCCTTGATTGCCTTCTTCATCACCTTGTTTCCTTCAACATATTGGAGGTTTGTCATCATGTGGTGTCATCATGTTTATGTCATATAGGCAGTCTTCCAAGTGTAGTCCACCTAAGTCATCATCATGGTCCACATAGGTCATTATGTAGTCTTTTATCATAGAGATGTCATCAAGAGGCATGATTTACACTTCATCAATTTAAATAAGAGTTGTAGTCATCTTCTTGCATCTTCAAGAATATTTTCCATCCATTCACTGCTATATCAACGATCAACTATTGACATCAATGACAACCTAGATTAACACACCTTGTCTTCACTTGGATCTTCATCGTGACCTTGACCTTGATTCCATGGTTGCCATTGTGTCTAGTTATGCCGAGAGTATATCACTGTTGAATCATAATTAATCTGAGACATGTATACTGAGACAGAAGTATGCTGAGAGTACATCGCTGAGGGATCTTCAAATATATCATGGCTGTGTTTTCTCCTTCTGGAGTACCCATCCGAAACACACAAAGATGTTGATCTGTACACATCCGAAATACAGAGATGTTGATCTGTACACATCCGAAATACAGAGATGTTGATCTGTACCCATCCGAAATGGTGTACCCTTGCACTCCATACGAAACTTCAGAGACATCCGAGCTCTTGAACTGTGTTTATACGAAAATTACAGTTGGGTATTTATAGTAGTTCGTCCACCTATTAAGCCGACATGATAGTATGAGTAGATGTGTCTATTAAAATCTAACTAACATGAGTTAAGTTAATTCTTTTAGGCCGACATGACTGCCTTTTGCCTCGCTTTACTCGCAGACTTCTTTTGTGCTCATCTTGGAGGATTGTGCTTGGTCTTGGGGCTAAACTCGTCACTAGGTAGACTCATTTACATATATGCTCGAGAAGAGCTCTTTACACGTCTTTGACTGTTTGAATTTCCTAAACCTAGGGAATGAGCAAGAAACTCATTCTCATAATTTACAAAAATAATATTTTCTCATAATTTACAAAAATAATAGTTTCTTTTTCTTGACAAGTACAAAGATCAAAATTACATTTATAAATATCGGACCTAGTTACATTTTCTTCAACCAAAAGAAGGTTCATGAACCAAAGTAGATGCCTCATTAGGAATCACATTCATGAGATTCAAAAAAAGGATGATATGCAGGCAAGCTAATATGAAGTAAGAAGGGCCACACCAAAGTATGAGGTATGTATGCATCAAAGTTTAATTCATGTTATCATTTGTATATTATTGAGTCATGGGAATAGTTCTATAACATGATCAAGTATGAAAATAATCTCTTTCATCAAGAACATGCTTGAAGGCATGTACTACAATGCAATGAATCACATTCATGAGATTCAAAAAAAGGATGATATGCAGGCAAGCTAATATGAAGTAAGAAGGGCCACACCAAAGTATGAGGTATGTATGCATCAAAGTTTAATTCATGTTATCATTTGTATATTATTGAGTCATGGGAATAGTTCTATAACATGATCAAGTATGAAAATAATCTCTTTCATCAAGAACATGCTTGAAGGCATGTACTACAATGCAATGAAGGTCAACAAAATATGCTCACGTAATGAGTACAAGATTGCTGTCTACGAAGCAAGAAGGAATGCTGACTAGTCCAGGAAGCAACCAGTGAAGAAATGCTCTCACAAGAAGCATAAGATGCTTGATCTATCTATCTAATAAGAAGCAAATGAAGAAAGAGATCAAGCATGTGAAGAACACCATGATCACAAAGAATCATTATTTGACAAGATATTTTGAAGATATCTCCCGAAAGAAGGCAGGACAAATTTGATAAAGAAAGGAAGGACGCTTGACACCTATGAAGGCCTTGGAGATATAAAAGATGCAGATAACTGATTCTACTCTATGAAGATGTTGTGATGAAGAAGCCATCCAGCAAAAGAAAAAGCAAGGTTGAAGCAATATCAAGATGAATTCATGATGGGCTACTAGGTCGAAGCATGTAAACAAGCAAGTACAACGAAGCATCCATGAGAAGAGTATTCCGAAGCATGGAAAAATGACAAAGGAGTAGCCAGATGACAAGAAACTTGATGTATGGCAAGAAAAACTCTTTCCACGAAGGAAGCAATGACATGACAAACTAGGAAGGAAAGTGATTGATGGATGGTGCCCTACCTAGAAGAAGTTTGAACAAAGGCTTCATAACATCAAAGAAAGGAAGGAGATCAACCAGCTGAAGGACCCATGAAGAAGAAGCTGTTGATGAATGAAAGAGTCTCCAGCTAAGAGGGAGCTCTGACTGATCCCTGATCAAGAGGGAGTTTTGGATCACCCCTGATGACAAAGGAGTGACAATTGTGTTTTTCCATTTCATGTGTCATGCATTATGCCAAGACTAACAGCCATAAGTCTAGATGAAGACCATGAATGGAATTGTAGACACAGGATAGACACAACATTCTTGTCTTTACTTGGGAAGGAAGAATGGGATGATTGGGTAATCATTTGGCATCTGATACTTTTTGAGGATATGTAGGGCATCCAAGACAATAGTAGGAAAGAGGACCGATATTCTTTGAGGGCTGGGAACCCAAGATAAGAATAGTCTTAGAAGGTCATACTTAGTGAATACCCGGGTGGGTATGCACCTTGAGAGACAATGATGAAGGTGTCTATAAATCATTGGTCTCGCCATCATTGTAGCTCATGATCTCATAAAGAGATGGAGCTGTTAGTCAAGGCCTTGCACTATGACAATGCTGATGGATTTGATGCTATAACAGATGGATTACAAATCTAGTTTCTCTTATGTGAATTCTTCAAAATTGATAATAGCCAAACACCTTGTAATGTTGTATGAATACCTTCCTAGTTAAGAGGGAGTGTTGAAGGAAATGTAACTAGGTTCGGTCTTCATAAATGTACTTTTAATATTTGTATTATTCAAGAAAGAGAAATATTATTTTTATAATATACGTCAATGAGTTTCTTGCTCATTGAAATAGGTCTAGCACATGTTAAGTGCTATAGGTGAGTCAAATAGTTAAAAGGAAATGTTGAAGGCCTTAAGGGCGTGTTACACCATGTATGAACATGTATCAAAGTTAAGAAAATACCTCCAAGCAAAGTCAAGTCTCCTCCTATGCTAAGGCACCATCAAGAAGCTCCTTCAAGCATGCACTACCACCAAAGAAGGCATCCAAAAGTAAGACCTCAAGTTGGCCTGCAAACAGTTGGCAAGTCGGCCTAAATGGAGGGACAATCCTCTATATATAGAGGTTGTCCACTCCAGTATAATGCACTCAATCATCTCTGAAATTAGCGAAGGAAGAAGCCGAGATAAAGTGAAGGGAAGTAAGTCTAAAAGGGTCTCCAAGGTGCAGGGAAGTAAGGAGGAAGAAAAGCGAAGGTAGAGGACTATTTTTAGGGCTAGAAATAGTCACATGTGCGAGAAGAAGGAGGAGAAATCTTTGGGTTTGATAGCAGGGACAAGAAGTCCATGATCTAGTGTTGTTTGGATTTGAAATTAGGCCTACAAGGCCTCCCAAGACAAGCGAAGAAACCTATATCTCTAGCGAAGGAAAAAGACTCTAATTCTCTAGGGTACCTCTCACACGTGTGAGAATTAGGGCTGCATTGCTGTTATAACAACCCTCCCATTACAGACATAAATGCTCGTTGGTTGGTGAAGAAAAGGAATGGATCATTACAAGGGAAGGGTCTCATCAAAGGCACGTCTTCAAGAGCAAGTAGAACAAGACTTACCAACAATTGAAAGAAGAAAGAAGCGCTGGAAGAAGGAAGTCGAAGTGTCGGGGAACGAAGTGCCCAGGAACAAAGCGCAGAAAGAAGAAAGGACTTGACTTGTGCCTGGAGGATATTCTTTTCAAGGGTCTAGGGTTTGTCATTGATCAATAGAAGCTTCAATAAGAGAAATTCACGAAAAGGGTTTTCCTCTCAAGAGAAGAGAGGTTTTAGCCCTGGCAGAGAGCCAACATCTTATGTTCTTGTTCTTATGTTTTTAGTAGCAGTTTGATGAAGTACACACACATGCATTAATAATACTAAGAAGAAGATTAAGCTAACAAGAAAAAGTAAAAAAACCTTACAAATTGTTATCAAGTAACGAAGAATCACACTACACCTATTTGCCCTATATTTTTCAACATAAGGACATGACTAGTCATGAAAGGGCACTTTCCTAGGTATATAAGCGAGCCCCCTCATTTGTAACAATCATCATCTCATATCTTTTGTACATTTCTATATAAATATTACTATCCTATAATGGATCTTTACATATACCAGATCTTCTGAGTACTTTGTTGCGTTTATGAACTTTGTTCATAACAATAAATTAATGATTCAATGGTCATGTATCAAATTTGTAATTAATTATTAACCATTGAAATTATTACTATTCCACATGAAATAGATATATTTGAAGTTTGTACTTATTCATTGCAGAATGTCAAGACAATAAACAATTTATATCATACTGACGCGAGTAAACAATGAATGGAAAATGTTTGAGTACACGTTACATAGTCTAAGATAAAAATGGCCAAAACATAACGCAAAGATGATCATAAATTTCAATTTTCATGCTTCAAGGTTGTCCATAAGATCATGAGCCTCATTAGTTGCATCATCCTTTGTGGAGAAATCTAGGGGCAACAAGTGTAGGTGATTTCTCTTATAATGATAATTGCTTATGAAGACTTTTTACTTTTCTTAATTAGATTCTTCTTTAGCTTGATTAGTATTGTGTTTACTTCATCAAACAGTTACCAAAACATAAAGAACAATGAAACAAAGGACACAAGATATAGGCGATCAGCTTGGGCCAAAACCTCTCTCAATCTTGAGAGGAAAACCCACAAAATTCTTCTTCTTGTAGAATCTTCAATTGATGAATTTCGAGACCAAGACCCTTGACCAAGAACCCTCCAAGACCAAGTCACACTTCTTCCCTTGAAGTCAATGCTGGTCAAAATGACTGCTACACCATTGATTTTCAGCTTCTCTTCAATTTCGACCTCTTATTACAGACCTGCAATTTTCGGCTTGACTGTAATCACAAAGATACCACTTGTGTACGCTGTTTGGGGCAGAATGTGAGGCTTCTCTGCTTCGTTTGACTTGGACACTTCATTTTGTGAACTTGGCTAGCAAGAATAGTCCTTTGATGGGCTATGTCACGACTACCTCAAGATCTGTTGAAACCTATTGCATAAACCCTAACTGCAGTCATATGTATGAGTGGAGGGACCCAAAAACAATGCTAGAAGACTTCGATCTTCTTCTCCTTCTCTTCTTTGCTCAAGAGGTTATCTTCCCTTACTATTCGCACTTCTATTCTTGACGTGGATGCTTGAATGATGATCTCTCAAGTGAGGTCGAGTCCTCCTTTATATAGTCTTCATACCCATGCAATTAGGCTGGCATGTCCTTCTAGATAGGTCGATTGCTCTTTTTGGAGGCCGACTTGATGTAGCACTTGTGACGAGGTCTTGGAGGGTCTTTTGGCTCTAAAATTGACTCAAATAATTTTATTTACAATATGTAACATGCCCCAAATGGGTCTTTCATACATGACAATGACTCTATTGACTTGATGACTCAATAACGAGCCCCAAGAGCTCACAATGGGAGCTTGACCTAAAAATAAATTTCGTTGAGCATGAAACCCATGCCTCAAGATCAACAACAATAAATTTATTTTTCTCATTATATCAAATACATAAAATCATGATTACATATATCATTATGAAGACCGAACCTAGTTACATATTTCAACACTCACTCTCAACTAGGGAGGTGTTCATAATCCATACAAGGTACTTTGGCATTCTTAATCTGAAGAATTCTCATAAGAAGAGTCGGATTGGTAACCCATCTGTTTAGCATCATGTCATCTAGCATTGTCACATAGCAAGGCCTTGACTAATTACTCTATCTCTCCACAATATTAGAGCACAATGCTGGTGAGATGAATGATTTATAGACACCATCACCATTGTGTCTCTTGTAACATACCCCACCCGAGTTCTCTCAGAGTATGTTCCATGAGGACTATTCTTATCTTGGATTCCCAATCCTCAAAGAATATCCGTCCTTTACGACTACTCTTATCTTGGATTCCCTACCACATCCCCAAAGAGTATAAGATTCCAGATGCTTGTCTAATCCTCCATTCTTTCTTCCCAAGTGAAGACAAGAATGATGTGTCTATCTCTCCCTCTCAACTAGGGAGAATATACCCATTCCAATGAAGGAATGTACCCAAGCACCCTCTTAACTAGGGACTTATCCAAGCTCCCTCTTAACCAAGAACTTTTGCTTCCAACAACTTTCTACTCTAGGCGGAGAACATGTGACAATCAACTGCTTGTAGTGCTCGCTCTTTCGATGTCATGAATTTTATCTTCTTTGTTATGGAGCCTTCATCTTTTGGGACTTATTCGTAGAGCATCGACCATCCATCACTTTCATTTATGAATCATCTCAGTGATGTCATCTTTTTCATCGAAAAGTGTGTTGAAATTTGGTACCGGAGGACAGGTGGTTCCCTAAGGCTTTGATCTTTGGCCTAGGGAAAAGTGTCCAAAAGAATTTAATTTTTCTCCTAAAGTAACTTTATAATTTTTATAAAGTTGAATCTAATTTGAAAGTGACTTTAAGTGATAAAGTTACTAAGTTTAATTTTAAAGTGACTTTTATAAAGTCAATGAAAAATTAGAAAGGAAAAGTGACTTTGGAAATAAATGACTAAGTGGGTCTTTATTAAAGTGGGGTGAATTAAAAAATAGAAAGTGAGATTTAAATGAGCATTTAATCTCAGCCATTGATCTAAATCTATTTCAGCCATTGGATTTAGGGATCACCCAAAAGTCATTTAGGGTTGGGTTAAGGGAGGAAAAGGAGAAAAAGTTCATTCATTCTTTCATGAGCAGATTGAGAGAGAGAGAGCAAGAGAGCAAGAGAGATTTCTGGACAAGGAGGAGAAGGAGGCAGCAGCTTGGCACACATACCAAGGCAGCATTTAAGCAAATCCTTACAGCTGAATGTACAAGCAGTAAAAGGCAGATTTTTCTTGAGCAAACAGCAAAAGGCAGATTTGTTTTTGCACAGAAATCGAGGCAGCTGATTTTCTGCACAAAAATCGAGGTCCGTACAGCCTGTCCGTACAGTCCGTACAGTCGTCCGTACCGTCCGTACAGCCGCCCGTACCATCCGTACATTGGCCGTACAGCATTGTGTTGCTGTTTGGAAATTTCTGGTGGGCTGTGAGGCTCAGAAATCGATATAAGTTGTAAATTTGTTTGCTGATTTTTGCTGAAAATTTCTCACTGTAAAAAGGCATTTCTAGAAATAAAGAAGAGCTCTCAAACTGGTATTCCCCAAGAGTTGTAGGGGGTTTTTCCAGGGTCAAGTTGACCAAAAATCACTGAGTTTAAATGTGTTTTAATGGCTGTTTTTAATTGCTGATTTTTATTTTTGCAATTTCCAGCATTCTAAAAAATTTCCAGAATTTGTGTTTTCAGCAATATTTTTTTTTTTCAGTCTGTTAAATGTATGGTTATGGGAATGGGCATTTAACTACATGGGAGAAATAAGGTGAAACTGAAAACCGGGATGGGAAACAGAATTTTTACATGGTATCAGAGCTTGAGTGCTGAAGGGCAGTTTGGGACAGCAAAAGAAAAAAAATACAGCTGCTGATTTTTTCACTCAGAAAATTCCAGCAAGCTGATTTTTCATAAACAACAGTTTTATCTTTACCACAACAGTGCTATTTTTCAGTTTTAGGACAACAAGATGTCATTGGGATTGAGGGTGGAGGATAGGTTGGATGGGCATACAAATTACAGCGTTTGGAAGGAGAGAATGCAGAGCATCTTTGAGGAGGCAGAAGTCTGGGATATCATGGTGCATACAGCACAACACCCTGTTGTTGTGCCTACTGATGCTACTCAGTTGACCGCTTATAATAAAAAGAATAACAAGGGTAAGAGGCTGATTCTAGACGGAATCAAAGACCATTGCATTCCTCATGTGAGAGGAAAGAGCAATGCCCATGAGATGTGGACAGCATTGTCCAATCTCTACCAGAGTACCAATGAGAACCGGAAGATGGTCCTGAAGGAGAAGCTGAAGAACATTAAGATGGGGAATGATAGTGCAGCTGGATATCTCACAAAGATTACCAATGTGAGAGATGAGTTGGCAGCGATTGGAGAGGCCATTCCATCCACTGAGTTGGTGCGTATTGTAGTGAATAGCCTCCCCCGTTCATGGTTGAACTTTGCTGATGGGGTTTGTGCACGTGAGACCCTTCCCACCTGGGAGAGGTTTTGGGATGATTGTATTCAGACAGAGATCAGGAAAGGACAGCTTGGGGCAGTCAAGCTAGTTGAGCAGGATGAGGACGTAGCACTGGTGGCAGGAGGCAAGAAAGGCAAAGGGAAGAAGCAGGCTTCCAAAAGCGGTGGTGGAGGCAAAGGCAAAGGTAAAGGTAAACAGGGTAACTCACAGAAGGACTATTCCAAAGTGAAGTGTTGGAATTGTCAGAAGATGGGACACTATGCAGTTGTGTGTCCGAAGAAGAAGAAGAAGAAGGGGAAGAACCAGGATGTGACAGCTTCAGCTGAGATTGAGGACTTTGCAGGTCGTTTTGACCGGGAGTTTGCGTTCATTACATGTGAGTCCTCTAGTGCAGGATCACCTGCCACACAGGTTCAGGGGGAGCATGCTTTTCCCTCGATTAGCGGAGCATCTACAGGTATCTGGTATGTGGACAGTGGGGCTTCACGCCACATGACAGGAGTCCGGGAGTACTTCTCAGAGCTTTCAGAGAGTGGCACTGATATTGAGGTAGTACTCGGTGATGACAGAGTTGTTAGAGCAGTCGGGGTGGGTACACTGACATTTCAGAGGGAGTCCAGACCTCCCTTGAAAGTGTCAGATGTTCTTTATGTGCCAGGGATGAGGAAGAACCTCATATCCGTCTCAGCTTTGGAGGACAGAGGATATGAGGTACTGTTCAGGGGAGGACAGGTGTTGATGTATCCCAGGGGCACTCTAGCTGATTCAGCTAGAGTGATAGGTGTACGCCATGCAAAGGTGTACAAGTTTGCATTCCAGCCCCTTTTGGCATTGAGCAGTAGTACCGACAGCAGAGCTAGCAGTTCTGAGCTGTGTGAGATTTGGCACCGCAGGATGGGGCACATGTATCATGGAGCCTTGAGGACATTGCGGGAGATCACTACAGGTGTGCCAGATTTCAGTACTGATCACTTTGATACTTGCAGAGGTTGTGCGATGGGCAAGTTTGCCAAATCCCCTTTTCCCAGCAGTGACAGCAGAGCGACAGGGATACTTGATTTGATTCATTCCGATGTGAGCGGTCGGATGTCTCATGTTTCCTTGAGTGGATATGAGTACTATGTGTTATTCATTGATGATCACTCCAGGAGGACCTGGATTTATTTTTTGAAGACCAAGAGTGAGGTATTCAAGCGGTTTCAGGAGTTCAGAGCTCTTGTGGAGACTCAGACAGGTCGAAAGATCAAGTCCTTGAGGTCGGACAATGGAGGAGAGTACACCCTTGGAGAGTTTGTTGACTATTGTGCGGAGGCAGGCATTAGGAGGGAGTTCACTGTTCCTTACAACCCCCAGCAGAACGGAGTTGCAGAGAGGAAGAACAGATCCATCATAGGGGCTGCTAAAGCCATGTTACATGATCAAGGGTTGCCATTGTTCTTGTGGGCAGAGGCCTGCAACACAGCGGTTTACTTGCAGAACAAGAGTCCGCATCGTGCCTTGGGGCACATGACTCCGGAGGAGGCTTTCTCTGGGAAGAAGCCTGATCTTGGTCATCTTCATATCTTTGGATGCATTACATACTCCTATATACCCAAGGAGAAGAGGACCAAACTAGAGCCCACCGCAGAGAAGGGTATCTTTGTGGGCTACAGTGAGACCTCAAAGGCCTTTCGGATTTACATTCCTGCACAGAGGAGAGTTGTTGTCAGACGGGATGTGAAGTTCGAGGAGGACAGGGCCTTTAGGAGGTCACGGGAGTTAGAGTATCTGGATCAACTAGACCCTCAGCAGCAGTTGAGTCAGTCGCAGGGATCCAGTGGGCAGGGATCAGGAGGATCCGGAGGTACATCTATGAGGATGTCAGGTCCATCAGTGAGCAGTGGCTCGCCGAGCCAGAGGGGTGGTGCTCCGGGCAGCATGCAGAGCAGTTCACAGAGCAGTTCACTAGGGAGTCCACTGATGGACAATTCACACGGTACCTCAGCTTCTACAGGTTCAGGTGCAGGCAGGAGGACAACAGACAGACAGTCAGGAGTTCAGGCTACTGATGGTGATGAGGAGGAGGAGTTTCATTCTCCTATGGGAGAAGCATGCTCAGGGAAGAGGAAGCCCAAGTGGCTTCAGGACACCTTGAGAGATGCCACATCTGTTGCTGAGCTGAAGAGGCCGGTCAGAGAGAGTAGACCACCTGAGAGGTTTTGTAGTTATATGGCGATGGTTACCAGCATCCTTGACTCTGAGCCTTCTAGCTATGAGGAGGCAGCTAGCCAGCAGGTCTGGAGAGAGGCCATGCAGGAGGAGTATTCTTCTATCATGAAGAATGATGTTTGGGAGGTGGTGCCGAGGCCTGAGGGCAAATCCGTGGTTACTTCCAGATGGCTTTACAAGGTAAAGCATGATGCAGATGGCAGCATTGAGAAATTCAAAGCGAGGTTTGTGGCTAGAGGGTTCTCCTAGGTAGAGGGAGTTGATTATGAGGAGATCTTCGCTCCCGTGGCTCGATATACTTCGATCCGCTCCATTATATCGATAGCGACAGAGACGGGTTGGAAGATCCACCAGATGGATGTGAAGACCGCATTTCTCAATGGCTTCATACAGGAGGAGGTGTACATTGAGCAACCACAGGGCTTTGAGGTGCATGGGAAGGAGTCCCATGTGTGCAGATTGAAGAAGGCCCTTTATGGCCTAAAGCAAGCTCCCAGAGCTTGGTACTCCAGGATAGATGCATACTTGCAGGGGATGGGTTTCACAAAGAGTGAGGCAGATCTGAACCTTTACTTTATTGTGATTGGTGAGGAGCCTCTCATTCTGGTGCTGTATGTGGATGACTTGATCATTACAGGTGCAGAGAGACTCATAGAGCACTGCAAGAGAGATCTTGCGGCGGAGTTTGAGATGAAGGACATCGGCTTGATGCATTACTTTTTGGGTTTGGAGGTGTGGCAGGAGGAGGGGCATTTCTTCCTAGGGCAGGGGAAGTATATTGTGGACATCCTTAGCAGATTCCACATGGAGGATTGTAGACCCATGTCGACATTGATGATCACCAACTTGAAGAAGCTTCATGCTTCGGATTCCGAGTTGGTGGATCCCACATTGTACAGGCAGCTGATTGGTTCCTTGATGTATTTGGTCAACACTAGACCAGATATCTGTTTTGCAGTCAACACGATGAGTCAGTTTATGTGTGAGCCTAGGAAGGTTCACTGGGTGGCTGCAAAACACATTTTGCGGTACTTGCAGGGGACAGTGGATTATGGTCTGGACTACAGGTAGGGAGATGGAGTGAGATTGGCAGGATACACTGATTCTGATTGGGCAGGTTGTGCTTCTGATAGGAAGAGCACTTCAGGGTGTTGTTTTGGGTTGGGTTCAGCAGTAGTGTCATGGTTCAGCCGGAAGCAACAGTCAGTAGCACTGAGTTCAGCGGAAGCAGAGTATATGGCAGCCAGTCTAGCTAGTTGTGAGGCCATCTGGCTTCGCAAGATGTTGTTTGGCTTATTTGGTCAGCTGTTGAGACCTTCAGTGATTTATTGTGATAATCAGAGTTGCATTAAACTCACGGAGAATCCAGTATTTCATGACAGGTCAAAGCATATCGGGATCAGATATCATTTCATCAGAGACTATGTTCAGAAGGGAGCTGTGAAGCTTGAGTATATTTCCACTGATGAGCAGGTTGCAGATATTCTTACCAAAGCCTTACCTTGGGGCAAGCATGTCTACTTTAGAGACAAGATGGGTGTGGTGAGGAACACCTTCCTCGGTAAGAGGGAGTGTTGAAATTTGGTACCGGAGGACAGGTGGTTCCCTAAGGCTTTGATCTTTGGCCTAGGGAAAAGTGTCCAAAAGAATTTAATTTTTCTCCTAAAGTAACTTTATAATTTTTATAAAGTTAAATCTAATTTGAAAGTGACTTTAAGTGATAAAGTTACTAAGTCTAATTTTAAAGTGACTTTTATAAAGTCAATGAAAAATTAGAAAGGAAAAGTGAC
This sequence comes from Pinus tabuliformis, assembly GCA_031772625.1. Lineage (NCBI taxonomy): Eukaryota > Viridiplantae > Streptophyta > Pinopsida > Pinales > Pinaceae > Pinus > Pinus tabuliformis. Next base: position 1,128,095,395 of record CM062816.1, on the reverse strand, counting down.
TTTGGAAATAAATGACTAAGTGGGTCTTTATTAAAGTGGGGTGAATTAAAAAATAGAAAGTGAGATTTAAATGAGCATTTAATCTCAGCCATTGATCTAAATCTATTTCAGCCATTGGATTTAGGGATCACCCAAAAGTCATTTAGGGTTGGGTTAAGGGAGGAAAAGGAGAAAAAGATCATTCATTCTTTCATGAGCAGATTGAGAGAGAGAGAGCAAGAGAGTAAGGGAGATTTCTGGACAAGGAGGAGAAGGAGGCAGCAGCTTGGCACACATACCAAGGTAGCATTTAAGCAAATCCTTACAGCTGAATGTACAAGCAGTAAAAGGCAGATTTTTCTTGAGCAAACAGCAAAAGGCAGATTTGTTTTTGCACAGAAATTGAGGCAGCTGATTTTCTGCACAAAAATCGAGGTCCGTACAACCTGTCCGTACCATCCGTACAGCCGCCCGTACCGTCCGTACAGTGGCCGTACAACATTGTGTTGCTGTTTGGAAATTTCCGGTGGGCTGTGAGGCTCAGAAATCGAGATAAGTTGTAAATTTGTTTGCTGATTTTTGCTGAAAATTTCTCACTGTAAAAATGCATTTCCAGAAATAAAGAAGAGCTCTCAAACTGGTTTTCCCCAAGAGTTGTAGGGGGTTTTTCCAGGGTCAAGTTGACCAAAAATCACTGAGTTTAAATGTGTTTTAATGGCTGTTTTTAATTGCTGATTTTTATTTCTGCAATTTCCAGCATTCTGAAAAATTTCCAGAATTTGTGTTTTCAGCAATATTTATTTTTTTCAGTCTGTTAAATGTATGGTTATGGGAATGGGCATTTAACTACATGGGAGAAATAAGGTGAAACTGAAAACCGGGGTGGGAAACAGAATTTTTACAAAGTGATCCATTAGTCCATATCTGGCTTTACTTCATATAGCTACCTTCCCCACATCATGTTTCCTTCAAGATCTTTCATCCTTCTACATGAGTATTAGTTGTAAATGATATCCACACCTTTATTCTGTAGCCCTATCTTAGCCCATCCAGATATTGTTCAAAATTAGAAAATGAACATCGAATTAACATTACCTTTTTGATGGTTTTACATCATAACATCTTCTTGTTGCCACATCAACATCCTGCATACATATCGACACATCTCCAAGATATTCAATGTCAAGGGTCTCCTTATTTTTTAGACTAAATCAAAGTCTTCATACCTTTTTCATGGAGATGGCACAATCAATCCTTCTAGTCATCAGATGTTGATTTCCTTTTCTATGTGACCATAGTTGCATCTTTCACGATCTCTCCCCACTTTCTTCACATATTGCTTCCCTGAAACTTCTATCCATAGTTCCTTCATTTTTGTCAATCACCTCATATCCCATATGAGGACTTATTATGTTGATTTCATAATGTCAATATGTGAACCATGCCTTCATGCATCCTTTCAAAGTAGGAGATCCCTTTCTGATCATTTGTCCCTGCTATTTGCAACTATATGATTTGACTCAATTTTCTCAATTACATGCATACATACCTCAGTTCTTCCTTTTCGTCATCTAGACTTCCTTCGACAACTTACTTGATTGAATGTTTTTCAATCACCTTGACTTGCTTCATTTCTTTGTCATCATATCATCATCCCATGAATCCCATATAAGGTGGAATTCTTGATGAGACACTTGCTTCTTCCAATAGATGAATCTTCCAATGAATATTCCAATGGAGGATCTTGATCATTCTCATCCTGCAAATGCTCGTTTTGAATGATGTATGATGAGCTCTATACTAGATGACTTTCTTCTATCTATAAGTACTACTTATGCTTCTAATGAGGTTACCAAGAGCTACTACCTTCTATTGATGATTGCCATAGACTTCTACTTCAACTATCCTTTAGGATTCTTGTGTCATGAGCTCTTGCTTTCATCGTATGCTCTTATGATGCCATCTTCTAGAATGATGCATCCTATCATGTTTCTAATATCTTCTACCATGATAGCTATACTTTTACCAAAAACTTTGGAACAAAGACTTGAAAAGAACTAGGTGGAGAAGATCATCTCAATCGTAGTAGAGATATTTTACTTCTTCCTTCTTGGATTTCTTCTTTTCAGGTTCTTCCACTTCTTCAGTGATATGGGCTTCTTCCCTTCCCTTTTTGTTGTTGTCTTTCTTGAGCTTTGGACAATCTCTCTTGTAGTGCCCATATTCATGGCAACCATAACATTGGATTTTTGACATATTCTTCTTCTTTTTTCGAGGACCAAACTTCCCTTTTCTCTTTGCCATGGTAGCAAATGCTTGAGCTTGCTCATTTGATCCCACATCAATTTTTGATTTGAGCCTGGTTTCTTTGATTTTGCATAATGACCATATTAGAATAATGTTATTTTTAGTGTTTAATGCTCATTTATGTAGATAAGACCGTCTGTGATCTTATTAGCAGTTTCTTATTAGAAACTTGCTGTTTCTATTTTCTTAGTAGAAACTTGCTGATTCTGTAAATACTTTTGTATTATTCATTGAGCTTCATTGCTCATTGTAAATCAATTCAAATCGTTCATTGATTATGGTATCAGAGCTTGGGTATTTTTTTCGAAATAATTTTTCATTGTTTGAAAAACTTCGTGCTTCATTTCGAAATTGCTCTCTAGGAGTCTGAATTTTTTTTTTTTTACTGGGCGTCACAATTTCTGAGTCGTAGTTTGTTTAAGGGCCGTCGCATAATAGAAGGAACGAGCTGCAAATTGGTTGAAGAATTTGTGACGGCAAGGGACGAGCTTGTCGAATCCCTCATTCCCCCGCAATTGGACGAGTTTGATCATTAGAAAATTGAACTACTGAATATTCGAAGGGACGTGTTTCTCATTCTGCTGAGCCGAGTTCATTGTGGTTGAAAGGTCGAATTCTATTGCAAACCGAATCCTGCTTCAAACCTAGCGAAGGTGCAACCCATCTCAGTTGAGGGAGCGAAGGGAATATAGGGCTCACCTGTAGCCCGTTTACCTCCATGAAGTCGTTTTGGGTAGTGGAGCAATGCGTTACTCCCTGAGGCAGCAACACAGTAACGTAACCATTCCTGAGACGGTTTGAAGACAGCGAGGGTAGTTCTGAACTTCTTGAAGCCTTGTTGCGGTCAGCGAGACTTACCACGAATCAGTGGTAGTTGCGAATTATTTGAGGAAGCACGGAACAATTATTGAAACCCGACTGGTTACAAATAATCTGAGTCCGCACAGGCAAGTCAAGGCAGTGCGTGTCATTTGCTAGGTTGAAGAAAGCAATCGTTGAGCAAACTGAGGTGGCGCTGCACGTCGGCGCCGTGGGCTTTTCTGCCCTTTTTTGTTTGGCGTGATACAGTGAGCTGAACGCATGCATTTATCCTCTTTATGATGTGCGTATAAAGCAACCTTCAACCTTTTGAAGCCGAGATCTAAGCATACCTTCTACGTAGGGTATCATCTGTCCATAAATAGTACGATTTCTGGTTCTATTTCTATTGCACTAGCACTTGTCAGTTTTTGTCCGGATCAGCCGACATCTGCATTGAAATCCATGCCGGACTCCTTTGTTGTTTTCTCTGTCTTGGGAAACGTGCAGATGGCCTCGCTAACCAACCTGATGTTGGAAGGCAGTCAACGCTTTAATGGCACCAATTATAACATCTAGAAACAGAGAATGTTGACCATTTCTGAATATAGGTGCCTTGACCAACTTGTTTTGGGCAAAGAGCTTAGTCTTGGTACACCTGGTGCAGATCAAGATAAGTTTGATGATCGAAATCGAGAGGCTTTTATGCTTCTCAAACTCTCTGTGACTGATGATCATTTTCCACAGATTCCTTCCGGCAAGACAGCTGCCGAAATCTGGCAACATTTGAAGGAATTGCATGAGACATCTGACAAGAGCAGAGCTTTCTTTCTAAAGAATTAGTTGTTCTCCATCATGATGGACGAACATATGTCTTTACAGGAACATTTTAACAAGATTAAAGACATTCGAGATCAGCTCGAAGCCATTGGTCGGACCATGGAGGAAGAAGATATGGTAGTCACCACTTTGAAAAGTCTACCAAAACCTTACGAATACTTCATAGAAACACTCAACATTACCTCCACTAATGTTGATCTGAAGTTTCCGGAGTTATGCACCAAACTCCTGCAGCAGGATCGTTGGAAACAATAGTTTGGTAGTGGTGCTTCTTCAGCTTCCTCAGAAAATGCTTTTTCTGCCCAATATCAGTCCTCTTAGTCCTTTCAGCAGAAAGGTTCTTCTCAGCCTCTTGATTCTGCATAGAAGAAGCAGGGAGGGTCTCATCAGCGAGCGAATGTTGCAGAACATTCCGAGCAGAAGGAATCTACCTTTTACGCCTTTATGGCTAAGAGGTCCTCAGATCATGCCCTGTCTTCTCCCTGGTACATTGACTCTGGTGCATCACGTCATTTTTCTCATAGGCGTGACTGGTTTATTGACTTCTCACCTTTCAGTGATTCCGTGGTATTTGGCAGAGGTGAGGAGTACACAGTGGTTGGCAGAGGTACAGTTTAGATCCAGTTTGATGGGTGCACACTCATCTTCCTAAATGTGTACTATGTTCCTGATATGGAACTTAATTTGCTGTCTGTTAGCCAGATTATGAGGAACTCTCCTCAGCTCGATGTGGTGTTCAATGCGCACAAGTGCTCCATTATTGACAGGGAAACTCGTCTTACGGTTTCTGTTGGCCTAGAGGATCATGGCCTATACAGGCTTCTTGACATTGGTGAGTCTCCAGAAGTGGCTCTAGCAGTGCGTGTTTCTCCCATCAGCACTTTGTGGCATCAAAGATATGGGTATCTAAACATTCAATATCTCTCTCAGCTATCTTGGGAGGGACTTGTGTCGGGGTTACCTGATATTCAGACTCAACATTTGGGAGTGTGCGGCGCCTGTCAAGCTGGCAAGCAACATCAGTCTTCATTCAAGGATGGAGAATCTTGGGGTGTATCTAAGGTACTCCAGTTAATTCATGCTGATATTTGTGGTCCTATGAATACATCTTTAGTTACTGGTTGCAAATATTTTTTGCTTATTGTAGATGATTTCAGTAGAAAGATGTGGGTGTACTTTCTAAAACATAAATCTGATGTATTTAGTATCTTTCAGAATTTCAAGTCCTTAGTTGAAAAAGAGTCTGGCTGTATATCATAACTCTTAGGACAAATAACAGGGGGGGGGGGAATTTTGTTCTTCTGCTTTCTCCAACTTTTGTGATACCATGGCATCAAACGCCAGTTAACTACACCCTACACTCCTCAACAGAACAGTGTTGTCGAACGTCCCAACCATACGGTTGTTGAAATGGCTCGTTCCATGTTACAACACAGGAGTGCTCCAAACAAATTTTGGGCTGAAGCAGTGTTTACTGCTGTCTATCTTCTTAACCGATCACCTACTTAGGTTGTTAAGGGGAAGACTCCAGAAGAGGTTTGGTTTGGTCGTAAGCCTAAGATTAGTCACCTCAAAGTGTTTTGCTTGGTTGCATATGTTTGGATTCCAGCTGCTAAGCGCTCTAAGTTGGATTCCAAAAGCTAGAAACTCATGATGACAGGGTACAGTGATCACCACAAGGCCTATAGGCTAATAGATATAGACACTGATCGTCTTATCTTCAGTTGGGACATAGTATTTGATGAAAAAAGAGGGTTCTTTAACTCCCCTCCTTCTGAGCAGTGTTCTGAGGATTGACCTCATAGTGTTCTTCTTCCGTTAGGTCCACCTGATGGGAGGGATGATGTAGCATCAGCATTTGATGATGCACTATCTGAGTTCCCTCTAGAAAATAATCCTCCTCTCGTTGCCCCAGTTGTTCCTGAGCCTCCTCCACCTACTCCAGATATTGGTTCTTCTACTCTCCGACCTAAATGGTGGGCTAAATTTATTGGTGATCTCCGGGATAATGAGCTCCTTGAAGGTAGAACATCCAAAAATAAGAGCAAACAGTAGCCTACAGTTAATTTTGCTCTTATGGCTAACCTACACTGTGTTTTTGAGCCTCAAACCTATTCAGAGACTAAGGGTATACCTGAGTGGGAACATGCTATGGAAGCTGAATTCCAGCATCTTCAAAAGAATCACACTTGGACCCTTTTTGATCTTCCTGCAGGGAAGAAACCCATTAGTTGCAAATGGGTGTATAAAGTGAAATACAAAGCTGACGGAACCCTAGACAAGTATGAGGCTCGCCTTGTTGCTCGAGGGTTCTCACAGAAGGAAGGCATAGACTATGAGGAGACCTTTGCTCCTACAGCCAAGATGAGTACCATACAGCTCGTCCTTGCCTTAGCAACTTAGTTCAGTTGGAAACTCCATCAGATGGATGTAAAGAGTGCTTTTCTGAATGGTGACTTACAGGAAGAAGTCTACATGATGCAGCCTCTAGGATTCAAGGTTGCCAGTCAAGAACAGAAAGTCTGTAGATTAGTCAAAGCACTCTATGGTCTGAAACAAGCCCCTCGGGCTTGGTACTTGAAAATTGATAAGTACCTAACAGATCATGGCTTTCAGTAGAGTCCATCTGATGCAAACCTATATATCAAACATACTGGTGATGATATTCTGTTTGTGGTTGTCTATGTGGATGACCTTATCATTACTAGTAGTTCAGCACATTTGATCCATGGGATCAAACAGGATTTGTGCAACACTTTTTATATGACAGATTTGGGACTTCTTCATTACTATTTGGGGGTTGAAGTCTGGCAGACTGAGAACAACATCTTTCTCTCTCAGTCCAAGTATGCCAGAAGTCTTGTGGACAGGTACAGAATTCAGGATTGCAAACCTGCCACGACTCCTATGGAACCGGGGCTCAAACTTTCAGCTCAGTCATCCTCACCACTTGTGGATGAATCTTTATTCAGGGAATTAGTAGGCAGCCTCATCTACCTTACTGCCACTAGACCTGATATCAGTTTTGTAGTGAGCTACATTTCACGCTTCATGATAGCTCCTAATGCTGATCATTGGATAACAGCAAATCATGTGCTGTGTTATGTGAGTGGCACTCCTAATTATGGACTTCTGTACATTCGGAGTTCAGATCCTACACTCAGTGGTTACATAGATTCCGATTGGGCAGGTTCGGTTGATGACCGTAAATCTACAGCTGGGTATGTGTTTAGTCTGGGATCCGATGTTGTCACATGGACTAGTAAGAAGCAGCAGGTAGTGGCTCTCTCCTTGACAAAAGTAGAGTATCAGGGAGCAGTTAAGGCATCTTGTGAGGCAGTTTGGCTTCGACGTATGCTTGCAGATATGCATGTTTTCCAAGGCAGGTCCTATTCCCCTGTTCTGTGATAATCAGGGAGTGCTCAAACTCGCCAAGAATAAAGTCTTCCATGAACGAACAATGCATGTGGAAACCCATTGTCGCTACATTTGACAACTTGTTGAAGACAGATCTATTCAGTTGCTGTATGTACCCACAACGGAGCAGCCATCAAACATCTTCACCAAGCCCCTTGGTCCTAATAAGTTTGTAAAATTCAGAGGGTCTATAGGTGTTGTAAATAGATTGAGCATTAAAGGAGGGTATTAGAATAATGGTTTTTTTTAGTGTTTAATGCTCATTTATGTAGATAAGATCGTCTATGATCTTATTAGTAGTTTCTTATTAGAAACTTGCTGTTTCTATTTTCTTAGTAGAAACTCGCTGTTTCTATTTTCTTAGTAGAAACTTGCTGATTCTGTAAATCCTTTTGTATTATTTATTGAGCTTCATTGCTTATTGTAAATCAATTCAATTCATTCATTGATTAGACCAATGTTCATTGAATGTAGTAGCTTCCTTCTTTCCATAGATGCTTGATGTGAAGCTGCCCCATTCCTCTGGTAGTGCATTGAGCATTATGGTAGTCATTTCCTTGTCAGACACTGTTTCTCCCAACTATTGGAGTTGGTCTCTTATTTTTGACACCCTCTTAAAGTATGAGGCAATTCCTTCTTCTCTTGATATCTTCATCTTGTAGAGTTCTTGTCTTAATGATATCACTTCTCCAACAATACTTATGGAGAATAATTCTACCAGCTTGTCATATATTTCTTTTGCTGCCTCCAACTTTGATACATAGGGTATGAGGGGATCTTTGATGGACTCAATGAGAATCTTTTGAGCCCTTACTTCCTGTTACAGGGAAAAGTATCTATATAGAACTGCTCTATCCCACTAAGGTGTGACAACTGCCTTAGAAACAAACAGAGAAAAACTACTTTTGTCTTTCCTTTATGAATTATAGATAGAGAGGAACAGAAAGACCAACCTCTGTCTTGCGTTAATCCTTCGATTCGATCCCTCTCTTCTTTGATAGTCCTCAGCTACCTGCTCCCTTGCACGCCCAGCTTCACAAAGTACCTGTAAGATCACAGAAGCATAGCACTATACAAAGATATGGATCTATATTCATAAACAATCTAGGATCAGATATAAATTGACCATACAAATGTAACAAGCATCAATAATACAAAAGCATGGAGGAAAACTTAAATAGTTTTTATTGATAAACAAGAAAAGATCCAGGAGGAGTTACAACCAGTTGTTCCGACTCAGCATCAACCTCCCAGCAAAGAAGCCCCTCTTCACCTCAAACAAAGCATAGATCACCCAACAATCTGATGCTTGTCTCAAAAAACCAGCAGCAATTCCTTACAATATGCAAAATTCCAGCCTCTGGATCTCTGGGATGAGGGATCCATATATAGATATCTGTAAGGGGGATGAGTCAGCTTGTGTTTTGATTAGTGTCTTCTCTCTGATAGTTCTTGCTTCCACTTGGAGACTGAAGGCCTCTTACTCATCCTTGGTCGAATTCAGTGAGGCAAGTGTCACAAAAGAAGATTCTGGAAGCTTCCATTGTCTCTCCACCTCGCGGAATGACACTGCCATTTGTCATTTCTCGCCCATCGCACCCCACAGAAGGGACTTTTGAAATGCAACACACCCTCACAGTGTATTTAGGTGCAATGAAACGCACCTAGCCAGTGGAGCAGCTGAAATGATCCTGTTTTGACTAATTCTGAGCATTTTCTCATGGAGAACTTCTGGGAGAAGCTGTAATCTGTTGACCTTGTTCCTTTAGGAGTTAGAACAACACTTTTAGGGACTTAGGAGCCCTTGGTTTATGGACATTTCATGCTTGTGGTTGCAGGGCACAAAAATGCCTATAACAGTTGCCCCCTAAAGTATGAGGCCGTTAACCTTTTGGTGTCGGGTGAAATGCTTTATTATGAGGATCCGAAGTTCTTTCAATGCTGGGAGGAGACCTGTAATAAGATACAATACAATACATTATCTTCATACTATTTTTCATGATCTAGCTGAGGCGGACATTCCCATGCTCAACTTTATAAATTCATTTTCATGTACATAGGACAGACAACCGTCTGAGTGTAGACTGATGATTCTGATAGAGCCATCATCCTTTTGAGTGGATGATTATCTGTGCAGCAATGATGTACATTCAATGCCTTTATTTCCCTGAATATATATCGCAGCCCGGATGGATGAAACTAGATCCGGGGTCTTCAATCTCGTCCGATCTTCACTCGGAGTACAAGTCGATCCATGTGAGAAATGTTTTGAAGTCGAACATGGAAAGACATTGCTTGATTACCAGTTAATGATGTAAACTGTTAACAAGCGCGAGAGGAATCACCGATAATGATAATGACCCTCAAGCCTCAAGGTACTGCAGTACAATTCACGTGGTGTGAATAAAGGACTTGGCATCGAACACCACGCAAAATCTTTCGGTCGAAGGCCATTGATGTAAACCTGTCGTCGAAAGTGAGAAACTTGCCATTGAGGCATGCAAGCTTCAAAGTACTGAATGGGGTGTTCCTAGATCAACTTCTTGGATAATGAGATGACGTCGACAAGAAGTGATCCGTCACAGGAGGGCCTTAATGAATCCCACATCAATGACACGGAACGGAGCAAATGATTTTAATGGAGTGAAAACGATCTGGTGATATAAGGTTCAGGGTGGCGGTCATGAAAGAATGGAGTATAATGTATGGTAGTGGGTGAGACACAGGTGAATTCTCTGAATGACTTCTCTTGAACATGTCAGCGACACTGATGTGATGGTTTGGTAGCATTAACCCCAAATGTGGATGGTATGGCGTGACCATGGTGATGTGACCGGTGAATGAAACAACCCAACCCGACTCGGACACGGAGCGAAAGTGTCATGTTCAAGAGTGACTTGCTACCAATAAAGTTTCTTTGAGTTTTCTTCCCAATACTCCCCAGTCATTGCTGACCAGTACCTCTTTATTTTTGTCAAGCTTGAGGAGGATAACATATGCTTGTTCTATAATTTGCCCTTCGGGCAAACCCATCGCTATGTTTTAACGAGCCTAGCGATAGTGAAACTCGTTCTCATCTATAGACAAGTTTGTCGCTATTAATCTTTTTAACGAGCTTAACGACAAAGATATCTCGGTCCTTTTCAATTTTAGAGAGTCTGAAAAGGAACGTAAAGGTAACTCCAAAATTCCTTTTTTGTCATCTAATCCCTTAAGTTCGAAAAAGTATAAAACAATGCAAAAGGGATGAATTTTCGATACTTTTAACGAGCTGAACAAAACAAGCGCTCGATCTTTTTGTGTAATAATCCCTCAGTCCAAAAAAATTAAAATCTAGAGGAGGGATAGCACTTCCTGTCTCTTTAACGAGCTGGAAAGGCCAAGGACTCGGCAATCTTTTCATATTTTACGAGTCAGTTGAAAAGAGCTTAAAGGAGACTCGTCTTTTGAGGAACGAGTGATAACATGGGTAGCAGCTGATTCCAGGTACGGTTTGGAATTTTCCAATCACGATAGTGTCAGAAGGATGGCTAGTGAGATCACTCTTCGCAGCTGTTCCTCACAATGGGTAAACAATCAAATGGAGGTGAATGATCGGCCAATGAAAAAGTGGAGCTGACGGTGCAAACACGACCAAGGCTTTAATGGCTGAAGTACTACATTCACAATGGTTATTTACCGGGGAATAGTTCATTTTTTGACGAGCTTAAATGCGGGTGGAAACATTTGCTCATGTCTTATGTTTATTTTTTAACGAGCTTGAACTATGTGCTAAAATTGCTCGATTAATCCAGTCGTATGATAAGAATGTCTCATATGAAATGGCAATTTTTAGAGTTTTGCCCCACATCCTTTCTTTATGCAAGTTAGGAGACGACTTAATTGTAATCACAGAGATACCGCACGTGTAAGTTGTTTGGGGCAGAATGTGAGGATTCTCTCCTTCGCTTGACTTGGACACTTCCTTTTGTGATTTCAGTTAGCAAGAATACTCCTTTGATGGGGTATGTCACAACCAGTGTTGATAATATCGCCGATTTTTCGGCGATATTCGTAAATATCGCGCGATTTTCATAAAAACGAAATTTCGGGGAGCAAAAATCGCGATATTTTCTCATCTCGAAAATCTCGCGAGAAATCCGAGATTTCGGCGATATTTCTATAAAAATCGCGCGACGATGGTTAATATCGCCGGCATAGTTTATAAATTAGGTTTTTGTTAACCGTAAGGGCGTCATTTGATTTTCCGTTTCGTGAGCTGGAGAGTCGGACGCTGCGAGTGCGAACAGAGTGCTGAGGGTTTGAAGTTGAACAGTGCGGAGGGTTTACAGCGGCCAGCCTACAGGTATGCACGTCATTCTTTCTTACAGGCCTCAGAAATGTATGTTGGTAATAGGTATCATGCGATGTCTTGGGTTATCTAACAGAGATGCCACTAGTGACTATACAATAATACGATACCACACAAAGCTAACGATGTTAATACATAGTGAGCTAGGGTATATAATATATATGATCCGTTATTTAAATTTTACAACATAGTGAACTTGTCAAGTAATGCGAATATACCATATGCAAAAGATTAATCATTAAACAGTCCACCTACATGAATCTTAATAGTACGTATTATATATATATATATATATATATATATATATATATATATATATATATATGGCCATTTGTTTTGTTCTGTTTGAAAAGTGGGTTCTACAGCACCAAAAAAAATTTGGAATTAGTAACTTGGTGCTGCTGCATATCTCCACAACAAACTCTGATTTTTGCCCAAGAATGTTCTCAGTTTCCAGCACCTATTGTAGAGCCTTTTTCCCATGAAATCACAACTTGGAAGTGAAGGAGAGGCCTTCTTTTATAGCCTTTATCCATAACCCAACAAAATAATAATAAAGTAATGAGCTAGAAGCTTTCTCCATATGGGTTGTTAGCTTGCTTGTGATTGGTGTAGCGGCTAGCCTATTAGGATTGAATAGGTATTATCAATTTATCATTTTGTTTGAGAAGAGTGTTTTGAGATATTGATGTTTTAATTTGTTTATTTCATTTAAACATAAGACAATACGTTTTCTGATTTCTTTGTTAATAATGATGTTTTCTTCCCTTTCTTTCTGCCCACCATTGTTATATGAAATCACGGTAAAAATTAGTTTTTAAATAGTGATTCTGTTTGATTGAAAATATTTGTGCACACAGAGAAGCGAGGTGCTCTACAACTCAGGTGGAAATAGTTATTTGTGTCCATCTTCATGTGTGTGTGATGCTTAGAAAAGGGCAGCATACAAAGGTCGCTGTGTGTGTGTGTATCTTCTCAATTGGTTTGAACTTTGGTCTACATCCCCAGGGCTGTCATAGATGACCTGCTGATAGCCAGGGGGCAGTGAGGGAAAAGTGGGGGTGCATTACACTTGTACCCCTCACTCAACCTGGAATTTATAACACTGTCACAAATTACAATACAGCAGCCAGCTAACCAGACCTCCAGTGACAGCATGACCTCCTGGGGTCATAACTTATAACTTTATAAGTACTAGAGGAAGCCAATGTTATCCAGTGAGCTTTGGGTAGAGCCCATACGTGTGTGTTTGTGTTTGTATGTGCTGGCACAGATTGTCTTAACCCTGGATTTATGGAGGAGGGATTTGAACCTAGAGCTTTTTGATTGCTGTCAGAGCTTTTCTTCAGAATTTTATAAATTTATATATTAAAAAAACAAGGGTTATATATTACTTAATAAGTTATTAAGTTACTAATTCCAAATTTTTTTTGGTGCTGTAGGTTTCCTTTTGAGTTAGCGGCTAACAGCAATACAAAAATACAAATATGCCAAAAAACTTGGACCCATTTTGGGAGTATGGGATCCCTGATGGTGGGACAAATCGTGCATATCTTTCATGCAAATTGTGTGGGGACAAGATGACAGGTGGGGTTACACGACTGAAATACCATCTTGCTAGACTCCCTGGACATGATGTTGGCATTTGTAAAGTTTCTAGTCCGGAGCTTATACGAAAAGCTCTTGAGGCAATTGAAGAAAAGGACAGAAAGAAGGAAGAGGCGGAAAGAAACAAAGCTGAACGTGCAGGTAGATCTTTTGGGATATCTTCTCCTGATTTTGATGTTCAGGGTAGTGGCCCTACTGGCCCTAGTGGGAGGGGCTCCACAACTGGCACACCATCACATGCTAGCGCTACTGCTAGTGTGAATGCGAGGTCATCATTTTTTGTTCCACGAACAGGAGCTGGAGCACAACCTGGCATAAAATCGCTTGTCAAAAAAAAGGAGAAGGAAGAAGCAGATAGAGTCATGGGGAGGTGTATTTATTGGAGCGACTTACCTCTCAGCATCACAAAAACCAATCCATTTTGGCAACCAATGTGTGATGCTATTGCTGTTGTGGGCCCAGGGTACAAAAGTGCCACATATGAGGAGTTGCGGGGGCCAATTCTTCAAGCAGAAAAAGAGGACATCAACTCTAGATTGGCGGAGTTGAAACAGACATGGGAAGTGACTGGATGCACAGTGATGTTTGATGGTTGGACAGATAGGAAGGGTAGGACCCTTCTAAATTTCTTGGTACATTGTCCTAAAGGTACCATGTTTATTAAATCGTTGGATGCATCAGAACATATCAAAGATGCAGCAACGATATGTGAGTTGTTAGATGGGTTCATTCAGGAGATTGGTGTGCAGAATGTGGTGCAAGTCGTAACAGACAATGCAGCTAATTATGTGTCTGCCGGCAGAATGCTTATGGAGAGGCATCCCACATTGTTCTGGACTCCATGTGCAGCGCATTGTCTTGATTTGTTGCTTGAGGATATGGGGAAACTCTCCTTCATCAAGGAGGCAGTTGATATGGCTAGGAGCATCCCCAAGTTTATTTATAACCATGCTTTTGTTCTTAGCCTTATGAGGAGGTTCACTAGAAACAAGGAGTTGCGGCGTCCTGCCATCACACGTTTTGCCACAACCTTTATTACTCTTCAGTCTTTGCTTCGATGTCAGTACGAGTTGAAGCAAATGTTTGTGTCTAATGATTGGCGTGGTTGTAGATACAGCAGGAGACCTGATGGGAGAGCCATTGAAAAAATGGTGTACTCTGAGACATTTTGGCGTGGAGTAGAAGAAGCATGTGCAGTTAGCGAACCTATAGTAAAGGTTCTTAGATTGGTGGATGGAGAGAAGCCTGCAATGCCTTATTTGTATGAGGGCATGGATAGGGCCAAGGAGGCCATTCGTTCCTATTATGCAGACAAGGGTTCTGCTGGCCTTAATAGGCAGATGATGTTATGGGATGTGATCGATAGTCGGTGGACAGGGATGCTTCATCGACCCATTCATGCAGCAACACTCTTCCTCAACCCTGCATTTGCATACAAATGCAATTTTCGTTTTGATGGCGAGGTGATGGAAGGGCTCCATTCCTGTATTGAGAGGATGGTACCTGATTCTGAGCTTCGTCGCAAAATCAGCCGCGAGATACATAATTATCAGGATTGTGTTGGCCTATTTGGCTTTGATGATGCCATTAAGGAAAGGGCCCTCTTCATGCCACGTAAGTGACAAGTCATCACTCATTAGAAATTAGAAATTTGAATTTAATTATGTTTTAACTTTTAAGTTTTTGAATTTTTTATTTCATTATTTTGTTGTAGATCTTTGGTGGCGAAGCTATGGTGCAAGGGTACCAAATTTGCAAAATTTGGCTACACGAATCTTGAGTCAAACATGTAGCTCTTCAGGGTGTGAGCGCAATTGGAGTGTATTTGAGAAAATACACGCCAAAAAGCGCAACAGGTATAACTTTGAACTCAAGCCTTCAGTTGAGCAATTACACTTATTGTAATTTTTAATTTTTAATTTATGACCTTCAAGTGTCAAGACTCAAGAGTCAAGAGTCAAGACTCATTACTTTTTTTGACACTCTTACAGGTTGGAGTTCGCACGCCTCAACGATTTGGTGTATGTGCATTACAACATCCGACTTCGAGTGAGGCAAATAGAATCACCAGTGGATCCAGATGCCATTTCCTTAGACAATATTGATGTATTGTCTCCGTGGAGGGTGGAGTCTCAGGAGCCCATATTGGAGGAGTCACCTTCATGGTTGGAGGAGCCAGTGGCAGATGATCCATTAGAGCAGGGGCAGCAAGAGGAGGACTCGGAGTCAGAGGAGCAGCAGCACTTAGAGGAGGAGCAGGAGGAGCTGGAGGAGGACACTGCGGGAGCATCAGCATCAACACCATCTGCTATAGATATAGGAGAGCATAGCTCCATGCCTATCACTCATTATTTGACATTAGGTGCAGAGGCAGTGTCAGGGCCTTCTACTACTAGGGGCAGGCCTGACAAACAGCCCATCATGTTTTCCCGTAAAAGGGGGAGAGGGCAGTAGATAGATAGCTGCTAGTTTTATTTGTTATGCTACATGTAACTCATGATGATGAGATACTTTTATTATTATATGTGATGTTATTTTGTATTGGTTCTCCACATTTGAGTCCTTGAATGGACAATTATCAGGGATTAGCACGATTTGGTATCGCCTTTGATATATCATTTCTATTTGACATCATATATATCAGTGTTTTCTTCATATTTATGTGCCAATGTGTTTAAACTTTATTTCATGTTGTTATTGCTTTATATGTTTAAAATCTGAAAAAAATGAATATATTATGCATTTTTTATGCTTGCTTTTGTTGTTTAAATTCTGAACATGAAGATGTTGCTTAAAAAATTAAAATAGTTTCTTGAGTGTTTGCTGGGCACTGTATAGTTATACTCATTTAATGCCAATTTTTTGTTTTTTTTTGTGCCCTAGGTTTGAATTAGTTCACTACAAATGTCAAATATGCCAAAAGCCTTGGACCCATTTTGGGAGTATGGGGAGGCTGTTGGTGGGGCAAATCAGGCATATATATCATGCAACTTGTGTGGGACCAAGATGTCAGGAGGGATTACACGATTGAAATACCATCTGGCTAAACTCTCTGCATATGATGCAGCAGATGTGATGCCTTGTATGGTTTCTAGTGCAGAGGTTATACAAAAAGCTCGTGAAGCAATTGCTGAACAAGACAGAAAGAAAGCTGCTAGGGAGAGGCCAATGGTCTCAGATAGATAGCTGCTAGTTTTATTTGTTTTGCAACTTTTGCTACATATAAGTTTATAACTCATGATGATGAAATACTTTTAAACTTTTATATATGTGATGTTGTTTTGTTTGAGTCCTTGATTGGACAATTATCACTATCAGGGATCAGCAGGGTATGTGATGTTATTTTAATTTTTGTTTGAGTCCTTGATTGGACAATTATCAATTTATCACTATCAGGGATCAGCAGGATTTGGTATCGCCTTTGAAGTTTGATGTATCATTTCTATTTGACATCATATATATCAGTGTTTTCTTCATATTTATGTGCCAATGTTTTTAGTTCATGTTGTTATTGCTTTATATGTTTAGAAATCTGAAAAAAAATGAATATATTATGCATTTTTTATGCTTGCCGATATTTGCCGATATTTTGCCGATATTTTCGCCGATATTTCCGATAAGATATTTTTCGGACCCTCGCCGATATTTTCCCGATACCGATATTATCAACACTGGTCACAACTACTTTAAGATTTGTTGAAACCATATTTCAGAAACCCTAACTGCGGTCACACGTGTGAGTGGAGGGACACAAAAAACCACTGTTGATAATATCGGCGATATTCGGAAATATCGCGATATTTTCGGCAAAACGATATATCGCCGAGAAAATATCGCGATATTTTCTGTTTTGAAAATATCGGCAAATATCGGCAAATATCGGAAAATATCGGCAAAATATCGCGATATTTTGAAAATATCGGCAAAATATCGGCTATATTTAAAAATTTGAAAAAATTATTTTTTATGCTTGCCGATATTTGCCGATATTTTGCCGATATTTTTGCCGATATTGCCGATAAGATATTTTCTGGACCCTCGCCGATATTTTCCCGATACCGATATTATCAACACTGCAAAAAACAATGCTGGAAGATTTCAATCTTCTTCTCTTTCTCTTTGCTGCTCAAGAGGTTATCTTCCCTTACTATTCGCACTTCTATTCTTGGCGTGGATGCTTGAATGATGATCTGTCAAGTGAGGTCGAGTCCTCCTTTATATAGTCTTCATACCCATGCAATTACGCTGACATGTCCTTCTAGATAGGCCGATCACCTTTTTTGAAGGCCAACTTGATGTAGCACTTGTGATGAGGCCTTGGAGGGTCTTTTGACTCTCACCATTGACTCAAATAATTTTATTTACAATATGTAACATGGGTCTTTCATACATGACAATGACTCTAATGACTTGATGACTCAATAACAAACCCTAAGAGCTCACAATGGGAGCTTGACCTAAAAGTAAATTTCGTTGAGCATGAAACCCATGCCTCAAGATCAACAATAATAAATTTATTTTTCTCATTACATCAAATACATAAAATCATGATTACGTATGTCAGTATGAAGACCGAACCTAGTTACATATTTCAACATCATCGTTATGAAGTTGAATCACAATGTCATCTAAGGGTATAACACCCACATCCTATTGTGTTGGAGGTTCTTGCATATATGTAGGTGTGTTCCTCAGATGAAAACCGGAATTCTCATGCACATAAAAAGGTTTCTTTGCACTCAGAGAGGGAAGCTTATTCCTCTTAACAAAGTGGATTAAAGTGTAAGTGGACCAATTCCTCTCAGCTTTTAATGAATGGGAAACATGTGATAACAATTGCATGGCAATTCGACAGAGCTCTAGGCCATTGCCCCTATTCTCACTTAAGCACTAGAAGGTTCAGAGTGGACACTCAAGAAGTATACTAATTTCAATAGTACACTTCCTCTCACTCCAAGCTAGTGCTTGTTAGCCTTAGGTGACTACTTCCTTTATGTATTTATGATCTGGCACATGTGGTTACACCTTGGTGATTGAGCTCTTGCATTATTGTTGAGGGTGTCCACTGCAAGGCTGCGCGTGAATGCCCCCCCCAGAAGTGCGCTCCACTCAGGAATGGATTTGGAGTGACCTCAATGTTAGAAAATTAGAAAGGCAGAAATATTTTCTTTATATTGATAATTACTTATGATATTTTTATGTTCTTCTTTTATCTTTAGTTCATCAAGCAATTAACAAAGAAATAACACAAAGATAATAGACACCAGATGTAGGTGGACAGCCAGGGAAAAACCGCTATCTAGGGGAAAACCCAGTCAACAACTCTTCCTTAATAATTTCATGAGATGATCCAAGACTCTTGACCTAGACACAAACTTCATCCACACCAAGTCAGCGCTTTTAGCGACAACTTTGACTTAGCAACAACAACTCTTAGTAGCAACAACTTTGACTTGGCAACTTCGACTTAGTAGCAACAACTTCGGCTTAGCAGCAGCAACTTCGACCTAGTAGTTAGCCAAGCAAAAACTTCGACCTAATAGTTATCCCAACAAAACTTTGACTCAATAGTTAGACTTCGATCTAGCAGCAACACTTTGACCCTCCTGTAGTAGACTAGGAAATCCACACGTGTGAGAGAGAGATGACCCAAAAACTTCGATCTCGTCCTTTCCAACAATTCTCCTTCTCCTCTTTGAATTTCACACTTTTTCTGCCTCTTATTGGATATCGAACTTGTGTGAGGAGTCTTCAGATGAATTCAAACTGCTTGCATATATACGCTTCTGGCGAGGTCGAATTACCCTGTTTGAGGCCGACTTGATCTCCTTGCGACCAACTTGGTTTGGAGGTGACAAATACCTTATTTGACTCAATAATAAATCGTTTTACATGATTCAAAAGCCCAAGAAGGGTCTTTTTAAATGGACAATGACTTAATGATAGTATAAATCCTAGAAGTCTTCAATGGGGACATTGACCTAAAACATGATGACCCAAGCATGAAACCCATGCTTTAATAAGTCATAATAATAATAATAAAATTTTCTTTTTCTTTCTTTTGATAAATACATTTCATTATGACTCAAATACAATCATGAAGACTGAATCTAGTTACATTCTTCAAGAATCGGGAGTACGCTCCTAGAGGGAGCGAATATCTGGAGCATGCTCCCTTAAAAAAAAAATGCTCCCTGGTTTTTTGCGAGTGAATGCAGGAGTTTTCGGGGAGCAGTCGCTCCTTGATCGCTCCCAAAACAAATTTTTCAAGTCGGGAGCGTTGAAATATGTAACTAGGTTCGGTCTTCATAATGTCTTATGTAATCATGATTTTATATATTTGATGTAAAGAAAAAAATTAAAAATAAAATTTAGTATTGTTATTTTGTAGCATGGCTTTCATGCTCAAGGTTAATCTATTTATAGGTCAAGCAACCATTGTGTCCTTCTTCTCCTTCTTCCTTGAATTTCACACGTTTCTTGGCCCAGTGACTGTAGATCGAACTTGTTGTGAGTGAGTGACAAGTGAGGTCAAGTTGTTGCCTTTATATAGTGATCTTGCTTCCTAGTTTTAGACCGATGTGTCTAGTTTTGAGACTGACTTGGTGGAGGAGGCCTAGAAGACTTATTTTAATATAAAATAAATTTCTTTCTTGACAAATAATTCCCAAGAAGGGTTCTTTACATTATGACATGGACAAGGATACTTGACACAAACCCTAGAATCCTACAATGGAGGCTTTGACCTAAAAATAATTGACCCAAGCATGAAACCCATGCTTTAATAAGTCAATTTTAATAATAATAAAATTTCATTTTCTTTCTTTTGACAAATACATTATATTGTGACTTAAATACATTTATGACCGTACCTAGTTACATTCTTCAATACGGTCTACAGTAGGTTGCATTCAATTCAATGACACACATTTGATAGAATAACTTGCACTCTACAATGGTTTTGCTATATATTTCTTTGTTGTTTATATTATACAATATGGCTCACTCGCTATGTTCTGTAGTTCACAGTAGTGCGGATTTTCTTCTTTGTGGCTCTAATATATATATATATATATATATATATATGATTCGCACTCCATTTCTATATTTAAAGTTTTGAGGCTCGCAACATTTTGAGGCTCATGACATTGCTTTATATGCTCACGCACAATGGCATTATGAATTCTCTGAGGTTCGCATCATCGTATTTTGTGGCATTCAAGGATCATATTTAATCTCTATACCTGTGGCTCACATTTATGATTGCAATGGTTCGTTTATGTTTTGAAATCCACACTCTATACATGTGGATCACTTTATGTTCATTTCTAAGGATGGCTCGCATTAGTTAAGTATGGTTCAGATCCTTCTTTCCGTGACTCATATATGCATTATGTGGCTTGTATTCAACTCAAGAGGCTCGTAATTCGTTGGCTCAAAACTGTGGATCACATATCTTATTTATGGCTCGTATGAACTCCCATGGCTCATATCCTGGGTATAACATCACTCTCCTATCCTCTGTGGCACATATCAATTTTGCAAAGACATTGTTCTCTTGGCACAATGGAATCACTCTATATATTATAACATCGCTGACACACATCTCTCATTGGCATCACTCAGTATATGACAGTGAGAAATATGATAAGTGATGTGGCATAGTAACCTTGTTGTAACCTATATGACATGACTTTGATATGGATGTGGCCTTCATGTGATAATGTTGTGTGACTTGACAATTTTGCAAACGGTGATGTATGACTTGACACCTTTTGACAGAAGTTTGGATCATCTCTAATTGTACGCGAAATCTAGATGAAAGAAGTGTGATGACCTGGTTCGTATCTTAGCTTGAAGACCTAAGCATTGAAGTTCTATGGATAACTTATTTTATCCTTGCAACATTAGTACTTGAGGCAATCACGCTTTTCAAAAAGAGTGACATCAATGAAGCTAAAGTTTGGAAGAAACGATGCTGTCTCGTTTGAATGAAGTTGATAAATGTCAACTCAAGACCAAAATTCTGCAAAGGAAAGGTAAATTAAAAAAAGTACGTATAATTTCTGTGCATTCCATGACCTATGTATTAGAGACAATGACATGTCAGAGTTTGATGTTATGCTGCATATGAAGACTAGGTCTTGTAATCTAATGAAATGGATAAAATGGATCATTAGGGTTTTACATCGTTTTGCAATGATAAGTCCTGATGACTATGAAGGATCTAGGGTTTGCATAAAATTTGCAACGTAACAAGATCTTGAAGACCTTAAACTATCCAGGGTTTTGCAACTAATTTTCTTGTGTGATTGTAGAACTCTACAATTTATAAGTGACAGGTCTTGATATCTAGGGTTTGTAAACCCTAGCAAAGTATGGAATAAAAGGAGAAACCCTAGAAATAGAAACAACCCTGACTGATTGTTTTCGTTGTGAAAAGAGAAAGTAACCTAGTTCTTAAAAATGTACTATATCATGTTGATGTGAAGACAAGGTTTGATGAAAAAGGGTCCAAGATTAAGAGGGAGTCAACCTTCCTCAAGAAGATAAGTATTTAACGTCTTCTTGATTATTATTAATTCTACAGTCTCTATATTTTATCTCCCTGTTCTTTCATAAGTCTTCTAACCATGATTACATGTCAAGGCAAGTTCTTCCTTAAGCTTGACTAAGCAAATGAAAGACTTGAAGGAACATAGCATAGCATGAAGACTCTGAAGGAAGGAGTGGTTTGATGTATGTGAGAAGACTAACAGATGGCAAAAAGTTTACTAACCTGAATTGGAAAGAGGGAGTTGTAAAGACCCTGATGATTACGATATTGAAGCTTACTGATTGGTTCCTTCCAGATTGATTGAAAGCTGAAGAGCATGAAGCAGTACTCTGTTACATTTTGAGATAGACGATGCAACTGAATGTTGACCTCAGAGGGAGCTAGTAGCAGAATTTGAGTTAAAGAATCCCACATCTTGACTTGAGGTTATTGTGATTTGGTATCTTTGATATTGATGATTTGTTCGAGATATGATTTGGCTCCTTGGAAAGACATTTTACAGAAGTATATGCACAGGTTGCAATTGAGATAACTTGTTGGATGATATTGATGTACCTACAACTGCGTGGTCTAATCATGGAACACATGGATTGTGTGGATAACACTATTGTTGGTTTGAAAGAGCATAAGGGAAAAATTGATATTTGAAAAGATGATATGACTTATTGAAGAATATGAGGCCGAAATCTATTATGAAGAAGGAAGCCATGTGTTAGCAACTGTAAGGAAGTTTTGGCTCCTTGAACATGACAGATGAACCATTTGCTGACAATGTTGTTTGATGATTGATAAGATCAAGGAAGCTCAAAGTTTGATATACCATGATGCTGTTAGCAGCCAAGAAACCCTGTCATGGAGATAGAATGCAAAAGAATTTAGCTCCATAAAATGTTTGACATCCAGGAAGGACGAAGCTCAGGTATGATGTGAGAAAGGAGCTCTGCAACTACAACTATATTTCCACAGAAAAACAAGTAGCTGATGTATTAATGAAGTATGAGATAAGCTAAGGTTTATGGTTATGTCTCCTTGGTTGAGAGGGAGTAAGGATCTCCTCCCTGGCTGAGAGGGAGCGATGTGAGACAACATATTCTCCATGTGTCATGCACTAGGCTAGGACTAACAATCGTACGTCTAGTGAAGGTACTGGGAGAGAGAATGGAGGATTGGATAAGCTTCTGGGACCAACACTTCTTGAGGATTGGGGATCCAAGATAGAAGTTGTCCTATGGATTGACACTCTTTGAGGATCTGACAGGGTATCCAAGATAAGAGTGGTAGAAGAGGACCGATATTCTTTGAGGATTGAGAATCCAAAATAAGAATAATCCTCGAGGGACATACCTGGTGAGCATTCAGATAGGGTATGTGCCTTAAGAGGCAGTTGTGGTGGTGTCCATATGTATGCCTCCCATCATTGTGCTCTAATCTAGTGGAGAGTTAGATCTTGTTAGTCAAAGGCCTTGGTATATTGTTGCTTGCAGTCTGACAATGTTGGTTATGATGTTGATGCTTGAAGATGGCTTATCAATCTGACTCTTCTTATGAGAATATTTCAATTTGAGAGTATCCTTGTACTGGTTGTGGAATTATGAATACCTCCCTAGTTAAGAGGGAGTGTTGGAAAATGTAACTAGGTTCGGTCTTCATAATTATCATTGTACTTGTATCATTATGTATTTTATGTAAAAAGAAAAAAGAAGAAAAAGAAAAAAAACAATTTTTATTATTAGTTAAGCATGTTCTTCATGCTTCTAGGATTTGTTGAGTCAAAGTCATATTTGGACTTTTTGTAAAGAAAAAGAGAATAATTTTTTAGATTTGGTCAAATTCACCTCAAAAAGCCAAGTCGACCCTCCAAAGATGACAAGTTGGATCATTGAAAAGATGTGTCTTTTCGAACATAAAAACAACTATATATTGGCATTTGTCCACCTCCAAAATGCAAGCAATTCAATGCTCTTTTCTGTGATGAGTTCTGTGATAGAAAGGTGCGAAATTCAAAGGCCATTCGTGTGAAGAAGTCCGAGCTTCCTGGATCTGTAATGATAAGTTTTTGTGGAAGATTATTTGAAAATAAAGTGAGCTATTGTAGTTAAATCTAACCCTATCTTCGGTGATAAGAGGGCTTGACTTGGTTTCTTAAAGGAATGGAATTTTTGAATCTCTCACTTTGATCTGATTCTATATGAAGAGAATTTTTTTGGGTTTTCTCCTTTGTGGGGTTTTCACCCTGGCTTGGAGCCTATATCTTATGTTCTTTGTTTCTTATGATCATCATGTTTTGTAAGTTTGGTAATTGTTTGATGTAAAGAACATAATAAACATTAATAAAAAGATAACAACATTAACAAGCAATTATCAAAGAAGAGAAATCTACCCTAATTCTCAATCCTCCATGTTTCTCTGCAGATAATTGCTTGTGAATATTTTTTGGCTTCATATTTCTTTATTATATTTTCTTCGTTAGACAACTACCAAAACAAATAAAATATGAATATCACAAGAGACAGAGAACACAAAGATGTAGGCTCCAAGCTAGGTCAAAACTCCACAAAGGGGAAAACCCAAACAACTTCACATAGACCCAAGTCAACCCTCCTTCAATCCATTTCCAACAAATCAAAGTTAACAAAAGTCAACGTTGTTCAACTTTCTTAATTATGGTCAATCCTTGAAATCTCAGCCCCCTAAAATTTCGGCCCTGTAACAACTTTGAAAAATCGCAAACGATACTCACACGTGTGAACATATTAGGGCATTGTTGTCACTGCTATAACACCCTCCAAAGTTTTGCTATATTCAAATTTTCGAGCCTACCTCCTATCATGTCAATTGTTGCTTTTGGTTGTCTAGTGTTGTTTTATGTTTCTACACTTGTTTCAAGTTCCCATTTTCTTTTTGTGTTGTGGTATCACTAAGTGTGGTAATAGCACACTTTTGAGTCATAGTATAGTTTTAGTCGCAAAAAACAACACTTATGTGTCACAACTACACATGTTTTGTTCGTTTCACTCCGAGGATGTTTGTGAATTGGTGTTTTGATGTATATTTCTTAGTCTTGGGTCCTGTCTAAGTTTTATTGATGAGTTGAGATGTGTAACACTCGATTTTACCCCTAACTTAGTGTGTTTTACATGTTTCACTCTTCCATAGCGCTAGTCTTGTCTCTGCCTCCTAGTTGAGCACACTACGCACTTCCAGTGGGTAGTGATCTCCCACCTTGTGTCTTGCAAGTGCGCTCTGTGCCCTCCTTGTGTCTCTGGCCTTCCTCCCTAGCGCATGGTGCAGTTTCAGTGAGTATTCCTTGCTGCCTTGCTGCTTGCGACTGCGACCTATGCCCACCAAGCCTCCTCTTCTAGAGATGGGCATTGTATAGTCTCAGTGAGTAGTGAATCCCCCTCCCTCTCTTGCAACTGTGCTTTGCACCTAAAAGGCCTCTCTCCCTCTCCTTTGCGCACTGTTGATCTTGAGTTAGAAAATTTGCATAAATCATGCTAGAATAGGAGTTTTCTTGGCTAATGTTTTCTTGCCATGAGTGATCTATACTTGCAAGTGTTTTCAGTAAAGTATGTCAAAAGCGAGGAGATTTGTCAAAGGAAGCTACCCAAGGAAGCACTTTGAAGACAAAAGACACAAAGGCACTATGTTGCGACAGTTGAAAGAACATTGGATTCCGATGATCAAAGTGACCCATCATAATCTCTCAAGACCATTGGGAAGGTAGAAGGCAACAACAATGCAAGATCTGGATTCTGTACGAAGTATTGAAGACATGGTGGTTGTGTCGTCACTTCCCAAAGAACTCCATGTCACAAGTCACCATGGGTCCAAGTCATTAATGTTAATGACTTGTCATGTTGTCGTCACATGATGATGTAGTTTTGGGAAATATTGTAAATGTAAATATGTGGAAGTCCATGAGTCACATATGGACAAAAGAGTCATTAAGAAAAGTCCAAAGGTGTTATCGAAGTTAAAAGGTCATATTAGAAGTCCAAGAGTCATGAGGGTAGTTCAAGAGTCATGAGGGATATGAAAGGTCACCCCTCTTGTTATAAAAGAAGCCTCATTACTCAAGCAAAGGACTTTTCACCTTGGCTTCTCCAACTAGGCATTAGAGAGAAAGATCATTCTTTTGGAGAGCAAGTAGTGGCTTAATGCTCCACTATTGGAGCTAGTGGTGTTTCATTGTATTAATGTATCTTTGAACTTTCGCTTAATATTTGAAGGTCATTGAGCCAACATGCTTTCATGCATATATCGTGAATGTTGTAAGACTATTCTTCATATGATTGTGGTATGTGTTTTGTTCTAATGTACTAAAGAAATTGAACTATTTCATTGGCTTTGGTGCTGATTTTGTTGAACGTGCGTTGTAGTCGTTTTAATGATCGTTATTTCTATGTGAACTAGATAGTTGGGTAACGATTCTTTCATATGTATGTGCGCGTGTTTTTATTAGAATAGTTCTACTAATTTTCTTCTAAAGACTCACTTTCTATTCCCTTCCAGTGAAAGAACCTTGATACATATTGCAATTGAACACTTGACAAGGCATACTTGCTCATTCAAAAGTACATGTGTGTTACTCTCTTATGCTAACTATTGTAGCCAAGGCAAATATTTAAGAACATGGCAACTAGGCCACATTTCCAGATGGGGCTCCTATACCAAATAGTGTGAGGTCTAATTGGGACTTCATATCTGGGAGATCCCCTGTATGTTGGTGGGATCCAACTCTGTCAACATTTTGGTGCTAGAAGGAGGGTAGCCAATTTATGGTTGACAACTCACTAGACCCTAACAAACAATCTTCCGTGGAAGGAAGTAACGCTCTGGGTTCAGCCACAACTCACACCCCTGAGAGAGGAGAGTCCTCTCATCTTGGTCTAGAAAAGACTTTTGAAGTCACTTATGATAACATTTGGACAATCCGGCCTATTACTCGTCTATTTGCAAGAGTTGTCGGGTTACTTCCTGTCGCTGTTATTTTCCCTCACAAGTCGATAAAGAAAGAAACAAGTCGCAGTGATGTATTCGTTTCTTTAGTGGAAGATTTGCTTATTGTAACCCTTGAAGAATTAGTTG
Source organism: Pinus tabuliformis (assembly GCA_031772625.1). Taxonomy (NCBI): domain Eukaryota; kingdom Viridiplantae; phylum Streptophyta; class Pinopsida; order Pinales; family Pinaceae; genus Pinus; species Pinus tabuliformis. The sequence continues at coordinate 1,128,068,447 of CM062816.1, read as the reverse complement.
ATCCTACCGAAGGAACACATCAACAAGGGGACCTTCCACGTATTGAGGAGAATTTAGATGGGAACAACGAGAACTTCTGGTTTTTTGATGAGGAACAACTGAGAGTAGAAGAACTTATTGATTATAATGAAGATTTAAACGATGAAGGTGAAGACTCTTCAAAGTCAGAAGGTGAGGAGGAGGAAGAAAAAGAGGACATGGCTGATGAACAGATGGATTGGATGGCCCAAGGGCTGCTTGCTCTTCCGGGTAATCTACATCGTATGCCTAAGCGTCTGGAAAAGCTACTTTCAAGTTTTGATCCTGATAAGAAGATGAAAGCTGGAGAACATATTGATGACTTCTACATGCACTTGCGAATGCTAGAGGTACGTTTTGATGATGTTGCTTGCAGACTTTTTCCATACACTCTAGAGGGTAGAGCATTAGTTTGGTATCACAGTATTTCTACTAATTCAATCCATAGTTGGAGGGAGTTCAAAATGTTGTTTTTGGATAAATTTGCTGTTGACAAAACTCCCACCATGTTGATCAAAGAACTCGGGAATCTTAAGATGTGGGACAAGGAAAAGGTGAAAGATTTTATTCAAAGATTTCTTGTTTATTGAATAAGTTCCCCGCAAATGTGCAATAACATGATACTATCACCAAAGATTATTATACAAATGCCTTGCCTACTAATATTTTCGTGTTTGTTAAAATAGCAGCAAAGGACACATTCGTTTTGAACTTTGTAGAAGCGATTGTTGTTGAGAAAGACTTGCAATCTATTGGAGCTATTATTAATCAGGAAGACTCTAAAGACATTGGTAAGAAAACTCGAGCATCTTCCACTAAAGCGAAAGAGAGATTCTTTCGATATGGAAAGCTTGGCTAAGTCTTTGAAGCTGCTTACTAATGAGGTATTTGAATTAAAGAGAAAGTCAAGTGAGGCATCTACCAAGAGTAAGTCTTTCAAGCCGCCTTTCTTTAAGAAGAACAACAATAATCAATTGGCTAAATCTGTACAAAGCTCCAATGTTGTGTTTAATGTTGAAGGTTTGGGCATGGACAACTTTTGTACCTTCCACCAAGAGAAGGTATTAAGAGAAAACATGTCCACAATGGAACCACAACTTGAATGCTATGATGACCAATTTTGTGGATACTTTATTAGCAGAGGAGCAGTCTGAGTAGACTGAAGAAGTAAGCGAACTTGCCATGACCAAGGAAAGTTCAGGTGCTGGGCATTCAATTAGTACTTTTGATATCATATATAACGCTAATAAACAAAGTGTTGATGAACCACTAGTGAGTGAAGATCATCCTCAACAAGCAACCAAGCGATATAATTCGAGGAGCAAAGGATTGATTTCTGGGAAAGAGCTTAAAAGGCAATTGTTAAGAAGGATTCTAATACCCACTAATCCTGCTCAGAGTTCACAACATAAGTCAGGAAGTGCTTTGCATCCTAAGAACACTTCTGCAAACAACAAGAATAAGGCCATCACTCCTGATGCTTTAAACAAAGCTATGATCCCCGACACTTCAGCACAACCTGATAAAAATGAAAGTATTGATTACAACATTATTGAGGATATGAAAAGAGCTCGTGCCAATATCTAAATCTTTGAGCTCGCAAAAATAACAGGGCAACGTGAACTGATGATCCAAGCATTTGCATTACATCCTCCGTCAGGTAATGAAGTTTTTGCTTCTCAAGTTATGTCCGATAAGTCTCGTGACATTTTCGAGTTTGTAGTTAATGTTGTTAATTTAAATACTAACACTCTTTGCCCCCCTTTTTCTTTTAACGTTTGAAATCTTTAATTATAATGTCCATAATTGTCTTGTTGATTCAGGTGCATCTGCAAATGTCATGCCTTTATCTGTCACCAAGAAAATTAATGCTAAATGGAAAAATATCGATGCCCAAATCATACAACTAGACAGATCATTGGTCCAGGCAATTGGTGAACTCAATGTTACTTGGGAGCAGGAGCGAAAGCGGGGAGTGGGAGCGAAAACGGGAGCGGGAGCGACATTTTCAGAAGCTCCCGGTTTGGGAGCGAATCCGGGAGCATTTTTTATATAATATATATATCTATATATCTATATATATATATTATATTTTATATTTTTTATATTTTGATACATATATGTCAACAAAAACATGTAGAATAATGAATTAGATATAAAAAACATAGATTGAACCATACAACAACAATCATCTAGAAGTTATAATCTTCATCAACCACGTCCACAAGTTAGTAACATTAACATCTAACATATTGAGTCTCATGATTCATCAATCTTAAAGTTTCAAGCTTTCAAAATTCAATATATAACATTTATCATCATTGATCACCAAAGTTGTACTTGTAAGCTAAGTGTAACCATTACAACAAATAATATTTAACATGAAATGAAATGTTATAAAATGAAATGAAATGAAACAACTTTCAACTTTCATGAAGTATCATATTCATAATTCATTACTAATGAGTTATAATTGCCAACTTCAAACTTAAATTGTCATATATTGTTTAAAAAAATATCATAATAAATATGAAAGAGTCAATAGTTATAAAAGCTACTAGAGACTAGAAAAGAGAAGTAAATCTATTATCTATTTCTTATTCTTGGGCCTCTTTCCACCACGAGAAATGTCTAATTTTTTAGTCTTGTTGGAAAATCAGGATCTTTGTCATTAATATCACCCTCTAAGCATTAATATCCGGAGCTATCTTTGTCATTACCTCTGTATCTGTAGGGATCTTTGTCATTAATATCACCTTCTAAGCATTAACATAAGATAGAACAAGCATAGCATGTCAAGTCAAGATTTTGTTTGAGTGATGCGTACATTTTTAGGAGGGTCATGATAGAGGAGTTCGACAAACAATGTCACTAACATCAAGGTACATAGAGGGATTGGTTTTCTTGATTAAATACGAGTTCCATACCTTAATACATGACAAAAGTCAATGGAAACATTGCAATCCCCCAATCCTGAAATCCTGAAAAACTGATAAGTCTGCTAGATTTTGAATGAAATCTAAAATTTCACTTTCTCCATATGAAATCCAATGAGGCCGAAACCACTCAAACATCCTGAGCCATTTCATGGTAATGTTAAAAATTTAAGTAGAAGGATGAAAATGAATATTAAGGAGAATGTCACTTTTACTTTAAGAATTTAACATTACCATGAATAGCATATCAATACTAGGGACTATACTTGATCATTAAGCTGCCCCACTAAAAAATTATTTGTTTCTTTCAAAAAAATTGCATTTCAAACATTACTACAAAAAAAAAATTGCGAAAAAGGCAAAACGCTCCCGAAATTGCTCCCAAAAAGGCAGGGAGCGAAATTTTTTTAAGGAACGCGCTCCCGACCCGCTCCTGAGTCGCTCCCGCCCGGAGCGTGGATTGGGAGCGGGATCGATGGGGGGGGGTGCTCCCTCGCAACACTGGGTGAACTTAATAATGTTATCATTCGTTTATTATTAGACCACAAAGTTCACCAATGCATTAACATTGTTATTGTGGACATCCCTGAAGCCTATGGTTTGTTTTGAGTATAGATTGGTCCATCAAGCTACAAGGATACTTTTCAATAGACTAGACGCAGTTATGGCTTCCTTATAAGGGTAGGAATAATCAGATTCGAGTAGAAATCGAGCCTTACATGAAATATATTGTGACAACGCTTGAGGGACACAATGAGCCAATTGACTTTCCAGATATTATGTTTGGAATTTGTTTTCTAGAGGTTGATCATAGGTGTTATCAAGCGCAACCTTCACCTATACCATTTGATACATACTTGGAGCTCCTTCCTTGCAGTCCAACTGGTGCAAAGGAACTTTGTAATATAGATGTACATAATCCTAGTGTAGAAACTAGCTCAGTAGCTATTGATATTTGGACCTTATACTTTGATGGTTCTAAGACTCAGGATAGTTCCAGAGCTGGTTGTATTCTTATTGACCCTCGGAATAAAAGGTACATTTATCATGCCGCTTGGAGTTCAAGTGCACAAACAATTCCGCTGAATATTAAACACTCGTTTTGGGTTTAAAGAAAGCCATAGACCTCAAGGTGGAAGTACCTAAGGTAATTGGTGATTCAGAGATTGTCACCCGTCAAGTATTGAATACCATTCACTATGTTTCACCTAATTTGAGAAACTACCAACAAGGGGTATGTTGACTCATTTATTTCTTTAAAGCATTTAATATTCGTTATGTTCCTAGAATTTGTAACGTTGCCACAGATACATTAGCCAATGTAGCTGCTAGAATGTCACCATTAAAAGATGGATTTTCTATAGAAATTATTTATAAGCCATCTGTGCCTCATAATTTAACTAACTTTTGCGTGTTTAATGATGACCAATGGGTACTTGCACTTCATGGCCAATGCAAATCTGTTCAAAGATGGAGCTATTGAAGAAGATGAGCACGAGAAGGCTTTCTAGGAAGCAACTCAAGCATCAAAAGGGAATACTATGCCCAATGGTGTGGTATCTCTTGAAAAGCTTTATGACTTGCAAAACTGTTTCAGAGGACCAGTGAATACAAAGACCCTAGGCTCAATGTTGTCACATGAACAAGTCAGTCTGTGAACCAAAGACGATTCGAAATATGTGAACCTCGGTACATGTTCTCCTCAAGAACGACAAGCTTTTATTCGTCTTTTCAAACAATATTGAGATGTATTTGCATGGATGTATGATGATTTAAAGACATATGATACACACATCATCCAACATGTAATTCCTATCAAAGAAGGGGTGAAGCCGTTTCAACAAAAGATAAGAAAAGATCATTTAACGCTTGAACCCTTGATCCAAAAAGAGTTAAAGAAATTTTTGGATGCTCAGATCATCTTTAAAGTTCGACATTCTACATAGGTTTCCAACCTGGTCCCTCTTAGAAAAAAACCCGGTGAGATACGCCTATGTGTTGATTTTCACAAACTCAACCGAGCTTCAGATAAGGACAATTACCCCATGCCATCTATGGAGCACATATTGTAGATGGTATCTGGGTCGGAGATGTTACCACTACTGTATCGATTCTCCAGATATAATCTGGTGCTAGTAGCATAACCAAATCGATTAAAGACCACTTTTAGGACAAAGTGGGGAACTTTTGCTTTTAAGCGTATGCCGTTTGGGCTTATTAACGTTGGGTCACCATTTCAATGGGCCATGGACATCGCATTCCACGACTTAATTGGACAAAGTGTAGTGGTCTACTTAGATGATGTGACCGTATTTTCAAAGAAGAGATCAGATCATGTTAGTGGCAGTTGGTTTCAGTGGTTGTAAAGCCACCGTAGCTAATCTTTTGATTTTGAAGGAGATTGAAGCATCCATTGAAGAACACAAATATCCACCATAAGGGACACTGAAATCTTATCCATCCAGGATGCTGAGTTAGTTCATAATAACAAGGGCCGATTCATCATTTCTAAAGGACGCATTGGTTTGTGAGGAAGGCCGAATTAATGTGTATCAAGGGGTTGAGCTAGAAGGTCGAATTATTGTGAATTAGGAGGTTGTTTCCTAAGCGAAATGCTGGTGTGAATCGCCAGTCATTGGAGGAGCGGATTACCATCAATTTATCGGCCGATTTAGAGGAGTGAATTTGTCTTGGGTTGAATAACTGGAGTAAATCATTGACCAACAAAGGGGCAAAATCAAACTGTAGAGGAATAAAGTTTGTGGAGGACAAAGGTCGATCCGTTACTTGTTGAGTCGCCAAGGAAATCAAGTACCTGAGCAAGTTGTCGATTATGCAAGGGTTATGGTATTTTGAAGACGGCCAGTATAAAGGTTGAATTGCCATTTCTTGTTGGGATGGGATCATCACAAGTAGAGGATCGAATCTCCCAAGTTTCCTGGTGAAATTTGCAAAGCTGAGTTAAATTGTTGAAGGACCAATTGGCATTAGTGAGGGGCCCAAGCTCCTTTTGGAAATCAAGCCAAATTATTCAGTTGAAGGGCCACATTATCCAGAAGTTCGAGGGTAAGAAATCTGAGGGTCTATTCACTAGTTTCTACCTTGAAAATTTATGTAAACTCCCTGTGGAGAATCCCATTAATAAAATATTCCTGGCGCTACAACATTTTCTGGGTTTTTACATTGCAAATCTTATTTAAATTGTTGGTAATTTTATTGTGTGAAAGTGTGCAATTTTATGGTGTCTTTTTGAATAGGAATTCATGATATAATTTTATGAAACAAATCTCCAAATATTTTAGTCATATAATACAAGGGGATATTACAATCTTGCATCGATATAACATTCCTTTGTTAAAGTTGACTGAGAATGCATTGTCTCAAGATTGCTACAAAGGAGGATATGCACTTCTTGCAGTTTTTGTAACTAAAGAACCAAAAACAAATTTTCACTACATATTACTTCGATGATTGTGTTATCTTGGCCGTTTGCAATTTTTTCAAATTTGTATTAAACACTTTTGACTATGCTCTTCATAGGCCATAACATACTTGGGGAAGCTTTCTTCATGGGCTTCTTCCACAAAGGGTTCCCATAAACCAAAATATTTCTTAGTATCCAAAGAAATGTTATCAAAACCAAACCGATCATCATATTGGTTGACCTCAAAACTGGGAACCAGATCGGAACTAGAAAAGTTCTGGGTGAAAAACTGGCTGACCAAAATAATCATAAAATATTCAAATTTTAAATAAAAACATATTTATTCATGTGCATCCATATGAATCCAAACCATTTATACACAAATATACAAAAGTTCTCTTTTATATAATAAGGGTGCATATAACCAAAAGGACGAATCTAACTAATAGATGAAATGAATTTTTTGGGTGAGAATTCGGTAATAAAATTTCGAGCAAGATTGTGATTTCTTATTATTTAAAATGCACTTTTGAATGCATAAATGGATTCAACACCCTTAAAAACCTTTGAGGCACTCAAATTTTGCAGATTAAACAACTTAAATTTATGATTCTTAAAGATCTCTACTAGATTTTGGACAAAACTGATCAAAAGTAGTGCTCGGAAAAAGGTCATTTCGTCTATTAGTTAGACTACACATTTAGCACTTAGTAACAATGCATCTCTAAAATCTGAATCAAAATACATCAAGAAACATGCCCTAAGTCGCCTATAGAATCCAACAGATATATTAGACCAGCAAGCACCCTTTGCTAGAACAATGAGAAGGCCAACCTAAAACTATCTTCATAAACCCAAAGGACAGAGGTTGAGAGGGAGGAAGGCTGCCTATTGACAGATCTTTGATAGATCTAACTTTTGGTGTTGGTTTGAAGGGTCATGGCGACTGGTGTAAGGGTGGAGGACATACTGGTAGGGGCAGAAAATTTTGGCCCCTAGAAGGAGATGATGACGTTTTTGTTTGAGTTGGAGGTATGGGACATTGTGGAGAGTCCTGTTGTACCTCCTACAGATCCTGTTTAGTTGACTGATTCAACAAAATGAATGTAAAAGTGAAGAGGATCATTCTTGATGCCATTAGAGACCACCTATTCCCTCATTTGGCTGGGATGAGGTTTGCCTATGAGATGTGGGAGTCTCTTGTCACATTAAACCAGAGTTCCAATGAGAACAAAAAAATGGTGTTGAGGTAGAAGTTAAGAAGCTCCAAGATGACTAAGACTGATAGTGTGACCTCATTCCTCACTAAGATCTCTCAGGTGAAGGTTGAGTTGGTTGTGGTGGAAGAGGCTATTACTAAGGACCAATTGGTCAAGATTAAAATAGATGGTTTCTTAGAGAATTGGGATGGATTCATGCATGGCATTATGGCCAGAGAGAACTTTCCAGACTGGAGGGATTTGTGGGATGATTTGATCTAGGAGGAGACCAGGAGGAGTGCCAAGGTGGGCAACCAATGTGGTGGGGGAGGTGAGGAGGAGAATGTCGCCCTTGCGACTAAGGGAAAGAAGAAGAAGCAGGGGTCCACCAGTGGGGCCAAGCAACAGAAGGAAGAAGAGAAGTACGAGAAGGACATGAGCAAAGTGAAATGCTTTTCTTGTGGGATGATGGGTCACTATGTATCCATGTGTCCCGAGAACAAAGGGAAGAAGAAGGATAAAGAAGTGGCAGCATCAACTGAGGTGGAGGAGTTCGCCTCGAGGTTTGATACAAAGTTTGCACTGGTGGTGAGCTTAGCCACTAGTGCTATATCCACAAGTGTCTAGCTTATAGACAGTGGAGTATCTAGCCATATCACTGGAGTGAGGAAGAACTTTACGAGTCTTAGAAAAATCTAGACTTAGAGGTGGTGCTTGGAGATGACACTAGGGTCGTAGTGGCAGGAGTGAGGACTGTATCATTTCAAAGGGAGTCATTGCCACCTTTGAATGTGATGAAGGTCCTTTATGTACCATTGCTGAGGAGGAACCTGATATCGGTTTCATGTATTCAGGATTGGGGATATGTTGTGATGTTTTGAGATGGACAAGTGTTTATGTATCCTGTGGGATTTAGCATAACATCACCTAGAGTGATTAGCGTCTGTGAGGGGAGACTTCACAGGTTCATGTTTCAGCGTTCCAGGACTATGAAGAGGTCATAGGAGGGTGATTGTGTAGATCAACAGGCTCCTAGGTAGGGGAGCACACTACAGGTTTCAGTGTCCACAGGTATATGTTCACATAGGTCAAGAGGATTACTGGCTTCTAGGGTGCAGGATCTTAGAGTGCAGGAAAGTGCACATGATTACTATAGGCCACAGGGGCATCTTCATCATGACCAAAGGTGTTAGGGGATGGAGATGATGCTCCCAGACTTGTGCAAGAGACCTCTTCAGGGATGAGGAAGCCAGGAAGGCTTTATGGTACCTTGAAGGAAGCATGAGTTAGTGAGGGGGAGCAGATCACCTGAGAGGTTGGGTGGTGATGTGGCAAGAGGGTGATAGGATGGTACCAAGGGGTGAGCATATCCACTTCAGGGATAAATATGAAGTGGTGGGAAACAACTTCCTCAGTAAGAGGGAGTGTTGAGAAAATGGTACCAAGGAAGTGTTTCCTAGGCATTTATCCTTTTGGCCTAGGAATACACATTAATATCCTTTTGTTTAACTGACATTGTGTTTATTAATGTCAAGGAGCTAAAATATCTTTTATGAGTTGTGTACCTTTGTATTTTAATTTATTAAATTCACACAAGTTATTAAAGTGACTTTATGTGTAAAGTACTAAGTTCACTTTATGTTATTAAAGTGACTTTTATATTTTAAAAGTCACTTTATGAGAGAAAAAGTGACCATGGTACTAAAACATTAAAAGGTACTAGGAAGTGTTTTAAGTGAGGGGGTCATCATGAGAAAGGGGTCAAGTGGGGGCTTGATCTCAACCATAGATCTCATGGGCTGAGATTTAATCTCAGCCCTTGATCTTTAGGGTTAGGTTTCTCTCTCAAAGGAAAGACAAAAGGTAAAGGAAATCAATGATTCTTAATTATTATTCTCAAATAAAAGAGGAGAGTGTAGGAGCAACTTGAGGAGGAGGAAAAATTGTGAGATAAATTTCACAGCAGAGAAGGAATCTTGCTTCAGTGAATCAAATCTCTTGGAGGCCGAGTTAGAAGCTAGAGAACAGGTCGATTTGCAAAGAGGACAATCATTTCTCCTTCAGCACATAGGTTGAGTGTATCTTCAGGTTAGAATGAGCCATTTCCTTGAGAAAAGCAAAGTTCAGACCAACCTTCTCGTATTCCTTTAATTCTGGGCACACTCAGTGAAAATCTCGGGCCTGTATAGTGAGATTTTCGGGCTAGTTTCTTGACCAGACTTCAGTGGATTCACGACCTGTTGCTTAGTGGTTTATTCAGGGAGGAGTTCCTGTGTTTTAAGGCTCATTTTCTTTTGAGGAAATTCAAGGTTCAAGGAAGATAAACTGACTGTCTAGTGGGTACATTTCAGTGCTGAAGGAGATGTGAGTAAGGGCGTTTCTTTTTCCTTGTTGAAGGAGACTAAATTTTGGGTACAAATTATCAGTTCAGATCTCTGTGCAAAGATAACCCAAAAATGCTTCTTCGAAAGGAAAGAGATAAGTGTATCTCTTGTGTATTTTTTGTTGTAAGAAATTTCTGTAGAAGCCCAATAAAATCCTCCTAGAAGAATTGGTTTTTCCCTTGTGGGTTTTTGCAGGGTCAAGTTGACCAAAAACAATTGTGTATTTGTGTAATTTTTTGTGGTTGTGCTTGCTCTTTTATTTCCTATATCAGTTGTGTGAAAAGCAAAAGTGAATGGTAGAGGTAGCCATATGTTTCAAGTTCAATGCTAACATAATTTTTATATCAGTCATATGTTATTATGGGCTGTGGGTATTAAAATCTGAGCAAAAATTAGAAACTGTGAAGCCTACAACACATTACCAGATTTTTTTTCTACTTTCCTGTTCTATTTGCATTGATGTTGAACCTCCTTAGGCTGGAAACCATATCCCATGTAATATCTTGGTAATGAGATGGTATGGCAACTTCTTGCTTGAATGGCTAGTGATAGCCATGGCATTCCAAGTGATGATATCTCGTTCGAGAGGGATGAACTTCTAGTCCCTTGTAATATTCCTAATGGAAATATGAAGTAATAACATCCATAAATTTGTTACATGAAACCAAAAATCAAAACACTGCAAAATATCAGCACATTAACAATTTATTGGCAAAGAAGCTGAGCCATTTTATTATATATCATGGTAGGAGTACAATAGGCAAGAACAAGTGCACCTGGGCTTGCCAAAGGCAAGCTAGACAAATCCCAGGTGAGAAAACAAGGTGCCTGGATGATGGGAAGTGACTTCTCCTCTATGCTCTGTGTTGCCCTTGAAATCTACACTGCTGGCTGGAAAGAGACCTCTGTTTGAGCCCTCTAGATTGCTCAGAAAATTCTGCCAAATTAATCTTGGCCTCTCCTCAATAAACCCAGAAAAACCCAGAAAGGGTTTGTCCTAGTTTTGAAGCTCCAAAATTGACCCCAAAATGCTTGGCCCTCCTCTGCTGCTGGAAAATGTCATCTGTGATAGTTGGAGCGTTTCTACTTCTCAAAGGCTAGGAAATCTCCTTCCATTTACATTGTTGTCTAGGGAACCCTTTCTGCGGACATAGACGATCCCTCTAGCCCAATGAGTAGGACTAGCAATCTACGTGACAATCTACTAGACACTTTCCTAGGTTACAATCGAAATAGAAGAAGAGGAAGATGACCTATCTCGTTCTGATGCTACGATATCCTCCTTTGTTGAAGTCCTTGAATCGCTTGCGCCACGGGCTCGGTCCCACTGCTCACAGTGTTTTAATACCTGCACAAGAGATTGAGACACAACAAAGCATGCAAGTACAAATAGCATAATCCAAAGTAACCTACTTAACAGATCAAGGAGCATTAAAATAAATGATGCATTAACATATACATTTATGGAAAATGAACTAGCAGTTGTATATATTAATAGAATAAAGGAGGAAGCATACAACCAAGCCTTGATGTCAATAAGCTTTGCTTGAGTGAATGTCCTAGTCGAAGCTCAAGCTCTCCAAGCACTTCTTCTCCAAGCCAAATGAGTAGCATGTAGGCACAAACTCAGCGTAACGGTGCAAAAAGCCAAAAACCAACCATTTGGGAATGGGAGAGGATGAATATATAGGCAAGGAAAGGGAGTTTCAATCTCTGCAAAGATAGGAGAAGGCCCTTATCTCAAGGAGGTAGCTCATAGGGATAAGACCAAAGGGCCAAGTTGAGAGAACTCGACCTCATCCACGTCGAACAACCTCTAGCTCGTTGTTCTGGAAGCCTCTAGATCACGAAGCTTCTTGTCCTCTTTGGGAAAATTGCCTTTTAGGGATCATCGCTGGTATCCAAGCCAAAAGTGCGTTGGCATCGCGGGGCTAGTATAGTGCAACTAGCGACCATCGCGGTTTTCAGTGTCAGGGGGGCGATGATGCCAAAATTAGGGTTTTAGAGCCATTTCCTTCAGGGGAAGCTCAAGGCATTTTTCCATCATTGTTTTAGGGAGGATCTGAGCTGCATATCTGGATGAGTACACTGCATGATGGTCATGTTTCGGGCACTTCGGGGTATGTCATGGGGAAGTGCAGGAGGTGTGACAAAATATTGTGTAACAGATGCCCCCTAAAGCATGAAGGCAGAACAGAGAGTGATGGCTGAGATGCTTTACAAGCTTTTGCAAGGACCAGAAAAAAACACTTTTAGGAGACTTGCAAATCAAGGACGCATATACATATACATATATGATATCAAAACATGAATCCACGGTATGGTTTATACATATACATATATGATATCAAAACATGAATCCATGATATGGGCACAACCATCTGGATAATAAGGACTATGAAAAAGATCCATGGCATGGGCACAACCCTCCGAATGAGAAGGATCATCATAAATGTAAAGTCCCACGGTATGGTCACAACCATCCACATAGTAGAAACATGTGTACAATCATGAATAATACATAACTCCACACAGCCAGAGTCATATCAGACAAGACTCAGGGTCTTGCCCTCCATCGCAACCCGATCAAAGTACAAATTCTAACGTGTGAATGAATGTGTCAAAGTCGAACATGCTAGAAAACCACCTGATTACCAGCAAATGATGTGGATCGTTAATAGGCATGAGAGAAACCACCAGTAATGACAATGGTTCTCAAGGTATGACAGTACAATCCGTGAATGTGAAAATGAATATGAAGTCTGACACTCGTGGAATCATCTGATCGAAGGCTAATGATGAAAACCTACCACCGAATGTGAACTTGCCATTAAGGCATGCAAGCTCTAAGGTACTGAAAGGGAGTCTCTAAGTCATCTTCCTAGATAATGAGCTGAAGTTGACAGGAAGTGACCTGTCGAAGCAGGGTCATAATGATTTCCTCATCATCGACACGAAACAAGGAATAAAGTGGAATAAATGAGTATGATCTAGCATTGTGACAAAAGGTCAGACAATGTATAGGTAGTAAACTGCAGATAAGACTTCTCTTGAACATATTGGTGACACAACTCCGGAGTGTGGTGCATTTGACTCAACATTGGACCAAGGGTCATAATGACGAAATGGAATGAGAAGCACAATGTATCACCCAAACCCAGAAAGACATGTGACTGAGCGAGGATATCCCAAACCCGACATGAGATGCAGATGAGTGTCATGTTCAAGAGCGACATGCTGTCTATACAAGAGATGTTTCACTTATATTTTCCCCACTATTTCTAGCAAGTACCTTTTTATTTTTACACAAGGGTGAAGAGGGTACCATATGCTTGTCGTATAAGTTCACCCTTTGGATGAATCCATCCTAGTAAGTTTTACGAGTCCTAGGAAGGACAAACTCAGGCTCGTCATGGTGACAAGTCTTTCGTTGTTTAATTTTTACGAGTCCGACGAAAGAGCAACTCGGTGTCTTTTTCCTATTTAGAGAGTTTGAAAAAGAGACGAAAAAGAAAACTCCATCGGGTCCCTTTTTGTAATTTGTCCCTCGAACCCGAAAAGGTAGAAAACAATTTTTGAGAGAACCTCTTGACCATGTCGACGAAGGTGTACTTTTTTCATAAATAGTCAATCTCAGCCCAAAAAAGGGGTAAACGTATATTGAGACGAAGTTAATTCATTTAATTTAACGAGTTTGAAAATACAAGTACTTAGTGATCTTTTCATTTTTTGAGAGTTAAAAAAGAGCTTAAAGATGACGCCACCTGGAGGAATGAGTGGTATCAAAGGATAGCAAGTGGTTCTGGTCATGATGGAACTTCTCAAAACATGTAAAGGTCAAGAGGCTGTCTAATAAGACCACTCATCGCGGATGTTCCTCAGACAAAGGTAAAACAACCAAGTGAAAGCGATTGATCGGCCAAAGAGATGGTGACAATGGAAAGAAAAAACCAAGGATCATTTGGAAAAACTGGATGATAAAAACGACAATCACGAGATGTAAAATGGGAATGGTTTCATTTTTACACAAGCTTGAAACATGAGAAACTATGCTGGAGTATACTTCAAGATGGTTTCATTTTTCACAAGCTTAAAACATGAGAAAAAATTATGCTTGAATTTGGTTTCATTTTTACAGAAGCTTGAAACAAAGATAAACTATGCTTGAAATAGTTTGCATGCCCTTAGCATAATGACTCAATACGAGGTACATGCCCCCCAAGCTTCATCTCATTCACCTAAGTAGACTACTGGTTACTAACAGGTGGATGGAATGAAGGTTCACTTACGAGATCAAGTGAAATACTTGACTGGGATTTTACGAGATCTAATTAAAGACTCGAATTGGAAGGGGATTTGTTTCATTTTTTAACGAGCTTGATACAAGAAAAGAACCATGCTTATGACAACTATTTCATTTTTTAACGAGCTTGACACAAGACAAGGAACTCTGCTCCATACCCTTGATCACAACCTAAAAGAGGCCATGGCTTCCAAGAGGTTCTCATCAGATGGGAGAAGAACACTATAGAAGGGATACATGTCCAGGGATCCAAATGAAAAATCGGGCTCCAATGCCCCTAGTTCATGGTGTACTACATCACCTACTAGATCATCAGTAGATGTGGGCATGGAATAGGTGGCCACGAACCTGTGGTGGGGGTGATATCGCTTGCAAATAAGAACCATTTAGGGATGATGGTTGATGGGGAGTTGATTCAGGACGAATGAACATAAGTTGATTAATGATCACAATGCTTTCTTCATGCAGGAAACTCATCACTCGAAAGAGGGAAGAAACAAGAGCTCCCATGACGTAAACATAGTCACGACCAAGGAGTAGATTAAAATCTAAAGGGCCTTGGACAACCATCACGTTTATATAGTCAGTCTTTCCTCCCAAAGTAATAGGAAACTTAGGAAGGATCCTCGACAGTTGACTAGTTCCTCTATTAAAAGCTAATAGATTCTGTGTGACGGGGACAAGCTGAGGACAACCTAAAGCTTGCCAAGCAGTTGAGGATAGAATGCTAACAGATGCACCCTCATCTATGACTGTGCTAGGTGCAACCATATGGTAAGCTTGTACTATTATCTGGAAAGGCACATAAGATGGAAGGCAAAATCCTGCCAGTCGACTTCAATCAAAGTAAGTGGCTAAACTACTCGGAGGGGGTGTCATAGGAACGTGAGAGCTGCCCTCATGCTTGGTGGGAACAAGAGAAATTCTCTCATGCACCTCAAGAACAAGAAGATTTCCCTCCAGTTCATTCGAAACTGAAGAAACTAGAAGAACTTGAGCGGTATGGGGTTCACTCTCTACCTGAAAGGTACAATTAACTGAATGTGGAGTCAAGTCTACCAGTTCCTCAACCAATGGTTGGTCGAGAACAGACTCGCGAGACTCACTTTCAGAGAGAGCGGGGTTGACCAAAGATGACTTTCGATCAATCACTGGATCAACTAGTGAACGATTAGGGGAAAGCTTTCGATACCCAGTTGGAAGACGAGGTTGAGAAGCTGTAAGGTTTTCCAACTCTTTGGAAGCTTCATCCTTTAGAGGAAAAAGGTGAATGGGATGATTATCTTCACACAACTTACAAGAAGATTTGTCTATTCTCTTTTTCCCATGAGCTTTACTGTTACTAGTTGAGGGTTTATCACTAGCATGAACTCCAGAGGCTGATAACAAAGGTTGATGTGCACCTGTTGACCACACTTCTAAGACCTTGGGAATACCAGGACAATTTCAAAGAAGGTGGTCACCCCTACATAACATGCAAGGGAATTTTACTTTCTGGGGCTAGTTGGAAGATTTTTCTTCATTAGTTGCATCAGTAACAATAGTTGTTTGGTTGCTCCCTTGCTTATTTTGCTTCTTCTTCTTCATCCTTTTCTTCGTCTTAACTTCCTAGTTACAATAATCCAGACTTTCACTAGGCGAAGAGGAAGAACGGGGTGAAGAAATAGGCGAAGAAGGCAAGGGTTCAACTTTAGGATCAACGTTATGTTGATGCTGTTCAGGTGGAGGAGAACTCGGTTGAAAAGCAGTTTGGACACTTGGAACCACCGAGGTTGAAAACAACCAAATTGGCAAACCAATGGTCAATCCAAGAAGGGACAACGTTGCCATATAGGGAGCACCAATATTTCCAAAGGAAGGAAAATGACTAGGATTCCCATTAGAGGGGTTTCCTTGACTGGTAGACTTAGGAAATGTTGCCATTGGTATCAATCTAAGATCTACTAAGGAGTATTTCCATAGGAAAGATGTTTTTCCGCAGACAATTAATTGATTTTAGAACTTTAACAAAAATAAATCAAAGAAGGGGAATCTAGGAAAAAGGGTTTACCAAGTATCAGTGTACTGCTATATACATCTTAGCCGAAACCAAGGACTTAACATACAACAACCAATCTCCCCGAATGCTGTGTTTGGTGTATCACGTTTACAAAGCACTGACTCTGTTACCTGTGGCTAAAAGATAGCAACCTAGTGGGGTCTCCCAATATATATGCAACGGTACAGGGAGCACAAGTCCGTGTTAGCGCTGTCTAAAGCAGAACCGTTCGATGAGAGCGTCCCTATATACTTATCATACTGAAGTGCCTCCGATATACCCAAAAGTACTGGAGAACTTTCTATATACTTCCATACTGGGATGGGATTTCACCCCCAGTGTACACTGCAGGAAGTTAATGACAACTGTTATGTTTAAAGATGCCGGAACACATCTCTAGCCTAGACCTCTAGATATTTGCATTAAGTTCCAAATGCTCCTTAGGTTAATTGAGGTAAATTTTAAGTTTATCTTCAATTAAGTTCCGCTTTTAAGGCTTGAAATGATGTCACCTGAACACCTATGATGCAAATATACGAGAAAAGGAAATATTTTCATTCGATGAAGGCTAAAATAATCTAGGGAAGAAATTTCAATCAATAATGCATCAAACAAAATGCATCCACTGCTGCATCCATACGACAACTCCCTCTGCATCGATGCTACTGCTGGTCCTTTCTCCCAACACTGCATCTGCACTGCAACCCCCTCTCATCATGTTGCATCGTGCTATTGCATTGCAACTCAGTTATTGAGAAGTAAGTAACTGATCCACCCAACTACTGACATCCCTGTTAGGCTAGAAACACTCCCGATGCTGAAGCTCTCTCTGCCGCTATACTGTGCTCCCTCTACTGCTCTGCGATGTTGCAACAACTCCTTGCCTCTTGCACTGCTGCAAACCTATCTGTGCCATCTTGCACTGCTACAACCTCCTCTGTGCCTCTCACATTGCTGCAACTCCCTCTGCGCTGCAGGGAACTTCTGCACTTCTAGCAGTCTCTGCCACTTCATCCGCATCCGCTTCTACTGACATCCGCCATCCTGCTACTCTCACTTCAAGGCTTTGGTAGCCAAGTATAATCCAAGAGTTTGGGTACCTCAAGGATCTTGCCCCTCATCGCCTGTAGTCTTTCTAACGATAGCTCGATGTCTCCCCACCTCTTCTCTAGATGTACATGAGCACTCATGGTACAATCTTCATCCTCCTCTACCTCCTTTTTTGCCTTCACTGGCGTTGACCTCTCCCTTATTCTTCTTCCTCGGACACTGGTTCGCATAATGCCCCAGTTCCCCACAGTTGAAGCACTTTATCTTGGAGAGGTCCTTTTTCTTCCTCTTCTCCTACTTCCCCGCAGATGCTAGAGCTGCGTCCTCTTCCTCCTCTGTCTTGACCTGGGCTCTTTTGCTGCTACTTCTTGTCTTGGTCAGTTGTCTGATCTCTTCTTGGTGTAGAGCCGCCCACAATTCTTACCAATCTGGAAGATTCCCTCTGCCCAGAATACTATGGACGAGTCTCTCCCACTCCTCAGAGACTGCATTTAGAGCAGACCTTACCATCAACTCCTGATCCAACGTGGCCCCTATGGAAGTCAGTTGGTCCCGGATCTCCTTCAACATGCTGAGGAAGTGATTGATCTGCTTCCCCTTCTGCATTTGGTATGACCGTAGCTGATTCTCTAGTAGCATCTTCCTTTGCACAGAAGTATGCTGATACAATGTCTTCAAGGTGTCCCACATTTCCTTTACCGTCTTCTTCTCGGCAAGATGTTGGACCACATGATCCTTGACCTCATCAAGGATTATGCATTTCGCCTTGGCCATCGCATCCTCATACCTTTCATTTTTAGTTGGGTCAACTGGGATAGCCATAGTTCTCAAGGCAAAGGCCTTGATCCGATGTCTATCTAGAATGGATAGGATCTTGGGCTTCCAGATGAAAAAGTTAGACGCCGCGTCTAGCCTGTCCTGATGCCTTAGTCCATTCATGGCCATCTCTCTGCTCTTCTTTTTGACTTCTCTGAGTCTCTACTTCCCTCCTGGAAGTTTTCTCTTCGACTCCCTCTGAGTCACTACTTCCCTCTTGGAAGTTCTCTGCTAGACTCCCTCTAAGTCTCGATTTCCCTCTTGGAAATCCGCTTGCCAACCGTCGAGTTGCACCTCTTTGATCTCTTATGCACTTGCAACACTGATATGGATTTCTTGGCTAGAAATCCGCCTAGGTAGTGACTCCTTCTACCTTGGTTTTGCCCCGTTAGGTACTGTTCTGTCTCGGCAGCAACAACACCCCACCAGCTTCACTCCCCGCAATCTGCCCACAGCGTCCTATGCCCCAACAACTGAAGGACTGAGCATCTAGGCTCCGCGTAATCGCGACACTGGCTGAATTGCTATACTAGCCAACTGCGTCAACCCTCCTAGTCTATGCGTGGCTCTTCGTAAGCCTCTTCTGCCCTCCTTAGCCTCTGCGATGGCCTCTCTCGGGCTCGAACTGATGACGCAGTCCCTTTGCGTTAACCCTTCTCTGTTGTTTTCTGCTAGGAACAACTTCTGTCACTCGGGATAGTTGTTTCTGCTGCAAATTCTCTGATTCGGCTAGTGCCTTCAACTCTCCTCTGATCTGCAATGCTCTGATACCATGTTGAAATTTCTAAGTATTACTCGTTAGAAATTTTAGTTGTATTCTCTGGTTTATGGTGCCTACTTGTTTAATTACTAACAAGATGTTTACTCATATAAACACTGAAATAAACACAATACACTCTCAACCATCTACAGATCAACAACTGAAAGGAATAGGCAAACACACAAGTGACACCGTTATTTTTGGACAATTGTCCCTAGAAAAACCCAACTTGGGACTCGTGCAACAATTTTGAGGGTTATATTATTATTATGTCTTTCTGAGTACAACTGGGTGCCAAACTGGCTAACTCGACAAGAGAATAATTCGACAGTAATACCTCTCTATTCGGAAGCAGATATTCAGAAAGTCTACGCCTCGAAACCCTCTCTAGTAGAATCTGAAGCTTAGTGTCAACCCTCCTGGCCTTTGCATTAGCCTAAAATCCTCTGCGTCGACCTTCTGAGGCTTTGCGCAGCCTCTTTGGCCCTCTGCGTCACTCCTGCAGCCTCTGCGTGGATGACGCAGGCCCTTCTGGTCTCTTTGCAGTCCCTGCTAGCCTCTGCGTGGCTCCCTCTGGATTTGTGTTTTCCTCTCTGCCTTTGTGCTGGTCTTCCGGTACTATCTCTACCTCTCTGCCTCATACTCACTGCCCCTCACTGCGAACTGATCACTGATTCGATTTCTCTTAGCAAACCCTGCTCTAGAAAATCGAATCACTAATCACTCTGGTGTATCTCTAACTAACGCTCAAGCTTCCTCTCATACTTTTCTTGTTGGTCCTTCAACGACTGAGATTACATCTCTAATCAACGACCAAGATTATTTAGAACCTTCTAACCCTGTTTTATATTAATACCCATTAATATTTTATTTTTCCTAAGTTTAGACTTAGGAGCTCTATTAAAAATATTAATTATTTTAATATCTCCTTAACCGGGTAGAATCTGCCCAAACCATTTCTGGATCTTGGAGATCTCATGTGCTTTAGCCTCTCCACCAATTTTCATGGCTAGAGCACATCCGACGCTACCCCAAATCAATAGGTATCTGAGGAACTATGTGACTGGGCTGCAGAGTGGTTGGATTCGGTGGTTGCATTTGGGCGAGTATTTCTACAACACCAACCATCACTTGTCCATTGGTATGACACCTTTCCATTCTTTGTATGGTTATGATGCATCGTCTTTTGCTGACGTTGTTTTTGGAGAAAGTCGAGCCCCAAAGGCCAAAGATTGGATCCAAGAGAGCCAAGACATCCTCAAGGCTCTCAAGGATAACTTAGTGACAACGCAAAACCAGTAGGTGTACGTAGATCGACACTGAACCGAGAGACATTTCAAGGAGAGTGCTTTGGTATACCTCTGATTACAGTGGTACAAGCAGTCCACATTGAAGCAGAAGGGGGTCGAGAAGCTACAACCTAGTTTTTATGGGCCATATAAGGTAGTCAGGTGAGTTGGGGAAGTGGCCTACGAGCTGGAGTTGCCTCTGGGGAGCAGGATTCCCAACATATTCCATGTCTCATGCCTTAAAAAGGTGCTGGGACAACAGGTGACAACAACAGTAGAGTTACCTCTGTCGGATGATGAGGGCCATCTGGTTTTGGAGCCTGAGGCCATTTTGGAAAGGCGGGAGAGGAAGCTGAGGAGAAGGACCATCAAGGAGTTCTTGGTATGCTGGAGGAACTTGTCGGACGAGGATGCCACTTGGGAGGGGTGTGCATATTCTGGAGCACTCATCTCTGAATTTGCTTGAGGGCAAGCAACATTTGGGAGGGGAGGACTGTCATGTCCCTTCCCAAAAGATTTTGTAACAAGTTTGTCTCTCCACATTTTTGTACAAATTTTGCTAAGGAAAAGGACCCAAGCAATTTCGACTTAGGAACTTAGGAGAAATACGACCATATTATTTTGCTAGTGGAAGGTGGGGGGCACCCACGTGGGAAAGCGTATTGGGCAATTCGAATTGCCTTGGAAGGAATTCAGATCGCTGTTGGAGGGGCCCACATGAGGCAAAGGGAGGCCCATGGAGTCATAAGGAGGAGGAGCTCCTCACTTGGGGATCATTCATTCTTGCATATCGAAAATCACTTGACTGTTTGCTTGAGCTGCTTAGCTGAGTCAACTGGCTGTTCAACCACGAATCTCTCAAGCGGGAGATTCAACCTTACTTTTGGAGGACTACGAGTGCCACACTATGAAGGTAGTTCCATAGCATCTTGAGGAGCACCAGGGAGTATTCACAGCTAGCACATTCAGCCACCATCAAGTAGTGCGTATTTCTAGGCCAGCGAGACAAGGGAACACGCAATTGTGGATAAAGCTTCATTGGGCGAGCACTAGCCAGAAGAACAAGGAGAGTTGAAGGACATCGGGTGGTCAGCACTTGGGAGGAGTTTGGAGCAGGTGGATACAACAAATAGGCATTTCGAAACCCAGCCTTGGGGGACAACGTAGAGGGCAAGCCTAGGCATCACGTGGGTCTTGAGGGGAAGAGCCACAACACTAGAATCTCAGTTGGGAAGGAAGGAAATTCATGGGAGGTCTCATCCCAGTGATTTGAGGGAGTTTTGCAGAGCTTTCCCAACTTCATTCAGGCAGGTTGAGTTTATCAGTTTCAATAGAAGACGGGCTCCTTGGGGGTCGAATTTCAAAAGTCTGAACTAGGCCAAACCCTTCTTGGGTTTTGGTGGGTTTTTGCTGAGGATGCGGGAGCTAGAGTTTTATAATTTTTTGAGCATGGGAAGTAGTGAATCCAACCCTTTTGTTCCAGCAAACAACGCAATTTCTAGGCAGCGCAATTCAGTTTCAGAGCAGCAGTTGGACAACCCTCAGATCAACAATTGCTCACGTGGGTTTTGTCATGCTTGTCCTTAGAGACAAGCCCAAGTGCACTATTCCATTCACTATTGTATTTGCCCTTGAAGATTTAATAAAATGGCTTAACTGTTTTTTATTTGCAGCATTTTCATGGGTGTATGATGTGTATTTCACATTTCTGATTGCTGGATTGTTTGCTTGCTTTGTTTATCACTTTATTTCCTATTTAGGAACATTACAGAAGACGTCGAAAAGATTGCCTTTAGAACTCACAAAGGGCACTATGAGTTTAAGGTAATTCCATTTGGTTTAACAAATGCACCAACCACCTTCCAGGCAACCATGAACGAACTCTTCCATCCATACTTGTGAAAATTTGTATTAGTTTTCTTCGATGATATTCTCGTTTACAGTAAGACGTGGAAGGAGCACCTCAAGCATCTAGAGGAAGTACTTTCCGTATTAGAGAAGAATCAATTTTATGCCAAGTTATCAAAATGTACCTTTGGGCAAAGGGAAGTTGAATACTTGGGACACGTCATATCTAGGGAAGGAGTCAAAGTGGACCTCAACAAAATCAAAGCAATTAAAGAATGGCCCAAACCCAAGAACATTTCAAAACTAAGAGGATTTCTCAGTTTAACTGGGTATTACAGAAGGTTCATAAAGAACTATGCACAATTGATGGCGCCCCTGACAAACTTGTTAAAACAAAACACTTTTCAATGGAATAACTAGGTAGACGAATCCTTCGAGAATCTAAAAGAAGTGATGTCAAATACACCGGTACTGGCAACTCTAGACTTCTCCAGACCATTTATAGTCAAATGTGATGCTTCAGGGTTCAGAGTTGGAGCAGTATTAATGCAAAACAACCACCTTATAGCCTTCGAAAGCAGGAAGCTTAACAAACCAGAAAGCTTGAAATCAACATACCAAAAGGAGATTTTTGTCATCATACATGCTTTAACTAAATAGCGACAATACCTACTTGGAAGTAAGTTCTCATTCCGAACTGATCACAATAGTCTTCAATTCCTACTTCAACAAAAAATTATCAACATAACAACAAAAGTGGATGGAGAAAGTTTCAACATTCGACCTAGAAATATTGCACAAAAAGGGAAAGGAAAATGTCGTAGTTGATGCACTCCCATGGAAGTATGATGACAACACTACATGCGCCGCCTTGGTAGTTGTTCCTATCTGGTTAGACGAAATACGAGCAGAGTATGCCAAAGATGTGGACGATGGCTCTATGATTGAAAATATCAATCAATATGCCAATTTTGAATGGAAAAACGACATATTATGATACGAATGTAGAATTTACCTAATCCCATCATCTAAATGTAGAATGAAAATTATAAAGGGATGTCACAGTTCTCCTACTGTTGGGCATGTCGGATTCTTCAAAACTTACTACAACATTCGACAATCATTCTATTGGAAGGGTATGAGTAAGGAAATCCAAAAATATGTCGCAGAATATGAAGTTTGTCAGAGAAATAAGAGTGAAAATATTCCAAACCTTGGTTTACTACATCCATTACATATAACAAATGAAAAATGAGAGGAAATATCATTGGATTTCTTTGAAGGACTAGCTATGTTTGATGGTAAGGACAAGATATTTGTCATAGTCGACAGACTCACCAAATATGCCCATTTCATGGCAATAAAAAAATTGACACAACTAAGCAAATTGTGGATGTGTTTTGTAAAAACATTTACAAACTACATGGTTTTACCAAGGTTGTTGTCAGTGATAGAGACGCAAAATTTAAAGGCAATTTTTGGAATTCTGCCACCAAGCAAGAATATCTCTCAACATGAATTCAGCTTATCACCCCCAGATAGTTGGTCAAACTGAAGTTGTAAATAAATTTTTGGAAACATATCTCCGTTGTTTCCTCAACGACAAACAAAACAAATGGTCTCAGTGGCTACACCTGGCAGAATGGTGGTGCAATACTTCAACTAAAATGACTCTTTTCCCAGCCCTATGTGGCTATGAACCATCCAGGTGGAAGGATTTTGCGCTACACGATTCTAAGGTACAAGCAGTAAAGAACCACTTAGAAGAAAACCAAAGAATTATTAACTTGTTAAAAGAAAATCTAACAGTGGCACGTAATAGAATGAAGCAACAACCCGACCAACACCGCATCGAAAGAGATTTCGAAGAAGGAGATTGGGTCTTTGTTTGACTTCAGCGCTATAAGTAGTTATCATTAAAACAAGGAGGGAAAAATAAGTTATCTCCTAAATATTATGGACCATACCAAATAATCAAAATATATAAGTAGTGTGGCTTATGGACTGAAGCTACCAGACAATTGTCAAATCCACAACACCTTTCATGTATCAAGTCTCAAAAAAGCACTGGGGCAAAATCAAACAGCTCAAACAGAGATACCCGAGACTGACAAAGAAGGAAGGATCATCTTAAAACTTGAAGGCATACTTGCTACCATAGAGAAGGTACTACAATCCAAGACTATTAAGGAGTACCTATTCAAATGGAAAAAATTACCAGAAGAAGACTCATCATGGGAGACATAACGTTTTCTTCAGCAACACCCAACATTGCCTATGCTTTGAGGACAAATCATTTTTTTAAGGGAGAGACAATGCTATGAATTTAAATATTCATAACTTTATATATATAATAAAATAAATGATAAAATATTAAAATAAATAATAAATAAATATTAATTAATAATTAGTAAATAAATTAAACTAAGTTACTCAATTAGTTTTGAAGAGGCATTAGTTCAAAAGATCGTGCCTTTAGGCTCGTGGCCAGTCAACTCCTATAAAGGAGAACCGCTCTAGCCTTGTAAATCATCGTCTATTGTAGCCTTGTAAAATTCAGACACATTGAAGTGTATCATATATATATATATATATATATATATATATAAAATACACTTCAGTGTGTCTGAATTTTGTAAACGCAAGTGAACGAATTAACTGTTCCATTCTTTCACAGAACTGTTTGGTCACCTGTGGTAAGTCAACAAATGGACTTTGTTTGGCTTTATTTAGGTCTTTTGGTTCATTTGTTGAAAGCTTTCACAACAGCACTTCGACCTCCTCATTAGGACTAGTTCAGGGATATTTTGTTTGTTTCTCTTGATTCATATGGGGAGATTCTTCTGAAATTTTTAAGTCCTGGTTACAACCACTATATCTCAGGACTTTCGGCCTCCTGATTAGGCTAGGCTTGATCTGATTTGTTTTGGCCTTGTTGCTTGAAGCACTATTATAGACTTCAATTCTAGGACAACGTAAGCAGACCCCAGCCTCCAAGGCTTAACACAGATTGAAGTTTTGTTTGTCATTTCCTTTAAGGGCTTCTCCACAGAACTATGTCTCTGTCCTGTACATCTTATATTAAGTTTGCATTCATGAGGTATGGAAGGGTTTGACTATTGGATTTCAGGCTTTTTTTATAAACAGTCCTAGGAACTATGTAGACAGTGAAACTATAATGTGACATATTCGTATATAGACCTGAAGGTAACATGTGTGAAGACACTGGTTCTCTTGTTAATATATGACATTGTTTCTCAGCGGAAGACAGTGGTAGTAAGGTGTTCATCATTTGAGTATCAGTATCAAAAGCACTGAACCAATCATTGACCTTGCTGAACTTGGGACATCCTTCTTTGACATATGGTGACTGATTTAGTGTAATAATGAAATAGTGACATGACCTTAAAGAAACAACATGATTTGATTTGATTTTAACTTAATAAGTTAACTATGGCAGCATTCTTGACAGACCTTGCCTTATTTGACTATGATCTTATAACAGTGACATGACTTGACATGACTTGATATGACAAGAATTGTTGAATGAAGCCATTCAGGTTATAAAAGATGTTACTGATCCAGGGACTGCAAAGCTGGCTGAAATCTGCTTAAGGTCAACTGTGTTCACCTTCCAAGGAATATTTTATGAGCAGATATCTGGTGTGGCAATGGGATCACCCCTTTCGCCAATCGTGGAATACTTTGAAAAGAAGGCCCTGGAATCATATCCGTTAAAACCAGCTTGGTGGAAGCGTTTTGTCGACGATACCAATATAAAATGGACTCATGGTAAAGCAGAACTTGACAAGTTTTTCATTCACTTAAATTCTATCTCTCCAGAAATAAAATTTACGATGGAGCTTGAAGAAAACATGAGCATTCCTTTTTTAGACGTTCTAATCATCAGAAAAGAGGATGGCTCGCTGGGCCATAAGGTTTTCAGGAAGTCAACCCACACAGAAAGTTACCTCCATGCTGATTCCCACCACCACCCAGCCCAGAAGTTTGGTGTTCTAAACACTCTTGCCATTAGAGCCCTTCGAATTTCCGACTCAGAGCATCTGAACGATGAAAAGAAGCATTTAGTTTTAACTTTTAAGAGTATAGGCTACAAAGAGCAAGAAATTAAAAAAGCCATAGAGAAAGCTGAAAGAAGGTTGTTATCTCATGAGCCCAAGGCTCAGGACCAACCTCAATATGGTAAGGTTTTTCTTCCTTATATCCATGGAGTTACAGACAAAATCACTAAAATCCTAAGAAAGAAAAACATTATCACTCATTTCTTAGCACCTGGTACAATCAGGCAAGGTTTGAAGTCTGTAAAAGATGATATTGACAAACATCAGCTTAAAGGAGTCTATAAAATAGTTTGTTCTTGTGGGAAAAGCTACATAGGTGAAACAGGTCGCTCCCTCCAGACAAGGCTCAAGGAACATGGCGCTGATATTAGGAATGGAAGATTTCGTACTTCAGCCCTGGCAGAACACTCCTCAAAGACTAAGCACCATATCTGCCTGGAAAGCGCATCCATTATCGCAAGGGAAGAGCAGCATCAGAGACGAAAGATCAGAGAAGTTATCAAGCATCCTCACAATCTGAACAGAGACAATGGTATGGAGATTAGCGGGAGCTGGCTTCCCTTGATCAAGGAAATCAAAAACGCCAAAAACGCCAACACATCCCCAGGTGAAGCATTCAATAGGTAAGTTATCCCTCTCCTTTTCTATTTTATTAGTCTGTACCTTTTTATTAATATCAAGTTGAAGAGTTAGCATTAAAATTCTATAATATATTGATTTCTATATAGCTATTAATTAATATATTAATTAATTATAAATATTAATTATTTATAATTGTTAATATGATTTGGTTTAATATATTAGTTTAATTTATATAGAAATTAATATAGTTTTCCCTATTATTTTTAAAAATAACCTTTTAATATAAGAATTAGCATTTTAATGCTATAATATAATAATTTCGATATAACTATTAATTAATATATTAATTATTATATTAACCAATTATAAATATTTATTATTTATAATTGTTAATATGAAGTAGTTTAATATATTAATTTAATTTATATAGAAATTATTATATTTTAGTTCATTAATCTAATTTTACTTTTAGTTCTAGTTCAATTCCCTAATTTTATCTTTAGGTTTTGTATTAATATTCTAACCCTTCAATAAATTTTTTATTAAAATAAAAGTAATTTACTAAAAATAAAAGTAATTTTTAAATTAAAATAAAATAAAATTATTATTCCAAGCCGACAGTGTGTGGTTCCCTAAAAAATTTCCTCATTATTATTTATTCCCTAACAAGCTCTTCTTTTATCATCATTCTAAAATCCTGATGATGGATCCCATTTGGGATTTGAAACGTTGGTATAAAAATGTTCATACTGTGGATTCTCCGGTCACTGATTCAAAAGTAACAAGAGTAGTTGGAAACTTGCTGTATTAGTTGAGCAATGGAACTATGCCTTTGAAGTTAAAACTTCTTGATAACAATATATATATATATATATATATATATATATATCTTGAGATGCATGACATTTCATCAATAGAAGTAGCAAGACATAGCAAAAACAGCTGAAAAGAAATCTGAACAAATATTTTGGTCAAAATCTGAAAAAACATATTCAAGACGAAAAACTCCTCAGTATGTGGACTCAAATAATACAAGATATGTTCCACCACATCGTCGTGAAGATGAAAAATCTAATGTGGAAATGCAAAGGATAAAAGAGGGTAAATGTAAACGCTGTGGTGAGAAGTGGGACCCCAAAAATAGGTGTGCTAAAGGAAAAGAACCAAAGAACCTATATAATTGTGAAGCAACCAATGATTCAAACAGTGAAGATTATTACATAGAAGAAACAGAAGCTGCGCCAGAATTCTCACTAGAATTAGAGGACGAGAGTATTCCGCAAGTGTCACTATCTGCTATGACAGGTATATCACAACCTCAGAACTTAAAGTTAAAAGGACACATAAAGAAGAACAATGTAGTGGTTCTTATCGACTCTAGTGGCACACGCAATTTTTTAGATGCAATTGTGGCAAGGAGACTCAATATTTTTTTATTTCCCTTACCAAACAAGAAAGTGATGGTAGCTAACAGTAAGAAGATTGAAAAGGTGGGGAAATGACATAAGGTCAATTTGCAGATTCAAGACTTTAATCTAGAGCCTTTGTTCTTCACGGTACCGTTAGGAGGAGTAGATGTAGTCTTAGGTATCCAATGGCTATGAACTTTAGGTACTTATGTCGCCAATCATCAAGTACAATTTATAAAATTCAAATGGGGAGGTTAGAAGTACAAACTACACAGATTCCAAGCACCAGAAAATCAAGTTGTATCATCATCTCAGATGATGAAGCTGAGCCGAAAAGGAGCACCTGCTTATGTAGCACAATGTCACCAATTAGAAATGTTATCTGCAAATATGACCAGAGAAGAGTCACCAGAGATACAAGATTTAATTCGGAAGCATGAAAAAGTATTTCAAGACCTACCTATGAAGATGCTACCTAATAGAGAAATTAAGCATACAACAGAAGTCAAGGCAGAATCAGACCCTGTCAACATCAAGCCATACTGATACCCACATCACCAGAAAACAAAAATTGAGAGATTAATCCAAGACCTCTTAAAGTGTGGGATCATTTCGAAAAGTAAAAGTCCTTACGCTGCTCCAGTGGTTTTGGTAAGGAAGAAAGATGGTTCATTCAGGATATGCATTGATTATAGGGGATTAAACAAAATAACAATCAAAAACAAGTTCCCAATCCCCTTTATCGACGAAATGTTGGATGAGCTACATGGCGCAAAGTATTTCTTGAAATTGGACTTAAGATCAGGCTACTATCAAATTAGAATCAAATTAGAGGATATACCAAAAATGGCATTCCGAACACATGAAGGTCACTATGAATTTAAAGTAATGCCGTTTGGATTAACCAATGAACCAACAACGTTTCAAGCAACCATGAACGAATTATTTCGTCCACATCTTAGGAAGTTTGTATTAGTATTCTTTGATGATATTCTAATCTACAGTAAAACTTGGAAGGAGCACTTGAAACATTTGGACAAAGTTCTTACACTACTTAAAGAACACCAATTTTACGCAAAAGAATCCAAATGCACCTTTGGAAAGGAAGAAGTAGAATACCTTGGACACATTATATCCCATGAACGTGTAAAGGTGGACCCTAATAAAATCAAAGCTATAAAAGAATGGACCAAACCTGCTAATATATCCAAGCTAAGAGGGTTCTTAGGTTTGACTGGATATTACCAAAGATTTATTAAAAACTATGCACATATAACTACACCTCTAACAAATCTTTTAAAGAAGATTTCGTTTCTATGGGATGAGGAGGCAGGAAGGTGTTTTGAAAAATTAAAGGAAATTATGTCTAAAGCTCTCGTATTAGCAACACCAGATTTTTCTAAACCATTTATCATTGAGTGTGATGCTTCCGGATTCGGTATAGGTGCAGTATTAATGCAACAAGGACATCCAATAGCTTTTGAAAGTAGGAAGCTTAACAAAAGAGAATGCCTCAAATCCACATACAACAAAGAAATGCTCGCTATCATGCACACACTAGCTAAGTCGAGGCAATATCTTTTGGGAAATAAGTTTTCTATTTGAACAGACCACAATAGTCTCCAACACCTCCTTCAACAAAAAACACTTTTGGAAGAGCAACAAAATGGGATTGAAAAAATTGCCGCTTTTGACTTGGAAATACTACATAAAAGAGGTAAAGACAATGTGGTAGCAGATGCCCTATCTAGGAAAGATGAAGAACCAACACTAGTTGCAATTTCGGTTGTTGTCCCTAAGTGGCTTAATGAAATTCGAAGTGAGTATGCCAAGTATCCAGAAATAACGGCAATAATCAATAACCTTCCCAACAACCCAAAATTTGAGTGGAAGAATGATATCCTATGGTACAAGGGAAGAATCTATCTAAATACAAATTCCAAGTTTAAGTTTAAGATACTCAAGGAATCACATGACTCACCGTCAGCTGGACATGTAGGATTCTTTAAGACTTACTACAATGCACGTCAATCCTTCTTTTGGAAGGGAATGAATCGTGATATTCAGAAATATGTAGCAGAATGTGACACATGTCAAAGAAGTAAAAGTGAAAATATTACGACACCAGGATTACTTCACCCTTTAAACATTCCAAATCAGAAATGGGAAGAAATCTCGATGAACTTTATCGAAGGATTACCAGTGTCTGAAGGCAAGGACAAGATTTTTGTAGTAGTCGACAGACTCACCAAATATGCTCACTTTATGGCAACAAAGAAGTCATACTCAGGAAAAGAAATCGCTGAAATATTTTGCAAAAACATATATAAGTTACACGGTTTTCCGAAAGTCATTGTGAGTGATAGAGATGCCAAGTTCAAAGGTAATTTCTGGAAGGAATTGTTCAGCCATATAGGAACCTACCTAAATATGAGTTCCGCTTATCACCCTCAAACAGATGGCCAAACAGAGGTTGTCAATAAATGTTTGGAGGCCTACCTGCGTTGCTACGCTACAGAAAAACAAAATAAGTGGGCTCAATGGTTACATCTTGCTGAGTGGTGGTATAATTCCACTTATCATACATCAACAAAAATGACGCCATTTCAAGCTTTATATGGGTATGAGCCCCTGAAATGGAAGGATCTAGCTATTGTCCAGACAAATCTACCTACTGTTAAAGATCAACTAGAAGAAACCCACAAAATCGTCCAAATATTAAAAGAAAACCTGAATAATGCAAGGCATCGTATGAAGCAACAAGCAGACCGTAACAGAACTGAAAGAGAGTTTGAAGTCGGAGAATGGGTATTTGTTAAGCTCCAACCATACAAACAATTATCTTTAAAACAAAAAGGAAAAAACAAATTAGCACCAAAGTTTTATGGACCTTATCAGATCAACAAAAAGATTAGCCAAGTTGCGTATGGTTTAAGCATTCCAGAGACAATCGTGTTCACGTCTTCCACGTATCTTGCCTTAAAAGGGCACTAGGTAACAATCAAACAACGCAAACAACACTTCCATCCTTAGATGATGAGGGAAGAGTTATTCTAGAACCAGAAGGTATTTTGTCTACTAGAGAAAGAAAGCTTCGATATCGTACTGTCAAGGAATATCTGATCAAGTGGAAGGACTTACCCGAAGAAGAAGCTTCTTGGGAGAATGAATCATTTTGTCAACAACATCCGTCGTTACGCATGCTTTGAGGACAAAGCATTCTTTCGAGAGGAAGGCAATGTTATGTAAAAATTAGTTAGGATTATGTAAATTTGATTAGCTGTAGTATTTAGGCAAAAGGGCATGACCAAAGATCATGCCCTTTCACCAAGAGGCACCTAAGGTTGTATATAACCAGGGCTCTCTTGGTGAAAGGGCATGATCTTTGGTCATGCCCTTTTGCCTAAATACTACAGCTAATCAAATTTACATAATCCTAACTAATTTTTACATAACAGGCTTGCTTAACAAAATGACATTCACTTTAATGTATTGAAAGTTGAGATAATAGTCTTCATGTATATGTTGGCTTGACATATTTGAGAATGACTTAACATTTGACTAAGCAATACAACATTTGATGATATGACAATGTTAATGACCTTATTTGACACAGTGATTTGACTCTAACTGTGTCTTACTGTGGGAGTGTAATTTGATATGACAACAGCGGTATTGTGGTTTATTGATACATCAGTCATATAATAATAATACAGGTTAGACAATAACATTTAGCCTTGGCAATATAGACATCTAGACTAAATAGTGACATGTCATATTGACTTGACACATAAAAACCTATGACATACAAGACCTGACCTATAGATTGCAGTGATCTTATTGTTGACATAATCCAATATACCTGTTAGTGACATGACTGTTTAGTGACTCAACACATAGACTTAACACACGTTGACATGACTCTTGATAAGTGATGGTAACCTTGATGTACAACTTATTGACATGAGACATGGACAAGAGTGTATGACTTATGATCAGCGGTAGTATTGATAAGACATATGCTAGTAGCCATACTCAAGCAGAGTTTGAGAGCATTGGAAGCAGGTCAAAGGGATAACTTGAGGCATATTTGATTGTGCCTTCATCAAACATTTGTACTCGGCACTTGCAACAGCACAGGCATTTTGGTATAGTGATGTGGTTAGACTATTTCATGAGCTCATGAATGCTTATCTATTCATGTGTAGTGCAGTGATTCAACAGTGATGTGTAGTGGCCTGTGTGAGTAGTGACATGTAGAGATGTGCAGTGGTCAGTGGTAACAGTTAGTACAGTGATGAATAGTGATCAGATTGTGCAGTGGTCAGTGGTAACAGTTAGTACAGTGATGAATAGTGATCAGATTGTGCAGTGGTCAATTGATTTGGCAAAGTTGACAGTCAGGGTTTGATATGCAGTGAGCAACATTGTGCAGTGATCAGTTTGGACAATATCGTGCAGTGTTGTCATTGGCTGCCAAGATTTGACAAGATATATAGTATATTCAAATTTCTTATATTGATTCAGAGCACAAGGGAATCCAGTCTGAAAAATGTATCCTAACTTTGGCGATTGTAGCGGAGACTAACCCCTGCGGTTTTCGGTCTAACGACAATCATGATTCGAACACGAGATTGCAGAGTGTTGACCACTACGTGTCAACTCCCCATAGCAAGTACACCCCCTTTTCTTTGCAAAAGGGATAGTGCTTGATTGACATGTCTGTGCCATTCGACAGTCATCGTCAACTTGATCATAATATGTTGTAAACCCAGTCTGCATGTGTGAATTGTAAATAATCGTAGCAGATATGAGTCATGTATGTAAATTGCCTAGGTGGACCTAATTTTCTAGTGATAATCTACGTTCCGGAAGGTTTTTTGTCTCAACGATCCATGATCGGCAGAGTTTTCCTTCAGCGTAACTCCAAAGTCGGAATGAATTTTGTCATTAGAATCTTAGAGGAATCCTAGTGTGTTAATCTGCTAGATTATAGTTGTCTCACAGAACTGGGTGGTTTATGAGGGTTTATGTCAAATGGGTTTTCCCCCTTGAGATGTAAAGTTGTAAAAGTCACGATGTAAAGTGTCTTGAGTGTTAGAAAATGTTTTAATCCCCTCATAAGTCCTAAGTCCTAGGTCCTAGGTGATTTTTCCAAAGGCTAAGTTCGAGGATCCATTTAAAAATAAATTAAAAATAAAAAAAAATAAAAAATTGAAAAAACAAAAAAACAAAATAATAATAATAATAATAATAAATAAAAACTTAGAAATAATAAAATAATAATATTTTTGAGTAAATAAATGCAAAATTTCAATTTTCTAATGCATTAAAAAATTCGACGGATGAGATTAAGAGATATCTTGATCCTCATCGACGGTTGAGATCATTTTGACGTGGATCACTCGAACTAGCTGTTGGGAATTTTTCCTTTAAATAGGGTGCTAGGGGTCATTTGAGATCATTCGATCTGTGAGTCTTGTGCTGAAGAAAGCTCTCTTGTAAACCTTTTTCTGGTGCTCATAAAGAAAGATTTTGGGGTTGAAATCTTGCTAGTGTTACTCTCCTGAAGTGCTGTGAGTTATTTTATTTTCTGCATATTTTTATTTTTCAGCCATTAGTAATAGCTTGATGTAGAGTATTGTTGAACACAGGTATCTTGTTCACTTAATAGGGTTTGAATGGTAATAAGATTTCTGAAATAATGGCAGGTATCTCCATTGTATCTGGAATCTAGTATTTTTTTTCCCTCTTTATTGATGGTTGAAGTGAGCTCTGTAGGAAACCCTTATTGAGAAGATCAGTGGGCGTTTGGGGAAGTTCTCGGCTGAACCAGCCAACTCCTGCAAGCATTCTCTTGCAGAGCCCAGCCAGTTTCGATCCTGGGTTTATCATATAAGTTTGTTTTTTTTGAATTGCATGAGAGATTTATGAAGTTTTTCATAGCAAATCTGAAGTTCTGAAATTATTATTGAAGGTTAATGACAAATCTGGGTGTTGTAGAGCCAATATTGTAATTTTTTTTAGCTGATTTAGAGTTGTAGTCTTGCTGTCTGCACATATTATTTTGGGTGTGTCTTTCCATTACAGGTTGCAGGGACTTCTGAAGGTTTCCAAGGGTTTATTTAAGCTGTTTTGCTGTCCAAGGGTTTCAGTTTCAGTCGTTTCCAGATCTGAAGGGCTTCGATTGTATTGCAGGAAGAAAGTTTATTGAAATTTTGAATTGGGTAAAACCCTTGCTGCTTTGCCAGCTGCCTGTACGCTGCCATAGCTGCAAGAAATAAATCGTTCACTCTGTTTCTCCACGCAGTTTTCACTGTTAGATCATACATCTGCTCTTATTTTGTTGTCGGCATCCAACGAATCTTTATCTGCCATCTGCTATATTCTCCTTGAACCTACACAAAGCTCTGCCATCCCTACCTTGCTCTAGCTTTCTGCTTGTTCATTCCCCCACGCATTTCATTTTCCTCAGGCAGTCTCTCCCTCTCCTACAGATCTGCTCATTTCCATCAAACCCGCAGCTCTCTCTCTGCGTTGCTCTCCGGCTTCTCCAAATTCATTCGTCACGCTGCTATTCTTTTTACAGCTGCGTATTCCTTGTCTGCGCCCGCTTGCTGTCCCTCGCTGTCAGTTCACACCTGCGTGGGCCTCTTATCCTTCGAGCTCGTTGATTCTCTCCTTGACGTTGTTAACCTGCTGCTATAGCTAACCTGCAATTAAAAAAGGGACGCGCTGCTTGTCCACAACCCATTCCTCTTTTTTCCCTTGCTTGTTGTTTTGTCTCTTCCTCTCACCATTCAAACCTGCAAACGCACAACCGCAAACCGATTCTACCCACGTTTCCTTCCTTGACTGACGACTGCACCTGCACTGCATACAAAACAGTTAAAAATTTTTACACGGGCCAGGTAACTGCGTTTTTCGTATTATTACGCGTGTGGAAAGGATCAATTTTTATATGCGTGAGTCTTTTGGGTTGGACATAGATACGATTTAGTTTGAAGTCTGGGTTTCACATAACAGAAAAATAAAAGCAAACGTTTAGACTTTCATTATAATTTAGTTAGGGCTAGGTTTATAAATTTTGATTTAATTCTGTGTATATCAGAATAAAGAAAATTTTAGTTAGACTTCATTTGACATAGTTTTAGATTTAGTCTTTTTTTTTTTTTTTTTACTTTTAGAATTATCTTGCTTTAGTTCGATTTCAAAGTTTTAAATAAAAAATAAAAAAAGGGGGAAGGGGAGTTTCGATTTTCATTTGGGTGTTAGTGCTTTATTTTGTATAGTTAGTCTTAGAGTTAAGTTTTATTCTAGGATTTAAATTTAGTTTTTGTTATGGTTTAGTTAAATTTTATTTTATTAAAAAAAAATTCATAAAAAATTATAAAATTTAAAAAAACAGAAGCATAAAGAGTTCCTTTCCTTATAATTTAGATTTAGATTTTTTTTAGTTTAGTAAATAAAAATAAAAATAAAAAAGACTTAATTTTTCTAGTTTTGTTTTGTTTTGTTTTCATTTAGATTTAAACCTTCTTAACAAGAAAAATAAAAATAAATAAATAAATAAATGAATAAAATAAAAATAAAAAATTTTATAGTTTAGAATTTTCTTTAGATTTAAGTTTCATTTAGCTTTAAATCTTGTTTTATCTGAAAAATATAAAAAATATTTTGGGAATTTTTTTGCAAATTTGAGTCTTGGCTTAGGAATTTCTTATGTTTTATCTCTTCTGCTGAGGCTAAAATTTTGATGTGGAAATTAATGTTTAACATGCTTTAATGTTTATCTGAAGATTAACTACATGAATGTGATCTCCGATTATCATTTTACGTGATTATTTCAAGCATTTTTGGAATATCGTTACTGAGTTTTTAATTGCTGGATCACTATTAAAACATTTTGCGTGGTTGTTTAATGCACTTTATCTTTCGAAATTTTAATTGTTGCAGTGTCATTAAGCCATTAAGCATTTTCTTGCATTTGATAAAAGTTAATATTTGTTTGGGTTGATTGATGGTAAACGATTGTTAATGAGTTCATACTTCTGCAGCATTCAACAAATAATCGTTTAATTATTTCGTAAGGCACTGGTCTATTAATTTAATAATATCAATTTAGTGCTTGTTTCCTCGTGTCTCCCAACCCAACTGTTTCACAGTTGGTCATTCATTTTCCCATAGGGTCTACCCCCCTTAGCCGCAGGAGACAGGCTTAAACGGAGAGATTGGGGATCAGAGTAACAACCCCCGGTCTGAGCGTTGTCATGACAATCTGTGCGACAACATTTTTTGGCGCCGTTGTCGGGGCAAAGTTTTTCTGTCCTTGGTCCTTTCCTTTCGAGCTTTTCCGTGTTTCACTTCCTGTCCGGGTGGCGACTCCACTTCACATATTATCTACAAGAGTGTATACTAGAAGACATCCAAGCAGTCTGTGCAATCCTACTCCTGATCCTGAAAGGGCTCTCAGGGTACAATTACACAAACTCTCTTCTTGTACACTTCTTGTTAACCTCGGACAAGAAGCCCTCTCTGATATCCATTTACTTTTTACTAGTCCAGTTGAGCACGACATCATGGACATATTCGCCCCGTGTAACTTTGCTAATATTCAGGGTTATCCTAATGATACTCCAAAGCATGGAATGGATAAATTGCCTATCTTTTAGGGAGATAACACAATCAGTGCTAATTCACATCTGAAAGCTTTTAGTTCATGCTTAGGGAAGTACGCAAAGGCCGTTGATTTTAATCATGAAGATGTTAAAATGACCCTTTTTTTTTGACCTTGGAGGGTGATGCTTTAGATTGGTTTACTGAAAAGCCTCAAAATTCATTTGATTCCTTACAATCGATTGTTAATGCCTTTAAAGAAAAGTATGGAGATAAGAGAGAAGGAAGACACCTGGTAAAAGCTATCAGCATAATCAAAAAGAGAGAAAATGAAACCGTTGACGAATTTAATAAAAGGTTTAATGATGTTATTAAAGAATTACCTCAAGACTATAAACCTACCGACAAATCTCTTTGAGATTTTTACATTGATTCCTTTAGTCCTGAGCCATCTTATGAATTGAGGCGTGCTAGACTTAATGATTATAGGGAGTGCCATGTTTTAGCTATCGAGCTTGAAAAGGACAAGGCGGCATCTGGGAAGTCTGAGATCCTAGGTTTTGATAGGGCTGCTACGAAACTAAAAGAACCTAAAGGAAATGCAGTTCAAGAGCCTGAAAGCAAACTTGTTCTCAAATTTCTCCAAAAGATTGAAACCATGGAAATTAATCATAACAAGGAGATAGCCACTTTGCAGAATAAGTTGATTCCATTAGAAAGAACACAAACACAAAACTTCCAACCTCGAAATAATAATAACATAAATAACAATTGGCAAAAGAAGGGTCAATCTAGTGAGCGGAGACCTCCTAATCCGATAACTAATTTGATTGATAATGCTCCTCCTTATTGTCGGGTTTGTGATGCTCTTCATGAAGAGGCCACTTGCCCCATCGTTAGAAGGATCTTAGATAACGAGATGTTTGGGGCAGGTGATCAAATAAATGTGGTAGGTTGCAAGTTTCCTTTGTCTATGGATGATTGGATAGAGGTCAAAGAAAATAGTCATGATGTTATGAATCCTTTATCAGCTTTTAGTATAAATAACCTTGAAAATGAAGATGACATTTTGGCTAGGTTATATGGTGAAAAACCCTCTCCCGAGCAAATCTTGGAAATTGCTAGAGATAAAGGTTTGACCTATCAGAGAAGGGATAAAGATCAAAGCGGGAATCAAATTCCCCCTC
The DNA here is from genome assembly GCA_031772625.1 of Pinus tabuliformis. Taxonomy (NCBI): domain Eukaryota; kingdom Viridiplantae; phylum Streptophyta; class Pinopsida; order Pinales; family Pinaceae; genus Pinus; species Pinus tabuliformis. Next base: position 1,128,030,506 of record CM062816.1, on the reverse strand, counting down.
GAACTTTTAACCCTGGTTTAAACTCTGGATTAGATGTCGATTTGGGAAGTTGGTTTAACAATGCAAAAATCTGGGTTCCTGTCTCCGAGATTGCTAAAATCCCTTCCCAAAGAGATAAGTTACTAAAAGCTATCCAAGGTCCTCAAGTAAATATTTCTCAACAGAAGAATCGGGAAGTTGACTATCATGATGCTCCCATATATTTGCAAAGCTTAGATGCAGATAACAAAGATCACCAGCCTTTCTTTATCACCTTATTAGTTAATGGATATAAATTGAATAATTGCATGTTGGATTCTGGTGCATCAGCTTGTGTAATGACTAAAAGGGTCATGGAGCAGCTTAACTTAAGAGTTTCTAGACCCTACTATAACATATGTGCCATGGATTCTAAGAAAATTGAAGTACATGGTTTGATCAAAGATTTGCAAGTTCATATATCAGTTTACCCAGACATCATGATTGTCATGGATATTGTTGTTGTGGATGTGCTTGATGCCTGGGGTACGCTTTTATCCAGAAAGTGGGCCTCTGATCTAGGAGGAAGTATTCAAATGAATTGGTCATATGCTATGATTCCTTCTCCTAGGGTGATGGTTTTGTAAGACTAAATAGAGAGCCCGAAAGAAAATTTCATGTCGAAGATCCTAAGAGACCTCACAACGAGATAATCAAAGAGCAGCTTGACATTGGGAACTATGCCATCATGTCTAATTTCATAATTCCTCCCGATGATAGGATTAAGGATCTCAAGGATAAAGTTTGGTATATGTACTTCGATGGTGCATCGTCTAGGCATGGTAAAGGTGTTGGAATAGTGCTTAAATCTCCCCTTGATCACATTTTCAAGTTTGCCTATCGATTAGAATTTGAAGCAACCAACAATGTTGCTGAATATGAGGCTATATTGTTGGGGCTTGAATTGGCAAAATCTTTGAAGATTGAGTTGCTTAGCATTAAGGGGGATTCTGATTTAGTTATCATGCAGCTTAAAAATAAATTCACATGCAAAAATCAAAGACTAAGGAATTATCGAAATGCTGTGTGGGATAATATGGAGCACTTTGATGCCCTTGACCTCAAAGTTATCCCAAGAGAGCAAAATAGTTTGGTAGATGAACTTGCCGTAGCTGCTACTACTTTCCAGTTATCTGATGAGCTAATTAATGATAAGATCAAAATGGAAGTAATATTTAGACCATCTGTTCCAGATAACTCAGAGCATTGGCAGGTCTTTAATGATGAAAAACAGGTCATTCGTTTTCTTAATAGTCTGGATGAGTTTGAAGATTTCCGGATAGATTCTCAGGAGGATGGATCTTTAAATTATGAGCATATCATAAATCCTACTCCTAGGAATGTGGTTGCCTTAGAGCAACATTTTGATCGGCATGATGCCACGAAGTTGAGAGAAGAAAATAAGATGGACCTAGGCGAATATCTCGAGATAAACATTGGTACTTCTGAAAACCCAAAGATGGTTAAAATTGGTAGAGGTACTAGTGTGGAGGAAAGAAAAAAGTTAACTAATTTACTTTGCGAATATCGAGATGTTTTAGCTTTTTCTTATGATGAGTTAAAGGGCTATAGGGAAGATGTCATGGAACATACTATCCCCTTAAAAGATGAAAATGCTAAACCCTTTCGCCAGAAACTTAGGCAAATTAATCCTAAATTAGCCCCCTTGGTTCAGAAAGAGCTTGCGAAAATGCTTGCAGCAGGAATTATCGCTCAAACAAGGCATTCAACATGGTGTTCAAATCTGGTGATTGTTAGGAAACGGAATGGTACGATAAGGCTTTGTGTCGATTTTCGAAACCTTAATCTAGCATGCAAGAAAGATAATCACCCTTTGCCAAACATGGAGACTTTGTTGCAAAGAGTAACCTGTTCTGGAATGATGTCGTTGCTAGATGGTTTTTCTGGGTACAATCAGGTATGGGTCAAAAGGAAGATCATCATAAAACCACATTCACAACGCCATGGGGTACCTTTGAATACATCAGAATGCCGTTTGGATTAATGAACGCTGGGGCTACATTCCAAAGGGCTATGGATTATGCCTTCAAAGGGTTAATCGAGAAATTTATTGAACTTTACCAAGATGATCTTACTGTTTTTTCTAAAGATGGTATCAGTCATGTAAATCATCTTAGGCAGGTTTTCGATAGATGTAGAGAATACGAGATTTCTTTGAATCCAGCTAAGTCTGTTTTTGGAGTAACAAAAGGGAAATTACTTGGCCATATCATTTCTAAGGATGGAATCAAGATTGATCCTGAAAGAATTGAAGCAATCCAAAAGATTCCTCTTCCTCATAATCTTAAATCCCTTCAGTATTTCCTTGGAAAGACAAATTTTATTAGAAGGTTTATTCCAAATTACGCAGAAATAGCTAAGCCTATTTAAAGTCTTCTAAAGAAAGATGCAAAATTTGTTTGGCAAGAAGACGGCAAAAAGGCTTTTCAAGAAATCAAATGTGCTATTGCAAGAGCTCATGTCTTAGTTAGTCCCGATTATTCCAAGGATTTCATGATTTTTTCTTTCGCTTCCGAAGATACCATTGTTGGTGTCCTGCTACAAAAGAATAAAGATGGTCACGAGCAGCCTATTGCTTTCATGAGTAGAGCACTTCAAAATTCCGAATTGAAGTACAATACCATGGAAAAGCAGGGTTATGCCTTTGTCAAGTCTCTTAAGCACTTCAAAACTTATGTGGGTTATTCTAAAATCATTGCTTTCGTCTCACATTCTGCTGTTAAAGATATATTAACTCAAACCGATTGCTTAGGGACAAGTGCTAGGTGGGTTACTAAAATACAAGAATATGATTTAGAGATCAGATCCACCAAGCTAGTCAAAGGCCAAGGTTTGGCTCAAATGTTGACCGAAGGTAACGAAAAAACTCTTGGTTTATTTTGTCTTAGCAATCTATTTTCACCTGAGTTGCAAAGATTAGGAGAGCATGAGTGGTACAAGGACATAGTTTATTACTTGATGAATCTTGCATATCCTAACCATTTAGTTGCTCATAAGAGAAGGGCTCTTAGACTAAAAGCCACTAAGTATTGCCTTATGAAGGATGGCTTGGATGGAGAAATCCTGAGGGCATAGTGCTTAGGTGTGTTGATGACATTGAGTCCAAGAAATTAATCTCTGAGTTTCATTCAGGATTTTGTGGTGGTCATTATGTTGCTAGAACTACCGCCCACAAAATCCTGAGAGCTGGTTATTATTGGCCTTCAATTTTTTCTAATGTGCACAAGTTTGTTAGAGCTTGTCAAGCCTGTCAACTATTCACTGGGAAACAAAAGCTTGCTGCCCTGCCCCTACAACCTGTCATTGTAGAGGCACCTTTTCAGCATTGGGGTCTGGACTTCATAGGGAAGTTCCATGAAAATTCTAGCAATGGCTACTCATGGATTTTGACTGCTACAAATTATTTCACTAAATGGGTTGAAGCCATTCCTGCTAAGAATGCCACTGAAAAGGTTATTATGGATTTCATTGAAAATAATATCATTACTAGATTTGGTGTCCTTGCTAAGATCACTACTGACAATGCCAAAGCTTTTAGTTCCTCAGAGTTTTCATCTTTTTGTTTCAAGTATGGCACTGTCTTATCTCATTCGTCAAATTACTATCCTCAGGGTAATGGTCTGGCTAAATCAAGTAACAAGAATCTCATAACCATTATCAAGAAGATAGTAGGAGATAATAAGAGATCATGGGATAGCAAAATCAAGTATGCTTTCTGGGCAGATAGAATCACTAAGAAGAAAGCTACTGGTAAATCTTCCTTTGAATTAGTTTATGGCTTGGATGTAACCTTACCTGTGCACCTGAAATTGCCAGCTTATCAGCTCCTTTAGAATTTTTCTACTAATAAAGATGTTGTTCAGAATAGAATAGATCAGATTGTGGAGTTAGATGAAGCTCGTAGGACAACTTTTGATGCTATATGTAAAAATCAATCTAACATTAAGAAAAACTTTGATAAATTCTCTTGATCTAGATCTTTGCAAGTGGGAGATATGGTACTGCTTTGGGACCGTAAGAATGAAAAAACAGGAAAACATAAGAAGTTTGACAGTTTGTGGTTGGGACCGTACATCATTCGAGACGTAGCTATACCAAACTCATTCCATTTGAGCAGATTGGATGGTGAACCACTTGATCTACCTGCAAATGGCCAAATGCTCATGCTGTTCTTCAAAGATGATATCTGATGCCATAGGGCATCCTTTGTATTGTATTTCTAACCCTACTCCTTGTTGTTTCAACATTTTATTTCTGATTTAGGATTAGATTTACTTTCCTTGTTAATAAATGAAGAGCTTCTATCTTTCATGTGCTTAAATGTTATATGATGATGTTTGAATGGACGCTACTTATTTCTGCTGTGTGTTGCGTGGATGCAGATTCTGGATTCTCACATTCCTGCAAGTGCAGCAACATGTCCCCAAGTAGAGCCAGATGTTGACCACTGCGTGTCAACTCCCAATAGCAAGTACACCCCCTTTTCTTCGCAAAAGGGATAGCGCTTGATTGACATGTCCGTGCCATTCGACAGTCATCGTCGACTTGATCATACTATGTTGTAAACCCAGTCTGCATGTGTGAATTGTAAATAATCGATATGAGTCATGTACGTAAATTTCCTAGGTGGATCTAATTTTCTAGTGATAATCTACATTCCGGAAGGTTTTTTGTCTCATCGATCCATGATCAGCAGAGTTTTCCTTCAGCCTAACCCCCAAGCCGGAATGAATTTTGTCATTAGAATCTTAGAGGAATCCTAGTGTGTTAATCTGCTAGATTATAGTTGTCTCGCAGAATTGGGTGGTTTATGAGAGTCTATGTCAAATGGGTTTTCTCCCTTGAGATGTAAAGTTGTAAAAGTCACGATGTAAAGTGTCTTGAGGGTTACAAAATGTTTTAATCCCCTCATAAGTCCCAAGTCCTAGGTCCTAGGTGATTTTTCCAAAGGCTAAGTTCGAGGATCCATTTAAAAATAAATTAAAAATAAAAAATTGAAAAAAATAAAAAACAATAAAAAATTAAAGATATAAATAATTAAAAAAATAAATAATAATAATAATAATTGTTTAGAAAATCTTCGGCAAAATCACATAACCAATCTTTTGTCGAGACAAAAGATTGGTTATGTGATTTTGCCGAAGATTTTCTAAACAATGTTATGGATCACAGAAGTCTAAATTCCTTAATAATAATAATAATAATAATAAAAATAAAAATAAAATTTAAAAATTAAAAAAAAATAAAATAATAAAATAATAAAATAATAAAATAATAGAATAAAATAAAAACTTAGAAATAATAAAATAATAATATTTTTGAGTAAATAAATGCAGAATTTCAATTTTTTAGTGCATTAAAAAATTCGACAGATGAGATTAAGAGATATCTTGATCCTCATCGACGGTCGAGATCATTTTGACGTGAATCACTCGAACTAGCTGTTGGGAATTTTTCCTTTAAATAGGGTGCTAGGGGTCATTTGAGATCATTCAATCTGTGAGTCTTGTGCTGAAGAAAGCTCTCTTGTAAACCTTTTTCTGGTGCTAATAAAGAAAGACTTTGGGGTTGAAATCTTGCTGGTGTTACTCTCCTGAAGCGCTGTGAGCTGTTTTATTTTCTGCATATTTTTATTTTTCAGCCATTAGTAATAGCTTGATGTAGAGTATTGTTGAACACAAGTATCTTGTTCACTTACTAGGGTTTGAATGGTCATAAGATTTCTGAAATAATGACAGGTATCTCCATTGTATCTGGAATCTAGTATTGTTTTTTCCTTCTTTATTGATGGTTGAAGTGAGTTGTGTAGGAAACCCTTATTGAGAAGATCAGTGGGTGTTTGGGGAAGTTCTCGGCTGAACCAACCAACTCCCGCAAGCATTCTCTTGCAGAGCCCAGCCAGTTTCGATCCTAGGTTTATCATTTAAGTTTTTTTTTGGATTGCATGAGAGATTTCTGAAGTTTTTCATAGCAAATCTGAAGTTCTGAAAATATTATTGAAGGTTAATGACAAATCTGGGTGTTGTAGAGCCAATATTGTAATTTTTTTTCGCTGATTTAGAGTTGCAGTCTTGCTTTCTTCACATGTTATTTTGGGTGTGTCTTTCCATTATAGGTTGTAGGGACTTCTGAAGGTTTCCAAGGGTTTATTTAAGTTGTTTTGCTGTCCAAGGGTTTCAGTTTCAGTTGTTTTCAGATCTGAAGGGCTTCGATTGTATTACAGGAAGAAAGTTTATTGAAATTTTGAATTGGGTAAAACCCTTGACGCTTTGCCAACTGCCTGTACGCTGCCATAGCTACAAGAAATAAATCGTTCACTCTGTCTCTCCACGTAGTTTTCACTGTCAGATCATACATCTGCTCTTATTTTGCTGCCGACATCCAACAAATCTTTATTTGCCATCCGCTATATTCTCCTTCAACCTACACAAAGCTCTGCCATCCCTACCTTGCTCTAGCTTTCTGCTTGTTCATTCCCCCACGCATTTCATTTTCCTCAGGCAGTCTCTCCCTCTCCTACGGATCTACTCATTTCCATCAAACCTGCAGCTCTCTCTCTGCGTTGCTCTCCGGCTTCTCCAAATTCATTCGTCACACTGCTATTCCTTTTACAACTGCATATTCCTTGTCTGCGCCCGCTTGCTGTCCCTCGCTGTCAGTTCACACCTGCGTGAGCCTCTTCTCCTTCGAGCTCGTTGATTCTCTCCTTGACGTCGTTAACCTGCTGCTACAGCTAACCTGCAATTAAAAAAGGGACACGCTGCTTGTCCGCAACCCATTCCTCTTTTTTCCTTTGCTTGTTGTTCTGTCTCTTCCTTTCACCATTCAGACCTGCAAACGCACAACCGCAAACCGATTATACCTGCGTTTCCTTCCTTGACCGACGACTGCACCTGCACTGCATACAAAACAGTTAAAATTTTTTACACGAGTAAGGTAACTGCGTTTTGGTATTATTACGCATGTGGAAAGGATCAATTTTTATATGCGTGAGTCTTTTGGGTTGGACGTAGATACGATTTAGTTTGAAGTCTGGGTTTCACATAACAGAAAAATAAAAGCAAACGTTTAGACTTTCATTATAATTTAGTTAGGTCTAGGTTTATAAATTTTGGTTTAATTCTGTGTATATTAGAATAAAGAAAATTTTAGTTAGACTTCATTTGACATAGTTTTAGATTTAGTATTTTTTTTTTTTTTTACTTTTAGAATTATCTTGCTTTAGTTCAATTTCAAAGTTTTAAATAAAAAATTTAAAAAAGGGGAAAGGGGAGTTTCGATTTTCATTTGGGTGTTAGTGCTTTATTTTGTATAGTTAGTCTTAGAGTTAAGTTTTATTCTAGGGTTTAAATTTAGTTTTTGTTATGGTTTAGTTAAATTTTATTTTATTAAAAAAAAAATTCATAAAAAAATTATAAAATTAAAAAAAAAAGAAGCATAAAGAGTTCCTTTCCTTATAATGTAGATTTAGATTTTTTTTAGTTTAGTAAATAAAAATAAAAATAAAAAAGGCTTAATTTTTCTAGTTTTGTTTTGTTTTGTTTTCATTTAGATTTAAACCTTCTTAACAATAAATAAATAAATAAATAAGTAAATAAAAAAATAAAATAAAAATAAATAAAAATAAAATTTTTTATAGTTTAGAATTTTCTTTAGATTTAAGTTTCATTTAGTTTTAAATCTTGTTTTATCTGAAAATATAAAAAATATTTTGGGAATTTTTTTGCAAATTTGAGTCTTGGCTTAGGAATTTCTTATGTTTTATCTCTTCTGCTGAGGCTAAAATTTTGTTGTGGAAATTAATGTTTAACATGCTTTAATGTTTATCTGAAGATTAACTACATGAATGTGATCTCCGGTTATCATTTTACGTGATTATTTCAAGCATTTTTGGAATATTGTTACTGAGTTTTTAATTGCTAGATCACTATTAAAGCATTTTGCGTGGTTGCTTAACGCACTTTATCTTTCGAAATTTTAATTGCTGCAGTATCATTAAGCCATTAAGCATTTTCTCGCATTTGATAAAAGTTAATATCTGTTTGGGTTGATTGATGGTAAACGATTGTTAATGAGTTCATACTTCTGCAGCATTCGACAAATAATCGTTTAATCATTTCGTAAGGCACTGATCTATTAATTTAATAATATCAATTTAGTGCTTGTTTCCTCGTGTCTCCCAACCCAACTATTTCACAGTTGGTCGTTCATTTTCCCATAGGGTCTACCCCCCTTAGCCGCGGGAGACAGGCTTAAATGGAGAGATCGGGGATCAGAGTGACAGCCCTCGGTCTGAGCGTTGTCGTGACAATCTGTGCGACAACACAGAGGAAGGACAAAACTTTAGGACAAGAAGGATAGCAGATTGTAAAGGTATGATTGTTCTCTTGTTGTGATGTTTTACTAGAGGATGAGGTCCTAGTTCAGGATAGATTGAAGGTCATCTTAAGGTTGTAAGGAGGGCAACAAGTGGTTGGTCTTAGGAGCCCTAAGTGCAGGGCAAAGGACTTTTGGACTTCAAGAAGAGGCAGACCTGGATGTTTAGTGACTGATCTTTGAAGGATGAAAGGAGGAGGTCAAAGGGAGCTATTTGGCTAGCACTTGATTGCGTGTTATAGAAGGATATCTACAACATAAGTGGGAAACCCTGCATGACCTAAGTGTATCTTCATCGGCAGCACAATAAGGCACTAGTGGGAAGAAACTCCCTAAGAGTTGTGTCCTTGAAGGACTAAGGAGCAACTTGTGGGAAAGAAGTCCCAAAGGTGTTGACTTCTTGAAGGACAAAGGAACACCAAGTGGGCAGATTCTAGATGTGTAGACTGAGGTGTTGAGTCATTGATGGATGAATGATCATTTAGAGGGAATATTGGAGCCATGTTTAGTGACCTAAAGTAGCAGGATCATTGATAGAGTTAGGTTGGTGTTGTTGTAGAACAGAGCCAAAGGATCAAGCAAATGTGTTCGGCGCACATGGACCAAAAGGGCTATGGATTGCTACATCAACAAGTAGGTCAAGTGTTGTCTAGTTTATGGTAGATTGGTTGCTAAGTTGCAGGAAACGTTGCCTAGGGGTCCGTTTCCGGCCGGAAACGAAACGGAAACGCGTTTCGGCGTACCGTACGGCCTCGAAACGCATTTCCGGCCGTACGGGCACGTTTCCCGAAATGGAAACGTGCCCGTACGGCCGGAAACGCGTTTCCAGGCCGTACGGGCCCCGTTTCCCCAAAAAAATGACTTGTTTTTAATTTTTTTTTTTTCTAATTAGTTTTTAAATTTTTTTAGGGTTTCTAAGCTGTTCTAGAAACCATTTCTAAAGTTGTAAAAGAGCAGTGCCTCTCATTCTCTCATCACACTATTCAGCAAGGAGTTTCTCTTGGAGATTGGCAGTTGTTTCACACTAATATAAATAAAGGCTGATTTTGGATTTTCCAGTTCCTATATTTTTATTTTCATTATGTGATGACTCATGAGTAAATGTGATGTAAATTTAATCTTAATGTTAAAATGTTTAAGTAAATGTATCATTAATGCTTTATGATTGCACATATATATATTAATAATTTTTAAATGTTTTTAATATATATATATATATTATTATATATATTCGCGTTTCCCCGTTTCCAAAATTTGGGGAGGTCGCGTTTCGTTTCGCTTCCCCGTTTCGTTTCGCTTCCGCGTTTCCCCGTTTCGTGCAACTTAGATTGGTTGTTGAAGGATGTATGACGGCCATTATCCGAGGCATGGGATCCCTAGACAGTTGTATTACAGATTGTTAATATAATGAAGTTGGGTTGTTGAAGATTGTAATTTTTTTTTTCTATTTTGTGCACGTGTCGATTTACTGTTGTTTATATTCCGCAGTGCAAAGTAGTTTGTTGTGGTATTTAGATTGGTAGTATTAGTTTTTCTAAGTCCCTAACCTAGATACTAGTGTCATGGAAAAAAGCTACTTTGAAGGGCTAGTGAATCAGCGTGGGCATCGTGAAGCAACTCAGACGGAGCTAAGATTGTCTAGATCATGGAGAAAAGGGTTTAGTTGAAGACATGGACATGTGGTCTTCACTAGCTTGGCAGCGAGATTGTCTGGGAGTTTTGGTGGATTGGTGGTGAACTTGGTGAAAAAAAGTTTGTTGTAGGGCAAATTGCTGATCATGGATGTGCTATGATTTGCCATGGATTGTTGGGACAACTCGAGGATTACTTTGGCATGAATGAGATTGGTATGATCGAGAGTGCTTCATGTGATAGACAACATATTGGCAGGCTAGTTTCTTCATCAGATCGTGATGTTGGATACCCGAGATTGGGGGGATGTGCATGTGTTGTGTTTGACCTAGGAGTATGAGTGCTTGCTCGGACTGACCTTGTAGGACATGCTATCAGTAGTAGATTGAGCCATAGGAGATCATGTAGTCTCAGAGGGAGTCTAGGTTAAGAGGGAGAAGCCCTGTGGAAGTGTTGAGATCTTAAGGTTCAGATGAGATGAGGCAGAAGCACTACCAAAAAGAGGAAATCATATAGACTTAGATGGAGTCTAGCTTCAAAGGGAGCGGCCCTGTGAAAGTGTTGAGATCTTAAGGTTCATATGAGATGAGGCAGAGGCACTACTGCGATAGCATGGTTCATTCTACAAAGTATGTTGCAGTGGTGGATGCCAAATGGGGTAGTGTCAACAGTGATGATGATGGAGACTTCCTAGTGTTGGAAGTACCTCCCTCGCTAAGAGAGAGTGTTGATATTTGTAGCTTGGGAGGTACTCCAAACTCTAGGCTAGAGGGTTTTGGAGGAATTGGTACCACAAAACCACTTGTGGGCTAAGAAGCCAAGGCTTCGGGTTGTACCCAAAGTTGTGGGGACAAAACCATGAGGACATTTGATGACTTGGCACATGGAGATGGAAGAGCACCCTTAAAGGAACAAGGGGCAATTTCAAGCACTATGAGATCCCTTGTCAAAGCGAAGATATTAATTTTTGTGTGTTTTGTATGGGTGAATTTGTCTCAAGATCAAGTTGGCCTTAGTATAAGGTGCCCCTCCTGATGGGCTAGACGTCACCCTAAGAGAAGGTATAAATAAGATGTTGGAGCCTCAAATGAACACATCCAAAGTGCGAAACCTCACTAGAAATACCTTTGAGGTAGCTGCAGATCCTAGAGGCTCAGCGAAGCTGAGAAAAGGAGTATGTTTGGGTTTGTTTCTCTTGATTGACTAGGTTGTGTTGGAGCAGTGGTAGCTAGCGAGGAAGATGTAGAGGTTCTATGTCAAATTCTGTGGAGAATCATCTTGAAAACAGGCTGAGAATTCTCTGCTAGTATTCGAGCTCCTGTAGCATCTGAGCTCCTGTAGCATCCTTCTTGAGGGCTGAGAAGATATAACAATGTATTGTCCCAAATGAAGAAAATTTGGAACAACCCTTCAAAAAATTATCATTCGCTTAACAAAAGATTGCCATGTAAAATATAACAGATAAAATGCATGCAATTCCATAACACGATAAGTAGAAAACAACCTTAGCTTTATTATAATATATAAATTGGGGTTTTGAATGCTGGAATAACAAATAGTTGAGATAAACTGGCCTCAAACAGATCTACAACAAAGCCATAATCGACCTCCGAGACAGAACTGGAAATCAATAAACTGTTGCCTGTGAACCCTGAATGGATTCACTAAGGGAAGAGATGGGTTGCTCGCCCACTCTCACTAAATCACTCGAGGGTTTCTGCCTTGGGGCTACTGCTGGAGTAGAGAACCGGGTTCTCAACCTCACATACAAGAAACAATATCAAAACCAAGATGTACCAAATGATTTTCTCCTCCTCTTTTTATAGATCTAATGGATAGATCTCCAATCCTCTAGAAGCATCTTATTTTATTATTTTATTATTCTATAAGCTTCTCCATTTACTTTATCTTAAGTGACCCCTTTTATTTTATTTTATTTTTCTGAAGTCACTTTTGGCCCATTTCCTCTAATTAATTAATTTTCCTTGATTAAATGACTAATTAAAGTCATTTTTAACTAAGGAAAATGGTAAATCACCCACCATACTCTCTCTGGCCACTGGAAGTCACTTCTCAGCATCCTATCTTGTAGATATTCTCGTTCCGGTTCTAACGAGCTATTACACTGAGGTGTTCCATCAATTAATCTCCTCGGAATGCCACCTCGAACATAATTAATTAAGTTATGCCAATAATAACCTCGTTTGATTGGATTTATCAGAAAGTCATGGAACCAAAAACAAGATGTGTGGAACTACTCATGATGATGAATATGTCAAGCGAATGCCATCAGACCCCATGAAAACTCCTCAAAACTCTGTTAGAATCCTTGATGACATAAACCTGCTCCACTGACCTAGCCATCCCCTGCCCTAGAAATCCATGCTGGCTATACTATGGAGAAAAATAAAAATGGGGACATTATAGTCCTCCCACTCCAAGATTTCTTGCCCTCAAGCAATCCAAATCTGTGGACCAATTTGGTGGCCCAACGCCGCTGAGACCCAATGCTCAGATCCCATATGAACCACTGGGTGATGCCCTGCTCTTGTGTCAACCCACCATGAACGGACCCCTCAATGCCTGGATCCCAGACCAATCTTCGATTAACTTGTCATCAACAAATCCTCCTAGGTCCCATTGCCACCAAGAAGGAGCATCAATGCTCGATGATTCCTGCTGTGTTATAACATCGGTTGTGGATGATGCTCCATCCACCGCGTACCAACTCATCACCTCTCTCCAATCTAACCCTTGGCATAGACCAATGTCAATTTCATCATGCTGATGCCGTGCTGAAACACTGATGAGTGTCCAGCCTGCATCCTGTTGCCAACTAAAGCCTGTGATATCCCCCACCTCCGAGGGTTCCTGCAAATTCTCTTGACTAAAAATGATACTCCATTGAAAGGATACCAACTCATGATCTCTCGCCAATCCAATGCATGGAATCTCGTGTAATGAGCACATCTATTATGTTGATGCTAGTTAATGCCCAACTAATGATTCTCTATCTGGTCAATCAACTAGATTTGTCTAAGGAAACCCGCCTCTTGCTCTATAATAGGCAAGAGTGGGCAAGTTGTGCTACAAGCCCTGTCTATGTACTCCCAAAGAGGGCTACTCCCTAAAAGTCCTGCAGCTCTGCCAGCTGCTTGTGCATCTACCCGCACCTCATCAGTGGGTCGGCCCAAAGATGGATGCACCACCATCTCCAATAGCTCCTGCTATCTACTGGCCTCCTGCAAAACTACCCTGTCAATCTCCAACACCTCCTGAGGACAAGTGTTGGCAAATACTATCACCCTGCCCGTTGTTTGCACATCAATCTGCTCCTCATCAATGGATGGCCCCAAGGATGGCCGCTCATCTTTCTCCATCATGGGCTCAACATGAACCTCTAACTGACTCTCCAAAAATGGCTCATCTCGCACACTGTGCGTATCATCCTCCTCGTGTCCTTGCACCTCTGAGTGATCTTCATGCTGGGCCACCACCAATGGCTTATTTCTGAAATCCTCCTTAGTGTCTTCTCCTGGGATTTCTCTATGTATGGAATCAAATTTTTTCTCACCATCTTCAATCATCAAACATACATGCATAGGTAGGTTGTTATCACACAATTGTTCATGCTCCTCAAAGGTGTATTTATGCAAGTTAAAGCATTCTACATGCAACTCCTACTCAAACATGGCCCTTTCATTCTTCTTCATAATCAATTGACTTGAGTTCCTTGCCAGCTCTGCTTCAATTTTAGCAGCCTCGTCTGTTTCTTTGTCCCCCCTAACTTTACATTTCTGATCCAATGTCCACGCTTCCTGACATGTAAAACAAATCCGCTCTCTTCTCATTTGATTTCTGATCTTCTTTGGGAGTTTTAGAGAGTGCTCTCTTTTTGTCTCTTCATCTTTTTCAGATCTGAACCCTCCAAAAATTTTCCTTATCAAATTTTTTTTAACAAGAGGGTCAGCGCTAAGCGCTGCAAACTGCCTCAGTGACTCATCCATGAGCCAATAAATTTGAAAAGTTCAAGCTCCCCTTATTGTTGCAAAGGCCCAACAAAATAACCCAAGTAATTAATTCACACTGCTCAGAAATTATGTTATTGCTGTTGAAGATGAACTTGTGTTTTTTCCCTCAATACTACTACAAAAATTCTGAAAATTTAACCTGAGGCTCCTCACACCAAACTCATAAAAACCCAGAAATGGTTTGGCTTAAATCCAAGCCAAGATCAAGCTCACCAAGTGGTGTGAATTACTAAATTCACTAATAAAACGTATTGTTGAAGGAATGTTTATTTCCAGCTTGAATATTGCCTGGAAAATCCTGAAATTTCAACCATGGCCTCCTCTCACAAAACCCAAAAAAACCCAGAAAAATATTGGGCAAATTCTAGCTGATCTATAAAAGCCCCAATTTAGTGGGAGTTTTCCAGTCTGCCCAACTCTGCACACTGCTATAAATTAATATCACAATGCTCCAACTCGTCAATCCTGCAAATTCACTCAAGAATCACCGGCTCAAATGAGAGAAATCTCCTGCAAAAAACTCTGGTAAATAGACTGGGCTATGAAAAATAATCTAGTCCCAACAAATAAACTCAACCCCAATAGATAAATCAGGCTTTGGCAAATAAACTAGGATTGGGAAAATAAATTGGGCTCCAACGGATAAACTCAACCCAACAAATAATTTCGACCCATCAAGAGAAATTCAACATAGTGGAACAATTTTGGCCCTGCAAGATAAATTTTACTGCTGCAAAAATTACAGCTCTGACTAATAGAAGAATTTAATCTTGCTTCATCTGAAAATAATTTTCTTTCAACACCTCCAATATAAACCCTCAAATAATCTGCAATTAAAAGACTGAAAACCCATAGGCTGAGCCAAGATTAATGCTCTGATACCATTGTAACCCAAATGAAGAAAATTTGGAACAACCCTTCAAAAGATTATCATTCGCTTAACAAAAGATTGCCATGTAAAATATAACAGATAAAATGCATGCAATTCCATAACACGATAAGGAAAAAACAATCTCAGCTTTATTATAATATATAAACTGGGGTTTTGCATGCTGGAATAACAAATAGCTGAGATAAACTGGATTCAAACAGATCTTCAACAATGCCATAACCAGCCTCCAACGCAGAACTGGAAATCAATAAACTGCTGCCTTTGAACCCTGAATGGATTCACCAAGGGAAGAGATGGGTGCTCGCCCACTCTCACTGAATCACCCGAGAGTTTCCGTCCTGGGGCTACTGCTGGAGTAGAGAACTGGGTTCTCAACCTCACATACAAGAAACAATATCAAAACCAAGATGTCCCAAATGATCTTCTCCTCCTCTTTTTATAGATCTGATGGATAGATCTCCAAACCTCTAGAAGCATCTTATTTTATTATTTATTTAGAAGCTTCTCCATTGACCTTATCTTAAGTGACCCCTTTTATTTTATTTTATTTTATTTAAGTCACTTTGGCCCATTTCCTCTAATTAATTATTTTTCCTTAATTAAATGACTAATTAAAGTTATTTTTAACTAAGGAAAATGGTAAATCACCCACCATGCTCTCTGCGGCCACTGGAAGTCACTTCTCAACATCCCATCCTATAGATATTCTCGTTCCGGTTCTAACGAGCTATTACATTGAGGTGTTCCATCAATTAATCTCCCCGAAATGCCACCTCGAGCATAATTAATTAAGTTATGCCAATAATAACCCTGTTTTATGGGAATTATCATGAAGTCATGGAACCAAAAACAAGATGTGCGAAACTACTCATGATGATGCATATGTCAAGCGAATGCCATTAGACTCCATGAAAACTCCACAAAACTCCGACAGAATCCCTGATGACATAAACCTGCTCCACTGACCTAGCCATCGCCTGCCCTGGAAATCCACGCTAGCTGTACTATGGAGAAAAATAAAAATGGGGACATTACAAACAATGGAATGGGAGGTGTCTTTATGACCAACGCAGGGACTGTCTTGGTTAAGGAAAGGAAGCCACAAACTTTGCTAGCATAGATGACCAAGGGGAAGGGCTATAACAGTGGTTACAATCATCCCTAACCAGAGGTCCGAGATTGTAGAGGAAGGACAGAACTTCAGGACAAGAAGGATAACAGATTGTAAAGGTATGGCTGTTCTCTTGTTGTGATGTTTTTCTAGAGGATGAATTCCTAGTTCAAGATAGATTGAAGGTCATCCTAAGGCTGTAAGGTGGGAAGCAAGTGGTCTTGGGAGCCCTAAGTGCAAGACAAAGAAAATCTTTTGGATTGCTAGGAGAGGCACACTTGGATGCTCAGTGACTGATCTTTGAAGGATGAAAGGAGGTCAAAGGGTGCTATTTGTCTAGCCCTAGATTGCATGTTAGAGAAGGACATCTACAGCAGAAGTGGGCAGCCCTCCATACCCTAAGTGTGTCTTTATCGTGCGGCACAAGAAGGCACTAGTGGGAAGAAAGTCCCTAAGAGTTTAATCCTTGAAGGACTAAGGAGCAGCTAGTGGCAAGAAGTCCCAAAGGTGTCAACTTCTTCAAGGGAAAAGGAGCAGCAAGTGGGTAGATGTGAAGACCCGGGGTGTTGAGTCATTTATGGACGAATGATCAGCTAGAGGGCAGATTGGAGCCGTGTCTAGTGACCTAAAGGAGCAGCATTATTGATAGAGGTAGGTTGGTGTTACTGCAGATGGGAGCCATAGGAGCGGGCAGATGTGTTCAGGACACGTGGACTGAAAGGGCTGTGGAGTGCTACATCAGCAAGTAGGTCAAGTGTTGTCTTGTTCAGGGTAGATTGGTTGTCAAAGGACTGCCACCAAACCCTAGTTGTATATCCTTGTATTAGTGGATGTATGAGGGCCATTATCCCTAGTTCGGGAACCCTAGACAGTTGTATTACAGTTTGTTAAGATAACGAAGTTGGGTTATTGAAAATTGTAAAAAGTTGTCTATTTTGTTCCTGTGTTGATTTACTGCTTTTTATATTCTGTTGTGCAAGGTAGTTTGTTGTGGTATTTGAATTGGTAATGTCAGTGATTTTAAGACCCTAACCTAGATTCCAGTGCTGTGGAAAAACAAGAGTGTAATGCATGTGTACAATTCAGCAATCTCCTTTTCACATTTTGCTTCCTTATGTGAATGTTCAATGCTGTTCTCATTGTGCACATATCACTTCTGGGGACTAGAGGGTATACATCGAGAACCTCTACAGCAATGGTTGCGAAATCTGTCTGTAGAGTGAAAGCTGCATCCTGTTAATATTCAGTAATGAAGGTTGATGCCTACAACCTGAACACAGTCTATAAGTTCTGCTTTTTGATGTGTATCAATATTTGCACTGATATCTGCAGCTTGGTGCAACTAGTGAACTGCATTTAGGTACCTTGGTGGGGTTGACGGTCTGCCAGTAACTACATGTTTCTAAGTTGGATCTGAGAGTTTCTATCATTGACCGACAGAGGTTATAGTGCTTAAATCTTTTAATGCATAAATCTTTCAAGAGTCAAGACATTTTATGGTGTCTTGCATTTATCAGTTTGCAGCTTTTTTTTTCCTTCTCTTTTGTGCATTTCCTAAATGAGACATAGTATCGTTGAATAGTTTTCAGGAGGAACTTTGCATTTCGGAAGCTTATTTGAATCCTGAATAAATTGAGGTGCAATGTATAAGATCAAGTAAATTCTGTGAGAATACTGTGTATTCCTTTTGTTACTTCTAACTGTATCCATTGGAATTTTCTAAAATTTAGTCTCTTTTAACATTCGTAATTTGGTTTCCCATATTTCTCTTTTATTCTTTTGCAGTTGTGCATTTCTGATCAAGTAGCTTATATTTGATTAGCTATCGGCAGCACCTATTATTCTGGATTGATCATTTTTTACATTCTCTCAGGATGATTTATGATTCTGTCCTAGTAAAAGTTAGCCTAGTGTTTCTTTTGTTTATTGTTTAGCATCTCAAAGCTTCTGCCTACACTGAAAATTTTTAATTGGAGCATTTTTTGCATTAGTTTCCAGGTCTTGTTTCATTCCCCGGTAAAAGTATTCATACTTATCATGTTTACATGTGCCAGGATATAAGAGCATTATTTCCTGCTGATTGCAATCCATTTTATGCGGGTTTCGGAAACAGGGATACAGATGAAATTAGTTACCTAAAAGTTGGAATACCAAAGGGAAAAATATTTATTATTAATCCCAAGGTAATGCTTTTTCTGTTGAAACTAGTTATGATTTTGTGAGAAAGGATGAGAAAAAGTGTGATTATGCACTGTACTCATATCAAGGGTTTAACTCTTCTTCATGTATTTGGGAAGAGCAGGGTGAGGTTGCTGTGAATCGTCGTCTAGATAGGAAGTCATATACTTCACTCCATAAGCTTGTTAATGGCATGTTTCCAGCAAGGTCTTCATCTGAACAGGTATGGTGTTATAACATCAATATTAATTTTCAATCTTCGGTTCTCTTATGGCTCTTCTTGGCTTAGGAATGTTCTCAAGTCTTCGTGGGTTCTGACTATGTTCCAGGAAGACTTCAATGCATGGAATTACTGGAGAGTGCCACTTCCTGATATTGACGTTTAGTTGAGCCTCGATAATTTAAGCTGCCCAGTCAAATGCTTATTAATTATGCATTTCCTTCTTCCGATAATTATTTGGATTGCCATTGTACCAACTACTGATTGCAGGTCGGTTTTTTGCTGATTAAATGAAAGTTATAGATCTTTATTATGCAATATATGCTGCTGTGTAACTGATTCTGGTTTTTGTTTTTTTCGTTGTCAACTGAGTAATACAGGTGTAGTTGAGCCATCAAGAGGGAGTTACCGGAGCGGTTGGCCATCAAGGACTTTTGGCATGCAAATGTAGTGTTCTGTACAAATCATATTTTAGGAAATTGGATTCTTGTACAGCTTGACCACTTGAATAAGGTGGTGATCCAGAGGTGTAAATTGTAAAGTTATGTGTCTAGCTTATTTATTTAGACCTAGGGGCCTTCATTGTTGCTCCTGTTGGGTCTCATCCAATTTATTCTTTCCAACACAACAGATAGTTGGATATTTATCATTCAGGTTAGAAATAGGGGGTACCTCTGCGCTGGTGGCTATTAGTGAGGAGATTCACCTCTAATTAAGGGAATGACCCTTTATTTATTGTTTTGGGGAACTCAGATGTACTGAGTTTGCTCTTTTCTTTAGAACATATAGTGATCTCTAAATTTCTTCCATTGGTCTCCTGCATATTGGATAAAGCCCAAAGCGTGAGCATGTATATGATGCATTGATGATTTGAAATAGCCAAGCAAGGTTATTACGAATGTAACAACCCAAACAAGTAGTTTCTAGCTTTCAAATCTTGCTGCCAGTAGGTCATTTAGTTGTACCCATTAGGTTTGAATTTGCAATGCACCTGCTAGTGTTGAAATTTTCTACAAGATACACAGCAGAATACAATTTTCTGTCAGATAATTATTTCCTAATGATTTTCACACAGTATTCCATGTCACTGATATCATTGAGCAATTTCACTTCAGAAAATATCAACATTAAATGCAGTGGAAATAGCAAAGGTCAGAAAGAAGCCATGCACAATAGAGACAACAAATTTTACCTTGGGAAACCCAACCTTGGGAGAAAACTCAACAACTTTTCCTTAGGAGACATTATTCTTCAGCAAGGTTTACAAAATCAGCAATTTTGTCTACAAATCTGTGCCAATAATCCAAGTCAAGATACCAGTCAAACCTGGTCAAACTGCAACAAGTCAATGCTGGTCGAACCAACCAAAATATCAGAAATTCAGCACTGGTCAACCTTTCTGTGATCAACTACGGTCAATTATGGTCAACCCTGCAATCAATTGCGGTACAGATTTCAGTCAAACTACTGGTAAATCAGCTCGGTCAAATAGTCAAACTCGGTAAACTGTTGTCAAATTCATCCTGTTCACATGTGTGACTATCGAAGAATGTTGGTCAAACTCGTCCAAGAACTTGGTCAATGACTCCACACATGCAGCCAAGAGAGATAGAAAGTATATCTCCAAAATAGACTTCATGCACAGACTTGCTCTTCGTTGGTGGAGAAAATGAAAGGTCACATCATATATGTACACTTGTCGAATGAGGGTAAAATAACCCAAGGGACACACCCTTTCATTTGGTTGGGTTGACTTGTCTTCCTGGGCTGACTTGATGCTCCAAAAATAATTTTTATTTTATTTTAATTCTTCATAATTCTTCTAAGTCGATTTAGGCATGTGGGAATACCCTCTGATGCTAGACAAAAAATCAACACTCCCTCTTAGTGAGGGAGGCATTTTCCTTGGTTGCAACTGATTTCTCTTCCACAAGAAGTGTTCGTGGGCTTCCTATGTGTTGATGTAGTGTCTTTTCGCATGCACAACTATAGATCACTCCATCCCGGAGTAGGCAATGTGACTCACATGCACGTCTATAGATCACTCCATCCTGGAGTAGGCAATGTGAGTATCTTGGGCCATTCACCTTTGGGCAAATCAACATGGCCGACCCAAATCAACATGGCTCTTCAGGTAAATGTATTGATCTCCTCTGGTTAAATCAACGTGACCTAGCCAAAGTCCTTCATGGCTTATCAAGAGAGGATTTTGTTGAATTTGTAAGTATGGTCGATGTTCATAATGTATATTTGGTCACTTGATGTATTTGTATTTATCATTGTAAAACATATTTTAAATGCAAGTAAAAAAAAAGTTTATTTTGTGTCAAAGTCCCATTGTGACTTTTTAAAGAAGAAAATTTGAATTTTTGACATGTAATTTTTGGCTTCAAAAGTTTTCAAGTCAGCCTCCCTCTAGGTTAAGTCATCCTTGGCTAAAGACACACATTTGACCAAGGCAGACTACTATATAAAGGCAGTTCGACCTCCTTCCTCCACTTGGGCATTCGCATTATCTCACAAAAAGACAAGTTTTGGACAAGCAAGAGAATGACAAGAAGAATGAATAGGACAAATTGACCCCCTCCTTTCTCTCTTGCAACTTACATGTGTGGATAGACTCTTCTCTCTCTCGTTCATAGTTTTTCTAGGCATTCTATTGTAAGAGGTTGAAATTCTGGGCAACTACAAGGGGCCGAAATCTCTAGGGTGATTGGCAATTGTAGGAGGGCTGAAATTATGGTTTATGATAGGTAGAACGAATTGTTGGATTAGATTGAAGGCTTGACTTGGAGGGGAAGACCAAGTTTGACCATAGGTCTAGGTGTGTCTCTCATTGAACAAGAATAATTTCTACATTGGAAAGGTCGCTGGGTTTTTTTCCCTCAATGGGTTTTTCCAAGGTGAATCTTGTCTTCTTTTGTGCACTGTGATCTCTAATGTTCTATTGTTCTTCTGAAGTATACATTAGGGGAATTTTGAGATCCAAAATGGGTTTCCTAAGAAAAAAGTACAACCAAAATAAACTTTATAAGAACCAATAGGATTTAAGATGATGATGTCAACCATGGGGGGCGATTCTCCATTTTTTGAGTAAAAAGGTAAAAAGATTAAAAAATAATAAAATAATAAAACTATTTTTTCAACTCGTATTTTCAACTTATCTCCCTAAGGTTTTACTCAAATTTCAAGCAAGAGTACTCGTTGGATGCAAAATTTGATTCATCATCCAAAGAGTACCTATGTTGCATACTTTTGATAGACTCTTATACACAAAAATGAGATACATGAATTTTTTCATTGCAATAATGTTTTTCATGTATTTCTCATATTTCATGTAGCAGGGTCCCTTGAAAGTATGCAATACGGGTACTCCTTGGATGCAAATCAAATTATGCATCCAATTAGTATTGCCGCTCAAAATTTGAGTAAACCCATATGGAGATAAGTTGAAAATACGAGTTAAAAAAATAGTTTTTTCTTTTTTTCCTTCTAAAATTTGATGATGTACTTTAAGATTATTTTATTATTTCCACTATTATTTTATAATTTCCTTAGGAGGCTCATTTTAGACCTCAAAATGCCCCTAACGATTGTTGAATGATACATTGAATAATTTAAAAGAAAATCGACATCAAAAGAATTCTTAGACTTTTAGAAATGTTATATTAATCTTTGTTGCATTTAGAAAATTAGTATGGAATCAGAGCTTTGGTGAAGGAAGGAAGGAGCGTTGAGATCACCCTTGTAAAAACCCTAGAAAGCATTTTATTGTAGTCCTTGTTGATTGGCATCTATGGATTCTTCTATGAAATTTGAAAACAAGCTAGAGGGAGCATCAAACTTCAGAGCTTGTAAAGTTAGGATAGATCTTATTTTTGCCCAGAACAAAGTTTTGGACATTGTGATATGAAAGGTTGTTGAACCAACTAATGCAATAGGGAAAGAAAAGTTCAAGGAGGATGACATCACTACTATGAGTCTTATAGTGGAATTTATTAGAGAACATATGATTCCCTACATTACAAAACATAATACTTGAAAGATGTATGATGCCCTAACAAATCTCTGCGCTATCAAAAATGTTGGTCAATCCATATGTTTGAAGAATGAACTTTGAAATACAATAATGACTAATGACGACACTGTGGCTTCATACTTTGTGAGAATTTCACAAATAAGAGATCGATTTTAAACAATTGGAGAACCCATTCCAGATCAAAAACTTGTGACCACAACACTCTATGGTCTTCCTTGATCATGGGATGCTTTTGTAGTAGGTATAAGCAGCTAGAAGAAATCCCCTTCATTTGAATAACTATGGACATCTTGTTAATTTTAGGTATGTTCTATGCGTAGAGAAATTTATTTCAATTTTCATAGTTATCTCAATATCTTTTCCAGATTAGCAATCACATCACCATTAAAGTAAATTGAAAATAGAACATAAACATAGAGCGCAAAAGACAAGAGGACTAAAGATGTGGCGTTAGACAGGGACAAACCTCAATGTGGGGAAACCCTTGATCAATTCTTCTTATATGTTCTTCAATAGTTCAACAGAGAGAGAGAGATAGTACGTATACAACAAAAGTCAACACTTTGACTTATCTAAATAATAACATATATCATCTCTAAGTAGATGATACATGAAGTAGCTGAACTCAGATGAAGATATGCTGCTTCAACTGATTCTCCAAGGTGACTCCATCGCCTTGCAACACCTATTGTTGTGGTGCTCATCATCATGTTGCACCTCACCGTGTTGCACCACCATGCTGCTCCCATCATCACTATGCTACATCTCATCATGCTTCACCAATCATGACTGTACCATGTACTTGCTGCAACAAGAATCATTGTTGTCCCAAGTACTATTGTTGCACCTTACTGCACTATGTACTTAGTGTCCCGTTTGCTTGTTGCATTAAGCACCATTTCCTCGCTGTCCCATTTGGCATGATGTACCTTGTTGCTGTCCTAATGAGTTTGTAGCACCATGCTTTTGTTGCTGTCCTAATGAGTTTGTAGCAACATGCTTTTGTTGCTGTCCCATTGTAGCCTTTGCTGCCATGTCATAGCTACTGTCATCTTTGCAGCCATGTCATAACTGTTGTCCTCTTTGCAGCCATGTCATAGTTGTTGTCCTCTTTGTTGCTATGTCATAGCTATTGTCCTCTTTGCAACCATGTCACCATACAAACACTGATGTTTGTCACTTTATTGTAGTTGTAATTTCTAGGGCTGGTTAGGGCACACAACAGTCCCTAACTATCCTCAATTCTTGGCCCAGAATTGCCCTTATGAACTGTGACCTTTGCTAGTAAGGCTTATCTTCATTTGTGTTGTTGTTCTGGGCACTGTACAACCCTAAACACTTCCATGTTGTCCTTGCTTTGAAGTGGTTAGGCTTGCGGCCTACCACAGTCCTTGCTGTCACCTACAACACTTTTCAAAACAAAGTTCCTTACCTTGTTTGCTGCCCAACAGACTTGCGTTTAGCCTTGAACAACCAACCCTCAAAATTGATCCTAGAAGGCTCCACAATACCTTCTTTTCCTTGTTGGAATGCCGCCTTAGCTACAGCCTAGCAAGGTCCCTTTACTCGGCTTGTTACAAGAGAACAAACCTCAAAACATCCACGACATGGCCTCAATATCCTCTATATCACGCTGTCCTAGAATCTCCTTTAGGACAACACTGAGGCCTCTCCCCCATCACTGTGTTAGGAGTTAGGGCATCACTTCTAGGTCATGCGTAGATTATCTAGTACTGTGGTTAGGTCATGCGTAGATTATCTAGTACTGTGGTTAGGTCATGCGTAGATCATGTTAAGGCTCTTTCCCTACTGCGTCTAGGAGTTCTAGAGACCAAGGCAGCTAGTAGCCCTCCTTCTTGACTGCGTCTAGGGCTCATACTAGGGCTCCTTACCTTTTACATTTAGGGCTTCCTCTCATAGATTTCTCTACCACTAAAACCCATAACAAGTGGAGAGAAATCAAGAGTGAAGTGTGTGTAGAAATGACTATCAAGTCACCTTTTTTTTAATACTAAAACGTTGAGCACATGTGGGTGTTATTTAGTTGTTGGACGACCTTGACGAATTGTCTTATAACACAAATAAATTCATAACACCATGAATACTTATTGGAATCGGATGATCTTTAGATCAATCCTACAACTCTCGATGAGAGGGATCTAAGAAAAATATCAACTGCTCTAAATAAGATGACCCACATGGAGTTTGGGCCTAGTTGCCAATTTTAACACTCCCTCTCAACTAGGGAGAACTCCATCCGTTGATCCATTTGCCAAACTGTACTATCTCTTCCATCAATGCCCTGCATTGCTCTGCTGAGATTTGCTGTGCTATGATGTGTTCCGCTCTGCTGAACTGTGAAGAAGAAGAATTGGTCGAGAATGTCTCATACCATTCTCTACTGACCCGAAGTCAGTTCCATATGAAGAGAGTTTGTCATGCCACTCTAACTGATCCCAGATCAGTTCCAAAAGAGAGTGAGTTATGTCACTCTTACTGACTCGAAGTCAATTCCAATTGATCCCAAATCAATATAAAAAAGGAGTGTCTCAAACCACTCATACTGATCCGAGATCAGTTTCATTGATCCCAGATCAATGGAGGCCATCCTAGCTTAGTAAGTACAGTAGATACACCGATGCGTCCATCGATAGTACTACTATGGTCCCTAACCCCATTTCCTAGCTCATTGACTAGATGAGAGGTACTTCCCATGAGTCCCACACTACATGGGTAGGATGCCTTGACAGGAGAACTAATCATCTTGTCCATAAGTCGCCATGGGGTATCACAGGGGAAGGCTGAACCATTCACCCTGTACACAACACACCACTAGGGGAGGGTGAGTTGCCCTATGGTTGCTTGTTGCTCCAAGAAGTACCCCAAGCCCCCAGAGCTCCTAGAGCTCAATGCATGCATCATGTAGGATCCTCATAAGAGGGTCTCTCAATGGCTCCAAGTCGTTTGGGAAAGTCACAAATTTGACCTTTCCCCGGTGCCTCGATAGAATGTCTGTGATCTGTACATCAGTCTCAATGTGATGAAGCCTCCTCGCTCATCGACGTACCATATCCCAGATAAGGTAGTATCTGATGTCTATATGCTGAAGCAATCATAGAATACATGATTCCTCAATAAGCGAATCCCCCCCAGTTGATAAAGAAGATCACAGTGGTATCCATCATGTGTACAAACAACTCATTGAAGAGCTTCCACAACCAGTCAACTTCACACGAGATCATACTCGTAGTTATATATTCGGTCTCAGCGGTGCTCAAAGCAACCGTCTTCTGCTTCCTGCCCATCCAAGATATTGGAGTAGGAGCAGAACCCAAAGAGAGCCAACACTCATAAGTGCTCTTGCGATCCTCCACACTGCCTGCCCAGTCATCATTCGAATAATCATGCAGCTTCATATTTCCGATAGTGTATCTCAATCCATGAGAGATTGTGCCTCAAAGATATCTCAAAAGATTCTTGGCACCAATCCAGTGAGGCTCAACCAAAATATGAGCCCAACATGCTAACTGCAAAACATATATCCAGACGAAAGTTCACCAAGAACATCGATGCGAATGAGTTTATGAGACTCAGAGGCATTTCCCAAATTTGGTCCGGTATCACTACCACATAACTTTTGAAAGTTAAGCTCCATCGAGGTAGTTACGGGCTTGCAATTTACCATTCCAAATCTGGAATCCAACTCCCTCTTACTTTTGCAAATGAGAGGGTCTGCACTTGTCAGAAATAGATCATCCTCAGAAGGTGCCAGTGTGAGAGGTATATCATCCACAACCTTCGAGCAATGGTTTGGATCGGCTTCACTCCTAGTGGATCTCAACTTCATCAAGCAACTATCAATCCTCTCATACTAAGCCAGGGGGATTTTGCCTCAAGCCATAGAGGGCTTTCTTCCACTTGCATATATGAGATTCCCGATCATGAATCTCAAACCCCTCGAGTTGGTCCAAACCTGTGGACTTGCTACATGAGGGGAATGGTCCCCTTGTAAGATTTTCCTTCGGTACATCTCAGATATGTACCTTCATGCTCTTTTTGAATTCAGGCATTCCTGTCACCATCTCACTCACATCGGGTGGGGTCTCATAATAAGTAGACCTCCGGTGCTATAGATGAGATGTGACAGCTGACATGGTCCCCAATGGACTTCCTGCAACTTGATACAACCTTGAACTCAAAAGCATCTTTGAAATTCCATTTTCAAATACATACCTTTCGATCGATGAATGCCACCCTGAAACCTTTGACTTACATTGCCGAAATGGACACTAGGTTCTTCTTGCAATCATGTACATAAAATAGATTCTTGTAAATGAATCGAGTTAGGTGGCACCCTTTTCGAGATAGGTGGCATTGGCTCCAAGTATAATCCCACGATTGTTTCCATCTCTACCAAATTAGAGAGAGCACCCTTCTATCCGATGAAGTGCCTTGAAGCACTACAATCAATAAGCCAGATTCCCAAATAATTTGAAGGAGAGGGCGAATACAAGATAACACTTCTTTATCTTATTAGAAACAACAATTGATTCTTCATACCTAGGGTTCCTTGCTTTCTTCAATAGTCGGTCGTTTCCTTGATGAATTGCATTAATTGTCATTCCTTTGATCATTGAAGATGTACTTGAAATGATTATTATCATCATCAATTAATGTGTCCCTACCATTCAGATACTCTTTCATATAATGGTCGAACTTAATACAAACAAGGCATTTGCCTTTCCTTCCACCCTTAGATTTGTACTTCCTATTGAAGTGATCTTTAGGTAAGCCATCATAGGCATTGCGCCATTCTAATAATATTCTCTGCTTCGACTTCACCCTTGGTGAATTTGAAGAGGGATGAGGAATCCATTGATCCTTTTGTCCTTTCCCAATTGTCTTCGGTGATTGCTCTTTCACTCTTGCTTGGGCTTTGTGTTCACCTCAACTCTGATACCATGTTAATTTTAAGCATGTTCTATGCTTAGAGCAATTTATTTCAATTTTCATAGTTATCTCAATATCTTTTCCAGATTAGCAATCACATCAGCATTAAAGTAAATTACAGATAGAACATAAACATAGATTGTAGAAGAAAAGCCAAGATAAGAGGACTCAAGATGTGGTGCTAGCCAGGGACAAACCCCAATCTGGGGAAACCCTTTGATCAATTCAATTCTTCTTATATGTTCTTCAATAGTTCAATAGAGAGAGAGAGAGAGAGAGAGAGAGTACATATACAACAAAAGTCAACACTTTGCCTTGTCTAAATAAGAGCATAGATCATCTCTAAGTAGATGATACATGAGGTAGCTGAACTCAGTGGAAGACATGCTGCTTCAACTGATTCTCTAAGGTGACTACATTGTCTTGCAACACCTATTGTTGTGTTGCTCCTCATCATCATGCTACACCATGTTGCTCCCATCATCACTATGCTGCATCTCATCATGCTTCACCAATCATGACTTTACCATGTACTTGTTGCACCAAGTATCATTGTTGTCCCAAGTACTATTGCTGCACCTTGCTGCACTATGTACTTGTTGTCCCGTTTGCTTACTGTACTAAGCACCATTGCCTAGCTGTCCCATTTGGCACGTTGTACCTTGCTGCTGTTCTAATGAGTT
The DNA here is from genome assembly GCA_031772625.1 of Pinus tabuliformis. Taxonomy (NCBI): domain Eukaryota; kingdom Viridiplantae; phylum Streptophyta; class Pinopsida; order Pinales; family Pinaceae; genus Pinus; species Pinus tabuliformis. The sequence continues at coordinate 1,128,002,355 of CM062816.1, read as the reverse complement.
TGCGGCACCATGCTTTTGTTGCTGTCCCATTGTAGCCTTTGCTGCCATGTCATAGCTACTGTCATCTTTGCTGCCATGTCATAGTTGCTATCCACTTTGCAACCATGTCATAGTTGTTGTCCTCTTTGCTACCATGTCATAGCTGTTGTCCTCTTTGCAGCCATGTCACCATACAAACGCTGTTGTTTGTCACTTTATTACAGTTGTAATTTCTGGGACTAGTTATGGCACACAACAATCCCTAACCGTCCTCAAATCTTGGTCCAAAATTACCCTTATGAACTACGACTTATGCTAGTAAGGCTTCTCTTCATTTGCACTGTTGTTCTGGGCACTGTACAGTCCCAAACACTTCCATGTTGTCCCTGTTTTGAAGTGGTTAGGCTTGTGGCCTACCACAGTCCTTGCTGTCACCTATAGCCCTCTTCAAAACAGAGTTCCTTACCTTGTTTTCTGCCCAACAGACTAGCGTTTAGCCTTGAACACATTCAGCTTTCTTGCTGTAGCAACTAGCCCTCAAAACTGATCCTAGAAGGCTCCACATTGCCTTCTTTTCCTTGCTGGAATGCTGCCTTAGTTGCGGCCTAGCAAGGTCGCTTTACTCGGCCTGTGACAAGAGAACAGACCTCAAAACATTCACGACTTGGCCTCCTTAATGTCGTCTATATCACGCTACCCCAGAATCTCCTTTAGGACAACACTTAGGCCTCTCCTCCATCACTGCATTAGGAGTTAGGGCATCACTTCTAGGTCATGCGTAGATTATTTAGGATTGCGGCTAGGTCACGCATAGATCAAGCTATGGCTCCTTCCCTAATGCGTCTAGGAGTTCTAGAGACTAGGGCAATGAGTAGCCCTCCTTCTTGACTCCATCTAGGGCTCATACTAGGGCTCCTTATCTTCTGCATTAAGGGCTTCCTCTCTTAGATTTCTCTTCCACTAAAACCCAGAACAAGTGGAGAGAAATCAAAAGTGAAGTGTGTGTAGAAATGACTCTCAAGTCACCTCTTTTTATACTAAAACGTTGAGCACATGTGGGTGTTATTTAGTTGTTGGATGACCTTGACAAATTGTCTTATAACACAAATAAATTCATAATTACATGAATACTTATCGATATCGAATGATATTTAGATCAATCCTACACTTCTCGATGAGAGGGATCCAAGAAAAATATCAGCTGCCCTAAATAAGATGACCCACATGGAGTTTGGCCCTAGTTGCCAATTTTAACACATCTTGTGCTCAAGAAGAATCCAGGTTGATAACAAGAGATTGTCAAGAAGGGGAAACTCAAGATTTTGCAACTTGTTTCAAGAAGAAGCGAAAGAAGATGTTTGGTCCTCAACACAAGAAGTCAAGAAGGGGATCTTCTTCCTCCTAAAGGAAGAAGGATTTATCAAAGGTCCAATGTTATGGTTGTCAAGAATTTGGACACTTCAAGAGAGATTGTCCTAAGATGGCTAATAACAAGAAGAGAAAGGGAAAAAACATGCTTTCGTAGCAAAAGTTGAAGATGAGAACCTAAAAAAGTTCGAAGGTGACAAGGATTTCTTTTACTTTTTTGCTTTAAGAAGTTCAATTGCAGATGATGATGACATGTGACTAGTAGATAGTGGAGCATTAAGACATATGGCCGGAGAATGTGGAAATCTTTCTAGCATGACAAAAACAAATCTTTCTAGCATGACAAAAACGAGGTTGTTCCAAAGGGTTGAGCTTGGAAACAATCATAGCTATGAAGTTCAAGGAGTTGGAAAAAAAATCCATTGAGTTGGAATCTAGTAATAGTGTGCATCTTAGCAATGTTCTTTACGTACTAGGTTTGAAAAAGGATCTTGTCTCTATTTCTTGTTTGGAAGATAAAGGAGATTGAGTAACTTTTGGATGCCAAAGTACTTATTTAGTCCAAGGGCTCTAGTATAGCTGATACTAGGGTTACTGGGATTCATGATAGAAGACTATATAGGCTTGTGAGTCAACTAGCTCAAGCACTAGTACATGATGAGATCAATCCAAGTGAGCTATGGCATAGAAGGTATGGACATCTTCATTATAGAACATTACTTGAATTGAGTCAAATAGTTTCAGGGGTTCGTGAATTGCAGATAAGAAATGTTGGTGTATGTAAAAGTTATTGTCTTGGAAAGAACATTAAGAAACCATTTCCAAATAATGATAATAGGTCTAAGGAAACTTTTGATTTGATTCATTCTGTTGCATGTGGTTTTATGCCTGTAAAGCTTCTTGGTGGTTCATTGTACTACGTGACATTTATTGATGACTTCCCTTGTAAGACATGGATATATCTTTAAAGGACTAAGAATTAAGTCTTTGACAAGTTACAAGAATTCAATGCTGAAGTGGTAATCATGACAGACAAGAAGGTCAAAATCTTGAGGTCTGACAATGGAGGAGAATACACCTTGAAGGAGCTTGTTGCCTTCTATAAGAAATGTTGGAATTAAAAGGGAGTCGATTGTCCCCTATAATCCACAACAAATGGTGTAGTAGAATGAAAGAATAGGTCAATTGAAGAATCTGTTAAGGCCATGATGCATGATTTAGATTTTTCAATGTTCTTATGGGGCAAGGCATCACAAATAGCTGTGTACATTCAAAATAGAAGCCCTCACAAACTCTAGAAGGTATGACTCTTGAAAAAACATTCTCTAGAAGTAAGCCAGAGGTTGGACACATGGGGATCTTTTGTTGTCCTGTCTATATCCATGTTCATAAGGATAAGAGGAACAAGCTTGAGCTTTTAGGGAAGAAAGACATTTGTTAGCTATAGTGAATCATCAAAGGCCTATAGAATATACATTCCAAAACAACGATGGATTGAGGTCAACCGGGATGTCACCTTCAATTAAAATGTGGCATATTGGAAATCTAAGTCAGTCTCCATGGATTCTTGGATGAAGTAAAACATGAGGCTTCAAAGGAAGAGTATTTGACTTCTACAAAGTGTTATGGAAAGCCAGAAGGGCCTTGCGTTCCAACAAAATTGGTTGTTGTCTTAGAGATTAAGAAGAGACCAACATGGCTTAAATCCACATTGGAAGAAGTTGAAGGACATGCAACTCCTAATGGTAGATCTAGAGAAATCAAGATACCTAAAAGGTTCTTTAGGTATGTAGCTCTCATGACTAATCTAATTGATGCAGAACCTTCCATTTTTGAAGAAGCAACCAACTACCAAGTATGGAAGGAAGCTATGAATGAATAATATCAATTGATCATGAAGAATGATGTCTGGGAGATTATGCTAAGGGTGAAAGGAAAGTTAGTAGTGACTTCCAAGTGGATATATAAGATCAAACATGTTGTAGATGAGAGCATTGTCAAGTATATGGCACAGTTCATGGCTAGAGGGTTCTCCAAGAAAGATGAGAAGATTACAATGAGACCTGTGCTCTAGTTTTTAAGTACACCTCCATTAGATCTATCATCTCTCTCGTTGCTTTGATGGGATGGAACTTATATCAGATGGATGTAAAGACTGCTTTCTTCAACAGTGTGATTGAGGAAGAGTTGTAGATCGAGCATCCTCAAGGCTTTGAGGTGCATGGAAAGGGGTCTCATGTTCGCATGTTAAAGGCGACCTTGTATGGAATGAAGTAAGCTCCAAGAACTTAGTATGCTCATATAGACAATTATTTGATGAGATTAGGATTTACCAAGAGTAAAGCGATCTTGAAACCTTTATTTTAAGGTTGTAAAGAATTCACTTGTGATCCTATTGCTTTATGTTGATGATTTGTTTCTGACGGGTGTTAAGCCTCTTATTGTTCAATGTAAGAAGCAGTTGGCTTCCGAGATTGATACAAAGGATCTTGGGTTGATGCATTTCTACTTGGGATTGGAAGTATGGCAGAAACTTGGAGAAATATTCCTAGTCAAGGAAAGTATGTGATTGAGATCCTCCAAAAGTTTGGTATGGTGGACTGCAAATCCATGGCGACACCCATGGTGACTAACTTGAAGAAGTGGAGAGGCTCTAATTCTAGTTTGGTAGATCCATTTATGTACCGACAGTTGATTGGTTCACTAATGTACCTAGTTAACACTAGGTTGAACATTTGGTTTGTTGTGAACACGTTGAGCCAACTCCAGGTTGAACTGAGGGATGTACAACTTCTGGGATATATTGTTGGAATTATGTTGTTATTGATGGAAAAGGCAAAGGCAAAGGAAGTGACAAAGCAAAGGCAAAAAAAATCAAGGAAACTACAAAGCACTGATGTTGTCATTGCCAATAGATGGAAAATATGTCAGAGGATGGAAAAGGATGCCACGTGTTCATGATCAGTTATAAGAAGGATGAAGATGAACATGGTAGCAGGCATGGTGCAGAGACTTTGGAGCCAGTTCTTGGAGTGTAAATCATCTCCACTATAGGTGTAACCCAACCGGATGGGAAGAGATCTGAAAGAGATTTCCAATGATATGTGGAAATCTACAAATGATCTCTTGGATCAAAAGATAGAGCCAATAAAAGCTATGGACCCCAAAAGTGAAAATCTGCAGAGAAAAAGGTTTGGAGACAATTTTGGAGTAAATCCAAGTTTGGCACAGTCGCCAAACCTAGCGAAAAAGTTAGCGGAGAAACCAAAGGAGGACTGGGCTAACGTGGCTGACAATGCAACAACAAGAGCATTTTTTTTATCGGCTTAGGTGGAGCCCACTTGGTGGAGTTACCCCGACAGTTTTTAAAGGGCGCACAAGTTAAAGCTTCAGGATGCAACGAGGCAGGTTGAATTGGAGCACTAGTAGTGCAACGAAGAGCCTTCTTATTGGTGCAAGCAGAGCCCACCCAGTGGAGGCAAGGCCGACAGTATCACCACAACTTAATCCTTTTGGCGCACGAAAGGAATGAACTGGGAGATAGTCATCAAGACATGGTAGTAGAGCATGAACCAATGAAAGTGAGCAAGAGGTCCCCACTCCGATTACTCACCCTGTTGAGGGCTAGCCCGAAAGTGCATCCCAGAGGGATAACAAAGAGGTAGCACAAAGGAGCGCTGACCCGACATAAAAACAAAGAAAATGGTTGGTATCGTTTAAAATTTTAGAAAGGAAATTGGAAAAAACAAGGCCTCAAGGACTCTTTCTCTCTCCTCTTTGACAGGGATAGGTGGAAACATATTATTGGGTCTTAGGAGATAACTTAGGTTGATGGCATCAACATGACGTGGTCTAATCGGAGGTGGACACATGGCAGACAGTTTTGGCATTTTTGGGTACCGAAAAGGCCCATTTTTGGGTATCGAAAAGCCCATTTTTGAGTGACATGTGGACCAACTAGTGGTTGACATGTGGCATAGGTGACGTTAGTGTAATGTCATCCCGGTGGTCATAGCCCAAAAGACTTAAGAGAAGTGCACAAGGGATGCGTTGGGCAAGAGGCATCATGCTGACGAGGCTTGTGTCAGAACTGACTCTACTTGGGAGTGTTTGGATTGGTTCTCAGTAGCAGTTGATAGACTTTGTCGAAAATCTCACCCCAGAGGTATGGAGCTTGGCGGTGTTTAAAGGTATGTAGAGGATGGGTCGAGTGGTAGGAAATGGGCTCACGTGGTGTTGTGGCAAAGTGACAACCAGTCAAGAATGTGTCTAGCAGACTCCACGGGACAACTAAGCTCGCCAAGAGGAGCTCGAAGGATTAGAAAGAGGCACAAGTCTAAAAGCGCCAAACTTGGAGGCTCCGACCTTAGCGCCAAGCGTAGGTCATTTCATGTAGAAATGAGACCAAGGGCGCAAAGCAAATAAAAAAGGGAATTCGACTCACGAAGCATGTTGAGTGGCTTACCGCCTAAATGATGGTCACAGGCAGTGGTCCTATGGTGTAAAATCAAACATGTGCCAGCGGACAAGGAGCTAAGGGCTAATTGCAGTGACAAAATTGAAAAGGATTTGGGCCTTTAGTAAAGTGCTTGGTTACTTGGATGGATGAGTCGACAACTGCTTAAGAGCTTATAACCTCCAAGCATGAAAATGATCCGACAACTAGAATTAAGAATTTAAGTCAAAGTCAATTGCCCAGAAAATATTGATGCAAGGCAACAAAGAACAAAATGCACATAATGAATTAATGGAGCATGGCCTGAACACAATTTTTCATCCCTGTTCTTCCTTGCATGCAATGGAGAATTAAATGGGAAAGAATGTTGAGTGCAAAAGATTTGATCACATATCAAATGAGCCATGCCTAAAGTACAACTTGAGTACCGATATCAATTAAATAGCATGGGGAGCCTTGTTGTAGCCTGCAGTTTGACTGAGAATTAATTCTTACTATGGAGAAACATGATTTAGACTTGGAGATTGGGCCCTGAGCCCAATATTTTTTAATAAAGATTAAAAGAACCTTGTATATTAGTTCGTGAGCATTAAAACGCTTATAAAAACCAAATTTATTGCCCCAAGCTCCAAATTTTAAACAAAAATAGTAAAAATCTGCATATGCCCCGAAAGTCTAGCCAAGAAACAAACTGGAAAATTTTGAAAATTTTTGTACCATTTCCTTTGACAAGAAAATGTTACAATAGTCCTCAAGAAATGGCATCACTCGCTACCTTTCCACAAGTTGGTCTAGATTAATGCAAGGGTCCCAAATATGCCTCATAGCCACTCTAAAACATTGAATTACCCCAACACGAATGGATCTCATGATGTGGGGGTCCCAAACGATCCTAATCATTTTAAAGTATTCCTTGATCCACTCACTCCCCAACAAGGCATAAACACCAGAGGCCCTCTTCGCAACGTCAACAAGTAGAAAATCTTGATAATGAAAAATTCTGACCAAATCCTTAAGGATTTTCTCTAATAGAAAACCAATCCCATGTACCTCAAGAGTGAACATCTGAAATTACGATCCAACTCTTCTTGAAATGGATCCCCATCCACATGAACTAACCACTACCTTCTCCTCTGATACCATTAACGAATCAATGATAATTGAAACACTCATTTTGATATTGAAGTCCAATTGAAGATTTGAATGATATTCCCCTATAAAGACGAACTCATACATAATGGTAGTTGAGTTGTCAATCCCTCTAATGCCAGGGTCCCATGCTAATCTCAAAAGGAAACTGCCATGTTGCCTTTGCGCCACTCTACTCATAACTGACTTCCCATCGTGATTATACTGAATCCTCCTTGCCTGGAAACACATGCCAAAATATCTGTAGGGTCCAAACCCACAACCATGAAGCACATCTTACCAAGGCATCTCATCGAGGCCAATGTCTATTGGTCTATGACTAGACTCACTGTTGAGCAATGAGGAAAATTTTCATCGCCACATGGTGAAGGCCTCTGCGATTGTCCAATTATCAACCCTAAAATCAACTAGATCAGTCGTTATCATATCCCTGCGCATCAAGAAGTGGAGTGATATAAAAACCAACTAGGTCTCTGGATCCTACATCCATATTGGAAGTTCACAACTCCCATTCTCTACTGATCGTTGCATAGTATTGATAGTTGTTGGAACCCATCCATGCCTCTCTTATGATCCCTGTATGCAACCAATAGATGAATTGCATGTATCGATAATAAAATTGGTGCATGCCAAACTTCCCTACTCCCATCACATCATGTAGACAAATCTGTTATCCCGTCTCCTAAGGATGCACCCTAATATTGTTTTGAGTCTAAACACCCTCATGTAAGAGAGGTATGCTACATGTTGTACATGCTCATGTAATACCTCGAAATGTACTTCCAAAAGTGCCATGAATCTCCCCAAGTGTGAGCTTAGGGGAAGAACATATGTTATCTTTGCAGTAGATCGAGTCATCCCTAAGCTTGCACATGCTAACTCATGCGTTGAACATATGCCATAGCTGGGAGGTTTCTCTAATAATGCATTGCATCCCATCCAACTCTCTCAAGTGAGCCTGCTTCGTCTTGTTGCTAGTGATGAGAGCATCAAGGGACAACAACCAAATCCTTTGTGACTGTAAGCAATACGAAGGAGAGATAGACATGTGAGTCCCTAGGGTATGATCAAGAGATGCACATATGTGCCCTCAAATGGTATTCTTGACATCCCTGTTAGGAGATCTCTCTAGAGGCAATGCTCCAAAATCTTGCTATGCAACATCATACACTACTCCATACAACCACATATCCCCACACTCCTCTACATAACACTGTACTCCATGACATATCACTATGTGCCATTAGATACTATTGTCTATTGTTGTACCACCCTGTATCATCTCGTATCTCACACATGTCAATGTATCTTCCACTATGCTAATTAATCCATTGTAATGTGAGTCATATCTCCTCATCTTTCCTGGTAGACTTGAGCAACATGAATCCTCACATGCTAAGGGGAATGCCACTATTGTGTCAATCCTCGGTGGCTCTTGTACCAAATAAATCAATGGAATAACATTGTCTCCATACAATGGCTTTCCTGGTGGCACATTAATGCCATCCCATCCAAATAACTCCTGCCAAGGCATACTGACCACCTTGCAGTCCCATACACGAATGATGTACTAAGATATCTCCCAAAATATGCATATCTCCCTATCAAACCAATTTGCACTAGCGCTGACCAAAAATATGACGGAAATGTGTGCACTCGGTCATTGGATCAACCACCTCATTTGTGTCATATCCATCCTACATCTCTGGTATATGATGGGAAACACCATGTGGACCCTAATGCCAACCCAGGTCTCCAGTATCCGCTCCACTCGTGTCAATTGAACCTGGACCCTAGACAGTTGTATCCTTGTCTGAAATATATATGTCTCCACTACCCATGCATACATAATCATAAACCATTGGGACATACCTCTCTGCTCACGTTTGTTCATTTGGGTGCTCTTCGTGTTCAAATATCCTAAGAGGCTCCTCTATAAATTAATAAGTGTTCCTAACATCCTCTTATGCGTTGAAATTGTAACTATGGTTAATCTCAATAATATATATTTGGTTACTTGATGTACTTTTTACTATTATTAAAAAGAATATTTTAAATGCTAGAGTCAGGGAAATTTTATTTTGAGTCAAAGTCCCATTGCAACTATTAAAAGAAGAAAATTTGAAATTTGAAATTGTGATTTTTGACTCCAAAAGTTGTCAAGTCATCCGCTCTCCAAGTCAAGTTGGCCTTGGTGGAAGACACACCCATTTGACCAAGAAAAATCACTATATAAAGGAAGTTCGACCTCCTCCACTTGGGTAATTCGCATCTCACACACAATATAATTTATGGGCAAGTAAGTGAAGGAAAAGAAGGAAGAATAAGATGAAGAAGAAGACGAATTGGTTCTATTTATCTCTCTCATCAATTCACAAGTATGGACATAGTCTCTCTCTCTCTCTTGGTTCACAATTTTTCTAGGCATTTTGATGCAAAGGGCTAAAATTCTGGGCAATTACAAGGGTTGAAATTATGGGCAATTGACATGCAAGGGGGCCAAAATTTATGGGTTAGATTAGGCAGAGCGAATTTATGAATTAGATTGGGTGGCCTGACTTGGAGAGGAATACTAGGTTTAACCATAGGTATAGGTGTGTCTTGTTGCTGCACAAACTAGCATGCCTTGTAAAGAGGCAAGAGCTAGAGGGCACAACAACACTTGGGATATAGGCCCATTGTCACCATAGCCTAAGTCCCCTACTCTTCTTGGATTTTCATCGATGGGAGGAGTCCCATTAATACTCACTTGAGATAGATGCATATTCTATGAAAGGTTTTAAGTGAGGGAAAGTGGCTCATTCAATGGAAGGGTTAAACAAAAGTATGAGGTTTGGGAGAAGCTAGTAAGACCTTCCATGGAAAATCCCTTTGAAGGATGGCTACACGAGACATAGGGTTGAGGTATATAGCGAGATATGAGTGCATCCAAGGTCAAGGTAGATAAGAGAAAAATAGATGAATGATCTACTTCAACAAGTACTAGAGCAAATGCCTTCAAAGAATCCCTAAGTTGAAGGATTAACTTATAGGGTTCCCTTTTAGTATGATGGATAGGGCATCAAATATATGGAGAATCCACCATGGGAATTCCACCGGAACTTGAATATAGTTAGAGGAGACACAAAAGAACAATTCTATCCAAACAAAGTTCAAAACATCCTCCAAAATATTTCACATTAAGCCCTGGGGAGTCTCCCTATCCTTAAAGGGACAAAAAATAGAAGTGAAAAGAAAGATAATTGTTGAGTTTTAAGTGATCACTAAAGATTTAAGATCAACACCCATCCATTAGGAGGTATGGAGTCAAGGATAATCTCAAAATGGGGAACGAACTCTTTTAAGGAGACCTAATGGAAGCAACTTCACTACCCCTATTGGAAGAAAATTCGTTACACCTTTAGATATTTATACTTCAATGGCACTTGTTAATGGAGTTTCAAGGATGGAAATGCAATTATCCCCTAGGAAAATTCATTCATTCACTATCTATAAGTAATACATGCAAAATTTCCCAATAGTTACCATGTTTAGAGAAAATTTCAATGACTAGGGCACATTAATAGCCATGAGACAATATTCCATTCATTAGACATTAAACAAATTAGAATTTTGTCAATAAAGAGAACTTACAAGATAATGAAGAATGTATCCATCCATAACAATGCCAATTTGAAGCTCCAAAAATGAGACAAGATTATCCAAACATCAAAATTCATCTAAAATCTCCAAAAGTCATCCACAAATTGTAGGTCCAAATTCTTTTTCTAAGTTGAAAATCCAAGAGATGATGCTATCATCTATTTATACATCCGATATGAGTTCAAATTACAAAACATAAAGCCTAACATGTCTATGTGCAAAGTAACCCACCCATGGTCACAAGCCAACTATGATGGCTTAAAAAATTAAATTAACTCTCTTTCAAGCCCACATGTAGTTGATGTCATGCATGCAAGGTAGGCTAGAGAGGCATTGTTGAGGCCTCTTGTGCTAAAAATCTGGGTGAGGGCCTAAAAATATATGATGAAGAGGGTGATGTCCTCCTTCTGCTGCAAAACATCTCGAAACCCGTATTTGGGCTTTGTGGACTCCAAATGGGTCTCATAGGTCTCCAAGTAGCTCAAGATCAAGGTGATGCTCCATAAATGAGGGCTAGAAGATGACACATTCCCTCCCATGTCCCACCAGGAAAGATACAACCTCCTTTAAGGCCTAGATCCACTGCCAAGTGTTTGGTGCAATGTGTACCTAGCTGGGGAAACATGGTCCAGGTGCATCATCACCTCCGAATAACTGGGCATGAGCAAGACAATGGTGGTGCTGAAGAAGCCCATGGTGTGGCAATCAATGCTCTGCATGAATGGATGTCCATGGCTCTCAACGCTCACACTACAAATGCCTTTATGATTCTCTGGAGGGATTGGATCCTGTATAAGGAAACCAAATCCGAGATGAAACCCACTTTAAATCCTACATAAGATCCAATGTGTCTCCTCACTTTCCAATACAATGATTCATTAGTGAAATTGAGTAAATAGGATTTTTGATCAAGGATAGAGATGGACACTTCATAGTGGGTTTTTCTTCCAAATTTGGGGCTTTGAACATGTATTAGTGTTACTTTCCTCGGTAGGAGTGGCTAATGAAAGATCCTATTAGGTGGTTTCAACTGCCAAGGGAATGGTAGGTCCAAGGTACACCCTTCAAATGGCAGGTGTCATCTGAAATAATGATGGAACAAAGCAGGGACAAAATGGAAAGCTCCAAGCCACATGCCATAGTATAAGGGTAGAAATATTTAGGAGAGCTCACACATTAGGTATATGAATGCAGAAGGGAGAAATCGTGGTACATGAGTTACTCTGACCTTTGTTTTTCCACCCTTCTTCATATGCATGTTTCCTTTTTTTTCTTGATTTTACTACTCAAGGCTCAAAGGGAAAAGACCATGATGTGAAAAAGGTAGTGGTTATTCCCCCCCTTAAGGTGGGGAAGTTCATCACCCACTAGGGTTTGGGATATTCATGTGTTCCTTAATGATTCAAGGGGAACACATAGGGGGCCCTAGGAACTAGGGTGATGTCCATAATAATAGGGGGGTAGAGCTCATGTTTGGTTTTTCCCACGTGTTAAATGTTATTGTCCCGACCATATTTTCTATTTTGTGGTACATTTCATGTTGTATGTGGTCATATTATGCTTTTGTATTTTTTTCTTAAGCTACATCTATCTTTGTTTTGAGCTACATGAACCTTCAAGGCATCGTTCTGAGCCTGACCCAAGGTGTGTGGACAAGGGGAAGGGGATGCTAATACTTTGTGGACCCAATGGAACAATGTGGACCCAAATAGGAAAATATGAAAAAGGCGTGTAATGAGTAGAGGGTAGTGACATGTATGGTATCGAGAAGCAGGACCACACAACCAAAATCAAGGTTTCCCATCGTTCCTAAATTAAATAGCCAATAAAGGAGATCCCACGGGACTAGGATTCAGGATTATCCCCCCAATTAAGGTAAGGGAACAAGAATACAATCAAAACCCTTCCTTTTTCCAAGTCACCAAGGAATCCATGCCCAACTGTGCCCAAGAAAACAAGCATAAACACCCGATCACATAATGAAAGATCATACCTTTGGGATTGGATGGACCACCTTCAAACATACGATCATGATATATGAGTGAGGGTACACAATCGCTGGCATAGGTTGTGGAGAAAAGTAACACATCAAAGCTATCAGGTGGTTGTCAAAGGGTTGTTTGTCGTTGGATGAAGACAAATATAGGAGGAAATTTCTCCTATGGGGTCACCCATTGGTGGTGGGTAACATCTGGCTCCAACTGGGACATGAGCTCTTACTAGAGTGTACGAAACATGTAATCGAACGAGGAGGTCATGTGAACACCAACAATCCTCTGGGACTATAGACTCATTACCCTGCACATCACAGATAAGAAAACATAGGAAGCATGTGTCCTGGGCATACTTTGAATGCCCATGTTTTCATCATATAACAAAAAACCAAGCAAGAAATAAAACCTACTCTAAAATATGAGTCTAATCTAAATGCACATAATCTTGCATGAGAACATAATATGATATTAAATTCTAATTCAAGAATCAATATGCAATGCATCCTACTCTAACATGCATATTACATTATGTAAACAATAAGTGTAATAATAGAGCTAATGTAACCAACATATCATGCAATTGATGACATATTTCCTACCTCTATGATTTATCATGATATATAAAACATGGAAAACATGATACTCATGTGTTAGGTCACAAGGGTGGGAAATGGAAAAATAAGATGACCACATATGGAAGATCATGGATGAATAATGTTGAATTAAATTATAGACTTATAATTTACCAACATAAATTATCAACCAAGGGTAAGCAACTTGCGAGATGTCGTGCAAAATATATGCAGTCTTGATACCTCAGGTGCTTCCTAATTAAATCAATCACATATACATAGCACTAATGCCTCTTTTATGCATCAACTCTTGGCAGCAAAGGCTATAGATTGGATTCACCTCCCCCTACAACTCTGATATTGCTGATATTGATAAGAAAAGATAAAATATCAAACACAACCAAAATAAATCAATTTGATAATGGAAAGTTGAAACTGATTAAATAAATCACATAGATCTGAACCATAAATCCATCGATATATGTTCCTAATTTGGAAAAGAGAACACTAGTTGTGCAACAACGATATCACTGCATAAACATAATCAAAATAATATGCTAGTACTACTAATGGAGTTGTGAGTAAAAGGGGCCCTCCCTTACTCACAACCCCTTCAATATTAAAAGGGTTTACTCAGTGAAATAGACAAAACATATAACTTGTATTAATATAGAAAAGATCACAGTATTGTACAATCTGATGCGCTGATAAGCCAACCAACCCCCTTACACATACAATGTAATAGTATTTATACAAGTTTGCAGGCATATGAGTTTCCTAAATAAGGAAAAACTACTTGCTGAACTATTTACTATTATTACAGGTACAAAATATCAAAAATAGTTGTGTCGAGTCTGCTCCATGACTGAAAGCACGGATCATATTGTTTCTCTACATTTGTTGGAGCTTTTCCTCATGCGACCAACGAGAAGGAGATTGGATATTTGGGTGGTTTTGGTGATAAATTTGGAGTGGCCAATAAGACAACATCCATGTTGGTGGAATTCCCCACAAAACCCATGTTCCTGTTTTTTCTGAGATTAAGTGGAACATATCAAATCGCTGATTTTGTTGTAGGAAATCTGGACGACTGTAGGAAATTTGGATGGTTGCAGGAAATTCGCATCTACAAGAAATTGCAGAGCGTTTGTAGGAAAATGAAGACCACAAGCTATCTAGAGGAAGTGGTAGAGCTGCTTTGAATCTGCATAAGACTTCAATCAATTGACTAAAGAATTTCAATAAGGAACAATTAGCTTAAGGAACTACTTAAGAGTAAGATAAAATGACACTTTTTAAGTTAATTTGCATACTTTAAGCACATAATACCCTTTTGGCCAAAATCTAGATAATATGGTCAAAATAGGTATAGCAAGGGGGTAAATAGAGTTCGAAAATTGAGCAAAACTAGAACTCAACATTCCCCAATTCGTAACTTCTTGCATGTCCCCTATGCAAGAAAAATTATGCAGTCTCTAAAGAAAAGGATCAATCCGTGTCCTGTGTTGTAGCTACTGTAGCCAAATGGTCCAATTGGGTCCTACTGGATTCTGCTTGAATCTGACTTCTATATGTTTCATTCTCCTTCAGGTGGTCAATCTGTCTTTGTTTCTTCTTCATGATTCAGGCTACCTTCTGATGCTATTCATCGTGCTCTTTCTACATGGGTAAACTATTTTCTTTCAAGGTTTCATTCTCCTTCCACAGAGCCCGCTCTGACACAGTAAGCTCATGGATGATTTCTTCCAGTTCATGTCGACCTTGCTTTTTTTGAGAAGTTACCTCTGCCTCCTGTCCTCTAGGGGAGGTCTGAGGCAAAATAGGCTCCTCCTACCCTTGGTGGTCTTCTATTGTCTTACCTCAACTTTCCTGTAGCAGTGAATCTTGGAAGCATACTGCTTTTCTGTCAATAAATTCGGCCGATACCACCTTCTTCTTTCCTTTTTCCAAGTCCTGGGGCTTCTTTTTCTTCTTATCAGGTCTGCTTGGTGATGTTCCTTTTGCCGTGATTTCCTTTGTGGCCATCTTTGCAACCTGGCTCCTTGTAACTCTTTTAATAGGGGTAGAAGAGTTTTTCATTTTAGGCTTCTTCCTTATGAGTTCTCCTGTCACCACTACCTCTTCATCCTTCTGATTCTCCTTTATCAGTAAACCTCAGGTTCGTGGCTTTTTCCTTGGCTTTTCATCCAACATTTCTTCCTTGACTTCAGAAGGACTAGGGTCCTTCTCATCTTCCACGAAATGATTTTTTGACAGGAAATTGTCCCACGTTTTATTTTTCTTCTTCAGAACCTTGGTCACGATAATTCTTGTTAACCCATGGTGATAGAGGTTTTCCTCTATGTGGGTTGCTTTGTCCTTTGCGGTAGTAGACATTTTCATCAAAGACATGCTTAAGAAATAAGGAAAATTTAAAGGCCCATCTCGGAACTGCCCGAGAAGGTGAATATGAAGTAGAAATACAAGTTGGAAACAACCTTTGCAAGTTATATATTTCTCCAAGAAAAATAGCAGGTGCCAATACTTACTCCTAAGGCATTCTTGAAGGATGCCTTTACCCCAATCGGGGTTTGTGTGTTCTTTCCGGAGGAAGGGTGCACAACTTCCTTTGTCAAATAATTGATTTTTGAACCAACGTTCTCCCTCCTATGGAATACCGTAATCTCAAGCCACCAGCTCTTTGTCAACTGAAATTTGACATTTCCCACCTGCGCTTTGTTGCCATTAAGGTTAAGAGCGAAGGACTTGGTCACTTCCGAATTGTGCCCACAGAATTTTTGAAACAGGGGCAACCACCTTGTCTTTTCCAACCTAGCTTTTCTTCCAAGATCAACATCTAACAGGACATGGCCTTGTGGTTCAAATTGAAGAGGGGCATGCAGTTTAGACATGGTTAGGAGCGAAATAAACAAATCTAATTTGGCTCACAGTGACGCCTCTAAGCCTTTTCAAAAACTCGACAACGAGATTTTAATTTTGGTAGTGTTAGGGAACTATGACAATTTTTAAAAAAGACCTCAGTCATGATCATGATTAGCATCATGATCCGACTTACGGAATGGATATCGGAAATATCACCAAAGGATGTGCTAGAGTTATGATAGGTGGACATGGAACTCCATTTATGACGTAACGATCATGGCCGCACATTTCCGCAAAGGGTACAGAGGCTTAAGTTCATGAAAATTTTTAAAAATATTAAAGCATCATTACCTTTCACTTTAAGCATCCTATCACCAACTGTACCTTACTGATCTTACCTCCCCATGATTCAGTCCTTTGATGATGATTTCCCTTGTCTTAGAAATGATAACCATGTCATATTTAAAGGTGGGTTATCATTTAATTAGATAATGCATGTATACATTAAACATGACATGTTATAAACATGATTACATAATTCGTGATCTTAACCAATAATAAATTATCAGTGCTTTATTGAATTAATTTTAAGCTAATGGCCTGTTTGTATTTTCAGGAAACCATTGGTGTGTTGCAGGAATTGCTATGTCTCCACAATTTCTGATTGTTCTACAGGAAATTCTTCTATAGAAAACAAACCCTTTTCTTCCCCTTTTTGTACAATTCATTGCACATGAATGAATGTGTTGATGTTGAATGTGCAACGAGCTCATTGGATTACCAACCATTAAGGTCAAATGTTAGCCAATGCGAGGCCCATCACCATTAATGAGAGTGAGGACCAAGGTACTTTGACGCATCCTATCAGGTGTGAATTTATGAGCTGATGTTGAACCCCCTATAGGATCCAACAGTCAATGAGCCATGATGATTCCCCATTGCTGCTGGCAAGATAGCCTGTCATTAAGGCATACAAGCTTCAAGGCATAACGAAGTTCTTGATCTTGGGCCTAGATAATTTACTGATGTCAATGGGCCAAAATTGCTAGAAGGAGGGCCTTAAAGAATCCCACATCAATCCAACACAAGGAATCCAAAGATTAGCTAAGAAATAAAATTTATTCTGAGGATCCAAAGGATCTACTATCCTGTTATTTTAACGAGCCCATGGCAGTTCATGCTTGCCAGCTTCAATTTCAGAGAGTCTGAAATATTGAAAAAGTAGACTCCAAGGGGGCTTCTTTTCCGTAATTAGTCCATTGGGACCAAAAAGAGGAATAAACATGTACCCAATAGACATTCCTCTCATGGTTTACTGAGCACGAGAAGGAACAAAGTAAGCTTAGTTTATGACAACAGAAAATCAAGAAGAGGTAGTAGAAGGAACAACTCCTTCTCCTGCCATTTCCAACTCCTTCACAATTGCTTCCACAAATTCCTTCTTGGATTGGGGTTTTTGATATAACTTGAGTCTGTGCCCATTTACCAAGAAGGCAACATTCCCATTGTCAATTGTTTTAACTCGAACAGATCCATTGTCAAAAAATTTCTCAATTTCATAGGGACCCAACCAATGTGTATTGAATTTCCCTTTAAAGTTCTTAAATCTTGAATCATACAACAATGCCCAATCTCCCTCTTTAAACTGCTTCTTCTTTATGTATCTGTCGTGCCATTTATCCAGTTGTTGTTGGATCAAGTCAGTATGCTGAAGAGCATCCTACCTAATCTCATCTAAATCATTGAGATGCAAGATACTCTGCTGCTGTGCCTCATCAAGGTTTATACCCAAATCTATTTCCATCTTGAAAGTTATGATCTGAAATTCAATGGGCAGTAAAACCTGTTTTCCATACACCAATTCATGCAGAGAGAAGCCAATGATATTTCTCCATGTGATATTATAGGCCCACAATGCCTCAAGAAGTTGATTAGAACAATCATTTTTATGTAATTGCACTGTCTGTGTCGTAAGGGGTGGACTTCCGATGAGTAATCTGATATTTCTATACAATTCACTACATAAGCTTTGACACAAACATAGTACCCTAATCAGTAACTATCTCCCTAGGTACCCCAAATCTCACAAAATAATCAGAAAAAAGAAATTCTACCACTGTTTTCTCTGTTGCTTTAGGTAGTGCTCTTGGTTCCACCCACCTCGTCACATAATCAGTACAAACTAAAATATACTTCTTACCTTTTCACATAGGATTGATGAGATTTACAAAATCAAGAGCCCACCTCTCAAATGGTTCTATGCGAACTTGTGGTTACAATGACATTTCATCTAATTGAACAGGCCACCCTATTCTCTGGTAACTATCACACTTCTTGACATACTCTCTTGCATCTTTAAAAATACTTGGGCAATAATAACCTGAGCGAAGGATCTTATAGGCTATCTTCTTATCTACAAAATGACTTCCACAAGGTTCATCATGACAATCTCTCAAAATATCATACTTATCGTCCTCCTGACACACATGTGAATAATAAAATCAGGTCTGATGAAAAAGAGGTCTCTCGTTATCTAAGAGTACTTAGCACTTTTCCTAATAATTCTTTTCTTCTCACTAGATGAAAAGTAGGTGGGTAACTTTCCTGTAGCAAGGTAGTTGTCCATATTTGCAAACCAAGGTGTTTTAACAGAGATAGCAAACAAATTTTCATCGAGAAATTTATCATTAACAGGAACATCCTCACCTGCATGGTTAAGCCTAGATAGGAAATCAGCTACCTGATTTTCTTTTCCTGGTCTGTCCAATACCGTGATGTCAAATTCATGTAGCAGCAACAACCACCAAGTAATCCTGCCATTAGTGACCGGTTTGTTCATGAGATATCGAATAACAGAATGATCGGTATGTACAAAAACTTCGTCACCATTGATGTAATCTCTAAACTTGTTAATAACATAAATTAAAACAAGGAATTCTTTCTCAGTCACGATGTAATTCAACTCTGCAGGAGTTAAATTTTTACTAACAAAATAAATAACATGGGATACACGATTTTCCTTTTGGTCCAATACCACTCCTATAGCTAAATCAGAGGCATCAGTGGAAATATGATGGGAAATTTCCAATTTGGACCTCTCAAGACAAGTGTTGAAGAAAACTTTTCCTTGAGTGTATCAAAAGCAGCTTGACATTCATCATTCCAATGAAATTCAGATTCTTTAGTTAATAATTTAAACAATGGCGAGGCTACCTTTGTAAAATTCTCAAAAAACCTTCTGTAGTAGCCCACATGTCCAAGAAAACTTCGCACTCCCTTTTGATTGGTTGGTGGAGGCATTTTTACAATTACTTTGATTTTAGCTGGATCAACTTTAATTCCTGTAGCAGAAACATGATGTCCCAAAACAATGCCCTCTGTCATAATCATAAAAAACTTTTCATTACTTAATGAAAGATTAGTTTCTCTATATCTCTGCAAAGCTCTCCTAACATTATGTAAAGCTTCTTCAAAAGTATCACCTATTACTGTAAAATCATCCATATAGACCTCTATGCAATCATGCAAAAGATCAGAGAAAATACCAAGTATTTCCCTTTGAAATGTGGCTAGTGTGTTACATAAACAAAATGGTAGTACCTTATATGCATAGGTGCCTGAGGGACATGTGAATGTTGTCTTCTCTTGGTCCTCTGGAGCTATCCTGATTTGATTGTACCCGTTGAACCCATCTAGGAAGGAGAAATACTTCTTCCCTACTAAAGTGTCCAACACTTGGTCTATAAAAGGAAAGGGAAAGTGGTATTTTAATGTAGTTTTATTTAGTTCCCTATAATCCACACACACTTACCATTTACCATTATTTTTAGGGACAATAACCAATGGGGACACCTACTGGCTGTTTGAAATAGGATAGATGAACCCTACATCTAACAATTTCTACAATTCTTTTTTTACAATTTCTCTTAAAGCGGGGTTCATCCTCCTTTGCGGTTGTCTTACAGGTTTGGCACTTCCCTCAGTGTAAATATGTTGAATGCAAGTATCTGGTTGAATACCTCTCATGTTTATATATTCCCATGCAAATGTATTTGAAAATGCTTCTAATGTCTATATTAACTGTTTTTCTTGTTCAAGAGTCAAGACAACATTAATATTAAGAGTTTTTTTCAAGAAAAATTTCAACTATCTTAGCTCCAAATTCACTCATTGAATATGTAGGAAATACAGATAAGAGGGCTAAATGTAATTTAGCCGCGGTACTATGCTCATAATAATTCTGCAAGTTAGTAATGCTATGTATATTATGATTAGACTGCCCTTCTTCATGCTGCGAAAAGCTAGGATAAGAAATATACCAATTTATAAGATTTTCTTATGAGTTTTTCCTTAAGGCTCATGGTTTGGGCTATTGTTAAAACTAGTTGGGTACATTCTAAATCATGCTCTTCTTCTTCAACCCACTGTGTATTTTCTGATCTTAAGAGGGTTTTAGCAAGGGGATACAAATTGATATGCTTTGTTTCAGCCCTGTGAGTGATAGTCATATTCCCTGATCCATACCCTACGTAGGCATCTGCTGTGGCTAACCACAACCTCCCCAAGATCAAAGGATGCCCTCCCAAGTTACTTTTAGGTTGAAGAACATAAAATTCGATAGGGTATTCCCAAGAATCCAATGAGATGAGAATATCTTCTAATACCCCCTTTGGATTTACTTTAGACCTATCTACTAATTCTAACATGGTAGGAGTAGGTAGTAAGTCAAAGGATCCTATTTGAGATAAAGTCTCCATGGTCATCACATTGATGGATGCACCTAAATCAATTATAGTGTTTTTTTTATTGGATACCCATTGATAAAGGTGGTAACCACAGGGATTTCGGGATTTGCATATTTTTCAGTAGAAAATCTAGTGGACATAAGACTTGCAAGTTTTCCACCTACTTGAATTGTTGAGGGTTCTTTCTTCTGTCTTTCTAGATTCTTGGTACATAATTCCCTCATTGTTTTGGCAAAAATCAAGATATCCTTAATTGCTTGTAGTAACGAGATTTTAATGCACAAATTTCTTAGTTCAAATACAAGATCAAACTCAGGTTGTTTTATTTTCATTTCCAACCTCTCTGGAAAAGGAGACTAGACCGCATGGGATGAGGAAGGTTCTTGTGATCTTGAAGTAATTTGTTCTGCTAGTTTAGGCATGTTTTCTACTTTAGGTGGTTCCAGAGTGTCTTCCCCTACAACCTCTTCAATTCTTTTAGGTTGAGTCACCACTTTCTAGATCAGAGTTTGATTTCCTACAACGACATAGGAAAATCCTAAAGCAAAGGAACATAAACTTCCTAGAGTGGTTGTGAGGCAATACAATAAGTAGGAAAAGTGGGATAAGTCACCAATCCAATGTTGTGAGCAGATTGCATGGTTTTATTATTGGGTTAAATACTGGTTGAGAAGGAAGTTGTGTGGGACGAGGTTGATTTGTTGGGGCAGACAACTGAAGTTGCTTCTGTTGTGGCTATACCATTTATTGTGACATGGGATGTGGTGGATAAAAGTTATGAGGTGGAAATTTATGTACAACAGGGTAAGAAAATTTCCCCTACCAAGGTTGTTGATGAGGCTAGGGCTGCCAGGGCATTGGAACTTTCCACATCTAATTATGAGCATACGGAAATTGAAAATGTGATTGTGACATACCTGTAGGATATGGTTTCCATGGTCGTTGAGGTTCCATTGCATAAAGTGAATTGACAGCTTCTTGATCTGCTGCACAGGATGCTTTAATCTCAAGAAGAGAGGGACATTGATTAGTAAAATGCTCAGCTTCACAAATTCAGCGTACCTCTATGCTATCAGCAGGGCATTCCCTTAGAGCATGTTTCTTCCTACATTTGGATAAGAATACAACCATGGCTTTTTCCAATTCCTCTTGTTTCTTCTTAGCCTGCAAAACATCCAATTGTGAAGATAAAGTGCTAAAAATATCATTCTTAAAATTTTCAAATAAGTTACCCATTTCAAATTTGGTTATTCTAGCTTGGACAATTGATTTGACAATCCTAGAAGAAGTGTCTCTTGGTCCTCCTCCAACCTTATAATTTCCTCATGAATAATATTTGCATAATTCACACACATCATCATAGCTCAATTTTGATACATCACCTGCTCCCATTAGGTTCAAAACCTCCAGATATTCTGGTTTAATTGCCCTGAGCAAAAGTGTTCTCAAGGTTTCTTTGCTCAGCTGGTTCATCTTGGATATTTGAAGATTATATTGAAATTTTTCCACCAAGTCATCAAGGCTCTCCCCTTCCTTTTGAGTCATACCAAAAATTTCTTCCATGAGGTCCCTAGTTTTACAATAATCTTGGTATTTTTTTAGGAATACTTCATTTCATCTCAGGTTGCAATGGAGTTTGAGCCCAACCCCATAAACCACCTAAGAGCTTCATCCTTTAATGTAGCAGGAAACAACTTCAACTTCTAAGCATTAGAAGAATAGTCGTATCTCTTGCATAATACATCAAATTCGAATAAGAAGGCATTAAGATCTTCACTAGAGACACCATGAAAGTTGGGCAAGTCTAAAGGAGGAATATTTTTCATTTGAGTATCTCCAGTAGTCTCCCTGATAAAAAATTCAAATGTGAATAGTTCCTCTTCAATGTGGCCTCCATTTGTATTACTAGTACCTTCTTCATGAGCCATGTTGATCCAAGAGAAAGTAGGACCTTTATAAACCACATATTCTTCAGAGTCAATGGTCCGAAGTCCAGTTCTTGGATAGGATTGACAAGGAATTACTTCTCAGGTTGATGATTGAGCAGAGATATTGTCTTCCTTGTAAGAGGAGGTTCTAAATGTGCAACAACAGAAGATTTTTGAACAAAAGATTCTGCTATGGAAATATTAGTCTGCTTAGGGTCGAAGACCAAGCTATCTTCAGGGCCACATACCTCCTGTTCGGATTCTTCTTCTTTTGCTGCTTTGTTTCTTATAGACTTCCTTTTTCTTACCAGTTTATTAGTGAATGAAGTGGTGCTCGCACCACCACAAAAGACATTTGTAAATATTGGACCCTATTTATTTATGATGCAAATAAATTTAGAAACTTCTACTTACCATGCATCAGGACATGGCTTTGGCGAATTCTGAACTTTGTAGGTGCATAGGATTTACCCTACATCTTACCAGTTCAACTTCCCCAGTCCTAAAAACCTTACAAAATAGAAATCATACTAAAACATTTTCAGTATAACCCCTTAGCACTTCCCCAACAACGATGCCAAAATGTTGAGTCAAAATTAAATACTAATAATTTACCAACATAAATTATCAACCAAGGGTAAGTAAACTTGTGAGATGTCGTTTAAAATATATGCAGGCTTGACACCTCAAGTGCTTCCTAGTTAAATCAGTCACATATACACATCACTAATGCCTCTTTTCTGCATCGACACTTGGCAGCAAAGGCTATAGAGTGGATTCACCCCCCTCTATAGCTCTAATATTGTTGATATTTATCAGAAAAGATCAAAGATCAAACACACAACCAAAATAAATCAATTTGATAATGGAAAGTTGAAACTGATTAAATAAATCATATAAATCTGAACCATAAATCAATCAATATATGCTGTTGAATCAGAGAAGAGAAAAGTAGTTGTGCAACAACAATATTACTGGATAAACATAATCAAAAGAATATGCTAGTACTACTAATAGAGTTGTGAGTAAGGGGGGCCCTCCATTACTCACAACCCCTTCAATATTAAAAGGGTTTACTCAGTAAAATAGAGAGAACATATAACTTGTATTAATATAGAAAAGATCACAATCTTGTACAATCTGATGCGTTGATCAGCCAACCAACCCACTTACACATATAGTATAATAGTATTTATACAACTTTTCAGGCATATGAGTTGCTTGAATAAGGAAAAAATACTTGTTGAACTATTTACTATTATTACAGGTACAAAAGATCAAAAATAGCTATGCTGAGTCTAATCCATGACTGAAAGCACGGTCAGACTATTTCACTACATTTGATGAAGCTTTTCCTCATGCGGCCAATGAGAAGGAGATTAGATATGTAGGTGGATTTGATGATAAATCTGGAGCAGCCAATAGGACAACGTCCATGTAGGTGGAATTCCCCACAAAATCCATCTCCTCGTTTGTTCTGAGATTAAGTGGAACATAGAAAACTGTCGATTCTGTTGCAGGAAATCTGGATGGCTGCAGGAAATCTGGATGGTTGCAGGAAATTTGCACCTGTAGGAAATCGCGGAGTGTTTGCAGGAAAATGGCAACCTCAAGCTATCTACAGGAAATGGCAGAGCTTCTTTGGATCTGCATAAGACTTCGATTAGTTGATTCGATAATTTCAATAAGGATCAGTTAGCTTAAGGAACTACTTAAGAGTAAGATGAAATGACACTTTTTAAGTTAATTTGCATACCTTAATCACATAGTACCCTTTTGGCCAAAATCTAGATAATATGGTCAAAATAGGTATAGCTAGGGGTCAAATAGAGTTCGAAAATGGGAAAACAAGGTCTTGGAAGGCTGTCAAAATTGAGAAAAATTGGGACTCAAAAAATAATGAAAAAAGGGATGCAACCTGATCCATTGGATTATCTCTTCTAGCTAAAATGTAGTGATATCGACAATCAATGTCATGAATATATGATTAAGGGAAACCTCAGGCATATCTTTCTCATCATGGTCCCTCTCAATGATGCCACGCTTCATGGTTACCCTAAAGTCATGATGGGAAGGAAAATGGGATTGATGATGTGGAAAGACACAAGAAGCAAGTTGTTCAATATGATGATCAGTTTTGGAAGGGGGAAACACTGTCCTCGTTATTCTCAAAGCATGGCTGGGAAAAGTGATATGCCTAATGAGTTGCTTTTTGTTAAGATCACACTCAGGAGGGGGAGGAGGCTCCTCATTATCAATGACTGTATGAAGAGGGATGAGGCAAGGGTCCACAAATGACCTAAATATATCCTCAATATCATAAGGAGGGCATGGAGAAATGAGTCCCCTACTAATATCATCATTGGCACCATAAATTGAACCTTTGTTTAAGGAACATCCAATCACCTCCTATTGAGAAATCAATAGGGCTACAAAAAAAGTGATTTCTCTTAGACTTGATAACTGCTTGTGAAGTTATTTTACTTTTATTAATATTAGCTTCTTCTTTTCTTATTATTATGTTGTTCTTACCATCAAACAACTACCAAAACAAGAAGATAAATAAAACACAAGGACACAAGATGTAGGCTATAAGCGAGGCCCGAAACCTCTCCTCTTGAGAGGAAAACCCACAAATATCTTCTCTTCTTATAGATCCTTCAAATAACGAATTCCATGACCTCTATACCAAGACCAATTCAAACCTCCTTGATGATGTGCTTCTTTTAACCAAGTCAAACCAAGGCAAATCTCTTCCAGCTGCATAACTTCGACCCCCAGCTATAGATTTTTTCCCCCTTGCAACCAACTACTTATTTGCACGTGTGGGTGAATTAGGGCTTCTAGAGCTTCTTCCTTCCTTTCCTTGCACTGCTTATTCTTCTATGCCTTGTGAGAGATCAATTTGCATCTTTTTCCTTATACTTTGACCCTCCTTGACTTCTTGAGAACTTCAACCTAGTAGTTGCAAAACCCTAGCCTTTCTTTTGCATGTGTCAGATGTAGAGAGAGAGAGATCGAAATTCTTCCTTCATCCTTCATTTACTTCGCTTGATAGATTAGTGAATTAGTGAGTGAGTCCATAGGAGGTCTAATTATCTCTTATATATAGGCTTCTAAGGAGGATGAGATGCCCTAATTAGACCAAATTCTTTGCTGCCAAGACGACTTGGTCTTGGAAGGGTATTTTGACTCTTTGACTCAAAAATAGTTCTTTTGACTCTTTTGGCTTAAAAATAATTCTTTTGACATGTTACAAGATTCCCAATGGGTTCTTTTACATATGACAATGACTCTTTGACTTCTTGACTCAACGAAAAAACCTAGAAGCACTCAATGGGTGCTTTGACCTAAAATAAAATGACCTTGAGCATGAAACCCATGCTACAAAAAATAACAATAATAATTTTTTTTTCATTTTACAATATACACGAAGCAAGAGCACATATGAAGACCAAACCTAGTTACATATCTCAACACTCCCTCTTAACTAGGAAGGTATTAATAATGGTACATGGAAATTCTCAAACTGAATAGATCTCATGAGAAGAGTTGGATTAGTAAGCCATCTCGTAAGCTATTATTTCAACTTATTTAATTGCATCTCATCATACCAACCAACATTCTCACATAGCAAGGCATTGACTAACAACTCTATCTCTCCACAAGATTAGAGAACAATGTTGGCAAGACAATGACTTATAGACACTATCATGATTGTATCTTATGGCACATATCCCATCTGGATGTTCACAAGGTATGTCCTTCTAGGACCATCCCTGTCTTGGATTAACACATCCTCAACGAATTTCCTCTTCAACTACTCTTACCTGTTGGATTCCCTACCTCATCCTCAAAGAGTATCAAAAAACATATTCTTACTCAATCCTCCATTATTTCATAAAGTGAAGACAAGACAATGTTTCTATCTCTCCCTCTTAGTTAGGGAGGAGATGTCAACCAATCCAAGATTTTTTCTCAAATACACAAGCTTCTTATTAGGAAGAGACTTTGTCAAAATATAATCTAAATGCTGATTGGTGGAGATATATTGTAGTTGCGACACCCCATCTTGCACTAATTTTTGTATGTAATGATACTTCTTGTTTATGTCCTTCGTATTTCCATGGTTTATCAGGTCTTCAGATAACCTGATGCAACTAGCGTTGTCACAATGTATAATAGTAGGGTCCATCGGTCCTTCAAATAGATTGGATAACAACTTCTTAAACTAGACATAAATTCACTTATTGCAATGTATTCAACTTCAACACTAAAATAAATTGATTCTTGCTTTTTACTCATCCATGAGATCATAGAGGATCCTAAGCTAAAACATCCTTCTGTAGTTCTTCTTCCATATGTCTCATTGCCTCCCAATCATAATCTGTATATCCTATCAATTGGATATCATTCTTTCTACCATAATTCAGGTAGTAATGTATTGTTCCTTGCATATATCCCAATATATGATTATATGCAATCCAATGGTCATGTCTAGGCTCTATGTGAAACTTACTGAGAATATTCACTGCAAAGCAAATGTCTGGTTGAGTGTTCACAAGATACATCAAAGAGCCAACCAATTGTCTATAACTTGTAGGATCTGTTAGTGTCAGTCTTTCCAGCCTTCCTCCAGTGATCAAATATGCTCTTATAAAGTGGTCTCAGAGTGTCTAGGTCAAATTTTGTCATTTCAAAGAGTTTTCAAGCAAAATTTGGTCACTAGGCATTAGGTCCAGGGTTTGCTTTCACTCCTTTCAAAATTTCCCAAACGCAAATCTATGTCACTATTCAGCTGAGTCTATCATCATTCATAGGGTTTTCATTATCATGTCAGTGTCTAATGAATCATTTTACATCTTTTTCATGCTTCAGTTGCACCTAGGCAAGGTCATTTCCCTCTCCTAGGGTTTTGAAGGCAATTTCTCTTGGATTGTCAAATCACTGGCAAAACTTGTTTCCTGATGTTCATACACCTTCCCCTATCCTTAAAGTACCTTATCAAACACTTCCCATCCCTTATATCCGCCAAATTCCTTATTTTTACACAAACCCTAGTTTCTAGCTACAAGCTGGCAATTTTCTAGGTTGGGCCTGTGTTTTGCCCTTTTGGACCCCTTCCCCTCACTCAATCTCTGAGATTCCACTTTCCCTTGCTTCCTAACATCCCTCCCTACTTCCAAAAATTTCCCCAAGAATTTAGAAGCCCCCTATTCCCTTCATTTCGTTCCATTTCGACAAAATTCCTTGTTTCACACATCGGGACAAGTCACACTCAAATGATGTTCCAGAGCAATAAAAGATGAATTTTGGAAAACTGAGAGAGGTTTTTTCCCACAACATGCCAAGGAAGAACATTCTCCTTCACTTTTTTCACAGGTGTCATGGTTTTAAAGAAATGTCAAAAATACCGGCGAGAACGAAGGTGCTCCAAGGACGGTTGGCCAAAGCACAAAAACGAAGGAAAACGCCCGATCCACTCCAAATTTTGGCCAAAGCCTCTTTGACTGAGCATGGTACATGATTGGGGACTCCCAGCCCAAATTTCAAGAAATTTGGAGAAAATTTTGTCATTTGTGAATTTTTTATGCCAAACACATGTTTTCTCCATTAACGAGTCTCACCCCCTGCGCGACCCTTCATCATGGCAACTCCATTTTGAAAAAACTCAGCATTTCTAGATTTTTCATGAGAAGTTACATATGCTCATCAATGGACTTGAGATTTTATGAAGTTTTAGGACTCCAAAAAGTCAAAAAACAAGCAAAAAATGACTTTCTGCCACATTTTTGAGTTGCAGAAAGCAGTCTTGGGAGATTGCAATTTTGGAGGGGCAAATGACCACCAAATTCAGAAATGCCAGTTGGGTTGGAAAGTAGACTCACAGAACTTTCCAACAAGCCTACTCTTGCTCAATTTGGACACCTGGAAGTGCCCCAAATGTGGTCCCAAAGGCGCGCGACCCGTCAGCCAAAGGCACGCGACCCATCAGGCAAACTTCTCCAGATTTCAGTGTACAGCTCAGAAAAACGCAGTTTGACCCTGTTTGACTTTTTGGGATGGATTATTAGGCTCTTTGATGTAATTATTACTTTTATGACACTTTTACTCTTATGTACCTCTTCTAGAAGATTCATTCATGAAAAAGGTGAAAATTAAATGAATGAATTGGTTTCCTAGCTTATAGAGGCAAGTTGTTTTGACTACCTAGTTTGTAGTGCTTAGTTTAGAAGTGGTTGAAACAGTTCCTAGGATAGTGAGCTCGACCCATGGAGGTAGGGAAAGAGGTTAGATGATCTATATTATGTACTTTCTTGCTCATTTTCATGGTTGGACTCTTGAAGGAGAAGTTATTATTGTATTATTTCACTGTATCTCTGCAATTTTTGGCTAAGGAAGACCAGGGTTTTGCAGTCCTCTTTGGGATTCTTGTGGACTCATGTGTTGATGGTGTGTTTATCAATGTTCTTGTAAGCTTGTTATGTGATTCATTTCCTTTCTTTTACTTATGCACATTAAACAAATAAAGTGTTAAAGTAAGAATTCATGCTTGCCATGCTCTGCTTTTAAGTTTGTTTAATTTCAATGTTTTCTTCTGTCTAAAGAGAATTCAAAGTTATTGTTTGCTCTCTTTAGCTCTTCATCTTTCATCCCTAACCATCCACCTCAGTTAAAGGCATCAACACTGTCTCCTACCTCACCCCAAGGAACCCCCTGTAAAAGCTGTGTCCAATCCCTGCACCCAAAATTGCCCTCTCCTCAATTTGCCACCAAAAAACCCTAAAAACCCCAAATCAACCCTTTTGATCAGTTTACTAGCCTAATATCAGTGTTACCTTATTGGTCATCTCATATATTGAATATTTTACCGAGATAGACTGGAGAGAGCCTTCTCCTGCCCCGTAGGGCTAGCTACGAGGCTAAATGGTTTGATGTTGCCTTGAGGTTTACCTTTCTCAGCCTGAGGTGAAATTTCAAGCGCTAACATATTGGCGACCATACTGGGGAGAACAAACTTGTCTGTTGATTGATGTGTTTGTTTCATAAGTCTTAGACGAAGCCTGAAGTTATGCTAGGTAGCCTTCGAAACGCTTTTTCTTTGCATTAGCGGAAGTAGATAAACGTTGCTTCAGTCAATCTCCGTGAGCTTGTGAATACAACACTTCATTCGCATTTTACCCCAGTACATGTATTAAGTTCAGATATGATTGTTGATAGTGAACAACGATCAGACACTTGAAAGTCTGAAATCATTCACTTGGCGACTCTAAATCATTTTCAAGATTAGATCCAAAGACTCCACTGGAGGATGATCCCGACCAGCAGAAACATGAAAGGACAACATGAACATATCAGATATTCAGGTTGGAATTGCATCCAAGACATTTTTTTCTTTGTCATAAATTATTTCTTCTCTTTTCCCAAGAATGTCAAGAAGGCTTTGCAAAGTATATTGTATTTGAGAAGAGATCCTCAGCCTGCAGTTGATTCTTTCCCTTTGAAGATTGTGAATACCAAAGATTTTCATGCCTTTGAGCTTGATCAAGATCCTTTTTCCGAATTTTGTGATGACCATCTTCAAATTGATGAATCTCAAGAGACCAAGACTGATTCTATACCTGCTGTACATACCCCTACACCTTGTAAAATTCTAGATCGGTATAAACCTCTTGTTTTACCTTCTGTTCTCCATGCTTTCCCCAAAAACTATGATCTATACTTGCCGAGGTTTGATGGTGAATGTAAGAATGTCAACGCTGAGCAACATGTGCAGAATTTTGAGAATTTTCTAGATCTTTTTGAAGTTGATGATGAAGATGTTAGTATAAGGCTTTTTGCTCTTTCTTTGCAAGCCAAAGTGAAGAGTTGGTTCAAAACCCTGCCTGATGCAAGCATTTCAGATTTCCAGCAGTTTGTCAAAGTTTTTCTCGATAGGTGGATGATCGGGCAGAACCTTTTCTTGATTGTAGAAGAGTATAACCAGCTGAAAAGAATGCCAGGGGAGACAGTACAACAGTTTTCAGCCAGATTTAACCAAGTTTATTATTCGATGCTAGTGGATATAAGGCCTTCTCCTAGATCTGCTCTCTTGCACTATCCGGGTGCCTTTGATACGTAGATGGAGTTTCAGCTGAGAGAAAGGGATATTGCAACACTTCACGAGATGCAAAACAATGCAGTAAATGTAGAGGCGCATCTGCTGATCCGAAGGGCAAGGTTGAAAGAAGAGGAGATGAAAAACATAGATCCGGCCGAATCAACATCTTTAGAGGTGAAGCTTGCCATTCTGGTAAGTGCAGTGGAAAAGATGATGGACAAGATCAACACAAGGAATGATTATGATGTTCATGGCTCGCTGATTGAAGAAGAACAAGTTGTTGATCCAAAACATTTTGTTTCTTATCTTAGTTGTCATAGATCTGATAATGATTGTTTTGTAGATCACCTTGGCGAAGAAAGAACTGTTGGTATGACTTGCATGCTTGATGATATGTTTTATACTGATGATTTGCCTCAGTTTGATCAGTATGATGATGATTATGTTCTCCAAACAAAAGCTAATCTTACAGACAAATCAACAGCTAGTTTGTGGGAGGAAGAGGTTCACTTACAACAGCTCGAGTACAATGATCAAATGATGCATATCAGCTATGACAATGATGAGGAAAGTGCAGCAAATTTTGAAGTAAGTGAAGGATCTTTGCCTTTTTGTTTTGATTCGTTTCAGTTCATCAGAGATAACTACCATGCAATCAAAAATCAAATGTCAACAAGTCTTGATTTGAATCATATAAAGAGCAATGAGAACCTTGTTCAAGACTTATCATATTCAGATTTGCAACCCCCGAAAGCCATTGATTATCAAATTGCAGATGAATACTTGGAAGTGCACACACATGATTTAATGGTTCAAGGTGACTCCGTACCATTCTGTTTTGAATCATTTCAGTTTTTGAAGGGTAGATTGCATAGTAGATCTTCAAATGAACAACCTATAACAAATCAGCAATCTCTCAGTGTTAATGTTGAGGATGAGACAGATAACGAAATTCTTGAGCAACCTGTAGCATCAGATTTGCAGCCACCAAATGAACTTGAAGGGCAGATTACAGATGAAGGTATGGCAGCCAAAATACATGATTTGATGATGCAGGAAGATTCTATGCCCTTTTGTTTCGAAGCATTTCAGTTTATAAGGCATAATCTTCGTAAAATCTCTCAAGAAAAAGATGAACAGCTAGAAGGATGTCATACATTTTCAATGGATACATTACAACAGTCTTTTCAAGTTTTTCATGATCCAATAGCTGATGTTTTGGATGAGGTTTGCAGTCAAAGTCTTTCTCCATTGACCACATGTGAGCTTGAAACATGTGCTGATATGAATTTGATCCGGCAGTCAGTTTCTTTGTCATTTTCAGCAGAGGTCTCGTCACAAGGCTCAGATCACAATTTGCATTCATGGTATGAGGAAACGAGAAGTAATCCATTGGATGAGCTAAGTTCCAGTGTGCTTGAATTTCAAGATCCTTATGCAATGTTTTTGGAGGTGGATAGAGAAGCCATATCATTCAATGGATCTGTTTCTAAGTTGTCATGGGAGTTGCCTTTCAGTAGTTCTCTCTTGTTGTTCATAAGCGAGAACTTGTGGAGAATTCAACCAGCAGACAGAATACTTACTTGGTTGCATTGGTTGTTTCATTTCACTTGATCAGGTGATGAATAAAACTGTTAGAGTAGGTTTTGATGAATAAGCTCCCCTTTGAGCATCATTTTCAGTTTATCGGTCGTGTTTAAGTGTTGAGTCAGTTTTTAGTTGAGCGAGAGTCAATTTATGTTGTCAAGTCATCAGTTTTTAGTCATGCATTTCAGTTTGAGTTTTTGACTCCATTGCCCAATGGTTGGAAAACACTGGTCTGCTCTCCCAGAGGTCTGAGGTTCTTGGTACCTCCAAGGAGCTACCATCCCCATTGGAGCCAATGTTAGTTTCAGTCTTTCCAGCCTTCCTCCAGTGATCAAATATGCTCTTACAAAGTGGTCTCAGAGTGTCCAGGTCAAATTTTGTCATTTCAAAGAGTTTTCAAGCAAAATTTGGTCACTAGGCATTAGGTCTAGGGTTTGCTTTCACTCCTTTCAAAATTTCCCAAACGCCAATCTATGTCACTATTCAGCTAAGTCTATCATCATTCATAGGGTTTTCATTATCATGTCAGTGTCTAATGAGTCATTTTACATCTTGTTCATGCTTCAGTTGCACCTAGGCAAGGTCATTTCCCTCTCCTAGGGTTTTGAAAGCAATTTCTCTTGGATGGTCAAATCACCAAAAACACTTGTTTCCTGATGTTCATACACCTTCCCCTATCCTTAAAGTACCTTATCAAACACTTCCCATCCCTTAGATCCGCCAAATTCCTCATTTTTGCACAAACCCTAGTTTCTAGCTACAAGCTGACAATTTTCTAGGTTGGGCCTGTGTTTTGCCCTTTTGGACCCCTTCCCCTCACTCAATCTCTGAGATTCCACTTTCCCCTGCTTCCTAACATCCCTCCCTACTTCCAAAAATTTCCCCAAGAATTTAGAAGCCCCCTATTCCCTTCATTTCGCTCCATTTCGACAAAATTCCTTGTTTCACACATCGGGACAAGTCGCACTCAAATGATGTTCCAGAGCAATAAAAGATGAATTTTGGAAAACTGAGAGAGGTTTTTGTCCAAAACATGCCATGGAAGAAAAACCTCATTCACTTTTTGCACAGGTGTCATGGTTTTAAAGAAATGTCAAAAATACCGGCGAGAACGAAGGTGCTCCAAGGACGGTTGGCCAAAGCACAAAAACGAAGGAAAACGCCCGATCCACTCCAAATTTTGGCCAAACCCTCTTTGAATGAGCATGGTACTTGATTGGGGACTCCCAGCCCAAATTTTAAGAAATTTGGAGAAAATTTTGTCATTTGTGAATTTTTTATGCCAAACACAGGTTTTCTCCATTAACGGGTCTCACCCCCCGCGCGACCCTTCATCATGGCAACTCCATTTTGCAAAAACTCAGCATTTCCAGATTTTTCATGAGAAGTTACATATGCTCATCAATGGACTTGAGATTTTATGAAGTTTTAGGCTTCTAGAAAGTCAAA
Source organism: Pinus tabuliformis (assembly GCA_031772625.1). Taxonomy (NCBI): domain Eukaryota; kingdom Viridiplantae; phylum Streptophyta; class Pinopsida; order Pinales; family Pinaceae; genus Pinus; species Pinus tabuliformis. The sequence continues at coordinate 1,127,968,523 of CM062816.1, read as the reverse complement.
AAACAAGCAAAAAATGACTTTCTGCCACATTTTTGAGTTGCAGAAAACAGTCTTGGGAGATTGCAATTTTGGAGGGGAAAATGACCACCAAATTCAGAAATTCCAGTTGGGTTGGAAAGTATACTCATAGAACTTTTGAACAAGCCTACTCTTGCTCAATTTGGACACCTAGAAGTGCCCCAAATGTGGTCCCAAAGGCGCGCGACCCGTCAGGCAAATTTCTCCAAATTTCAGTGTACAGCTCAGAAAAACGCAGTTTGACCCTGTTTGACTTTTTGGGGTGGATTATTAGGCTATTTGATGTAATTATTGTACTTTTATGACAATTTTACTCTTATGTACCTCTTCTAGAAGATTCATTCATGAAAAAGGTGAAAATTAAATGAATGAATTGGTTTCCTAGCTTATAGAGGCAAGTTGTTTTGACTACCTAGTTTGTAGTGCTTAGTTTAGAAGTGGTTGAAACAGCTCCTAGGATAGTGAGTTCGACCCATGGAGGTAGGGAAAGAGGTTAGATGATCTATATTATGTACTTTCTTGCTCATTTTCATGGTTGAACTCTTGAGGGAGAAGCTATTATTGTATTATTTCACTGTATCTCTGCAATTTTTGGCTAAGGAAGACCAGGGTTTTGCAGTCCTCTTTGGGATTCTTGTGGACTCATGTGTTGATGGTGTGTTTCTCAATGTTCTTGTAAGCTTGTTATGTGATTCATTTCCTTTCTTTTACTTCTGCACATTAAACAAATGAAGTGTTAAAGTAAGAATTCATGCTTGCCATGCTTTGCTTTTAAGTTTGTTTAATTTCAATGTTTTCTTCTGTCTAAAGAGAATTCAAAGTTATTGTTTTCTCTCTTTAGCTCTTCATCTTTCATCCCTGACCATCCACCTCAGTTAAAGGCATCAACACTGTCTCCTACCTCGCCCCAAGGAACCCCCTGCAGAAGCTGTGTCCAATCCCTGCACCCAAAATTTCCCTCTCCTCAATTTGCCACCAAAAAACCCTAAAAACCCCAAATCAACCCTTTTGATCATTTTACTAGCCTAATATCAGTGTTACCTTATTGGTCATCTTATCTATTGAATATTTTACCGAGATAGACCGGAGAGAGCCTTCTCCTGCCCCGTAGGGCTAGCTACGAGGCTAAATGGTTTGATGTTGCCTTGAGGTTTACCTTTCTCAGCCTGAGGTGAAATTTCAAGCGCTAATAGGATCCACAAGGATTGAATAAAAAATTCTTAACCTCTTCAAATTTGTGGCTGTGGGGGTTGTCATTGGTTTGTAGTTCATCATGCCAAATATTAACAACATCTTAATCACATACTTTCCTTAACCTAGATATATTTCACCATGTCTCTTCCAAAATTCCAACGCCAAGTAATAGTGCATCACCCTAGATCCTTCATATCGAATTCTACTACCAATTGTCTCTTGCATTCTTGAATATGACCTTCCACACCTGTTATGAGAAGATCATCCACATTTAGAAGAATTATCGCTGGTTCATCATTCACTATCTTGATATAAATTTTTGGATCCACATAACTCTTTGAAAAACTCAATATTTGTAGACATGTGTCCATCCTAACATGCCAAGCCCTTGGGGCTTGCTTAAGGCCATAAAGTGCCTTCTTCAACCTACAGACATGAGTTTCTCTATCATGTACTTCAAATCCCAAGGGTTTTTTGACATACTCTTCATCAATGGTACCATTCAAGAATGTTGTTTTGACATCAATTTGATGGATGTTCCATACCATAGGTGTTGCCAAAGAGACTAATGATCTTATAGTTGTGTATCTAAATGTAGGTGCAAATGTCTCTTCATAATCAATACCTTCTTATTGAGAGAAAAATCTAGCCACAAACATTTCTTTTAACTTTTCAATTCTTCCATATGCTACATGATTAATCTTGTAGAGCCATTTGGAAGTTACCACATATTTGTCATTCGGCCTAGGAACAATTTCCAAAACTCCATTTTTCATTATTGATTGATTTTCTTCATTCATAACATCTTTCCATTCTTGATGATTGACAACTTCTTCAAAGGTGGTTGGTTCTAATTCAATTAAATTTTTCATATGGGTTGCATACCCTGAATACCTTTTAGGCCTCTTGCTTTCCCTGAATGTACCTTTAGATGCAACATGTCCTTCTACTTCTTGAAGAGAATATTTTAACCAAATTGGTATTTTCTAACTTTTAAAGATTATGACTTGTTGCATGGGTTCACTGGGACCTTCTTCTTCATTATTGGAATCTTATTTTTCTTCCCTTGGACATTCTTCAAATATATGTGGTTCTTCATCATCAAAATCGGTCGAGAGATCTTTGGACTTCTTATATGCAATGCTTTCATCAAAGATCACATCTGAGCTTACTTCAATTTAGTGCCCCTCCTTTATGTAGATCCTATATGCCTTTGAAGAGTTATTATAGCTAACAAATATTCCCTTCAAGCTTGTAGGATCTAATTTCTTTCTTTTATCTTTTGGAATGTGAATGTAGTCAAGGAAACCAAATATTTGGAGATGATCTACACATGGTCTCTTTCTAGTAAATGCTTCTTCAAAAGTCATGTTGTCAAGTGATTTGTGAGGACTTCAATTTTAAATATATATAGCTATTTTGGATGCCTCACCCCACATAAATTGAGGTAAGTCTTGATCATGTAAAATTTCTCTAACACTTTCTTCAATTGTACAATTCTTCCTTTCTACTACTCCATTTTGTTCTGGATTATATGGAACTATCAACCCCCTCTTAATTCCAACCTCCTTATAGAAAGATATGAGTTCCTTTGATGTATATTCTCCTCCATTGTCAGATCTTAGAACTTTTATCTTTCTTCCTGTAAGATTCTCTACTTTTGCTTTGAATTCTTGAAAATTTTCAAATACTTCATCCTTGGACTTAAGTAAATAAATCCAAGTCTTCCTTGAGTGATCATCAATGAAATTCACATAGACATAAGACCAAAGACATCAAAGTGAATGAGATCCAAGATTTCTTTATATCTTGAAACGCTGCTTCCAGATGGTTTCTTTACATTTTTCTCTAATGCACATCCCTTACAAATTCCTTCATGATCCTCCTTTAGCTCATGGATTCCATTCACCATTGTGTTTAGAGTTGGTAATGTTAATTTTCACATTGCATTATATTGTTTCAATTAATTTGAGCTCAATTCAATTCTTCAATTAGAAATCTTTTCAATAACAATTAATCTTTTCAATCATCAACAATAATTCGGGATAGAATAGTAAATGCAATGACAAAGGAGGCAATCAACACATCTACAAGAGACACCATGTTTGGTCAAAGACTAGGGAAAAACCCCACAAGGGGGAAAACCCTTTGAAAATTCTTCTTCTATTATATTTTCATAAAATGTTCAGTAGAGAGTAAAATGAGCCCAATACAAAATCATCCAGCAAAATTAACCCAAAAATATTCAAAAATATGTTCCCAGCACCAATGTATATCATAGACAACTTTTCTTGTTGTGGTCAACCGCGTTCAGATGTAAAAATTTAGCTCTAGAGCCCAACTGCATAGAGAAAGAGATGTGCATGTGATTGAGACCTTCCAACTGCATCCTTGAGCTTGCTAGCATGCGATTATAGCTGAAAATTTCCTTTTATGATCTTGTGGTTGTTACCCAAAACCCTAGAACACATGCGAGCTTCAAACCTTGTATTTTCAGACTTGACCCAACCTCAGACCTATGAAAACCAATCAATGAAGAAGAGAAGAATATTATTCTTGGTGATGTGCAAATGAGCTTGAGGTCACTAGAATGTATAGGCTCCCAAGGGTGACCAATTTCCTGTTAGGGACGACTTGTCCAAATGTGCATATGTAGGATTTTCTTCATAAGTAAACTTTCCCTTGTCCAAATTGAGCGCTTCAATAGTCAAAATTGGTCATCTCATTGAGATTCCAAATTAACACTCCCTCTCAGCTAGGAATAAATTCCAACTGCATCATGTCATGTGTATCCTATCATCATATCGTGTCACATCTCCTCCCAACTCTATTTTCTGAAACATTCTTGAATATAAAGAAGAAGAATCATCGAGGAGAATTAGCTACCACCCTATATAATGTTTGAGAGCATATATCAATACAAAACAATATCAGGGAGCACATCTCAACCTAAAACTACGTCGGGGATCACATCTCAACTCGAAATCTCATGGGGGAGAAAAATATCTTCAACTCCATATCGAACAATATGTGATATAGGGGAGAACATCTAAAACAATCCTATTTCCCACTGATCATTCCAACAATGACCCTCAAATGTCATGTGGTAGAACACCTACATCATAATCAACTTGGGTTGTACACCCCCAAGTACACACAACCCATTTTCCAAACGGGGAGTGGTAATCCCAACAAGCCCAACTTGTGGGTATGATGCCAAATGGGCTATAATCTCCAAAGACCAATATAAGGGAGGAAAATCTCTAACTATATGGGTAACATATGGGGGGAAACATATATGACCATATTGCCAAGTGATCCCTCAAGCACAGGAGCCCTCCATCTCAATCCCTCACCCTAGGAGCTCAGACAGGTGGGAAGTGTTGACTTCGTGTTCTCGATCAGTGATTCCACTTATCAGGAGGGGTCACATCCATCAATTCAAACTTCTCTCTGAAGACCAAAAACATATCTTTCAGCAAAGCCTTTGTGAGGATATCTGCAATCTGCTCAGCTGTTGATATATGATGGAGTGTAATGACTCCTCTCTGCACCATGCATGAATGTAATGATATCAAATCTCTATGTGCTTGGACTTGTCATGAAATATTGGACTCTCTTCTAGATAGATCCAACTCTTTTTGTCGTAATATATCATTGTAGTGTCTAGGAACTGCTCAAGTAACTCTCCAAAGAGCTTACTCAACCAAACTGCTTTGCAGCTAGCCATGCTAGCAACAATGTACTCTGCATCACCGATACTCAATGCTACAAATTTCTACGTCTTTCTCATCCAAGATATCATGGCATATCCAAGACTAGAACAATATCCACATGCTCTTCTTGTTGACAACGTTTCTTGCATAGTCAACATCGGTATATCCATGAAGTTGAACATGTCTAGTAGTATATCTCATACCAAGGGTGAGTCCCATGAAAATATCTCAAAATTTGTTTTGTAGCAATCCAATGTGCATGGAGTGGCTCGGTCATGAATTGAATCAACATGTTCACTCCATAACATATGTCCGGATGGGTGTTCACTAATAACATCAGAGCCCCAATCAACTGTCTATACTCGAATGAATTTGCCTAATCAAGTCCTGCAACTTCTCCACGTAGCTTCTTGAAATTCATTTCCATCGATGTGGGCATGGACTTGCATTCTGTCATTCCAAATCTTTCCAACGACTTCATGACACATTTTCCTTGTGAAAGGAAAATCTCACTGGGCCTTTTCCACACCTCAAGGCTTAGAAAATAGTGCATGAGTTGAAGGTCCTTCATCTTGAATTCAAAGGTTATCTCCCTCTTACAATCGATCATTAGGGGCTCAATACATGCCAAGAATATATTATCACCATATAAAACCAAAATCAACAACATACCTTGGACTACCTTGAAGTAGAGCTTGGGATTAACATTGCTTCTTGTGAATCCCAACTTCACCAAATAACTATCTATGGGGGAATACCATGCTCTCTGGGCTTGCTTCAACAAATAAAATTCCTTCTTCAACATGAAAACATGTGTCTTTCGATCCTATACTTCAAATCCTTGTGGTTGCTCAACGTACACTTCTTCCTATAACATGCCATTGAGGATTGTTGTCTTTACATCCATCTGATGTAGGGTCCATCCTTGACTTGTGGCTAGAGAAACTATCAAATGAATGGTTGTATATTGAGACACAAGTGAAAATATGTCACCATAATATTCTCCCTCTTTTTGGGAGAATCCTTGGGCCACAAACCTTGCTTTATTTTTCTCAATGCTACCATCAACTATATGTTTTATATTGAATAACCACTTTGAAGTCATCACATATTTCCCCTTCAGTCTCGTCACAACATCCCATACATCATTCTTCGTAATCGATTCATATTCTTCAGCCATAACATCCTTCTAAACTTGTCCTTTCATGACTTCTTCAAAGGTGGGAGGTTCGGCTTGAATCATATTTCTCATGGCTGCAAAATATCCTTGGTATCTACATGGCTTCTTCCTTTCTCTAAATGATCTTCGAACAAGAACTTATCTCTCATCATCCTATAATTTGTTATGCAGCCAAAGTGGCCTCTTCCTGGCAAGAGCATCACTTAGAGGAGGATATAAAGGATCCATGGGCTCCATGAGATCATCCACAGTGTCTGTCTCATATTGAGGCATGGAAGGACCATCTAAAATATCCATATCATCATTCTTCTTCTTAGGAGGAGGAGGCAGAGGAAGGGCCCTTGCTTTCCCAAGGGAAGCATATTCATCGAGCGTTACATCCCTGCTAATTTCAACCTTCCTTTGATTAAGAATATATATTCTAAAAGCTTTAGAATTCTCACAATACCCAACAAATGTACCTTTTCTTCCTGTGGCTTCTAGCTCATTTCTTTTGTTTGTTGGCACATGAAAATATAAATGGCAACCAAAGATACATAGATGGCCAACATCGAGCTTGACACCCGTGAACACTTATTCAGGGGTCTTGTTGTCTAATTCTTAATGGGGAACCCTATTTTGAACATATAAAACAACATTCATTTCTTCTCCCCAAAGGAACTTCAATAACTTTTGATCATGGTGCATGGCATGAGAAACTTCTACAACAGAACTATTCTTTTTTTAGCTACTCCATTTTTTTTGGGAGTATAGGGAACAATCGTTTCTTTCTTTATACCTTCCTTCTTGAAATAATCAATAAACTCATTTGAAATGTATTCTCCACCATTGTCATACCTGAATATCTTGGTTTTCTTCCCTGTTTGATTTTCGACCAATGCTTTGAACTCCTTGAACATTTCGAAGGCTTCATCATTGTGCTTCAAATAATATGTCCACATATTTATTTAAAAGTCACCATTGAAGGTGATGTAGTAAATATGGCCACCAATAGAATGTATGGAAATTGGACCACATATGTGGGAATGAATGAGATGGAGGGTGTCATTTGTCTTGTTCTCATGGTGGGCGTCAGTATTGCAACAAGAATACTGCAACTTCTGGGCTACAAACTTTACATTTATCAACCCGGTAGTTTGTAACAAACTTGGAAGCGTCGGTGCTATATGCACAAGTACTAGCTCTCACTGCAGGTTGTCACTTGGTCAGCTGACGCGAGATCACTAGGAGCTCAAGCCAACTTCTATAGATTTTAGAAGAAGCTTTATGTGTGATGAAAGGAAAGAAAGATTACTCTATAGATGCTATTCTAACTGCAGAAAGGAGAAAGACTGGAATGTAAAGCAAAACCTAGTAAATCCTAATTAACAAGCTAATTCTACTTTTGCCAAAAACACTATGAAAACCATGAAAGAAATGCCATTACCTACTCAAAGAAGTAAACAACATCTAACCATGCTATTTCTGGAAGTAAATAAGCAAAAAACATATTTTTGGATTTTTATGTGTTTTTATGTGAATTTAACATGCATCGAATTTATTGTGTGTGAGTGTGGCAGCGAACAGGTGGCGTTAAAGGACAGTTTTGGAGCTTGGGAGGATGTAGGATGGTGTGGATGGGTCCTAGGAGGTCTTAGGTGGCCTTCTGGAGTATTTTATCACATTAGGCCTTCAAAAGGAAGCCTACAGGAAAAAATACAGGACACAGGAAAACTACAGGAGGAAAACAAGGAAACTACAGGAGGCCTACATGAGGAGGCCGAGAGCAATTTTCGCTGTTTTGAGGGTGTGAGAGTGGGTGGAAAAGGTGGATGAAGATTGGAATGAGGTGTTAGGGTGCCTAAGGTCTACCTTGAATCACCAAGAGAGAGAAAGATGATTGGGTTTGCTCAAGGAGAGAGGAAGAAGTTCTATGAAAAATGAAGGAAACTAGGGCAGAATTGAGGTGAGGTTTTGGAGACCTATAGGGCATGGATTAGATGGAGAGTTTGATTGCTGGTAATCTGGACTACTGCTGGAAGAGATCTGTTGCAGAGAAACTGACAGTCAACCAAGAAAATCAAGCAACCAATGAAATGAGTGCATCTTAGGAAAAACAGAGTTTTGCATTAAAAAGGAGTATTGAAAATCAGGAAGTGAACATGATAGAGAATATCTAAAGAAAAACAAAACTGGACTATCAACCTACCAGAGAGCTACAAACACTAGAAGTCCTAGGAATGAGGAAAATATGTGTTTTTGGGGCAGCAAGAGAGTCTTTGCCTCAAATCATGGTCCCAGAGGGAGGAAGAAAGGCCAAGGCACTGTTGCTAGCCTTTTGAATCTTCTTTGATCACTTCTTAACCTACTACAGAAAGCACAAATGGAAGCAAGATACTAATTCATCAAAAGCAACCTATTCTTAACCATAAGAGAAATACATCTAATAGCAACTTAATCTACAAGCTGAAGTAAAGCATACAAATACAAGTAAAGAGAAGCTTGGCTACTTGAATTGGGCCCTAACCCAAGAGCTTCAACCCTCTGAGGTAACTCAATGCTAGCTCAAAAATGATTCCATCTTCATTATCAAAAAATAGCAAGATTACATAAAACTGTCATAAAATAGTAAGCTCGAAATTTGAGCAGAGTTTACACAAGAAAAAAAAAAATTGACTCTAGTGAGACCCTAGGCCTCTCTACTTATACATCTGAAGCTACCAACAACTTCCTTAAAATCAGGGAGGCTTGGCTCCCAAAACTCGAGATAACTATCAATCATCTTCCACTTGCTCGACTGCGTTTTAGTGCATGATTCGGCTGCTTGTACTCTGAGCTGAATGAAGGGGAATTTGAAGTGAGGAGCAATAAATTAGGGGGATTCTCTCCTATAAGTCCTCTCCTCTATCTAATTTGAGTTATTGCTGTAGTTTGACCACTAGATCCTTGAATTTGACCTCGAAATCCATCAATAATATGCATTAAATACATGTTAGACCACATGGCATAATAACTAACTCAACTCACCCTATAAGCATAAATATAATCATAAAATCATACAATGAGCTAAGAGAATGGTTGATTTGACTAGGTTAGGAGGTAAAATGAGCCCATATAATTACCCATTTATGAGGCTCATCATCTCGCTAGAGGGGAATGGCCCCCTTGTCTTATTTCCACTGGCACAACTTGAACATACTCCATCATGTTGGGCTTGAATATTTGGAAGAATAGAGATTAATTTCTTCAATTTCAGAAGAGCATTATAATGTAAATGGTCCAATATTCGATGCCATAGCTTGCTTAGATGGTTAGTATCATGGACCAATGCTAGAAGGGGTCTTCTAGTAACCCTGTAGAGTCCTTCAAATCTCGATCCCAATGTAAATTCATTTCTCATAGGTGATCCAACATGCCAAGTAATAACCTTTCCCCTGATGAAGGAGACCCTCATCCCTTTGTCTTCTAAAGTAGATATTGATACCAAATTCTTCTTCAATCTCGGAACATACATCACATCATGGAACAAAACAAATTCCCTAAAATCCAAATGGAATTTGACAGACCCAAAACCTTTAACGGGATGAGTGGAGTTGTCTCCAAGAATAATTTCAAGTTTGACTCCCTCTCTATCAAATTAGAGAGAAGTTATTTATATCCAGAGAAATGATGAGTGGCCCCACTATCAACCAACCAACTATCCCACGAATCTGAAGAAGAGGAACTAGTAAGGGAATAAATAAGAATATATTCAAATTTATTGCCAACATTACTTTCATACCTGAAGTATATTGACTTCTTTTGAGGATGACGATATTCTTGATGGTAACTTGTAGCATCTCTTATTTTTCTTTCATCTCTTCCATTGCAATCATTCCTTTTGTAATCTCTTTTTATTGATCATTGTTAATCTAGGTTGTCATTGATGTCAATATGGCATTGTTTGTGAAAGAAAATTCTTGTGACATGTGAGTTTTCCCATTGATGCTCATTGATCATGATACTACTCATGGAGGATCCAAGGATTGAATACAGACATAATAGAAACAATGGAACCAAGGAGGAAAGATATCGGAAGCCATCAGAAGAGAAAAAGAAAGACTAAAGAGGAGAATCCATGAAGCCAAAGAGTAAGGGGAAGAGTTCATTAGAAGCCATCAAGGAAGTAGGTTATCACATATTCCCAAGGGTAAGTGCTATCAGAAGAACAAAGAACAACAATGATATCAGAGGTGTAAAGAAGAAAACACCGGAGGAGCCATATTGGAAGTATCACATGTAATATATGCCCAAGAAGAACCGAAAGGAAGAAAACAACGAAGGAGCATTACGAAGGAGGACCATAAATAGAGTTATTGGAGAAATCGTATTGGCAGTATATAATATCGGTGTTTTCTATTATATGCCACTGCTCAAAACCCGCTGATTGCGAGATAAGTCGTGGATTGGATGGTCCTATTACAACACTCCCTAAAGAAATATCACATCCACCATACTACAAGTTTTAAAGCCGTATCACCTCCCCAAATCCACCGATTGTGATATGTACTGCGGACCCGATGGTTCCGTTACAATATGCCATAATACAATATCACATCCATTGTATAAAATTTCATATCGCAAGTCATAAAGGGATGTCACAATAAAAACTGTGATTGCAATATAAGGTGCAGACCTGATAGTTCCATAGAATATACCTTTATGTAATATCGCGTCTAGGTATCGGGGAAGTTCTGTAAATCATAAGGGTTGACATCGTCGGACCGCCGATTGTGATAAAACTTGTGAACCCGACTACCAATTGCGATAAGTCTTATGAACCTGACTGCCAATTGCAATATTAGCTATGGACCAGATGGATCTGTTGACTATGGTTTAATCTTATATCACGTCTGTTTCATCAGCAGTGTGAATATCAGTGATGTTAAGAGTTGCGATTGCAGACCACCGAAAGTTGCAATTGCAATTGATGACGTGGATGTGGTACCTCCTTGGGTACAGTCTCTCCTATGAAATCCTTTGTAAATAAAACAAGTTTATGAGTAATTGGATGAATATCCATAAGTCGGCCTCTCCTTCCAAATGAACATGTCTATTGAGTATTGGTGAAACTCGTACAAAAACGAGTTAAAATGCTTCACTTCTGAGCATGGATCTTGGGCATCTAACCGAAAGAAGAAGTAATAGTTCACAACTCGTGAACTTGAAGACACAGAGGAAGTCGAAGATCAAGAAGTCGAAAGGTCTAGCGAGTGAAAAAGGAAGCCGAAGGTCTAGTGGAAGGAAGTGGAAGCCGAAGGTCGAGCGAGCAAAGAAGGAAGCTGAAAGGTCCAACGGAAGAAGAAGGAAGCCAGAAGTCGAGTAGTCCATTGACAAGGTTATTTATTGAAATGCTCGGACCTATGTTTGATAGTGATTCAGATAACACTTCAAAAGGACGCTCTGTAGATCTAAGAAGATTATATGAGTATGAATAGGGTTGTTTTTAATTTAACGCACAATATGAAACTGCGACAATCACTCCTTTGAAGAAGTCATTCTTGAAGCAGTTACTCCTGAAGCATTCAATCCTGAAGCATTTACCGTAAAAGTGAGAATAGAGGCTTGAAACAAAGAGTTGCTTTTGTGCAAAGCTTAGTGCAGTTCATTGTAGATACATTGAAGTTGTGTGAAGACTATTGTAGTTCATGATGGCTATTTGAAATCATCATGAGGTAAATTTGTAGACTCTGTTTGGGCAATATGAAGAATTGTGAAGACTCCTTGATATGAAGACAGGTTGTCATTGATGTAGCAATGAAGCTGTAGATTGACAGAACATAGTGAAGAAGATTTTGAGAGCAGTGTAATACAATCAAATCATTTCTTGACAAAGAAAAACTATAGGGTTGTAGCCCTTGGGGTTGGTGCCTCAGAATTGGAAGGATTGGTGCTCCTAAATCCAAGGTTGGTGCCTTGACAAGATAGGGTCGGAGCCCTTGGGGTTGGTGCCTCAAAATTGGAAAGATTGTTGTCCTTGGAGTTGGTGCTCCTAAACACAAGGTTGGTGTCTTGAGAATATAGGGTTGGTGCCCTAGAGGTTGGAGCCTCACAAAAGACTAAGTTGGTGCTTGGCAACAGGTTGGAGCCTTATATATATCGTACCTGATTTATTGTAAAGATTATATTAATAAAATAATTTATTCCTATTATTCATTTTGTGTTTTAAATATAAATGATTTAACTGGTAAAAATAACAATTGAAAAGAAACACTGATTCACCCCCCAATATTTTCAGCAATCAAACTTCTTGTTGTTTCTTCTAGTGTTGTAGCATGGACCATTATTCTTTTCAAGGAAATATTGAGCATAATGACCCTTCTTGTGACAAATGTAGAATTCAATGTGAGATGATTTTCTATAATTCCTTCTCTTTTCATTTCGAGGTGAAGGATTTCTTGAATTTGATGAACCTTCTTTCCCTTCTTCTTGGAGTGACTAATGCAATGGGATTTCCTTCTTCATGCTTTCAAATCCTTCCTCTTGATATCATCTTGGATTCTTCTTGAGTGATATATCCAACAATCTCATTAAATGATGGGAAGGTATTGTTGTTTCTTATAGCAGTAATGAATTTTTCCCACATGGGAGGTATACCTCTAAGAGTTACATTAATCAATTCCATATCAGGTACAATTCCACCAACTCTTTGCGATCTCTAAGACAAGATATCCTCATAATGTAGGATTGTAGAAACTCCCCTTTTTTCATCTTCATGTCTTTGATTTCATTCAAATTGTTGATTTCATACATTCCAATTATCTTATCATACATGTCTTTAGACTTCCTCAAATTTCCAACATAATTTTTTTTACCTAATCTATACCTTTCAATTCTGCATATGCTCTTTGCCCTGTGACTCTATACGATCTCGGAAAACTAGAAATAGAAATTAAGGTTTTCTCTCATGTGTATGCACTTTTCCATTGCGCCTTAGTGTGATCTCGGAAAATCAGAAACATTGAGGAAAATATTTAGTTTTTGGTGAAATCTAACTTTAAGCTGTAAGACTTGGATTTCTTTTGCTTGTACATTTTGGGTTGTGATGTTTTTTTGTTTTGTAGGAAAAAAGGGTTTTTTCAAGTAAGCACACACTCCAAAGCTTCATCGAACAAAAAAATAAAAAAACCAAGGATCAAGGGACCATTTCTCTCTTCTTGGACATGATACATGACAACAGTTGATTGTCCCTCAGGAGATGACAATGGAAAATGACCTCAACATGACATTGCTATATGGGGGACACGTGGCATTTAGATTCAACATTAGTGAGTGAGTCCATATAGCCATGCCATGTTAGATACAATTATAGTGAAAGCATGATGTCACCCTAGAAGTATATCTCGGAGGTTGGAGATCTCGTAAGTCCTCAATAATTGTACTTTGAGAAAGTTCTTAGACTAGGAAGCTTCAGGCGTTGTTGGCATTTGGTCATGGATTCTAAAGAACTGAGGACGTAGAGAAGGTACACAAGGAGATAGGCCCTTGATAAGATCTTGAAGGGACTAGCACCTAAGTGTTATGCCACCGGTCACAACAACTAGACCTATGGTGGAAAATTGATAAGAGGTGAAGCAAAAGGGGCTAAAGGCTAGATTTGGAATCTCGCAAACTTGGAAAAACTTAAGGCATGGTCACTATTAATAAAGTTATGAGATGTGGGGCTCCGAGATTGTAGCATGGAGGTGTATAAAGGATGAATGAGTCAGTTGGTAAGAGTAAATGTGTGTAGAAGAGTTGGTTGCTACAGTAAATAACCACTGTCAAGATCACTTATTCAAGGTGATGAGGACCATGATTTGCAAATAAGAGTGTTGGGAATGTCTTGAGATGAAATAAGCTAGCTCTGTTCTCCCATGCACACTTCATTGAGTTAAGTTAAGAACAAATCCTCAGGGACTGGATGTCTGATCATTATTCAAAGAAGTCGTCTTGGAGTACATATCAAGATTTGTGAGCAATTAGTAAGCATGGAAGAACCTCCTTGGGCATGCATGATGACTACGATTTAATTCTCGGCATGGAGAATCACACAGGTGCCCATTCTCAAAATTGATTATGCTGCAAGTGCAGTTGGTGAGTATCTGAGAATGATAAAATTCTCAGAAGCTTTTGCTCTTCTTCGGATATGCTTGCAGTAGCAAGAAGTAAGACGCTATAGCAGTATTCAGAATCATTCTTAGAGTACACACTTAAGCTATGTGCATAGCAGGTTGATAGTTTCTAGGGTCTACATTGCTTACTGTGTGATGGGGAACAAAACAAGTGATTGTTGAAGAGAAATGTGCTAAATACAAAATTGAAGTGGGAGATGAAGAGAGATATGTTGTGTATGTGAAAGTTGTGTGAATGGCCCAAGTGTTCAACTGGGACATAATGGTGCAGAGGGTTGTGATTAGAGCTATAGGAGCAACAAGGAGTTCACTTCAGAGGAGATATGCAGTGTTAAAGGGCAAGAGGTTGATACTGTAGTGAATCATATTTGCATTTCCGTGTATATGCACTTTCCTATGTTTTCAGTTTGAAAATTGTATAAAAGGTAGAACAGTGGCTAGAGCAGGTAGTGTCCTACATTCATAAGAGGTTGGTGCACACTGGCAAGTAGTAGCTTGAGATATTAAGGGGGTCAGTGCCTCCTGTGAGTGGGTGCTCACAAACAAATTGATGTAATTAAGTAGGTGCTTAATTCACATCATAACAACAAACATATTGGTGGTTTTCTTTGTTTGGGTTTCCACGAAAAAATACTTGTGTCATTATGTGTATGATGCTCTTGTAATGGATTGTATGTACATGCAAATGTATTGTCTTGTTGTTCATTTGTATTGTGTTTGAATGCTCTCACAAGCAAATGATAGTAGAGGAAAGAATTAAAGACTTATTTTTAATTTTTTAAGAACCTCACAATCACTGATTCACCCCCCTCCCCTTCCTCAACAATTCCTTATTTCAACAACTGGTATCAGAGGTAAGTTCTTGTAGGAATAGTCTAACCACTAGAAGGTATATCTATAAGGGATTATCTCTAGGAAAGAGAGTCAAGAGGCTTACTCAGGCAGAATACCAGTCTTTGATGGGACAATGTACGCCTTTTGGAAAGTAAGGATGGAGGCTTATCTTATGTCCCCAGGAGTAGATGTTTGGAGCTCTAAGTAGATTATGTTTTCCATGTTCCTCCCACTGATGTAGATGGTCAATTTTTTTATGGAAATAATGCTAAAGCCAAGAATGCCATTCTCTTTGGCTTTAGTAAATCTGAACTTGTAAATGTTATGCACTGTAAGTCTTCAAGGAAGTTTGGGTGCAACTCAATCAAAGTCATGAAGGAGATGATAAAGTCAAGTAAGCCAAACTTCAAACCTTCAAAATGAGATTTGAAATCTTAAAAATGAATTAAGAAGAAAGTATAACAAATTACTTCGTCAAATTTGATGAAGTAACCAATATGATTAGAGGACTCTGCTATTGAAGTGATGGTTGACTTAAAGAACCTCAAGATGGATTAGTTGCTTGGTACTCTCATATCCTATGTGAGATGAGAGTAGGAAAAGAGAAGTCTGAACCCAGGGAGGCAACATCCAAAGTGTCCAAGAAGTCCAAGGAGCAAAAATACCATCAAGTTTGATCCAACTGCAAATATGATCAAGAGTTGGCTCAATTTTCCAAGAAAATAAAGTGTGGCTTAGGAAAGTATAAAGGGAAGCTTCCCTTTAAATGCTTTGACTGTGGAAGAGTTGGAAAATTTTCATCCAAATTCCTTACAAGGAAAGGACAGAAAAGGAAGATGATAAAAAATTTAGAAATAAATCTCAAAAACATCAGAAGAAGAAGTTTTTAAATAAAAATGGGCTCTAATCCAAAGAGGATAGCTCAACACCAGATTCCGACAACGAAAACTCTTCAGAAAACGATTAAAATGAGTATTTACTCATGGAATTTGGAGCAGACTCTAAGAAACAAAATATTACTAACTTTGAAGAGGAAGAAAAAGAAGTAGGAGTAATGGACTTTGAAGGGGAACTCACCATTTCTCTTGATGAGTTAAAGAAGGCTAGGAAAAATAATAGGCATCTAAAGTAACAACTACAATGTGCTGAAGAAGGTATGTACAACTTAGACAATGAGTAGGTTGTTTATCAAAAAGAAAAACTTGAATAAGCCATTAAAATCAAAGATCTTTTATCCCTTCTACTAGAAGAAAACTTAGGGAACATGTGAGAAACTAGAAAAAGAGAACAATAATTTAAAACAAGATTTGTTCAAGGTAAAGAAGGAAACAATCTAAAAAACATGCAAAGATGAAATTATGTGCTTGGAAGTCAAATTAGAGGAACCTAAATGAAAGGAAGAAGTTCTTCATGATTTGATTCATGAATGGGAAGAAAATAGTTAGAGTCTCGAGGCAGAGGTCATCTCCTTGAGAAGGGATCTTGAGAAAGTGGAGACTAATAAATGTATAAATGAAAAATTTATAGAAGGAACAATAAATCTAGATCAGATTCTAAATAGTCAAAGGTATTCAGGAAACACAATAGGCCTGGGATACTCTATACCACATGAATCTTCTATGGGAAAGATAAACTTCAGGTCCATGGGAAAAAAAGGAACCGTAGAGCTATAGAAAGATGTATCAAGAAAGAATCAATGAAGACAAAAAGGTAGAAAGACAAAGAGGATATCATCATTGGAATAATAAATCCATTCACCCCAAGGAGCCACACCAATGAAGAATGAATCAATCAACTAGATAACAAAAGTACTTCATGCACAAACTCATGAACCTTTCAACAATAGGTACACTTATTTATTTTTATGGTTATTGTTATAAATGCCACATCTTTGGACATAATGTTGTTGATTGTAGAAGGATCAAAGTTGAAAGAGATGAGAATCCCAAATACAATAAGTATCAGAATTTTAGATCTCAAAACTTTCCTCTCAGAGATCGAAATGCCTTCTCTCCCCTAATGAGTGATGCTGAATGTTTCAAATGTAATAATTTTTGGCACAAGGTAAGTGAGTGCAAAAGCAGGTTTGAGTACCCATCTAAGTCTCATAACACTTGGAAGCCAAATTTTCAAAAGGATAAGGAGAACTGGAAATGCAAAACTGAAAAGAGCATGAAATGTGGACCTACTCTATCAGCACATAATCAAGAGAAAAAATGGCATGTGGATAGTTTTTGTTCCAAGCATATGATTGGGTATAAGAGAAAATTTCTATTGCTAAAAGAAAAAGATAGAGGGAAAAATGTCACTTTCGGAAACAATGCCCCAACAAGAATTAAGGGTAAGGGCACAATGAGTCTTAATCAGAAGACTAAAGCCCAAAATGTGTTGTATGTGGAAGGTCTCAAGAACAACTTGCTTAGTGTAATCCAGATGTGTGATAATGGCTATAATGTGACCTTTCGATCCACGGAATGTGAGATCCAAAATGAAGAAAATGGAAAGTTGGTGGGAAAAGCAGTCATAATTCACAATAATGTATATGTGTTTGATGAATCCAAAGGAAACTGTTATTAGATAAAGACGAATGAAGGCCGGATATGGCACAGAGACTTGGTCGTATGAATTTTTATAGTCTGATAAGAGTCAGAAAACTAAGAGCTTTGAGAGGATTTCCAAGATTGACAAGGCGTGATAATTCAATCTGGAAGTCATGTCAATTTGGTAAGAATACTAGGACTCATTTCAAGACAAAAGAGTTCTCTTCATCTAGACCACTGTTGCTAATTCAAATAGATATCTGCCACACAAATAGAGAAATAATCCCAAGAGGAGAAAGGTATTTTATGCAACTTATTGATTATTTTACCAGGCCGCTTGGATTGTTCTCTTAAAAGAAAAACTAGAAGCATTTAAACATTTTCAAAAATTTAAATCTCAAGTAGAAAATGAGTAAGATCTAAAGATAAAATTCTTAAAATCAGAAAGAGGAGGAGAATACACTTCAAGCGAGTTTTAAGAATTCTGTGAAGAGCATGACATAAGGAGGAAATATTATGTGGCTAAAACTCTACAAAAAAATGGAGTAGTTGAGAGAAAGAATAGAAAAATCCATGAAATGGCCAAAGATATGATGAATGAAGCAGATGTACCCCACATCTTATGGGGAGAAGAAACACAAGTAAAAATGTAGCTATAGTGATAAAACTCCCTATGAGTTGTGGAAGGGAAGACCTCCATCAGTTAAACATTACAAGGTGTTTGGGATCAAATGCTTTATCAAAAGGAATGATAAAATTCCTAGAAAATTTGATTCACGCGCTGAAGAGGGTATTATTCTTCGGTACCCTAGTCGTAGTAAATGATACAAGTATTACAACAAAAGGAAAAAGAGGGTTTAGGATTGCATTGATGTAGTAGTAGATGAAATAGCTCCAAAACCTATGTTCTCCAAAGGAAACATTAACTCAAATGGAGAAGAGAGTTTAGCCATCAGGCCCTCAGATCATGAAGAAACAAAGTCATATAATGAATATGTAGAAACGAGCACAACTCCAAGGCCCAAAACACCTTCAAGGTATATATAGAAAGAACATCTTGAGAGCTAAATTCTTAGAGATCAAAGACTTAGTGTTCAGACTAGGAGAAAATTTCTTGGCAGTTCAAGCTATAAAAATCTTACTCTCCTATCTCAGGTTGAGCCTAAAAATCTTAGTCAAGCAAGTGAGGAAAAGTCTTGGGTGAGAGATATGAATGAAGAACTTAACCAAATTGAGAACAATGACACTTGGGAGCTTGTTCCAAGACCCAAAGAGAAAAATGTCATAGCTACAAAATGGGTCTTCCAAAATAAGATAAATGAGGAGGGTCAAGTAATTAGGAACAAGGCTCATTTGGTCTGCAAAGGGCATGCCCAAATAGAGGGGGTATATTTTGAGGAAACTTTTTCACCAATAGCTATTATGGAAGCTATCAGAGTGTTTCTTTCCTTTGCCAATCATAAAAACATCAAGGTATATCACATGGATGTGAAGTCTACTTTTCTCAATGGATATTTGTAAAAAGAGGTTTATATTGAGTAGTCAGAAGGATTCATGCTCACCGAAAATGAAGGGTTTTTGTGCAAATTGAAAAAGTTCTTATATGGACTAAAAAAGGCTCCTAGAGCCTGGTATGAAAAACTAGATTGATACCTTTAGCAACAAGGCTTTAAGAAATGTATTGTAGAAAGTAATATGTACATAAAGTTTGAATATGATCATCTACATATAGTAGTAGTGTATGTGGATGATATAATTTTTGGCAGCGACCTAGAACAATTGGGACATCAATTCGCAAACTGTATGCAGATAGAGTTCGAGATGTCCATGATAGGAGAATTTTCCTTCTTAGGATTGAAAATTTCTTAGTCAAAAAATGGGGTATTTATCTCCCAATCCAAGTACATATGAGAAACTCTAAAGAACTTTGGGCTGGAAGATTGCAATATAGTTATCACACCTATGGTTACAGAATGCAAATTGTGCAAAGAACATGATACACCACTGGTTATTTAGACTAACTATAGATCAATGATAGGAAGCTTGTTGTATCTCACAACTTCGAGGCCATACATCATGCAAGAAGTGGGTTTTATGGCTATATTTCAAGCCTTCCCTCATGAAAATCATGTCATCATTGTCAAAAGGATTTTCAAAGATATTCAAGGAACAACTGATTATGGACTATGGTATGCTAAAAGTATAGAGTTTAAGTTGAAGGTCAATAATGATGCTGATTGGGCAGGAAATATTGATGATAGGAAGAGAATCTCTGGTGAAACATTCTTTTTGGGAAACTTCTTAGTGTCCTGTGTCAGCAAGAAACATGAATCCATTTCTTTATCAACTATTGAAGCAGAGCATATTGCATTTGCCACTTGTTACTCAAAAATTCTATGAAGCATACCTTGAATGAAGTTAAGGTAGATTGTACTGATCCCATTCCAATAATGTGTGATAATAATAGTTCCATCAGTATCTCTAAGAATCTTATCATGCACTCAAAGACCAACCATATTCCTATCAAGTTCCATTTCTTAAGAGAATAGGTTGCAACTAGCGTTGTTCGACTTGAATATGTGGCCACTAAAGACCAACTTGCAAACATATTTACTACGCCACTGGAAATAGAATCCTTTGAATATCTTAGGAAATAAATAGGGGTTGTGACTTCACCCCCCTAATTACTAAATTATAATGTGTGTTGGCATCTACCCAGCATGTTGGATCAATTGAAGAGTAGGTTGCAGTGGTTTAGGGGTAGTTTTCAAGAACATCCCTTCCCATTGACATCAAAGGCATAGAAGATTACTATTGCATTGGATATGAAAAAAATGAAGAAGACCATGCTTAGTTTCAGGGGCAACTTATGTTGTTTCCATCAATGCCAAAGGGGGATATTGTTAGACAATTGACATTGTCTAATTGGTTGGTGGAACTTGGTATGCTAGCATTGATGTCAACCGAATTGGCATTGAGGTTAGAAGTAACATATTTTAGCAATGATGTCAGCATGATTGTTCCAAGGGATTCCCATGGTTGTTGCAATCTATGGTAGAGAATCATCATAGTAGTAGGCATATTAGAAAAGCCATAAAATTATAACTATGCTAGCTAGGGAGTCCCAAAGGATTATGTCTAAATGGATCATCTCTGTTTCACTTGAAAGTGGCATAGTTGGTGGGTGCCTGGAGAGATCTCTCCAATGATATGTGGAACACTGCAAAATGCATCAGAAGAGCTAGTTCCATGCATAAGAAGAAGGTTCAAGGAGAAAATAATGACAAGGATTTTGCAACCATATTTCTAGTTAGAAAATGGGCTCAAAGAGTGCATCAAACCTTCTCCACTGGAAAGTCTTTGAAAATTGTTTCCAACGGTATGTGGAAGTCCATAAATGGATCTTGGTATCAAAATTTATTGATAGATGAAGTAAGGATCTTGAAGTCCCTAGGAGCAGTAATCTCAAAGTCTTGGAACCTCATAAGGGTTAGAATCTCAGGACCTCGAAGGGTAGGAATCTCAGAGCCTTGGAGGTTTTCTTTGAAAGAAACTCGAGATGGCATGGAATAGGGAAGCAGTCTGAATCTCAAAACGTTGGAGGTTCAGAATCTCGAAACCTCGAAAACAAGGTAGGAATATCGGAAGGTCGAAACCTTGGAACTTCTTATTAATGAATTCTTTTAAAAGCATTGAGGATTGCATGGAGAAGGGATTTGCAAAGGAAATCATTTCCAAAACCAAGGATTGAGGAATCCTTTCTCTGTCTTCAGACATGACACATGGAAATAGTTGATTGGCTGTCAAAAGATGATGGTGGTAGATGACATCAAAATGACATGGTTGTATGGGGGACACGTGGCGGTCATATTCAACATTATTGAGTGGCCTAATGGAGAAAATCCTGGTGACACGTGTCACCACCTAGGAGATTCCACATGGGGTTGATAATGAAAGAATGATGTCACCATGGAAGTATATCTTGGAGGTCGGAATTATCGTAAATAATTTCTAATTGTACTTTGAGAAAGTTTCAAGACTAGGGAGCTTCGGGGATTGTTGGTGCTTGTTCATGGAGTCCAAATAATTGAGGGTGTAGAAGAGGTAATGTTAGGTTCCTATACCAATAGGAGTCATAATTTTGAATGAGTAAGGTTAAGCATTGTAATATTGTACATATCTTTGCTTTCTGCAAATGTTTTCCATATTAAAACATTAAAAAATGTAAAGAGGGTATGTCCTAAAAGAAATATCAAAGGACAAAAAGAATAAGAGAAGGTCAAAAAATTGAAAATATATGAACCCCAAAAACAAAAAGAGATCATGAAAGTGGGAAAGTCTAAATGGCACTACTGTTTACTTTTATGCATAAGAATGATTGTGTGCAGCTTGTTATTCATGCCACAATCCATGGTAATCAAACTATTTAATCTTAGTTATTTCATGATTTGAATTTTATGTTTATAGTTAGAGAATAAAATTTGACCAAATAGTTTAATCTTGGCAGATCATTAGATAGGTAGAGAAAATGAAAGGAGCTCATCAGTTTAATCTGAGCCCTTTGATGATATAAGGTTAGAATTAGATAGATTACTTTTCAAAAGAAAAATGGATGATAAGGGTTTGCTAGCCTAAATGCACCCACATAAAATGAAGAAAAAATGGTAGAGTAAGTAATGAGTAAGTAGAAGAAAGGTTGCCGAAATATAAAGTTGATTGGATCAAAACACATGCATCATGATTAAACATATATTTTTATATGTATGATCAATTATGGAAGCAAAAAAAAAAGGTTTGCAAGTTAAATATGATTAACTCTCCCTCATTCATTTTTCCACCCACTTACTAATTTCCTATCCACAAGTATATTCTAGCACTTTAAATCATTCAAGTCAAAGAGGCTCACAACATTTCTCTGACTTTTGGTGGGACCAGACCCTCGACTTAATGAATTATGGACATCAAGTGTTAGAATCCCCTTTATGAAATTCATTTCCCCCTCATTATCCTAATAAAACCCCTTTTCCTAAGGATAAACTTCATTTTCCTAGGAAAAGTGAAAACCCCCATGTTAAATTCTATTTCACTCAAACAACCCACAAAAGTACTTTATCCTAAGTATGAAATGTATGTGAATAAAATGTGCAAATTTTACATTATGCTAAGGGTATGCTCACTCCGCTCATTTCATATTAATTTTAACTTTATTATATAAATCCCCATATACCTTTTCTCGTATATTAATTAAATCCCTTAGATAAATATCCCAACCCTTAGTTTTAAATATAAACTATAAATTACCCCATATCCCGACAAAACCAATTAATCCCATCATTAAACCCCGCCCAATCATTTTAACCCGTCATTAACCTATAATTAATGACATACCATCGAAGTTAAAAGCATTGGGCCAACTTGAAACCCATGCTCTTATCACCTGCGCACTTCCCTTGCTCGACTGTCATCCGATCACCATCTCCCTCATCTAACAGTCCACAGCCATATCGGTTGCACCCGACGGTTGACCTTTACTCGCCCGATAAAGCGGTTTTCCCTGACCGCCCGACTGCTACATGTCAATCACTGAAGTAGATCAGGTGAACCCTACTCAATACCGCCTCCTCCACAAAAGCGGTGCGATGGCCTAGAAAAACACCTCCCCGTTCAACCCGATAAACCGCCCATTGTTCATTCATAAATTACACACCAAAAAATGACCGTTGCTCCATAAAAAGGCCGAGAAGCCCTTTTTCATCTTTTTTGCTCGTTTTCTTTATAAATCTCTGCAAACAAATGCAACACTTGCCAACCTAAAAACTACCAATTAACCCCATTTTAGTCCTCAAAGTTGCGGAGACCACCTTCAAAGCTCTCAGAGCCCTTTCAAGATTTCGTCGTCATCCAGAACACCAATTTGAAGACAATTCACCTAAATTCCAGGTATTTTTGAAACAAATTACCAACCACCCTTCGAATTTGAAAACGCTCTATATTTATAAGTATTTTAATTAAGTAAAATTAATTGGAATTACTTTAAATTCAAATCAGATACCCAAGCCCTTCCCAAAGTTTCTGAATTTCCTTAGAACCCTCTGATACAACCCTACCCTACCAAATTCAAATCCACAAGAACTAAATTATGGCTGCCCCTGTGTCCATGGACATTAGACCTATTACAACTCCCCATCTGGACCTAGACCACCTTCCCGTGGCAAACATGGATTCCCAAATTAGAGATACAAGTGCATATGAGGTCCTGCTCAAACTTCATTGTTTGAGTAGGGATAGATATCTAAACCATTTTGATGACATTGGTCTTTGGGAATCTAATTTTCCCAAATACCAATTTCGCTAAGTACATGCTTTTCTTGAAATTTTCCATATGTGCCATGCCCGTTACATTCCCAGATAAAGAGCAATAATGTCCCCTGACTAGAAAGTCCTATTTACCATCACAACTGAATGAATCAATGAGATATTACAAGTCTAACCAGGTCCAAACCTAATCCCACTCTCAATTGGATATTTGTTAGACCAATACACCAAGTTGAGTTTATTAAAACTAGCCCAATTATTCCAAACTTTCATTGTTGAAGACAAGCACATTCCTAAAGATGCCCCTCCATATGCTTCTGACATTTTCTCTAAAGGAGGCAAGCATATTATCACTATGATATCATTTATTTTGGGCTGCACCACTGATGAACTTGTTGATGAGCTTACCCTGGCCTTCATGTCAATTTTCACCCCATGAAAACCTCTTGCTACTATATACAATTATGCCCAGTTCACAACTGAGAGGATGCATGAACATCTTACTAGAATTCATAATGAGAGAGTGTTCAAGTACTCATCTATACTTTACCATATGTTTTTATATTATCAGTCAAACAGGTTCCCTTTCACCCTTTAGCTTGATACTTGAGGTCAGCCCAGGTCTGTCATATTTTGGACTCCATTATGCCACAAGTATTCATCACCATACACTTATACAGACTTCATTGATTTGTTTGTCCATCTAGTGATGACCATGCTGACAATAAGTCCTCAACCTAGAAGAAGACAATATATCAAAAGGGTACTCCAATTGTCTAAGAAAAGTAAAGTGGGAGATTGGTACCTTTACCAAAACCACACAAAAATAAGAATCTATGGGTGCCCTTGCCCCATACAAACTCCCGAAATACCTCCCCATGAGGTTATTTGCTCTAGAGTACTATATGAAAATAATGAATTCTGATGAAGTCAATTTTGTATCAGCCAAGGAAGAACACAATTCAGAGTCAAAAACCAGTTAGGCCCTTTCATTTGCAACTCTAGAGAAATAGGGTAGGAGGTAGATCTGATTATGCAATAGATGAAGTTTCAAAACAGTTTTATGTGGAGATATGACCCTCAAAGGTTTTTGACCAAAATTAGACAAAAGGTCAAATTAGGGCCTTACATTCATCATCCCATAACAGAGATTGAAAGATATGCAAATAAATCTGAGTGGTTGGAGAACACTCTTGTAGATAGGGATAGCACAAAGGTAAATGTTGAGAATGCCTTGATTGATTTAGAAAGACAACTTGATGAAAGCTCATTTCCGTAGGTACCTGAACAACAAGAGAGAACCATGAGCACCCCTCCTATTATGTAGACTCCTCAGAATGAGGAAAGGAATCCCAAGAGGAATAGAGAGGGAGCCTCCACTTCAGCCATGGACACCTCCAATGTGCAATATGAAGGAAGCCAAAGCAAAAGGCCAAGGCTCAATCCTGTTTCAGAACAGGAAGACACAGAAGGCTCAACAGAGGTAACTAATACTAAGTTTGACATGAGCAGGTGCACAACTCCATTTGGAGAAACTCAAGAGCCATCCACATCACAGACTCAAATGTTGGAAAGGCAGCTCAATGTAGAAGTCTCCTCATTTAGTAGGCATGATGATAAAGACAAAGACATTAAAGATAGGTATAAAGAAATCAAGATGAGAAATGAAAAACTGAAGGCCCAATCTTATGCACAGTATTTAAAGATTACACCTACCAATCAAACTAGGTTGATGTGATCTTTTGACATCAAGGAGGGAAAGATGAAAACGTTCTTTGTAAAACCAACTGTGAAACAACCAAGGACATCAAAAGATTATAAAAAGATTGATTTTGAGGCATTGGTGAGGGATATCCATCCCATAGACCAAATTGAATTCCACAAACAAGCTGGAGAAATGATTTACTCCACCACGACTGGAAAAGCCATAGATTCCCATCAAATGCAGAATTATTTGACCAATATCTTAGCTCAATATCAGTTGGAGAAGGTCTCCTCATAGGCCAAGGATTCTAGAGTTAAGTATTTGGAAGACTTAGTGATTGAATTGGTACATGATACCAAAGAAATTAAAGCCACTGAGAAACTAATTAAGAAGAAGAATGATGACATTGCAGCACTTAAAAAACAATTGAAGATACCTCAGTTGCAACATCCCCAGACACAGGAAGTCTTGGAGAGCCAGGCTAAGCATGAAGAATTGATGGACTTAGTCCTCAAACTCAATGATCAATTAAGGGAAACAGAGAAGGAATTGGACACTTTAATCCAATTAAAACAGACTGATATTGCCACTACCTCAGTGAATGCCATCCCAACAGTCTCAACAGTTGTTCCTTCTACATTGGCAGCCTCATTGGCTCCAATAGCTCCTATGGCCACAACAGAATAGGTTTCAACACAGTCTACATCGACAATAGGTACATTAGATGAAGCAGCAAAATTGGTTAGAGCTATGGAGGAAATGTCCATATAGGCTATAGAAATGAATAAGCTGAAAGAAAAGGTGACAAGCTTGGAAACTGATTGCAAGCTTTCCAAAATCATGCACAAGGAAGAAGTGCAAAAGGCTGCCAGAATGACTGAAAGAATAAAAGCCATGGAAAAGGACCTAACCCTGAGAGAACCTCTTGGACAAGCTAAGGAACTGCTATGGGCCAATATCATTGACTCTGTCAATGATATTTGGCCATCTATTCAAGTAATTTTTGAGCAGATAGATCTGATAAAGATGGCTACAGAAGCCATCCAAAAGGTAAAAGAGGAATTGCGAGAAATTCCCGAAGATGCCACTAGAATCATCCAATTCCTTAATAGTAAAAATAGATATGAGCTTCAAGAATTGGATATTGAGGACAGAACTAAAACAATTTTGGAAGTGAGGAAGGTCCTTTCCAAGAGAAACTTGATGTTAAACTTGGAGGAAAAATGTCAGAATCTGCAGGTATCTGTTGATATATTTATGACAAAGTTTCAAAGTTTGAGAGAGAAAGGGTTACCCAGTCCCTTAGTCATAAATGATAAGCTCATGACCCAATAGGATTACAACAACAAACTCAGAGAGCTAGCAAAAGAGCAAGCTAGTACATCATCAGTCAAAGCATTGCCAATAGGCAAAGTACTTTATCACACATTTGAAAACTTGTTTTACCTCCAGCATGAGATAAAACACTTGTTTGTCAATAAGCCTACTTTTTCCAAGTGCAGTAAGGCAGATGAAATATACGGAAGGATGCTAAAGATCCAATTACCTGATGCTGAAATGTGGGAAAAATTGACTGATTTACTATAAGAAAAATGCAGTAAAAGGGTAAAAGTAAAACAACTAGGTGAAAATATGAAAATAGGTCAGCGGGGTCAAAGAATATTAGTGTCAAAGTGTATCAGATAAAATCCTAAAGTGACTAAAGCCTCTAGCATAAAATTTCAAATAGCAAAGAGCCTAAAGGGCTCAAACCAAACCATAAAGGCCAGTAGTACCAAAATAAATGGGACAACATGAAAGTAGTTCAATAGCTATATCTATCTTCTTGCAAGAAGATATTTTTATTTTCTAGATTAAATCTCAAGTTAGTTTGAGATATTTCGTAATAATTTTTGTATAAATACTTCACAATAGAAGTATGTAGGTGTGGATTCTTAGACATTTCTATAGAATTTTGATCAAAAGGACTGTAAAGCTATTTTATCATTAACTGAGCCAGCAAGCTGGATTTATGAATAAAGACAAGATATTTCACAAGATTCATGTGTTGAGCGAAGTGCAGACAAGTATTTTCTTATGTTATCGTTATCTTTCTTAAAGTTTTTCCACAATATTTAATGCATTTCTGAATCTGAATGCTATAACTGGAACAATATCTCAGAATTTGTTTAATTACACTCTGTTTTAACAGTTATGAATATAAATGTTTTCAACTAATATCTAAGTTAAGGAATTCTTAGTTGCTCCTTAGTTTAGGTTGCTTCTAGATAATTCAGATCAAAGGATTCTTAATTGCTCTTTGTTTTTTATTATCCTCTATTCCTCATTTTTATCTCGGTTTGAGAACCCTTAATTGCTCTCTCACCTTGATTAAAACCATTTCACCCCCTTGTTCCAAGACCTGCACTTTACTCTTCTAGCTTTCCCTTTGAACATTCCCTTTAGTGAGTTGATCCAATTATGCTACCCTTCTGTTGACTCCATAGACCAATGGTCTAAAGACATCATCCTATCCATCTGTTCCAAGGATCCCACCACCCAATCTTGAATACAAATAAAAATCCCCTAGAACATTCATAACTAGCTTGAAATCCCAACAAACAAAGCTAAATCATATAGAGAGAACCCTATCTGAGCCTAGGTTGGCTAGAGCCTATGCTCCAAAGTTGGTTTGTGGTTACCTTGGTTATTTTCTTTCTTCTAATAACTTCTAGAGAAATTTCTGAGTGATAACATAGTGGCGACCATATTGGGGACCATCGAATGCTCGGTCCTAGTAAAGTTGTAAGAAAATTATAAATATACATTTTGAGCCTCTTAAAGTCATTTGTTAGAAGTTATTTTGAAAAATCTCACAAAAACAATTAAAAAATTTGAAATTATGGCTTCTAGGAAGACTCATTTTACTAGGGCTAATCTAGATCCAAACCCTACCCCAGTAGTTGATAATCCCAACCTAATTTCAAGAAAATATAAAAAAGAAGAAAGTTTGGTTAGCCAAATACCATTAGTTAAAGTTAATTCATGTCCTGATGAGTGGTTATTTCTAGAAGAACTTCCCTTTGATGTGCCATTTGATCTTTCATTATTTAGAACAAAATTTGAAAATGCAATTGATGAAATTGTCCTAGATCCTAACTTTATTGTAGACCTTGAAATTCAACAGGCCAAAAATTCAATTGATGAATACATTCTGAAATCTCCACAATCATCCATTCATATTGCCACAACCCCTGAGCTTTCTGAACAATTGTCCACTACCTTGAGTTCACCATTGTTCCCTTCAACTTCAACAATAATACCTTATGAAGTCCATTCTTCACCACCATTTATACCTACACTCCCTCACCAACCTATCGTTACTCATTCATCATCTACTAGTCCTGATTATTCATCCACTACTGCATCATCTCCAAGTACCTCAACCCCACATCTTAGCCAATCCCAACTTATATCAATGGAAAACAAATATGCTCCTCTTGTTTTACCTGCCTAACTTCATGCTATGCCTGCATATTATCAGAGTAATGCTACTGGTCATTACACTGCCCAGCAACATGTAAACAAGATGTATGACTTTTTTGAATTACATGAAATAGATGTCCAGATGAGACTCTTTGCCCAAAATTTGACTGGTGATGTCAAGAAGTGGTTCAAAGCCTTTCCTACCAACCACATTGCAGACCTAGAAAATTTTCAAAGATTATTTATTGATAGGTGGGAAAAGAAAAAGAATCCCTTACAAATTGTTTCGCAATATGAGAATATTAAAAGAGGGCTTAATGAAACTATTCAAGATTACTACACTAGATTCAATAATATATATAACACAATCCCATTTAACCTTAGAACCCCACTTGACTTAGCATTAATAAATTTCCCTAATGGTTTTGACACAGATATGGCATACCAAATTAGGGAAAGAAACCCCCCAACATTAGAAGAAATGCAAAGTGTAGTTGTTAGTGTAGAAGCTAATTCATTAGCTAAAAGGGCTAGAGTTAGAAATGAAAGGAGAAGAACTACAAAGGATGAAACACCATCTGACATTAAAATAGATAGTTTAGCCAAAAGTAAGGAAATATTAATGGATAGAATAGAGAACATGGAGAGGAAACTTCAATGGGATATCCAACAAGCATCTCCGGTTAGAAACCCAAATTTTAGAAAAAGTAAAAAAATTGGGAAAAATGGACCAGATTAGAACATTAGGCCTCATTTTCAAGAAAATTATGCAAAGACATCCCATCCAGAAGATCCAGAACAAGATACACAAATTAACCTAATGGGAATAAATGATGAGGACACCACTTTTCTAACCCAGATGAGCAGGAACTGTATATGTTGCAGCAATTACACATATAGTCTAGGGATTCATTTGATTACAAATAGGGATATGATTTTTCCATCTTTTAAGTTCATAAACAATATAATCTAAGAAGCAAAAGAATGCTAATGTTCTTGACCAAAAAAAAAAACAATACAAAATCAACCCAAGAAAATAAAAGAAACCCTGTTTCAAAAATCCTCCAAATTCACCCTAGGGAAAACCAAAAACCTTCCAGCCCCACAATTGTAGACATAACCTCTGATCAACATCTTGCTGATCAACCATCCACTTCAATCCCACCTAAGGAACCAGTGGACAAAGCCCAAAACATCATATTTGAAAATCCACATAAGGAGGTCCCCAATAAAGGAAAAGAAGACAAGCGTACTCAATCCCCTGTTGAAAAAATTCAAAACCTTCAAACAGAAAAAGTCTCTTTGCCATTCAGTTTTGGAGCAGAGATAGAAAAGCTAAATATTTCAGTTCCTTTAACATAACTAATCAAGAATGAAACTTATAAATCACAGATGACCCATACCTTAAACATTGCTGAAAATGAGGATTCAGTCAACTTGTTTGATGGCCAACCAGAACTCATATTTGGTCCAGACGTTAATGGAAAACCATTAGAAGGATGAATTCCTCCTTTTTACATTAGCCTTAGTATCCATGACAAAATTCTACACAATGCAATGTTGGATTTTTAGGCCTTTCACAACTTAATGCCCAAATAAGTGATGGAGAAATTAAACCTAGACAGTACAAGGCCTTACAAAGACTTATTCTCATTTGACTCTAGTCAGGTAAAATGTCTAAGATTGATTAAAGACATGTGTGTCACTTTAGTCCAATATCCTACCAAAAGCATCCTTATGGATATTGTAGTTGCTAACATCCCACCAAAGTATGGCATGTTGTTATCAAGATCATGGGGAGCCAAACTTTAGGGATCCTTATAACTAGATATGTCATATGCAACAATCTCTATTTTTGGACAAACTAAGAAACTATACCAAGAAACCTTAATGAAATATAAGGTAAGTAGCTAGGATCGGCCTCAAAACTTTCCCATCTACTCCATACACTCAAATATTGATTCTTTTATCCTGTATAATGCTAATCAAACACAGGAAGAAATTTCAGACAGTACTAATACAGAACCAAAAGAAATTGCAGTTTCTACATAAAATGAAATAGATCAGACTATAGAAATGATAATGAAAAAGATGGTCAAATTGCTATGAATGATGAAAAGTTTGTTGCACTAGATAGTGTAAATATAGATCATGAGATATTATGGCATTTAGAATTTGATGGATCAGTCAATAGGTTAGGAGCCGGAGTAGGAGTGTGGAAATATAATTTGGAAAATAATTACTCAGAAGGCCATGCATATAGATTGAATTTTAAATGTACCAATAATATGGCCGAGTATGAAGCGTTAATTTTAGGTCTTAAGTTAGTTAGGAATCTAGGGGCTAAAAGAGGTTCTGTCATGGGAGACCCTGAACTAATTGTAAAACAAATTGATTGTGTATATAAGACAAAGGAACCTAGATTGAGTTGTTATAGGGGAACTATCGTAGAAATACTTAACAATTTCCTAGAAATGAATCTTGTAGTAATTCCCAGAAAACATAACATGCAAGCCCATAGTTTAGAAATATTTGCCAGCACCTGCAAATTACCCTTCCAACCCAACCATCATTACACTGCTGAAGTTAGGCACAGACCTGCAATTCCATATAATTTGAAGAATTGGAAAATATTTTCTGATGATAAACAGATAAATAACTTTTTAATTTCAGAAGAAGAGTTTACCAATAACAATATAGATACTGATACATCAATAGATCCTGACACTAAGGATGAGATAGAAATAAATGAGATAGAAGGTGATGAAATAGATAGATTCAACCCAACTAAATTTACCAAATTAGATGTAGATAACTTAGAGAGAATTGAGATTGATGAAATAATCAGTGAAGAAACCGAAGTAATTAACCTTAAGGATAATTTCTTACCAAAGGGATTAACCCGTCTGGAAGATTTATTTGATTCAAATGATGTTCCTAGGAAACCTAAAATGGAATCTTTAAGGTCTGATATAAAGGAATGTAATATAGGCACCGATGAAAATCCTAAACTGATCAAACTTTCAAAATCATTACGCCCAACTGAAAAAGTGAAATACATTGAGTTGTTGAAAGAATTTTAGGATGTATTTGCTTGGAGTTATGAGGACCTCAAATCCTATGACACCAACATCATCCAGCACACAATTCCTATTAAATAAAATCAAAAGCCTTTCAAACAAAAACTTAGAAGGATTAATCCTGTCTTATTACCTTCAATAGAAAAAAGAAATTCAGAGGATGCATGATGCCAAAATAATTGCACCAATCAGATTTTCTGATTGGGTCTCAAACTTGGTGCCAACTAGAAAGAAAACTGGTGATATCAGACTTTGTGTGGTTCTTAGAAACCTCAAGAAAGTGTCACTAAAAGACAATTATCCTCTCCCAAAAATGGACCACATTTTACAGAGAGTAGTTGGATCAACCAGAATCTCATTGTTGGATGGGTTTTCTGGTTACAATCAAAACTTGTTTCATCCAGATGACAAACCCAAAATTGCCTTTACTACTCCTTGTGGCACATTTATGTATGTAAAAATTCCTTTTGGGCTAATGAATGTAGGAGCCACTTTCTAGAGGGCTATGGATATAGCCTTCGTAAAAGAAATTTGTGTTTTCCTTGTGATATATCTAGATGATATTACTGTATTTTCAAAATCTGACAATCAACATTTGGATCATCTAAGGCAAGTTTTTATTAAATGCAGGAAATTTGGAATCTCCTTAAACCCAAAAAAGTCTTTGTTTGGGTTAGAAGAAGGAAATTTATTAGGCCTTGGATATAAAATTTATTGCAGCAATAGATAATGAAGAGGAGATGGCAACTCCACTAATCAGCCATGCCTTTATTGAATCACCTTGGTATGATGATATTATTTATGTTTTACTAAATTTACAAGCTCCTCCTGAATTATCTAGGACTAAAAGTAGGTTTTTGAAGATGAAATCTTTGAAATTTTGTATGTTGGACAATGCTCTGTTTTGGAGAGATCATGAAGGTATTCTTCTCAATTTCTTATTAGAAGATGAGGCTGACAAGATCTTGCAAGAATTTCATGCAGGTGACTGTGGAGGACACCTTTACTGGAAGACTACTGTAGATAAAATCCTTAGAGCTAGTTTCTACTGGTCTACTTTGTTTGCTGATGTCAAAAAATATGTGGCCTCCTGTCACAAATGCCAAATTTTTGAGGGGAAGAAAAATCTTTTACCTTTACCCCTCAAGCCAATATCTACAGAAATAACTTTTCAACAATGGGTTTTAGACTTCATTGGTGAAATTCACCCACCCTCCTTTGCCCAACACAAACGGATCCTCACAGCCACAAACTACTTCACAAAATGGATAGAGGCCATACCTTCAAGGAAAGCCATAGATACTGTTATCATAACCTTCCTTGAAACCAATATTCTATCAATATTTGGATGTCCAAATAAGCTCATTACTAATAATGCAACAACCTTTGAATCCAAAAGAATGATAGATTTCTGCAATAAATACCATATCACCATTGGCCGTTCCACCCCCTATTACCCTCAAGGTAATGGACTGGAAAAATCCTCAAACAAAAACCTAGTAAAAATCATCAAGAAGTTACTAGAGGACAATAAGAAAACTTGGAATAAAAATCTAGTCAATGCTGTTGGAAATAATACTGAGAGGGGGGGTGAATGAGTATTATCAAGTCAAATATTTTCTTTTTCAAACCCAGATCATATACGCTACTTCAGTTAGTAAAAACAACGTATATATGCAACTATGTAGAAGGAAACCCGCGTATATAATGCAAACTTATAATTTAATTTATCTTTCAGATGTTGATTATTAATCTGTGTATCTGAGTCAAATAAACAGTAACCAGAACAGTAAAACATAGCAGTAGACAGTCACACACAAGAACACAAGATATAAAGTGGAAACCCAATGTGGGTGAAAACCACCTACTGTAATTCGTCTCTATTTTCCTTTAATTAGAAACTTCTTCTTACAATGTACTGGTGCAATCCTTTACCAGTATGCAGGCTGCAACCTGCAGAGAGCTACAATCCTCTCTCATTTTCCAGCTTCTCCTAGAAGGGAGCTACAACTCCCTTTGCTCTTGTACTAGCCAAGATACTAGTACGTAGGTGCTGGCCTACTGAAGGCTACAACCTTCTCTTTCTTCTAAGGACCTCGTTTCATAAATTTTCAGACTGGATCCATGAACATCAATCAATCATCAAGTATTTCTGCATCAAACAATCTCCTTTTCACCAATTAGCACTGAATCAAGTAAACACTTCTCTGACAGCTGTACCCAGAACACAGTAACAGTAACCACACACCAAATTCTGAACCCAGAATACTGCAGCAATAAACAGATGCAGCAAGATCATAATTTAAAAGATATACACTACTTCAACAACCTGCAACCTGCGTGCATACGCTCCTGTGTTTGGACCAACCTGCGTATACGCTGTCTTCATTCACTAAACTAGCGTGTATACGCGCTTTCACTTCATTGAACCTGCGTACATATCTATAAATGATAATTCATTCTTTCAAATATTCAGAAACTAATTAACCAAGATTGTCAAATTTATAGATCAAGCATGCGCCTCATATAACAGATAAAAATCATACAAAGATACTATTATTCAAGCTTAAAGATTATGACCCATCAATAGAACTTATCCTTCTTTATGCGCTAAGGTTCCTCCTTCATTCAGATCCAAATCTGCTCCATAACCCCAATCACAAATATTTCAGATCTAGCACTTATTAGATATTCAATTCTTTCAGATTGATCCTTTGCCAAATGATCTCCTTCCTCTTTTATAGTCTTAGGCCTTTCACAATACCACGGTCCAAAACCATAATAACACAATACCATGAACCCAATACTTGGGGTCAACACTTTTGGATGCAATGCCAGACCAAAACCATAGGATCAAAAACTGTCGGACTAATACCATGAGCCAACTATGAAAGTGCGTGAACTTTTCTCTTCATGAAAGGAACTTTTCTCTGCATGAAAGTGCGTGAACTTTTCTCTATATGAAAGAAACTTTTCTCTGCATGAAAGTGCGTGAACTTTTCTCTACATGAAAGAAAACTTTTCTCTGCATGAAAGTGCGTGAACTTTTCTCTACATTAAAATTTTTTTTATCTTCATGAAAGTGTGTGAACTTTTCTCTACATGAAATAAACTTTTATCTTCATGAAAGTGTGTGGAATTTTCTCTACATGAAAGAAACTTTTATCTTCATGAAAGTGCGTGAACTTTACTGCACTATAATTTATCATCTGAGATGAATGGGTTGCCATCAAGTACAACATATGTATCATAATGCCAACAATCTCCCCCTTTGGACTTGATGGCAAAAACAACCAATCACTCTCCCCCTTTGACATCAAGGGCAAAGAGCAGACCAAGATAATCTCTTTCCTAGATAAACATTCCACTGCCCATACTCCCCCTGAGTACCTGCTGAAATCTCTGAATGAGCTCCCCCTTTGTATATGCCAAGGTGTACCACTCTGTCCATGCTTCCTCTGAGTACATGCTGAAGTCTCTGCTCTACCGAAGTGTGCTGTTCATGCTCCCCTTGACTATAAGCAAGGTCTGCAAAAAGATGTTTTACAAGAAGAACATGACTCTATCATAAATGACCTTCCTATCACCAAGGACTCATACATACATCCATTTCCCAACCAAGTGGGGATATACTAGAATTGACTCATCCACCCAACCAAGTGGGGATACATCAAAAGTTTACACATGATAAAACAAGAACATTACATCTTCATCCCAGGCATAGTGGGGAAACCAATATAGGCCGTTACATGATCTTGACACCATAAGAGATACATGACATAGAGACGAAATATCTAGAGCAAGACTTATGAAAGTCACCAATAACTGATAACAACAGCATCTGACAATCATCATTCAGATTAACAACCCTGATTTCCTTCTGTTCTCCCTCTGCATTTGTTCCACCTGAAACCAACTACAGCTGCGAACTAGAACCAAAAGCTTCTAAGATAATGCCAATAATGCCTCATTAGAAGTTTATCTACTCCCCCTGAACCTGTGCCAGATGGTCTCTGTCAGACCCATATCAGACTATCTTCAACCAGAGCCTGTCCCTACTGATATCCATCAATCCTCCATATACGCGATTGTCTCTGCACAAACCGGCGTATGTACGTGGATCCTCCTCAGGCAACTCACATACACCCATTTTTCTCTGAAACAGTCAAGATTTAACAACAAGATGATGCATCAACTACTCCCAGCTTCTGTCTGAGGTATTCAAAAGTTTCCCTAGTAGTGGTTTGGAGAGTATATCAGCAACTTGTTCCTTAGAGGGAACATATTCCAACTTAACCTTTTGTTCCAACACTTGTTCCCGAAGAAAGTGGTACTTGATCGGTATGTGCTTGGTCTTTGAATGCATGACTGGGTTCTTTGAAATGCTGATTGCACTTATATTATCACATAAGATAGAGATAGGTGGTGTACAAGTGATTTGCAAATCTTGCAAGGTTTGCATCATCCAAAGGAGTTGAGTGCAGAAATATGTAGCAACCACATATTCCGCTTCAGTTGTGGATAAAGAAATCAAAGTCTGTTTCTTGCTAAACCAAGATACTAATCTGGAACCTGTAAAGAATGCTCCACCACTTGCGCTCTTTCTGTCATCCACGCTTCCAGCCCAATCTGCATCTGTATAAGCATGTAGAGTGAGATCTGTATCTCTAGGATACCATAAGCCATAGTTTTGAGTTCCTTGAAGATACTTGAAAATTCTCTTTACTGCCTGAAGATGGGTTTCCTTAGGATTTGCCTGAAATCTTCCAACTATTCCCGCTGCATGCATGCTGTCTGGTCGAGTACCTGTCAAATAAAGAAGACTTCCAATCATGGATCTATAGGTTGGTTGATGCACTGCTACTGATTCATCATTTGCACTGAGGCTGCATCCTGTAACCATAGGGGTACATACTGGTTTTGCATCTTCCATGCCATATTTCTTCAAGATCTGCTTGAGATACTTGGTTTGAGACAAAAAGATACTGACTTCATTTTGTTGGATTTGCAATCCAAGAAAATATGTCAGTTCTCCAAGAAAAGACATTTCAAATTCTTTCTACATCACCAAGGCAAAGCTTTGACTCATAGCTTCTTCATTGCTACCAAAGATAATATCATCTACATACACAACAAGTATTAGCAATTTGTCATTTTCAATTTTTATATAAAGATTGCTATCTGCTGATCCTTTTGAAAAACCTTGTTGATGAAGATATTTGTCCAAACGGTAGTACCAAGCCCTTGGAGCCTGTTTAAGACCATAGAGAGCCTTTTTTAGTCTACATACAAGATTTGGATCATTCCCAAGAATGAAACCATCTGGTTGCTCAATGTACACTTCTTCTTCTAAGTCTCCATTCAGAAAGGCTGATTTCACGTCCATTTGAAATACTTTGAACTTTTGAAGGCTTGAGAGAGCAAGGAACATTCTAATGGCCTCAAGTCTAGCAATGGGGGCAAAAGTTTCTTCAAAGTCTATTCCTTCTTGTTGAGCATACCCTTTACAAACAAGTCTGGCCTTGTTTCTAATCACTTCCCCATTTTCATTCAACTTGTTTTTAAAGATCCATTTTGTCCCTATGACATTCTTATCTTTTGGTCTAGGAACCAACTCCCAAGTGTTGTTCTTTTCGATCTGCTCAAGTTATTCATCCATTGCCTTGACCCAGCATTCATCTTTGCATGCCTCTTTTACATTTTGTGGTTCAGTGGATTAGAGCAATGCCAAATAGCTTGAGGCTTCTGCAATTGTTCTTCTTGTTTGTATACCTGCCTCTTTCTGCCCCAAAATTTGAGATTCTGGATCATTCTTCTGAACGTACCTGGATGGAGTCTTCTCTTCTATCCTTATCTATTCCTCTGGTGCCTCTTGAGGTTCTTCTTCATCATCAGTCTGATTTGAAGGGTAGTCTTCATCCTCTTCGATATTTTCATAATTTACTTGCCTAGGAATGTTTCCTT
Organism: Pinus tabuliformis; assembly: GCA_031772625.1. Lineage (NCBI taxonomy): Eukaryota > Viridiplantae > Streptophyta > Pinopsida > Pinales > Pinaceae > Pinus > Pinus tabuliformis. The sequence continues at coordinate 1,127,930,380 of CM062816.1, read as the reverse complement.
CTTCATCAACCACTACATCAATGCTGTCAACAATTCTTCCAAGTCTTTTATTGTAACCTATATATGCTTTTCTGTGGGGAGAATAACCAAGAAGAATGCCTTCATCTGCTCTAGGTTCAAACTTGCCAAGATGTTCATCATTATTCTTAATATAGCATTTGCTTCCAAAAATTTTGAAATGTTTTACCGAAGGAGTCTCACCATACCAGAGCTCATGAGGAGTTTGAGTGCTGTTCACTTGGACATTTGTTTTGTTGAGAATAACAACCGCAGCAAATGCATCTTCGCCCTAGAAGGTTGCGGGAGTTCCAGACTCATCAAGCATAGCACGAGCCATTTGTCGAACCATTCTTTTCATCCTTTCCACTACTCCATTTTGCTGAGGAGTCCTAGCTGTAGAGAATTCCCTTCTTATTCCATGTTCTTCACAAAAATAAAAAAATTCATTTGAGGTAAACTCCCCACCTCTATCAGACCTGAGGCACTTTATTTTGTGATCTGATTTGTTTTCAACCAAGGCTTTGAAAGATTTGAATTTTTTGAATACTTCGTCTTTGTGCTTCATAAGTCCTATCCAAACCATCCTGGAGAAGTCATCAATGAATAATATAAAGTATTCTTCTCCTCGAGGTGACCTTTTCCTAGATGGACCACATACATGGACTAGTTCAAGAGGCTTGCTAGCTGATCCTTCCTTCTCAGGAAAGTTAGTTCTGGTTTGCTTACCAAACTGACATGATTTGCATATTGTATTGTCTGGAATTCTGATGTCTGGAAGACCACGAACTGCCTAGTATTTGCATGCTTTCCTTATCTGTGAAAATCTTAGATGCCCCAACCTCCGGTGTCATAACCAATGTTCATCATTCTTGCTCAAATAGCACTGTTGTTGTCCTTCTTCAAATATGTATAAATTATTTGGAGTTCTTATGCCTTTGATCACTGTTTTTCCTGTATCAAGATCACGAACACTACATCCATTTGATCGAAATATTATCTCAGTTCCTTGATCGCACATCTGCCTGACACTCAGTGGATTATGCTTCAAGCCATCAACATACAAAACATTTCCAGCTTTGACTTTTTCTTTCAACTGAGTAGTGCCTTTTCCTTTTATGACTGCAGGGGTATCATTTCCAAAAGAAACTTTCTTTCCCTTTTCTAAAGCACTATATGATTCAAGTTTTTCTTTATCACCTGTCATATGCTTCGAACATCCACTGTCGATGTACTATTGATTTTCCTGTCCTTCTGCATAAAAATCTATCCCACATCTTTCTGGTTGTGGTTCCTTCATTCTCCATGTTCTGGCACTTGAGGCTTGTTCCTTCTGAGTTGTCTGTCGAAACCTGCTCCTGCATTCAGAATCTTCATGACCGAAGTATTACAAATAGAACATTCAATTTCATTTTCAAGGGCGGAAAATTTGTTATAGGTCCTTTTCGTGATCCCAGTCATACTTCTTTGTTTTTGAGCTTCTCTAGTCATGATTGTCTTATAGGTAACACATTGAGCTGCTTTGTGGCCAAAGTTGTGACAAGAGAAACATTGGCCATTGAAGAAACTCTTGTGATTATCAACTCTACCAACCAAATGATTGTAGTTTCTATTGACATCCATTCTTGAGGCAAATTGAGAAGATTTACCTGTGGCTGGTTGTAGCTTTTGTTCATCCTTAAGATGGATTGCCCCCGATTTACTTGGTAGTCTTTGTTTATTCTTGATGTAAATCGCCCCTGATTTATCTGGTGATCTCCATTGGGCCTTTGCTCATTCCTCCTTGCTGCATCCAGATAACTTTTTGAGGTGGATGGTTTCTGCGCTTGAGATGCTTCTTCATTATATCCTAGACCTGTCTTGATTAGTGGGGAACGCTGCACATTGATAATCTCATCTAGAGTTTCAGATCCTTTAACAAATCTAAGATTAAGAGCTTTAGTTTTCTCAATCTCTTTTCTAAGACCCACAATTTCACATTCCAATTTTTCATGATGTTTTTCCCTTTCAGCCAGTTGACATTGCAGAGAATCAATAATCACATTTTTCTCTTCTAAACAAACTTTGAGGTTAGAAATCTCTTCATAAAGACCTTCTTCATCTATAGCATCCATGTAATCATCATCTTCAAAAGCCATTAAAAGTTTATAATTATTACCTCGTTCATCTTCGTCACTATTTGATAGTCCATCACTGTCTTCATGAGTGTAGTAACTTTTCTTAGTTACATTCTGTCTCTTGTTCCATCTAACAGGTTCCTTCCCTTTGTCAATATTATCCTTATGAGGACACTTGGTAGCATAGTGACTGACTCTTCCACAAGCAAAGCATTTGAAAGGTAACTTACCTCGGAATCTTCCAGCACCTCGTTGAAGGTTCTTGACAAAATTTGATTCTTCTTCTTCTTCTGACATGTGTCCTGACTCATGGTAGTCTCCTTTTCCTGAAGCCTTGAAAGCAGCTTCTCTCCTGTCTGATGGTCCTCCTTTCCTCATTTCATAAGCAGTTAGAATCTCGTGTAGCTGTGACATGGTAAGGTTTCGTAGATTCTCCTTTTCTTCTATTGCAGAAACTTTAGATTCAAACCTAGGGGACAAAGATCTTAGAACTTTTTCAACCACAAAAACCTCTTTTATTTCTTCACCCAGGTTTTTCATACAATTAACAATCTCATCTACACGAAGGAAATAGTTAGTCACACTTTCATCATTGTGCATTCTGAGATTTTCATACTGAATTCTGAGGGTTTGAAGTTTTGCTCGTTTTACTTATTCATCTCCTTATAGCTCAAAAAAATCTTGTCCCATATTTCTTTTGTGGACTTATACTGCATAACCTTGACAAACTCTGATTGAGATATACATCCTAATAGAGTATTGACAGCCTTTGCATTTGTTTCATATTTCTTCTTCTCAGTCGGATCTGTAGGAGTTTCTGATGGAAAAGTGTAACTTTTATCTATGATATCCCAGACTTTTGTACCAAGAGATTGAAGGTAGGCAGTAACTCTAACCTTCCAGTATACGAAGTTTGTCCCATCAAAAATCGGTGGCCTGATAGATGCTTCTCTCTCGTAGTTGCTCATGATGATGGATCTTCCTTCAAGCGATCAAGCTTCTTCAGAAGGACCTGCTCTGATACCAATTGTTGGAAATAATAGTGAGAGGGGGGGTGAATCAGTATTATCAAGTAAAATATTTTCTTTTTCAAACCCAGATCATATACGCTACTTCAGTTAGTAAAAATAGCGTATATACGCAACTATGTAGAAGGAAACCCACGTATATAATGCAAACTTATAATTTACTTTATCTTTCATATGTTGATTATTAATCTGTGTATCTGAGTCAAATAAACAATAACTAGAATAGTAAAACAGAGCAGTAGACAATCACACACAAGAACATAAGATATAAGGTGGAAACCCAATGTCGGTGAAAACCACCTGCTGCAATTCGTCTCTATCTTCCTTTAATTAGAAACTTCTTTTTACAATGTACTGGTGCAGTCATTTACCAGTACGCAGGCTGCAACCTGCAGAGAGCTACAACCCTCTCTCGTTTTCCAGCTTCTCCTAGAAGGGAGATACAACCCCCTTTGCTCTTGTACTAGCCAAGATACTAGTACATAGGTGCTGGCCTACTGAAGGCTACAACCTTCTCTTTCTTCTAGGGACCTCATTTCATAAATTTTCAAACTGGATCCATGAACATCAATCAATCATCAAGTATTTCTGCATCAAACAATCTCCTTTTCACCAATTAGCATTGAATCAAGTAAACACTTCTCTGACAGCTGTACCCAGAACACAGTAACAGTAACCACACACCAAATTTTGAACCCATAATATTGTAGCAATAAACAGAGGCAGCAAGATCATAATTTAAAAGATATACGCTACTTCAACAACCTGAAACCTACGTGCATATGCTCTTGTGTTTGGACCAACTTGCGTATACGCTATCTTCATTCATTGAACCAACATGTATACACGCTTTCACTTCATTGAACCTGCGTACAGATCTATAAAGGATAATTCGTTCTTTCAAATATTCAGACACTAATTAACCCAAATTGTTAGATTTATAGATCAAGCATGCGCCTCATATAACAGATCAGAATCATACAAAGATACTATTATTCAAGCTTAAAGATTATGACCCATCAATAGAACTTATCCTTCTTTATGCGCTAAGGTTCCTCCTTCATTCAGATCCAGATCTGCTCCATAACCCCAATCACAAATATTTCAGATCTAGCACTTATTAGATATTCAATTCATTCAGATTGATCCTTTGCCAAATGATCTCCTTCCTCTTTTATAGTCTTAGGCCTTCCACAATACCACGGTCCAAAACCATAATAACACAATACCATGAACCCAATACTTGGGGTCAACACTTCTGGATGCAATGCCAGACCAAAACCATAGGATCAAAAACTGTCGGACTAATACCATGAGCCAACTATGAAAGTGCGTGAACTTTTCTCTTCATGAAAGGAACATTTCTCTGCATGAAAGTGCGTGAACGTTTCTCTATATGAAAGAAAATTTTCTCTGCATGAAAGTGCGTGAACTTTTCTCTACATGCAAGAAAACTTTTCTCTGCATGAAAGTGCGTGAACTTTTCTCTACATGAAAGAAACTTTTATCTTCATGAAAGTGCATGAACCTTGCTGCACTATAATTTATCATCTGAGATGAATGGGTTGCCATCAAGTACAACATATGTATCATAATACCAACAAATGCCTTATGGGCAGACATAATGACTACTAAGAAATCAATTGGTACTGCTCCCTATCATCTAGTTTATGGGATGGAAGCTGTCTTTCCATCCTCTTTGGGATTACCAGTAATGAAGATACTTCAAGAATTGTAGGTTGAACCAAATAGTATCCTGTTAAGTTATTGTATGTTCTATGCTTATAACAGTTTACTTCTTTTTCTTATTATATTCCACCGGTTAGCAATCACATGTACATAAAGTAAAGTGCAGATACAACATTAAACGATCGACAGAAAACAAGCCAAGACAAGAGACACAAGATTTGGCGGCTAGCTAGGGACAAACCCCACAATGTGTGGGGAAACCCTTTGATTAAATATTCTTTTATCTTCAATAATTTAGCAGAGAGAAATAGTACAATAAATCTGATTCATATCAGCAGTAGAAAACCCTAGATCAGCAGCATCAACATTAGCAACTTCATTATCAAACTAGGGTAGACCATATCTCACAAACCGACTGTCAGATTGACTTCATTCCACGACCAAAAGTTTCGACTTCTAGAGGAGGTTCAGATGAACCTATAGCGCAGTTCAGATGAGGAGATCTTCTAGGAAACGCAAGTCAATATTTACTTTTGCAGTTGTAGCTTTAGTTTCAACAGTTTCTGGCTTCAAACTAAGGTAGTCGATATCTTGCAAACCGTTCGTCGGATTGACTTCATTACACCACCAAAAGTTGCGGCTTTCAGAGGAGGTTCATATGAACCTAAAACGTAGTTCCAAAGAGGATATCTTCTAGGTCACACAAGTCAATCTTTACTTCTGCAGTTGCAGCTTCAATTTCAGCAGTTTCCGGCATCAAATGTGTGAGAGAGAGACCCATTTCAGCGCAGTAGAGAAGAGACTCATTTCTGCGCAGTAGAGAGAGAGAGAGATGTGATGAGATGAGTGAGTCCAAATGAGGAAAAGTCCTCTTATATTTATACACAACGTTGGTGGGTGAATAGATGCGACTGTTGGGCTTCTGAGCCTACATGAGTTGTAGGTCGGCTTGATAATAATTCCATAATCAAAATAAATTCATATCTCCATGAATACTTATCGGAATTGAATGATATTTATATCAATCCTACACCTCTCGACGAGAGGAATCTAATAAAAATATTATCAGCCATGAATAAGATGATCCACATGAAGTTTTTCCCTAGTTTCCAATTTTAACACTCCCTCTCAACCATGGAGAACTTCATCTGCAATCTGTCTATCGGTCGTTACTATTCATCCATCAAATGCACTGCCCTGTACAACCTAACCCTTGCCCTACTCTTCTCTATTTTGCGTGTTCTGCCCTGCACTGATCTGTACTATTTTGCTCTATTCTACTCTTCTCTTGCATTGTTCTGTTCTGCTCTACTTTTGTCTGAATTATGAAGAAGAAGAAATGATCGAGGATGTATCATACTGACTCAAAGTCAGTATCAGAGTATGTACCACTGGTCCCAGACCAGTCTCAACCAACCCAAAGTCAGCGTCATAGTGAGTACAACTCCACTGGTCCTAGACTAGTATCATCCTCCACTGACTCAAAGTCAGTCTCAGAATGCGTACCACTGGTCCCAGACTAGTCTCAGCCGAACCAAAGTCAGCTTCATAGTAAGTACCACTCCTACCACTGGTCCCAAGCCAGTATCGCAGTCTCAGAGAGTGTACCACTGGTCCCAGACCAGTCTCAACCGACCCGAAGTCAGCGTCATAGTATGTACCACTCTCACTGGTCCCAGACCAGTACTGCACTGACACGAAGTCAGTCTCGGAGTATGTACCACTAGTCCCAGACCAATCTCAACCGACCCGAAGTCAGCATCATATTATGGTAAAACTCCTACCACTGGTCCGAAACTAGTATTGCAGTCTCAGAGAGTGTACCACTGGTCCCAGACTAGTCTCAACTGACCCGAAGTCAGCGTCATAGTATGTACCACTCTCATTGGTCCTAGACCAGTACTGCACTGACACGAAGTCAGTCTCGGAGTATGTACTACTGGTCCCAGACCAGTCTCAACTGACCAGAAGTTAGCTTCATAGTATGGTACAACTCCTACCACTGGTCCCAGACCAGTATTGCAGTCTCAGAGAGTGTACCACTGGTCCCAGACCAGTCTTAACCGACCCAAAGTCAGCATCATAGTATGTACCACTCTCACTGGTCCCAGATTAGTACTGCACTGACACGAAGTCAGTCTCCGATTTTAACACTCACTCTCAACCATGGAGAACTTCATCTGCAATCTGTCTATCGGTCGTTACACTCATCCATCAAATGCACTACCCTGTATAGCCTAACCCTTGCCCTACTCTTCTCTATTCTGCCTGTTCTGCTTTGTCTTGTTCTGCCCTGCACTGATCTGTACTTTTTTGCTCTATTCTACTCTTCTCTTGCATTGTTCTGTTCTGCTCTACTTTTGTCCGAATTATGAAGAAGAAGAAATGATCGAGGATGTATCATACTGACTCAAAGTCAGTCCCAGAGTATGTACCACTGGTCCCAGACCAGTCTCAACCAACCCAAAGTCAGCGTCATAGTGAGTACAACTCCACTGGTCCTAGACCAGTATCATCCTCCACTGACTCAAAGTCAGTCTCAAAATGCGTACCACTGGTCCCAGACCAGTCTCAGCCGACCCGAAGTCAGCTTCATAGTAAGTACCACTCCTACCACTGGTCCCAAGCCAGTATCGCAGTCTCAGAGAGTGTACCACTGGTCCCAGACCAGTCTCAACCGACCCGAAGTCAGCATCATAGTATGTACCACTCTCACTGGTCCCAAACCAGTACTGCACTGACACGAAGTCAGTCTCGAAGTATGTACCACTAGTCCCAGACCAGTCTCAACCGACCCGAAGTCAGCATCATATTATGGTAAAACTCCTACCACTGGTCCGAAACTAGTATTGCAGTCTCAGAGAGTGTACCACTGGTCCCAGACTAGTCTCAGCCGACCCGAAGTCAGCGTCATAGTATGTACCACTCTCATTGGTCCTAGACCAGTACTGCACTGACACGAAGTCAGTCTCAGAGTATGTACCACTGGTCCCAGACCAGTCTCAATTGACCAGAAGTTAGCTTCATAGTATGGTACAACTCCTACCACTGGTCCCAGACCAGTATTGCAGTCTCAGAGAGCGTACCACTGATCCCAGACCAGTCTTAACCGACCCAAAGTCAGCGTCATAGTATGTACCACTCTCACTGGTCCCAGATTAGTACTGCACTGACACGAAGTCAGTCTCCGAGTATGTACCACTGGTCCCAGACCAGTCTCAATCGACCCGAAGTCAGCGTCATAGTATGATACAACTCCTACCACTGGTCCTAGACCAGTATCATTGATCCCAGATCAATGGAGGTCATCCTAGGATAGGGAGTATAGTAGATACAATGATGCATCCATTGGTACTACTATGGTCCCTAACTTCATTTCACTGCTCATTGATCAGATGAGAGGTACTTCCCATGAGTCCCAGACTGCATGGGTAGGATGCCTCGATAAGAGAACTAATCAATCCTGTCCTCACAGGAGAACACATCAATCCTGCTACAATCGCCGTGGAGAACACATCAATCCAGGCTACCATGGAGAACATCAATCCAGGCCACACAAGAGAACTAATCATCCTGCTACACATGAGAGCGAATCATCCTGTTCCATAAGAGAGCGAATCATCTTGTCCCACAAGAGAGCGAATCATCTTGTTCCAGTGTGCACCACCAGGCAGGGTGAGTCACCCTGTGGTCATATGTTGCTCCAGTAGGAACCGCAAGCCCTCAGAGATCCTAGAGCTCAATGTATGCAACATGCAGGACCCTTGTACAAGGGTTTCTTGCCGACTCCAAGTCGTTTGGGAAAATCACAGATTAGATCTTTCCTCGGGGCTTCGACAAGGTGTATCAACCTGTACATCATCTTAATGTGATGGAGCTTCCTTGCTCATCGACTTACCATATCCCAGATGATGTCTATCTGCTGGAGCAATTGACGAATACGAGATTCCCCAATAATCGAATCCCACCTTTGGTTGTTACAGAGAATCACAGTGGTATCCAATGTAAATCCAAACAGCTCACTAAAGAGCTTTCGCAACCAGAGTGCCTCACACGAAGTTATGCTAGCAATAATATATCCTGCTTCGGCGGTGCTCAAAGCCACCGACTTATTCTTCCTTCTCATCCAGGATATCGAAGCAGATCCCAAGGTGAAACAGTACCCGGAAGTGCTCTTACGGTCCACCACACTGCCTGCCCAATCAACATCAGTATATCCAAGTAGTCTCACTTCTCCGACAGTGTATCTTAATCCATGAGATATTGCGTCCTGAAGACATCTCAGAATATTCCTGGCATCAATCCAGTGAGGCTCAACCAAATATGAGCTCACAATGTTAACTGCAAAACATATGTTCGGACGGAGGTTCACCAAGAACATCAATGCGAATGAGTTTTTGAAACTCAGAGGCATTTGCTAAGTCTGGTCCGACATCACTACCATATAAATTCTAAAAGTTAAGATCCTTGAGGTAGTCACAGGCTTGCAGTCCATCATACCGAATCTTTCCAATATATTTACCACATATTTTCCTTGAGATAGGAAAATTTCCCTTGGCTTCTGCCACACTTCAAGTCCTTGGTCCTTCATTTCAAATTCAGAAGCCATCTCCCTCTTACATTTGTGAATGAGAGGGTTTGCACCTGTTAGAAAGAGGTCATCCACATACAACACCAGTATGAGAGGCTTGTCATCTTCAACCTTAAAGTAAAGGTTAGGATCAGATTCACTCCTAGTGAATCCCAACTTCATCAAGTAGCTATCGATCCTCTCATACCATGCTCGGGGTGCTTTCTTCAGCCCATAGAGAGCCTTCTTCAACTTGCATACATGATATTTTCAATCATAAATCTCAAATCCTTCAGGTTGCTCCACATAGACCTCTTCTTTGATAGAACCATGGACGAACGCGGTCTTAACATCCATCTGATGTAGGTTCCATCCTTGTGAAGCCACAAGGCTATGATCAAGCGGATGATCGTATATCTGGCAACAGGTGCAAATATCATAGTCTATACCTCCCTTCTGGGATAAACCACGAGCAACAAAATGAACCTTATACTTTTCCATACTTCCATTTGCTGCATGCTTTATCTTGTAAAGCCATTTTGAAGTAACAATTGTCTTGTCCAGGGTCCGGGAACTACTTCCCAGACATCATTCTCCATAATAGACTCATATTCTATGGTCATAGCATCCTTCCATAGTTAATTCTTGATTACATCTGAGAATGATGAAGGTTCATTTTATATGATCGTGCTCATGATGGTCAGGTATCCCTGATACCTATTAAGTTTCTTACTTTGATGGAAGGTTCCTTAGGGTGAAGCATGTCCTTCAGCATCATCAAGTATCCCCCTAAGCCATGAAGGCCTCTTCCTAGAAGAGGAAGGCTCATGTGGATGAGGATCAATCAGATCCATGGGTTCTTCTACATCAGGCATTGATTCATCATCCTTTTCTTTCGGTTCCCTGGTGTCAGCTTCTTGAGAGCTATTCAAAGTCAGCAGATTGTCCACCTTGCTGAGAGCCATATCTTTGTCAAAGGTGACATCATGACTAATCACGAATTCCCTTTGACCGGTGGTGAACATTTCTTCAGGAGTTTAGGAACCCAATGCTTGATGAGGGCATCGATTTTGTACATATACGGCGGTGATTGTAGTTTCAACCCATAGAAACTTTGGAAGTCTTTGACCATGTAGCATGGCCTGGACAGCTTCCATCATCGTGTGGTTCTTCCTTCCCACCACACCATTCTACTCAAGAGTATGTGGTGTAGTAGTCTCCCTCTTAATACCAACCTTAGGTATGCCTGAGTAAACCAATTGTAATATATCCGAGGTCTTGCTTTGGCTTGAGGGGAATGGTCCCCTTTTGATCTTTCCTTTGGCACATCCCGAACATACACCTTCTTTCTCTACTTGGAATTCGGGCATCCCTGTTACCATCTGTCTTACATCGAGTAGAGCTTTGTAATGAAGGTGGGCAAACCTCCGATGCCAAAGTTCGGACTAAAGAGTTGTGTCACAAGACATGACACCTAGCAGACTTCCATCGACCTGATATAATGAATAAACACTAAAACCAAGAGTACATGCATCTTTAACATTATTTTTCCATATACATACCTTGCCATTGCTGAAGGTTACCTTGTAGCCTCTGTCTTCCATTGCCAAGATGGACACTAGGTTCCTTTTGAGGTCAGGTGCATTTAATACATCCTATAATTTCTAGCCTTCTTGAATGCTTGTCCTCTTCCTTGATTGTTGTGGGGGAAAGTATCAAAGTCGGAATGACCCTAACCCACTCTAAGGGTGACAGTTCCTTAGCAACAGCTGAAAGCAAAGCTATCTAAAGTTACTTCTTTATGACATGCAAGAGATAAAAGGAAGAGATCCACTTACCGATGTCTTGCGCAAATGGTCGATCCAATCTCCTCTATTTGCCGCTTGCTCCGAGCTCCAAGTCTTTTCACGGGCCCAGCTACACGAGATCCTGCAAACAAGACAAAGAAAGGACACTACAAGAAGCATGCATTCATAATCGATTCAAGGATTAGCATAAATCAAATACGCAAGTAAGACAATACATCATTGAAACACATGCGAATAGAAGAACCTCAAATGCTTTATTAATATATAGAAGTAAGGTTCAGGCGGTGATACAACCGTAAGAGGTCCAATCCAGCATCACCTTCCCGACGGAAATAAATCTCCTCTTCACCTCCCTCAAGCAATCACCCAATACTCTCAACTGTAAACCAACAACAATTCTTTGCACCAAATTCCGGCCTCCAGATCCCATGGGATGAGATCCTTATATAGAGTTTTGGAGTGAAGATAAGTCAGCTTGATGTGTGACTTGTTGTCCTCTTCAACTCCAGTTGTTCTTCAGTCCTTGAGTCCACTCGGAGTTTCTACCTTCCACTTGGAGTTTTAGAACCTCTTTACTCATCATTAGGCGAATCTTCTGATCCAAGTGTCATTTTGGAAGCTTCCTGGGCACTGGCACATTGAGAAAAGATTCCTCCACATGTCAAAGTACGCCCAGCGCAGGTAGCCTTTGTTGCACTTGCTATGCAGCGTAGGTACACCATAGAGCTTTTGACATTCAGCGTAGATGCTTAGTGGAGCAGCTGCTTTGATCCAAAATTGACCTGTTTTTGAGTGTTTTTCAGTGGAGAACTGATTTGCAGTGCTGTGGTTTGCTGACCTTGTTCCTCTAAGGGTAAGAACAACATGTTTAGGGACTTTTGATCCCTTAGATTATTGACATTTCATGCTCTATGCTGTAAGGCACAAAAATGTCTATAACAGTTGCCCCCTAAAGTATGAGGTCGTTTATCGGGTGAAATGCTTTATTAGGAGGATCCGAAGTTCATTCAATCGTCGGGAAGTGACCTGTAACAAAATACAATACAATACATTATCTTTTCATACTTTCTTTTCATGATCTAGCTGATGCGGGCATTTCCCATGCTTAGCTTTATAAATACATTTGCTGTACATAAACAGACGATCGTCTGATAATAGACTGATAATTCTCTACTTTTAATTATCATCCTTTTAGTAGGATGATCATCTGCTGCACATGTCTATGTTTTTATCTCCTGAATATATATCGCAGCCCGGATGGATGAAACTAGATCCGGGGTCTTCAAACTTGTCCGATCTTCACTCTAGTACAAGTCGATCCATGTGAGAATTTCTCGAAGTCGAGCATGGAAAGACATCGCTTGATTACCAGTCAATAATGTAAACTGTTAACAAGCGCGAGAGGAATCACCTATAATGATGATGACCCTCAAGGTACTGCAGCACAATTCACGTGGTGTGAATATACGATCTGACGTCGAACACCACGCAAAGTCTCCTGGTCGAAGGTCATTAATGTATACCTATCGCCGGGAGTGAGAAACTTGCCATTGAGGCATGCAAGCTTCAAAGTATTGAGGGGGTGTTCCTAGACCAACTTCTTGGATAATGAGCTGATGTCGACAAGAAGTGATCCGTCAAAGGAGGGCCTTAATGAATCCCACATTAGTGACACGGAACGGAGCTAGTGATGATGGTGAAAACGATCTGTGAAATATGATTCAGGGTGGCGGTCATGGAAGGATGAAAGATGATGTACGGTAGTGGATGGGACCCGGTTGACACTTCCTGAATGACATCTCTTGAACATATAACGACACTGATGTGATGGATCGGTAGCATTACCCCATGTATGGATGGTATGGCGAGACCATGGTGAAGGGACCGGTGAATGATAATAACCCAACCCAATATTTACGGAGGCAAAAGTGTCATGTTCAAGAGCGACTTGCTACCATTAAGCTTTGAGGTTCTCCCAATTTTTCCCCAGTCATTTCTGACCAGTACCTCTTTATTTTTGTCAAGCTTGAGGAGGATAACATATGCTTGTTCTATAACCTGCCCTTCGGGCAAGCCCATCGCTATGTTTTAACGAGCCTAGCGATAGGGAAACTCGTTCTTGTCTAAAGACAAGTTTGTCGCTATCTAATATTTTTAACGAGCCCAGCGACAGAGACAACTCGATCCTTTTCATTTTTAGAGAGTCTAAAAAGGGTACATAAAGTGGACTCCAGGGGTCCTTTTTCGTCATCTAATCCCTTAAGTCCGAAAAAGTATAAAACAATACAGAAGGGATGAATGTTCGATAGCTTTATCGAGCCGAACTAGACACGCGCTCGATCTTTTTGTGCAATAATACCTCAGGTCCAAAAAGATTAAAATCTAGAGGAGGGATAGCTCTTCCGGTCCTTTTAACGAGCTGGAAGGCCAAAACTCGGCAAAATTTTCATTTTTTACGAGTCAGTGAAAAGAGCTCAAAGAAGACTCGTATCTTGAGGAACGAGTGATAAACAGGGATAGCAGCAGATTCCAGGTACAGGTTGGAATTTTCCAATCACGGCAGTATTACAAGGATGGCTAGGTGGGATCACTCTTCGCAGCTGTTCCTCAAAATAGGTAAACAATCAAGTGGATGTGAATGATCGGCCAAATGAAAAGTGGAGGTGACGGTGCACAAACACGACCAAGGCTTTTATGGCTGATGAATTTACGGTCTCAAATGGTTATTTACCGGTTCATTTTTTCTGGATGAGCTTGAACTCCAGGGAAAGCTTGCTCACATGCTTATGTTTATTTTTTAACGAGCATGAATTTCCGCATTAAAACTGCTCGGTTTTGCGTTTATTTTTTAACGAGCATGAACTATGCCAAAACTGCTCGTTTTTACCAGTCATAAAGTAGGAAGGTCTCATGGAAGATCGCTATTTTTTAAAGAGCTTCATCTCCCTACGTATTTCTCCATATCCTCTCTTTGTGCAAGCCGGGTATCGACTTATCTACGGGTTAGCGGGGTTAGTCCTACCTAAAACTAAAAAGCCGCCCGCGCTTGCATTCCAAGAGGTTTGCATGCCCCCAGGTGTAAGTCTAATTTCAAGGTCGCCCCTACTTTTCCGTTAAAAACCTTTGTCTTCAACAGGTGAGGCTTACCTCTTTCAGGTTACCCAAAGATTGTTCTGCTAATCCTTTCAAACAGAAACTTTCTTCGGCGATGTCTATCATTAGTTTACACAAAGATGGTTACAACTTGTTGCAGCAATAGAATCTCTTTCTTTGGGGGCTGCCCCTACTTATCCTTTAAAACATTTGTTTTAATGGGTGAGGCTTGCCTTTTACCCAAAGATGGTTACTACTTGCTGCCGCAAACGGATCCCCTTCTTCGGCAGAGCCTACTTATTTAGACAAAGGTGAATGACGGGCTCCCGTCACACACTTAACTTTAACAAAAGAATCTTTTTCCAGAACAACCCCATTCCTAACTGCCCCTTCCTCTGCATGAGAGCTCTTGCCGACCCTTCTGTTTTATGAAGATGAAGGGGGGGACGGGGTATGGACTAGTCATATTCTCCCGCGGAAATTCTACTTTACACCCAAGGTTTTTTCTGCCCCCAGAGCAGACCAGGATGCATGCCCCCTGGGTTCCGGCCCTACTTTCCCGAATCACTCGCACTCATCAGGAAGAAAAACTGGAAGTAGAGACCTTTCTTGATCAAATAGACCATTCAGGATAGGTATGTGACTATTTGCGATGCGTGATCCCGGAAATGAAAGTTGGTCTACGAGCTTGACCATTCTTCCTTCGTATGGAAAACACATTATTCGAAAGAGTGAGGAGACTATTGCTTCCATGCAATATATGTAGTCTCGTCCAAGGAGTAGGTTATAATCCAAGGGTCCTTGGACGACCATCAAGTTCATCTTGACAACCTTCCCTTTCAAGGTAATAGGCACATTAGGTAGAATCCCTAATGGTCGACTGGTTCCTTTGTCAAAACCCGAGAGATTCCTTATCTCGGGCAAAAGCGCCGGGCAACCCAGTGCTTTCCAAGCAATAGAGGATAGGATACTCACAGATGCCCCTTCATCAATGATAGTTCCAGCCATCACCATTTTGTATATTTGGACTATAATTCTAAATGGTATACTGGCTGGTAACCGGGGTCTGCCTAGTTGGTTCCAATCAAAGGACACAACCAGGTTGCTTGGTGGTGGGACCGAATATACGGCCGGGTATGACCCTGATGATGCTCCTTCCTGCGATAAAGGAGTGGGCACATTGCCCTAATGTTCATCAGAATCGGTGTTGATGAAAAGAATCTGGACGGTGTCATCCTTACTCTCTTCGGTAGGGGTGTCAGCTGAAGATGAATCCTCAGTGACTATGGTATTTGAAGATGAAACTTCTGAAGGGAGAACCGGGTCAACTGCCGTTTCGACCTTTGGACTTTCGTCCGGTCCGGATTCAGTAGGTTCACTTTCAGTGACTGACACTTCAGCTGGCCCTATGAGCGGGGCAGCTGTATTTTCGACCAACGAAGGACTTGCCGCGAGTTTTTGGTATCCAGGAGGAAGTAGCAACGGTGCAACCGGTTGATCTTCCAAAACTCTCTTTGCTTCGTCTAAAAAGGGACAACGGCGGAGGGTGTGATTGCCTTCACACAGTTCGCAGGGGAATCTCATTCCCCTTCATCGTCTAGAACCTTCACTTTCGTTGGTCGACGGTAAGCATCCAACCTGGTTGTCAGAGGTTGACGCTTCCGAACTGTGCAAACGAGGGGACCAGTCCCTTAGTATCCGGGGAATACTGGGACAATCACGGTGGAGGTGGTCTCCTCTACATATGACACATGGCGATTTGGGCCCGGTCCGTGCTGTGTGTGGATTTTCGTTAAATACCTTTTGCTTGCCCCCAGGCGCCTTTGGTTCCTTCTGCTTCTTTTCTTTCTTCTTCTTTTCCTTCTTCTTTTCTATGGGAGCTCCGCTTTTGGCGGCTTGACCTTTCGAAGAAGAAGGATCGGAGGAAGGCTTATAAGAAGTGGAAGGCTGGAGGGTAGCTCTAGACTGGTCTAACTGTTGACTCGATTGTTCAGGAACCGTGGTGGTCTGAACTACAGCGGTTGAGAATAGCCAAACTGGCAGGCCAATTGTCAGTCCTGGAAGCGACAATGTGGCCATGTGGGGCGCACCAACTTCGCCCCAAGAGGAGAAAGGGCTAGGGGTCCCATCACGTGGAATCCCTTGGTTGGTGTGTTCCATGTTCTCAACCTAAAGATCAACGTAGGAATAAGGGGTGATTATGTTCCGCTTAGAATGAATTTTATATGACGACGCTTTAGACACAACTTGCTTTTTCACTTTTTAAGAGTCGAGAAAAAGCTAAAGATGACTCTAGTCTCCTTCGATGTATTAATGAGCCCGAAGTGACAAATGCTCGGATGGACTTTTTCAGTTATAGAGTTTGAAAAAGGCCAAAAGAAACTACTCTGGAGTTCTAGGCAGAGGGTGTGCCAAACCTTTCGCGAAACCACAGAATACGTTTTACGGTACGAGTGGTCGATCTTCATGAATGCTGTGTTCACTGCATCGCGATCAATAGGGCGGCCGACACGGCTTCCTATGGATAAAGGCTTTGTTCCTATAGGGGTCCCCCAATATACGCGACGGTACGCGGGGGCACAAGTCCGTATTAGTGCTATCGTCCCTCAGGAGGAATCACCCACCTTCGTAGAGATCGACAGTCACTATGTTTAAAGACGTCGGTTCACGTCTCTACCTAGACCTCTACTGTGTTTCATTATGCTTCAAAGCATTGTTAGATAAATTCAGTTCTTTTTAGGTTGATCTTGCTTAGCAGTTTGCCTTTATGGATCACCACGTGATGTATGATACAACTCCTAAATGCAGTCTAAGAATGATAAGCAAGCTTTTTCAATTCTTTCAACTTATGAAAACCTTAACTACTGAAGGAAAAGAAAGACATCATCTTTTCAAACAGATCATAGAGCACACACTGATGCACTTTTCCTAAATCGACATGCAAACTGTCAAAATGCACATGCACAATGCAAGTATTTCTTTTATTCTTCCTTAATGTTGATGTATTACAAAAAGAAAGCTGTTGTATAATTTCGAATTCAATTTCAAGCGAAAGCAAACAAGTTTTTGTCCAATAATCAAAAGAACACCTTAAGATTCACTCATTTCAACACAAGAAATACTGAAATTCGAACCATATAATGAAAGCAAATGCTCAAGCAGCTATGAACAGCAATAAACTAGCTCTTAGAATCACAACGACACTTTCTCATAGGTCTAGATCCAAGAGGTCATAGCAAGACTAGTTCACTTTCGCTATGGGAAACTGTGAATGACAACAAGAAATACAATAAGAACAATCACGGTTTCTTCATACAACTGAGGCGGAATGAAGGCAAAGAAAAGTAGTTTCAGCTGGGTATACAGGTTGACAACAGGCTGCAAAAACAATGCTGAAAACTGGGCAACAGACAGTGGGGAATCCCAGTTGCACAAGGCAAAACTGGATCAGCGCAGGTGCTGCACTGTCAATCTGACATGCAGCGCAGGTAGCCCCTTCGGGACCTGCGTTGCAGCGCAGGTAGCCTTTGCTGCAGCTGCACTGAAGAGACAACTCTCGTCTCTCTCAGATTCCGGGTCACAGTTTGCTAAAAAATCAATGGTTTTTGGCCAAATCAGAGGCTATCAGTCAAGTATACACTAGAGGATGATTAAAGGAAGATGAACACTATCACAAAGAGCTAAAAAGAGTCCTTGTGGATCAGCTCTTCAAATCATAAACATGCCCAGCACTGGGCTAGAGTAGCTGCCCTCTACTTTGCATTCGAAGGACTCGAATGCAGTTCGATTCGGTACTCCCTTTGTTTAAGAAATGAATAGCAAGAAACACAAGCTACCAACAAGACACGCTCCCCAGCGGAGTCGCCAGTCTGTTGTGGGGGAAAGTATCCAACTCGGAATGACCCTAACCCACTCTAAGGGTGACAGTTCCTTAGCAACAGCTGAAAGCAAAGCTATCTAAAGTTACTTCTTTATGACATGCAAGAGATAAAAGGAAGAGATCCACTTACCGATGTCTTGCGCAAATGGTCGATCCAATCTCCTCTATTTGCCGCTTGCTCCCAGCTCCAAGTCTTTTCACAGGCCCAGCTACACGAGATCCTGCAAACAAGACAAAGAAAGGACACTACAAGAAGCATGCATTCATAATCGATTCAAGGATTAGCATAAATCAAATATGCAAGTAAGACAATACATCATTGAAACACATGCGAATAGAGGAACCTCAAATGCTTTATTAATATATAGAAGTAAGGTTCAGGCGGTGATACAACCGTAAGAGGTCCAATCCAGCATCACCTTCCCGACGGAAAGAAATCTCCTCTTCACCTCCCTCAAGCAATCACCCAATACTCTCAACTGTAAACCAACAGCAATTCTTTGCACCAAATTCCGGCCTCCAGATCCCATGGGATGAGATCCTTATATAGAGTTTTGGAGTGAAGATAAGTCAGCTTGATGTGTGACTTGTTGTCCTCTTCAACTCCAGTTGTTCTTTAGTCCTTGAGTCCACTCGGAGTTTCTACCTTCCACTTGGAGTTTTAGAACCTCTTTACTCATCATTAGGCGAATCTTCTGATCCAAGTGTCATTTTGGAAGCTTCCTGGGCACTGGCACATTGAGAAAAGATTCCTCCACATGTCAAAGTACGCCCAGCGCAGGTAGCCTTTGTTGCACTTGCTATGCAGCGCAGGTACACCATAGAGCTTTTGACATTCAGCGCAGATGCTTAGTGGAGCAGCTGCTTTGATCCAAAATTGACCTGTTTTTGAGTGTTTTTCAGTGGAGAACTGATTTGCAGTGCTGTGGTTTGCTGACCTTGTTCCTCTAAGGGTAAGAACAACATGTTTAGGGACTTTGGATCCCTTAGATTATTGACATTTCATGCTCTATGCTGTAAGGCACAAAAATGTCTATAACATTGATTCCCAGCTCTCCTCTTATCTTTGCTGTTGAATTTGTCATTCCTTTGATTGCCATCAGAGGGATTTCGAGTTGCACCACTGCATACTGTACCATGCTTCTCTAATCATGATTATCATCATGCTACCCATGTCCATGATTTTATCCATCATAATGCTGCTCAAACTAGTGTGCATCATCATCATGTTATCCTATATGTCCATGATCTCATGTTGCCCTTTATGACCATGATCTCATTCATCATGACGCTCATGATCTCATACATAGTGACTTGCTTTATCGAAAATGTAACATCGTCATTTTCTTCTAGCCTTAGATCCAGCGTTTCCTTTTGATTTAGTCCTGGAATTATTTCTTTTCTTTGCATGAGAAGAAAAGGCACCAGGAGAACTTTTAGGCATGGGCATTTCTTGCACTTCTTCCCTTGTTTCTTCTTGAATGCATCTAGCCATTAATTCCTCGAAACCAGGAATCACATTATAGTTCAAAAGAGTAGTCCTGAACACATACCATTCAAATGGCAATCCTCCAAGAGTTGTGAGTGCCATTTCTCTGTCAGTAATAGTTTCCCCAATAGATAGGAGATCATTCTTGATCTTGGTGATTCTTAAGAAGTATGCTTGCATACTTTCATCATTACCCTTCTTGATTTCCCTCAGCTTATTTCTAAGAAACAAAACTTGATTTGCATCATTAACTTTAAATAAACTCACCAGTCTATCGTAGATTTCCTTGGAGGTGTCCAGTTCAAAGATGTAGGCCACCAAGTGCTTGTTGATAGAGTCCCGGATGATCTTCTGTTGTTTTTACTTCTCCATTTTTTTCATTTGTTCCAGGCAGCAGTGGATGCATTTGATGGAGGCTCAACAATATTTCCTTTCACATGATCCAACACTTCTTGATTCTCAAGGGTTAGATCGATAGACATCTTCCATCCGTGATGGTCAGCTTTCTCACGGAGCTTGTCTTCGGCAAGAAAGAGTGTTGAGGACCCCATAGTTCTTTTAGGATAGCCTTGCCAATATTCTCTTCGATGATTGCTCTTGCTCTTGCTCAGGCTTTGTCTTCACTTCAGCTCTGATACCATGTTAAGTTATGGTATGTTCTATGCTTATAATAGTTTACTTCTTTTTCTTATTATATTCCACCGATTAGCAATCACATGTACATAAAGTAAAGTGCAGATAGAACATTAAACGATCGACATAAAACAAGCCAAGACAAGAGACACAAGATGTGGCGGCTAGCCAGGGACAAACCCCACAATGTGTGGGGAAACCCTTTGATCAAATCCTCTTTTATCTTCAATAATTCAGCAGAGAGAAATAGTACAATAAATCTGATTCATATCAGCAGTAGCAAACCCTAGATCAGAAACATCAGCATTAGCGGCTTCATTATCAAACTAGGGAAGACCATATCTCACAAACTGACCGTCAGATTGAATTCATTCCACCACCAAAAGTTTCGGTTTCCAGAGGAGGTTCAGATGAACCTACAATGCAGTTCAGATGAGGAGATATTCTAGGCCACGCAATTCAATCTTTACTTCTGCAGTTTCAGCTTCAGTTTCAGTAGTTTCCAGCTTCAAACTAGGGCAGTCGATATCTTGCAAACCGTTCGTCGGATTGACTTCATTCCACCACCAAAAGTTGTGGCTTTCAGAGGAGGTTCAGATGAACCTACAATGTAGTTACAAAGAGGATATATTCTAGGCCACGCAAGTCAATCTTTACTTCTGCAGTTGCAGCTTCAGTTTCAACAATTTCCGGCTTCAAATGTGTGAGAGAGAGACCCATTTCAGCGCAGTAGAGAAGAGACTCATTTCTGCACAGTAGAGAGAGAGAGAGATGTGATGAGATGAGTGAGTCCAAATTGAGAAAAGTCCTCTTATATTTATACACAATGTTGGTGGGTGAATAGATGCGATTGTTGGGCTTCTAAGCCTACATGAGTTGTAGGTTGGCTTGATAATAATTCCATAATCAAAATAAATTCATATCTCCATGAATACTTATCAGAATCGGATGATATTTATATCAATCCTACACCTCTCAACGAGAGGAATCTAATAAAAATATTATCATCCATGAATAAGATTACCCACATGAAGTTTTGCCCTGGTTGCCAATTTTAACATATCCAAAGAAGGATCAACCAAACTATTCATCTACAACAAACCAAAGAAGAGGTCTATGTCAGGTTTCAAGTTGTGCAGGAAAAGATTAAAAATATTTTTGATAAGAGAACCAAAGTTGAATATTTCTACATTGGTGACAAAGTGCTCAAGTGGGATTCAAAGAGGGAAGACAAAGCAAAACATGAGAAATTTGATTTCCTATGGAAAAGTCCCTATGTCATTTATGCTTACAGAGGAAATAATTCCTTCTTCTTGAGAGAAATTAATGGTACGGATACAGAAGGTGGGCCAGTGAATGGTCGAATGCTAAAACATTACTTTGAACCAAGTTACTAATTTTCATTTCCCTTTTGTACATACTTTATTTACAAATTCTTGTTTGGATTGGATGGTGATATTTGAAGTTGAAGCCCAAACAGAAGGCCCTGAGATTTAAAAGATTTACGGTCATAAGTATCAATAATGCAGATTCACAGAAGGACACTTTGCAAGGTAACATCAACAAAAATTCAAGGCTACTGATCTTCATTAGTTCTTGAAATTTCTCTAGAAAATGCCATCCCCAAGTGGAGCCACTGTTAGGTTCCTATACCAATAGGATTCATAATTTTGAATGACTAAGGTTAAGCCTTGTAATATTGTACATACCTTTGCTTTTTGCAAATGTTTTCCATATTCAAAAATTAAAAAATTAAAAAATGTAAAGAGGGTATGTCCTAAAAGAAATATAAAAGAACAAAAAGAATAAGAGAAGGTCAAAAAATTGAAAATATATGAACCCCAAAAACAAAAAGAGACCATGAAAATGTGCAAGTCTAAATGGCACTACTATTTACTTTTATGCATAATAATGATTGTGTGCAACTTGTTATTCATGCCACAATCCATGGTAATCAAACTGTTTAATATTGGTTATTTTATGCTTTGAATTTTATGTTTATAGTTAGAGAATAAAATCTGACCAAACAGTTTAATCTTGGCAGATCATTAGATAGATAGAGAAAATGAAAGGAGCTCATCAATTTAATCTAAGCCCTTGGATAATATAAAGTTAGAATTAGATAGATTACTTTTCAAAAGAAAAATGAATGATAAGGGTTTGCTAGCCTAAATGCACCCACATAATATGAAGAAAAAATGGTAGGGTAAGTAATAAGTAGAAGAAAGGTTGTCAAAGTATAAAGTTGATTGGATCAAAACTCATGAATCATGTTTAAACATATATTTCTATATGTATGATCAATTATGGAAGAAAAAAAAAGTTTGCAAGTTAAATATGATTAACTCTCCCTCATTCATTTTTCCCCTTCCTAATTTCCTATTCACAAGTATATTCTAGCACTTTAAATCCTTCAAGTTAAAGAGGCTCAGAGCATTTCTCTGACTTTTGGTGGTACCAGACCCTTGGCTTAATCAATTATGGATATCAAGTATTAGAATCCCCTTCATGAAATTCATTTCCCCTTCATTATCCTAATAAAACCCCTTTTCCTAAGAATAAACTTCATTTGCCTAGGAAAAGTGAAAACCCCCATGTTAAATTCTATTTCACTCAAACAACCGACAAAATTACTTTATCCTAAGTATGTGAATAAAATGCGCAAATTTTACATTATGCTAAGGGTATACTCACTTGGCTCATTTCATATTAATTTTAAGTTTATTATATAAATCCCATTATACCTTTTCTCGTATATTAATTAAATCCCCTAAATAAATATCCCAACCCTTTTTGAATATAAACTATAAATTACCCCATATCTCGACAAAACTAATTAATCCCGTCATTAAAGCCCACCCGATCATTTTAACCCATCATTAACCTATCATTAATTCCATACTACTGAATTTAAAAGCACTGGCGCCCCCCGAAACCCATGCTATTATCACTCGTGCACTTCCCTTACCCGATTGTCGTCCAATCACCATCCCCCTCATTTGATGGTCCACAACCATATCAACTGCACCCAACGACCGACCTTTACCTGCCTAATAAAGTGGTTTTCCCCGGCCCCCCAACTACTATTTTGATCAATGAAGAAGATTGGGTGACCCCTCCTCAATACCACCTCCTCCACAAAAGTAGTGCGATGGCCTGGAAAACCACCTCCCCGCTCATCTCGATAAACCGCCCACTGTTCTTTCATAAATTACCCGCCAAAAAAATGACCATTTCTCCATAAAAAGGACGAGAAGCCCTTTTTCATATTTTTTGCTCTTTTTCTTTGTAAACCTCTGCAAACAAATGCGACACCTACAAACCTAAAAACTACCAATTAACCCCATTTCAGTCCTCAAAGAAGCTGCGGAGACCACCTTCAAAGCTCTCAGAGCCCTTTCAACCTTTCATCATTGTCCAGAACACCAGTTTGAAGACAATTCACCTAAATTCCAGGTATTTGTGAAACGAATTACCAACCACCCTTCGAATTTGAAAACGTTTTGTATTTAAAAGTATTTTAATTAAGTAAAATTAATTGGAATTACTTTAAATTCAAATCACATACCCAAGCCCTTCTCAAAGTTTCCGAATTTCCTTCCAACCCTCTGATACAACCCTACCCTGCCAAATTCAAATCCACAAGAATTGAATTATGGCTGCCCCTATCTCCATGGACATTAGACCTATTACAACTCCCCATCTGGACCTAGACCACCTTCCCCTGGCAGACATGGATTTCCAAATCAGAGATACAAGTGCATATGAGGTCCTACTCAAACTTTATTGTTTGAGGAGGGACAAATTTCTAAACCATTATGATTACATTGGTCTTTAGGAATCTAATTTTCCCAAATACCAATTTCCCTAGGTACATGTTTTTCTTGAAATTGTCCATATGTGCCATGCCTGTTACATTCCTAGCCAAAGAGCAATAATGTACCCTGGCCAGAAAGTCCTATTTACCATCACAGCTGAATGAATCAATGAGATGTTACAAGTCCAACTAGGTCCAAACCTGATCCCACTCTCAATTGGAGATTTGTTAGACCAGTACACCAAGTTGAGTCCATCAAAACTCACCAAATTATTCCAAAATTTGATTGTTGAAGACAAGCACATTCCTAAAGATTCCCCTCCATATGTTTCTGCCATTTTCTCTAAAAGAGGCAAGCATATTATCACTATGATATCATGTGTTTTGGGCTGCACCGTTGATGAATTTGTTGATGTCCATTTTCGCCCCATGAAAGCCTCTTGCTACTATATAAAATTATGCCCAGTTCATAGCTGAGACGATGCATGAATAATTTACTAGAATGCATAATGAGAGAGTGTTCAAGTACTCATCTGTACTTTACCATATGTTTTCATATTATCAGTCAAACAGGTTCCCTTTCACCCTTTAGAAGCTTGATACTAGAGGTCAGCCCAGGTCTGTCATATTTGGACTCCATTATGCCACAAGTATTCATCACCATACACACTTCATTTATTTGTTTGTCCATCCAGTCATGACCATGCTGATAGGAAGTCCTCCACCTAGAATAAGCCAAGATATCAAAAGGGTCATCCAATTGTCTATGAAAAGTAAATTGGGAGATTAGTACCTTTACCAAAACCACATAGAAATAAGAATCTATGGGTGCCAGCTTGCCCCATACAAACTCCCCAAATACCTACCCATGAGGTTATTTTCTCTAGAGTACTATAGGAAAATAATGAATTCTGATGAAGTCAATTTTGTATCAGACAAGAAAAGAACACAGTTTAGAGTCAAAATCTAGTTAGGTCCTTTCATTTGCAACTCTAGAGAAGCAGGGTAGGAGTCAGATCTGATTCTGTAATAGATGAAGTTTCAAAACAATTTTATGTGGAGATATGACCCTCAAGGGTTTTTGACCAGACTTAGACAAAAGGTCAAATTAGGGCCTTACATTCATCATCCCATACCAGAGATTGAAATATAGGCAAATCAATATGAGTGGTTGGAGAACACTCTTGTAGACATGGACAGCACGAAAGTAAATGTTGAGAATTACTTGATTGATTTAGAAAGACAGCTTGATGAAAGCTCGTTTCTGCAGGTACTTGAATAACAAGAGAGAACCATGAGCACCCCTCCTATTATGTAGACTCCTCAGAATGAGGAAAGGAATCCCAAGAGGAACAGAGAGGGAGCCTCCACTTTAGCCATGGACACCTCCAATGTGAAATATGAAGGCAGCCAAAGCAAAAGGCCAAGGCTCAATCCTGGTTTAGAACATGAAGGCACATAAAGCTCAGCAGAGGTAACTAATACTAATTTTGACATGAGCAAGTGCACAGCTCCATCTCGAGAAACTCAAGAGCCATCCACATCATAGACTCAAATGTTGGAAAGGCAGCTCAGTGGAGAAGTCTCCTCATTTAGTAGGATTGATGATAAAGACAAAGACATTAAAGACAAGTATAAATAAATTAAGATGAGAAATGAAAAATTGAAGGCCCAATCTTATGCAGAGTATTTAAATATTACACCTACCAATCAAACTAGGTTGATGTCAACTTTTGACATCAAGGAGGGAAATATGCAAATTTCCTTTGTAAAACCAACTGTGAAATCACCAAGGACATCAACAGATTATAAAAAGATTGATTTTGAGGTATTGGCGAGGGATATCCATCCCATAGACCAAATTGAATTCCACAAATAGGTTGGAGAAATTATTTATTCCACCCTGACTGGAAAAGCCATAACTACCCATCAATTGCAGAATTCTTTGACCAATATCTCAACTTAATATCAGTTGGAGAAAGCCTCCTCACAGGCCAAGGATAGTAGAATTAAGTATTTGGAAGACTTAGTGATTGAATTGGGACATGATCCCAAATAAATCAAAGCCGTCGAGAAACTAATTAAGAAGAAGAATGATGACATTTCAACACTTAAAAAACAATTGAAGATACCTCAGTTGTAGCATCCTTAGACACAGGAAGTTTTGGAGAGCCAAGCTAAGCATGAAGAATTGTAGGAGTTAGTCCTCAAACTCAATGATCAGTTAAGGGAAACAGAGAAGGAATTGGACACTTTAATCCAATTAAAGCAGATTGGTATTTCCACTACCTCAGTGAATGCCATCCCAACAGTCTTAATAGTTGTTCCTTCTAGTTTGGCAGCCTCATTAGCACCAACAACTCCTATGGCCACAACAGAATAGGCAAGGAAAATTTTAAGGATGGAAAAATTTCTTGAAGTTTAAAAACATTGGCGAATCTCACTAATCCCTAATATGCAAATTATAAAATGTTTATTGATATATTTGTAAAATTATTCAAATTTATAATGATTTTATATATAGCCTCTATACAATGGTGGCGATTTTTAAGGTAAAATAATTTTATATTCTAAAATTTGGGCGAATCGTCTTTTATAAAATTAGAAATTGGCAAATCTTTTTTGTGGAAAAATCATGGAAAATTAGCCCACTGGGCGAACATTAGCCCCTAAAAGTTTCCATGAGAATAGGTTTTAGCACAGTCTACATCGATAGTAGGTACATCAGATGAAGTAGCAAAATTGGTTAGAGCTATGGAGGAAATGTCCACACAGGCTACAGAAGTGAATAAGCTGAAAGAAAAGGTCACAAGCTTGGAAAATAATTACAAGCTTGCCAAAATCATGTACAAGGAAGAAGTGCAAAAGGCTGCTAGAATGACTGAAAGAATAAAAGCCATGGAAAAGGACCTAACCCTTAGAGAACCTCTTGGACAAGCTAAGGAACTGATATGGGCCAATATCATTGACTCTGTCAATGATATTTTTCCATCTATTCAGTAATTTTTGAGCAGATAGATCTGATAAAGATGGCTACAAAAGCCATCCAAAAGGTAAAAGAGGAATTGGGAGAAATGCCCGAAGATTCCACTAGAATCATCCAATTTCTTAACATAAAAAATAGATATGAGCTTCAAGAATTAGATATTGAGGACAAAACTGAAACAATTTTGGAAGTGAGGAAGGTCATTTCCAAGAGAAAATTAATGTTAAACTTGGAGGAAAAACGTCCGAATATGTAGGTATTCGTTGATATATTTATGACTAAGTTTCAAATTTTGAGAGAGAAAGGGTTACCCAGTCCCTTAGTCATAAATGACAAGCTCTTGACCCAACAGAATTACAACAACAAACTCAGAGAGCTAGCAAAAGAATAGGCTAGTACATCATCAGTCAAAGCATTGCTAGCAAGAAAAGTACTTTATAACACATTTGAAAACTTGTTTTACCTCTAGCATGAGGTAAAACACTTGTTTGTCAATAAGCCTAATTTTCCAAGTACACTGAGGCAGATGTGTTGGGTGTGGAGCCTGATTATCTTCTATAGTACCAGCATATTGGACCCTAGTTCAAAATGGGGCGGCAACGCCGCCCGTAAAATAATCGCTGCCGTGGGGGGTCCAGGGGGGGGTGGTAGCGACTTTTGGGAGCCCCCCCCTGGCGGGGGGTTTCGGGGGCAGCGCCCCCGAAGCTAAAAACAGCTATAAAATTGCCTTGTAAAAGTATAGTAATTTCTAGTCAATCTGGGCCGTTCATTAGGCGGATGATCTGACGGTAGAACTTATGTTTAGTTTAGGGTTTTTTGCCCTAGAAGGCAACCCCTCTCTTTATATGAGGGCATTGTATTTGAGGCTGTGAGATAGATGTGTATTCGGTGAGCGAGAAACATAGAGGTGAGACTGTGAGAGAAAACGGAGGATATTACAGCGGTTTTGCTGTAGGTTGTATCTATTCATTTTGCTGGATAATAGAAAGGAAGGACTAGCTGTTCAGGGTGGACGTAGCCCAAACTGGGTGAACCACGTATATCTGTGTCTCTCTTGTTTTGTGCGTTTTCTGTGTTTATATTTCTGCAATATTTTATGTGTTCCATTGCTCCGTAATATATAATTTTCTAACAAGATGAAATATATATAAGGATGCTGAAGATCCAATTACCTGATGTTGAAATGTGGGAAAAAATGACTACTTTACTGTAAGAAAAATGCAGTAAAAGGGTAAAAGTAAAACATCTAGGTGCAAAGATGAAAACAGGTTAGCAGGGTCAAAGAGTATCAATGTCAAAGTGTATAAGATGAAAGCCTAAAGTGACTAAAACCTCCAGTGTGAAAGTTCAAATAGTAAAGAGCCTAAAGGGCTAAAACCAAACCATAAAGGCCAACAGTACCAAAATAAATGGGACATCATGAAAGTAGTTCAATAGTTGTCTCTATCTTCTTGCAAGAAGATATTTTTATTTCCTAGATTAAATCTCAAGTTAGTTTGAGATATTTTGTAATAAATTTTGTATAAATACTTCACAAATCGAAGTATGTAGGTGTGGATTCTTAGACATTTCTATAGAATTTTGATCAAAGGACTATAAAGCTGTTGTATCATTGACTGAGCCAGCAAGCTGGATTGATGGATAAAGACAAGATATTTCACAGGATTCATGTTTTGAGTGAAGTGTAGACAAGTATTTTCTTATGTTATCATTATCTTGCTTAAAGTTTTTCCACAATCTTTAATGTATTTCTGAATCTGAATGCTATAACTGGAACAATATCTCAGAATTTGTTTAATTACGCTTTGTTTTAACAGTTATGCATATAAATATTTTCAATTGATATCTAAGTTAAGAAATTATTAATTTCTCCTCAGTTTAGGTTGCTTCTAGCTAATCCATATCAAAGGATTCTTAATTTCCCTTTGTTTTTTATTATCCTCTATTCCTCGTTTTTATCCTGGTTTGAGAACCCTTAATTTCTCTCTCACGATGATTAAAACCATTTCACCCCCTTGTTCCAAAGACCTGCACTTTACTCTGCTAGCTTACCCTTTGAACATTCTCTTTAGTGAGTTGATCCAGTTCTGTTGCCCTTCTATTGACTCCATAGCCCAATGGTCTAAAGACATCATCGTATCCATTTGTTCTAAGGATCCCACCACCCAATCTTGAATACAAATAAAAAACCCCCAGAACATTCATAACTAGCCTGAAATCCCAGCAAGCAAAGCTAAATCATATAGAGAGAGCCCTCTCTGAGCCTAGGTTGGCTAGAGCCTATGCTCCAAAGTTGGTTTGTGGTTACCTCAATCATTTTATTTCTTCTAATAACTTCTAGAGAACTTTCTGAGTGATAATAGGTACAAAAGCAGATAGTCCCCTGAAAGGATATTGAAGGGCTTAACACCTAAGTTTTATGTTTGCCGGCCTCAACACCCATTCATATGGTGGAAAATCGATAAGAGGTGAAGAAAAAGGGGCTAAAGGCCAGACTAGGAATCTTGCGATCTTGTAATAACATGAAACATAGTCACTATTAATAAAGTTATGATATACGAGGCTCCAATATTGCAACATAGAGGTGTATAAAGGATGAATGAGTTGGAAACTAAGACT
Source organism: Pinus tabuliformis (assembly GCA_031772625.1). Lineage (NCBI taxonomy): Eukaryota > Viridiplantae > Streptophyta > Pinopsida > Pinales > Pinaceae > Pinus > Pinus tabuliformis. Next base: position 1,127,900,654 of record CM062816.1, on the reverse strand, counting down.
AAATGCGTGCAAAAGAGTTGGTTGATGGAGTAAATAGCGCCTTTCAAGATCACTGAGTCAAGGCTATGAGGACCATAATTTGTAGATAAGAGCTTTGAGACTGTCTTGAGTTGAAATAAGCTACCTTTGATCTCCTTTGCACACTTCATTGAATTAAATGAAGAATAGATCCTTAGGGACTTGATGTCTGATCACAGTTGAGAGAAGCCATGTTGGAGTACATATTAAGCTCTCTAAGTAATCAATAAGAATGAAATAATGTCCTTGGGTGTACAAGATGACTGATATTTAATTCTCAACATGGAGAATCACATAGGTGCCCATTCTTAGAATTGATTATGATACAATTGCATTTATGAGTAGTTGAGCATGAGAAAATGTTTAGAAGCCCATGCTCCACTTCGGGTATGATTGTAGTAGCAAGACGTTAGATGCTACAATAGCATGGAGATCCATTCATAGAGTACACACTTGGGTTATTTTTATAACAACTTGATGGTTGTCAGGGACTGCATTGTTTACTGTGTGAAAGGGGAACAAAACTAGTGATTGTTGAAGAGAAATTTGGTTAATACAGAATTGAAGTGGGAGCTTAAGAGAGAGGATTTGTGTATGTGAAAGTTGTGTGAATAGCCCAAGTGTTCAACTGAGACATAATGTTGTAGAGTGTTGTGATTATAGCTCTAGGAGTAGCAAGGAGCGCAGTTCAAAGGAGATATGTCATGTTAAAGGGGAAGAGGTTGGTACTGTAGTGAATCAAATTTGTATTTTTGTTTATATGTATTTTCCTCAGTTTTCAGTTTGAAAATTGTATGAAAGGTAGAACAATGGCTAGAGTAGGTAGTGGTCTGCATTCATAAGAGGTTGGTGCCTCTTGGAAATTATTGTATTTCTATGTTAAGGGGGTCGATGCCTTCTATGAGTGGGTTCACACAAAAAAAATTGATGTAATTAAGTAGGTACTTAATTCACATCATAACAACAAACAAAATGGTTGTTTTCCCCCTTTAGGTTTCCACGGAAAAATACTTGTGTGAATATGTGTATGATACTCTTGTGGTGAATTTTATGCACATGTAAATGCCTTGCCTTATTGTTCATTTTTATTGTGTATGAATGCTCTCACAAGTAACTGACAGTAGAGGAAAGAATTAAAGATTTATTCTTAAGGCTTTAAGAACCTCACAATCACTAATTCACACCCCCTTTCAACAATTCCTTATTCCAACACCACCTACAATTCTGTATAAGATCCAATGCATCTGTTCACCTTCTAATACAACAATTCATTAATGCAATTGAGTAAATAAGATTTTTAATCAAGGGAAAATATGGACACTTCATAGTGGGTTTCCCTTCCAAATTTGGGGCTTTGAAAGTGTATTAGTATTACCTTCCTAGGTAGGAGTGGTTAATGAAGGGCCCTATGAGGTGGTTTTAACCTCTAACGAACAACATGTGTCATGTGAAATAATGATGGAATGGAGTGGGGACAAGAGGGAAATATCCAAGCCACATGCCATGGTATAAGGGTAGCAATAATTAGGAGAGACCATAATGTAGGTATATGAATGTAGGAGGGAGAAATTGTGGTACATGAGTTACTTTGGCCTTTGTTTTTACACCCTTCTTCACATGTCTTTTTCCTTTTATTGATTTTTTACATTTTACTGCTTGGGGCTGAAGGAGATGAGGGAAGGATGTGCAATAGGTAACAATGATTTCCCCCTTGAAGGTGGGTAGTTCATCGCCCACCATGGATTAGGACATTCATGGGTTCCTTAATGATGGAAGGGGAACTCATAGGGGTCCCTAGGAACTAGCGTGATGGCCATAATAATAGGGGGAAGAGCTCATGTTTTACTTTTCCCCACATGCTAAATTTTATTGTCCCAACCATCTTTTGTATTTTGTGGTATATTTCCTATTGCATGTAGCTATATTATGCTTTTATATTTTTTCTAGCTGCATAAACCTTTGAGGTATCATTTCGAGCTTGAACCAAGGTGTGGAAAAGGGGATGGGGATACTGACACCTTATGGAACCAATAGAAAAACATGGACCCAAATAGGAGACTGTGAAAAAGTATTGTAATGTGCGGAGTGGAGTGAGATATATGGTATTGGGAAGTGAGACCACGCAACCAAATTAGGGTTTCCCGAGTAGTGTCATTCATAAAGCTAATATCCAATAAAGGAGATCTCATGGGACTAGGATTTAATATTAACCTCCCAATTAAGGTAAGGGAACAAGAGTACAATCAAAACCCTTCCTTTTTCCAGGTCACCTAGTTATTTGTGCCCAAGTGTTCCCAAGAAAAACAAGCACAAACAACCAATTGCATAATGAAATATCATACCTTTGGGATTGGATGGCCCACCTTCAAACATACAGTCATGAAAAATGAGTGAGGGTACATAATTCCTAGCTCAGGTGGCATAGAAAGTTAGCACATCAAATCTATCATGTGGCTGTCAAAGGGCTGTTGGTCATTGGCAGAAGACAAATCTAGGAGGAAATTTATCCTATGGGGTAACCCACTGGTGGTGGGTAACATGTCTCTTGTTGAATAGAATAATTTCTCTATTGGAAAGGTTGTCAGGTTTTTCCCCTTGGTGGGTTTTCCTAGGGGTAAATCGTGTCTCTTCTTTATGCATTGTGATCTATATTGTTCTACTATTCTTTATGGTTGAATATCTAAAGTATATTACTGAATGATATATTGGAATAAAAGTAAAAGAAGATCTACATCAAAAGTAATTATATGTTTTTTAGAAATATTGTGCTAGTTTCTACAATGCACTTACAAAATCAACACGGTATCAAAGCTTTGGTGGATAAAAGAGATTTGACATCACTTCATAAGAAACCCTAATTTTAGATCATCATTGTTGAAGTTCTTGATTCATATCCATGACCTCCTCTATGAAATATGAAAACAAGTTAGAGGGAGCTGCAAAATTTTAGGGCTTGAAAACTTAGAATTGATATTATTCTTGCAAAGAATAGGGTATTAGATATTGTAATAGGAAAAGTTATGGAACTAGATAACTCTGTAGGAAAAGAGAAGTTTAAGGAAGATGATCTCAATGCCATGAGAATCATTGTGTAATACATTAGAGATAATCTCATCTCTACATTGTGAAGTTGGATACTTTTAGAAATATGTATGATGCCCTAACAAAGATTTATACTATCAAGAATGTTGGTCAAGCTATTAGTTTAAATAATGAACTTTATGATATGACGATGAAGAATGATGACACAATTGATTCATATTTTGTAAGGATTTATAAAGGATCAAACTACAACTATTGGAGAAATTATTCCAAGATGTGAACTCATGATTACAACACTCAACAGTTTCCCAAGATCATGGAATTCATTTGCTTTAGGTATAAGAAGCAGGAAGGAAAGAACTACATTTGAATACTTGTAAGCCTCTTGTGCTCAAGAGGAATCATGGATTATATTGAGAGATAGGAAAGAAGAATATTCTCAAGTATTAGCAGGCTGCTTCAAGAATAAAGGAAATAATAAGGGTGGCTCTCAACACAAGAAGTCAAAGAAGAAGGACATTTGAAAGATTCAATGTTATTGTTGTCAGAAATTTGGGTATTTCAAAAGGGATTGTCCTGAAATGAGTAATAACAAGAAGAGAAAGGGGCAAAACCATCCTTTCGCAACTGATGTTGAAGAGGAACAACCCAAGAATAAAAAATGTGACCATAGATTTCTTCTACTTTATGCTCTAACATGTTCTATTGCAGATGGTGATGACATGTGGCTCGTAGATGGTGGCGCATCAAGACATATAATTGGAGAGAATAGAAATATTTCTAGCATAAAAAATATATTATCCCAAAGGATGGAGCTTGGAGATAATCACAACTATGCATTCAAAGGATTTGGAAAGGCATCCATAAAGTTGGAATTTGGTAATAACATGAATTTCAACAATCTTCTATATGTGCCAAGTTTGAGAAAGAATTTTGTCTATATTTCTTGTTTGGAAAATAAAGGAAATAGGGTGCCTTTTGTGGATAGGAAATTACTTTTCTATCCCAATGGCTCTAGCATAGAAAATGCGAGTGTTATTGGAATTTGTGAAGGAAGATTGTATAGGCTTGTGAGTCAACCAACTCAAGCCCTAGTTCAAGATGAAATAAATCCAAGTGAGTTATGGCATATAATGCATGTGATTCTTCATTATAGAGCATTATATTAATTGAATCAAATAGTTTCAAGCATTTCTAAATTGCATATAGGTGATGAAGGTGTCTGTAAAGGTTGTTCTCTTGGGAAACATATCATGAAACCTTTTCCTGGTAGTGAAAATAGATTTAAGAAAGTATTGGATTCGATATGCTCTTATATGTGTGGTTCGATTCTTGTAAGATTACTTGGAGGTTCATTATATTATGTGGCATTTATTGATGACTTCTCCGGCAAGACATGGATTTATATTTGAAGGTATATGACTGGAGAGTGTGGAAATATTTCTAGCCTAATAAAAAGACACTGTCCTAAAGGGTGGAGCTTGGAGACAACCACAACTATGTAGTCAAAGGAGTTGGAAAGGAATCCATAGAGCTGGAATATGGTAATAACATGCATCTCAACAATTTTCTATATGTACCGGGTTTGAAAAAGAATTTTTTCTCTATTTAATGTTTATAAAATAAAGGAGATAGGGTGGATTTTATGGATAGGAAAGTACTTGTTTGGTCCAATGGTTCTAGCATAGAAAATGTGAGGATTATTGGGATTCATAAAGGAAGAGTTTATAGGCTTGTGAGTCAACCCGTTCAAGCCCTATTTCATGATGAAACCAATCCAAGTGAGCTATGGCATAGAAGGTATGGGCATCTTCATTATAAAGCATTACCTAAATTGAATCAAATAGTTTGAATTGTCCTTGAATTATAGATAGATCATAAAGGTGTATGTGTTGAGAAATGGAAACAAGAAATTCCAATTTAATTTGTCCTTGAATTAAACCGAGAATTAAAATTGAATTCTATTCTCATAGCAACTTGTAAATAGTTAATTAAGTTTAATTAACTTAATTATATTATGAATTTTGAGTTGGAAGCCTTTCTGTAGTCATGTATATGTTCTCCCTAAGTTTTAGGGGTCCAGTATGAGTTTAAATTGAGTTGGAAATTAGATCAATGAGTTTGTTGAGTTATGTTTAGTTAAATTACTTCCAAATTGTTTGTGTAACTAATAGAGAGTTAATTGTCACTCTAGTTAACCGAAGATTTCCTCATCAGAAACTCATGCATATCGATTATGATAAAGACCCAGTTGAGACTAGAGTGTAGGGACAATATACTATCAGTTCTATTATTTACTGGAATGTAAATATCATGCATGCATCAGAGATTGATCCTATGTTTGGATTGCACAATTTTGGAAGTATGAATTCCCTTTAAATACAAGATATCTTCCTAGAAATTATGCAAGATATTAGGGGCTTGGAGAGCTGCAGAATTGGCTAAATGTTGGCTAAGAGCTAGCTTGTGAGTTGAGAGAGTTGAGCATACTTGTGCGGAATTGTTCTAGTGATAACAAGCTTTGTATCTTCCCTCATATTTTTGATATATGCAATACAGATAGTGGGGTTTTGAGAAGTGGCTTTCCCCAGATACATTTTTTGTTATGTGCCATTGATTTATCTTCTTCTTCTTCTTATTTTTTCATCGATCTATTGGCTTATGCTGGTTGAAAGTAGAAGTCGATTCTGTTCTATGCTTTAGTACATTGCATGAGCTTGTGAATATACAAGATTTTATAAATGGTATCGGAGATGAGGAGAGTATTATAGAGGAGATTTCGAAGTTTTGAGTTTTGGGTTACAGGTGAAATTTGAATTATCAATACATACTTTAGGATTGGAAGATGGTGTTCTACGATTTGTGGCTTGAGTATGTGTTAGAAGGCATATCGAATTTTATAGTCTGGAGGGATAGAATGGAGGCTATGATTGAGGATAATGTCTTGAAGGAATTCATTGATCAAGAAATTCCTAATCCAGCAGCATCATATGCACAAAATTTGGCCGAATGGGAGAAGTGTGTGGTGAAGGCAAGGCGGATAATCCTTGAGGGAGTTCGATACCACATTGTCTCAAGTATCCATGGAAAGGAAACTCCGTATGCTATGTGGAAAAAATTGATGAAATTTTATCATAACAACTGTGACCAAAGGAAATTGGAACTGAAGGAAAAACTTCGAAAAATCAAAATGGAGAAATGGAAATACTTGACCAAGTTCACTCAGTGTCATGATGAACTTGGAAGTGTTGGAATCATGGTTGCCAAGGATGATATGGTGAGTCTTGCTCTTCTAGAATTCCCAAATATTTGGCATAGTTATTAGGACTTTGTCAATGGTCGGGAGAAGTTGCCAGATTGGGAATGACTGTGGTCAGATTTGATGTAGGAGGAGATCAGGAGGAACACTAGGGATGGATCTTCATCAAATATTGATGATGAAGAGAATTGTGCCTTAGAGATTAAGGTGAATAAGGGGAAAGGGAAAGATTCCCATTCCAAATTAGATTCTGATCATGGAGGTAAGAATAAAGACATGACAAAATTTAAGTGCTTTCATTGTCATGAGCTAGGTGATTTTGCTACAAATTGTCCACTCAAGAAGTCCAAGAAGAAGCCCTTAGGAGGAGTGGCGGGTGAGGCTTTGGCCTCTCAATTCAAATTGGGCTTTTCCCTCATTGCATGCATGGTGTCATCAATGATGGGAAGTGTATGGTACTTAGACAGTGGAGCTTCATTCCACATGACTATCGACAAATATTTATTCAATGACCTGGAGGATAAATATCTCTAGATGCTTATCAAGATGGGTGATGACGAGAATTATATTGTTATTAGATTGGGAATGATTACTTTTTGGAGGGAGCATGGGACTCCACTCACCTTTAAGAATGCTATGTATGTATCCGGGCTGAAGAAGAACTTGGTATCCATTGAACTGCTTGAGGATAGAGGCTATGATGTGATCTTCTCAAAAGGAAAGACATTCCTTCGACACATAGCCACAGGTCAAGTAAAGAAGATATAGATTCGGGTGAAGAATATCTATAATATGGAGGTAGAGGAATGTAATGCTTTGAGCAAAAATTCAAAAAGTGTGCAGAGCCGAGACATTGGTGGGTTATGACATAGATGATTGTCCCACTTGCATTATGGGGCTTTGAATATATTTCAAAATATCTCTACCGGTCTTCCCAAAGGTATGCTTGAGTAAGTTGATACATGCAAGGGGTGTACTTTGGGAAAATACACCAAGTCTTCCTTTCATGATATAGACAGTCGAGCAGAGGATATTCTAGATCGAGTCCATTCAAATGTGTGTGGACCATTATCAATAGCATCCATGAGCAAACACATGTATTGTATTATATTTTTTGATGACTTTTCTCAAAAATGCTAGATATTTTTCATGCAGAAAAAGGATCAAACTTTTAAGTTTTGTGAGTTTAAAGTATTGGTGGAGAAAGAGTCGAGCAAGAAGGTTAATTCTCTATGGAGTGATAATGGTGGTGAGTATGTCTCAAATGAGTTTAAGAACTTATGTGTAGCGGAAGGGATTAAATAGGAGTTGACGACACCCCATAACTCTCAGCAGAATGGGGTGGTCGAGAGGAAGAACATGAGCATTGTATGGGCAAAACGATCATTGTTTCATGACCAAGGCCTACCACTACACTTGTGTGCTAAGGCATGCAACACAATGGTTTATGTTCATAACCGTAGCCCACATTGGATACTTGAGATGAAGACACCAGAGGAGGCTTATTCCAGTAAGAGGCTAGATTTTGGTCACTTCGGGATTTTTGGGTCATCGGTATATTTCCATGTGACCAAAGATGCATGGAAGAAGCTTGAGCCTACAACCAAGTTGGGAATATTTGTGGGATACACTGATACACCTCACAACTATCGAGTGTACTTGTTGACCAACATGATGACAATGGTTCACAGGGATGTCAGATTCGATGAGGAGAAGGCCATGTGAGTTTCCCTTGAGAGGGAGCTTGAGCTACATGCAGATGAGGATATTTTATCTTTTAAGGTTGAGAAGCCTCAGATTGATGTGGAGCAGCCACATGCAAAGGATCTAGGAGTGGAGAAATCCACTCAGGCATAGTCTTCTAGAGAGGGAAGAAAACACACCAGAGAGGCTAACAGATTATTGGATGATGCTCGGGAGAATGTGGGAACACTCACTCCTCAACATAGGTAGAGGAGGTCACCTAAGAGGTACACTGGATACATGGCTCTTATGGGTGAATGTATTATTAAAAAGCCATCTTCCTTTAAGGAAGTAGTGTAACAGCCATTTGGGTTGATGCCATGGTGGAGGAGTATGACTCCATAGTTCGTAAGAGTTTTTGGGATGTGTTCCCGAGACGAGAGGACAAGTCAATGGTGAGGTCTTGTTGGCTTTACAAGGTAAAGTAAGTTGCAGATGTTAGTGTGGAGAAGCATAAGGCCAGATTTATGGCTCGTGGCTTTTCACAGGTAGAGGGGATTGACTATGATGAGACCTTTTCTCCTGTTGCAAGGTACTCATCGATTAGATCTATATTGGAACTATCATCATAGATGGGTGGGAAGATACATCAGATGGATGTGAAGACAACCTTCCTTAATGGCATGATTAAGTAAGGGATGTACATATAGGAGCTTGAATGTTTTGAGACCTTTGACCATGAGTCACATGTGTGTCGGCTCAAGAGAGAATTGTATGGGCTGAAGAAATAAACCCATGCTTGGTACACTAAGATAGATAACTACTTCATTGGGTTAGGCTTCACGAAGAATGAAGTGGATGTGAACCTATACCACATAGTGGTGAAAGGTAAATTGTTGATCATTGTACTTTATGTTGATGATCTCATAGTGACAGGTGATGATCAACTGATAAAGTATTGCAAGGAGGACCTTGCAAGAGAGTTTGAGATGCTCATGAATTACATTCTTGGCATGGAGGTAGGATAGGGAGATGGGGAGTTGTTTGTGCCTTAGGGAAAGTATGCCAATGAGATACTCAAGAGATTCTGCACGGAGAGAAACAAACCAATGGAGAATCCTCTAGCAGGTAACTGGAGGAAGGAGAATGCTAATTCAAGGGAAGTAGTGGAATCTACTATTTATAGGAAGCTTGTGGGCTCACTCATGTACTTGGTGAATGCATGACTAAATATGTGCTATGTCGTTAACCAACTTAGTCAAGCGATGGTTAGGCCTACCAAGTTGTATTGGAAGGTGGAAAAGAATGTGTTGATATACCTTAGGCACACTTATCAGTATGGATTATGGTATAGATGAACAGAGGGAGTGAAGCTTCAATACTTCACTGATGTAGATTGGGTAGGGAGTCCATCCAACTGGAAGAGCACATCAGGAGGGATCTTCAATATTGGGTTAGTAACAATTTCATGGTACATCAGGAAACAAAGATCAGTTGCACTCAGTTCCGTAGAGGCAGAGTACATGGATGTGAGTCAAGAAACATGTGAGGCCATCTATATGAGGAAGATCCTAGTTTTCTTGTTTGGTTAGCATGTGGATCCAACTGTGATAATCAGAGTTGTATCAAACTCTCTAAAAATCCAATTTTTCATGATTGGTACAAGCATATTGATATTCGATATCATCATCTCAAAGATTGTGTATTAAGGTGGATTATGTTAGAGTACATTCCCACAGAGGAGAAATATGTTGACATTTTGACAAAGGCATTTTCAAGATGTAAATTTGAGTTTCACAGAGACAGGATCGGGGTAGCTGATAATCCCTTTCTTGGTTAGAGGAAGTGTTGAGAAATGGAAACAAGAAATTCCAGTTAAATTTGTCCTTGAATTAAACTGAGAATTAAAATCAAATTCTATTCTCATAGAAACTTGTAAATAGTTAATTAAATTTAATTAACTTAATTAGATTAGGAATTTCAAGTTGGAAGTCTTTCTCTAGTCATGTATATGTTCTCCCTAAGTTTTAGGGGTCCAGTATGAGTTTAAATTGAGTTGAAAATTAAATCACTTAGGTTTTTGAGTTATGTTTAGTTAACTTAGTTCCAAACTGTTTGTGGAACTAATATAGAGTTAACGGTTAGCTGGTGCACTAGTGCATCCACAAGTGTCACTCTAGTTAACTGAATATTTCCTTATCAGAAACTCATGCATGTTAATTCTGAGAAAGACCCAATTGAGACTAAAGTGCAAGGACAATGTAGTATCAGTTGTATTATTTATTGGAGTGTAAATTTCATGCATGCATCAAAGATTGATCCTATGTGTTGATCGCATAATTTTAGAAGCATAAATTCTCTTTAAATACGTGTTATTCATCCTAGGAATTACACAAGATATTAGGGGCTTGGAGAGCTGCAGAATTGTCTAAGTGTTGGCTAAGAGCTAGCTTGTGAGCTGAGAGAGTTGAGCATACTTGTGCGGAGTTTTTCTAGTAAGAACAAGTTTTGTATCTTCACTCGTATTTTTGATATATGAAATACAGATAATAGAGTTTTGAGCAATGTCTTTCCCTAGAGACATCTTGTGTTATGTTCCATTGATTTATCTTCTTCTTGTTCTTACTATTTTCATCGATCTATTGCCTTTTGTTGGTTGAAAATAGAAGTAGATTCTTGTCTTGTGCTTTCGTACATTGTATGAGATTGTGAATCTACATGATTTTCTAGAGTTTGTAAAGGTTGTGATCTTGGGAAGCATATCATAAAACCATTTCCTAGCAGTGACAATAGATCTAAGGAAGTCTTGGATTTGATACACTCTAATGTGTGTGGTTTGATTCCTGTAATATCACTTGGAGGATCATTATATTATGTGACATTTGCTAATAAATTCTTCTACAAACCATGGATTTATCGTTTGAAGAATAAGGATGAATTCTTCACATCGTTTCAAGAATTCAAAGCGTTACATAGGAAAATGACCTCCTCACTAGCTCAGAGGAGAAAGACAAGATGACTGAAAGACTGACCAAGTTCACAAGCCTATTTTTCAAGCTAATTCTCTCTAGGAACTAGCAACCTGCTTTATAAAGCTTCCTAGCAACACATCAGGTGCGTTAGTGTCTAGGGTAACTCTGTTTGTGTCTTGGGAAGAGAGTTAGTCAACCTAAGTGAATTTCCATGAGTCAAAAGAACAAGTTGAATGAGAAATATCCTGATATTCACTCCTAGGTCAACTCATAAAAGTAGGGAATCATCCAGATTCGACCTGTTTGGAGGAATTACTATTCCTAACAGAGTCTACAAAAGGGGAAAGAGCATAAAAGCATGGAAACATCTGTGCTTTTGCCCAAAATAACTCATGAAGGATTTGGCAAGGCTTATACTTTCATTCTATATAGGTGAGGCTATGGCCATTTTGGAAGAGGTCGAAACATTTGAATGGATTGCCTATTTGACTATCAAAGCTAGTATTCGACAAAGGCACTGCAAGAGGTTAAGAAGGGAGAGAGAGAGAGGAGCTGGAGGAGTAAGGGAAGGCTGATATAACCGATGGTTGTAATCACCATTTTCTATCATTAATATAGACCTGCAATGGTGTTTTCCACTCCATGGAGTTGTTATTGTATTTAGTTTACATGTTTATACAATCTCGTTATTATGAGTGGCTTAGATACCTGTAATTAGATATCTCTATATGTTAGTGCATTGATTGTCGAAATTATATGTTGTGATATTATGCCTTGTCTTATCTATTTGTAGGTTTTGATCTTGGAGCTAGCCGAGGGATCTTCCACTCTACTACTGTGCGCTCTCCAACAACACCACACCAAGACTCGAGGTAATAACTCCTTCTTCCTACTTTGATTCTCATTTGACTAACATGGATATGCATGTATCTCTGTGCAAGTTGTAACTAATTTGATAGCCTTCCAAGGATCCCGGGAAGATCCTTGAGGGTATCTCCATCACCAAACACCCATGCATTAATCCCTATAGCAGAATTGGTGACTCCACTGGGGACTACACTTAGTTCCTGGTTTTCTCCCAGAAAGTTCCTAGATATCTCTTTCTTCTAGGCCTTCCTGTCCTTCTTGATCCCCTTTTTGACCACCCAGGACTATACAACACCCTTCTCTCTGTCCTCATCCCTAGATATGATCCCCATATCCTTTCTTTTTAGCATATTTCCTCACTAACGCACCTTGCTAGTGTAAATAGTGCTTTATAAAGCACTGTGGCCTTGCACATAGAGCATTATTGCAGTCACTAAATCTATTTACCTTCTATTACAATGTGCTAGCCAACCACTTCTTGATAAACTGACTATTCTGTGACCTCATGGGTTGGGAAATTTACTTGTAGACTAATCAGGGATCTATAGTTGTGCATGTTTGATTGATATCTGCCTCTTGAACAAATTTTTCTTTAGAGAAATAAATTTATTGCTTAAATTTTTTTTCATAAAAAAGAAAACACATTTTTTTTTTACAGTTGTCTGGTTAGTTGGTTAGATTTGCATTTATTTTGTTTCAAAAGTTGTTAGCGAGCATTATAGTTCTGTCGGTTGTGCTTGTGTTTTACTGTATTGGATTCATGATATATACATTGACGTATAAATGACTCTTCCTTTGTAGAACCAACTTATTCATTGAAAGTGAAATTTAAAAGCATCGTTTTTGTATGATTTAAGTCATAGTCCCTGATAACTTCATACTTCAACACCCCACCGAAGAATTTAACAAAGTACATTTAAAATTTACCTAATTAAATCAATCAAAAACTCTTTTTTGATTAAACACATATTAGTTTAATCTAGGATCTTGGGTTAGGAAGTTGTGAGTTAGCTGCCCAAGATCATACACTGAAACTAGTGTCATTAACGAGGGAAATCCTTCTACACTCATACTATCCGAGACCATTCTAGTAAAAGCAGAGCTAAATACGAGACAACATCAGACTGTAATCGAAGGTAGTTTGCCTTTTCTTATACATTTTTTGGGTATTCTATGTATTAGGGATCCCTTCAGGGATATCAGAGTTGAGTCGGGGACTTAGGTATCCTGCCCACACAGTGTACTGTCTGTGACTATGTCCCCCCAGTAGTGTCTGTGATTTGAGGTAACCATAGTGGCCATACTTTTAGGGATGAATACAAGATGATTGGGGTGGGCTGCCCTGGTACTTAACACAGACAAACCTACTTTGTCGTTGATTTTTTGGAGGGTGCTTATCTTCACGAGAGTACTTGGCCCCTTAATCTTAGGTTCGGGTGAAGCTCAAAAGTAATCGTAACTATGCATTTAACCAACTCTCTCTTTTATCAATTGTGATACTAGGTTTCATCTCCAACAAATGGTGGTTATCAGATAGGGTATTGATTGATTTATTTAGAGTATTTTTTATTTTTTAGGTGCCATCTTGTTATCATCGACACTTTAATAAATATCACTATAAAATCTATTGATAAAACTTATCGGTCACCTTGGCTACATCCGGCCCTCATCGTCAATCCAGATGGCTGTTAGGTGTTCCCTGACTCATTGTGGAGGATTCACCGAGCCCCAGTGAGCTAGATTACCCATCTTCAGGCAATCAGTCTCCAATATCTAACACTGAATCGGTTTGGACATCCCACGACTCAAGCTTACTAGAAGATTTCTTTACTAAAGGTTTCATTCCTCCATACAATCATCCGATCACGAATCCATTGGGACCAATCTTGATTCTAGTTGCATTCATACCTCTTATGTCTTATGTTGGACCTATAACTACCATCCCATCAACAACTAATGGGTCGTGGACTTTTGTAGACAATTTTGGTCCACCTCCACCTCCCTAGTCGATAGTCAGTACCACACCTCTAATGGAAAGCCCCTCTATCCCAATTGTACAAGGTTCGAACCTTATCGTGACACCCAACACGAGTGGAACCCAGTACATACCAATTTCCATCCCTTTTGTGTTAGCTCCTAGACCTTCGACAAGTGCTACATATAGCACTCCTTCAGTAACCCTTTTGGTTGGAATACTTTAGTTAGTTCCAACCCCCAGGTTCAAATGCCTGGGGGCATTGTTCCCAATATGCATATACTAACCGGGAACGTCACTGTTCCCCCTCTATTTATAGGACAACAAGGACAATCATTGATTGACATGAATCCTCCTTAAGTCAAGGGCCTACGACTAATTACATGACAAGTGGGATCCCTCAACAAGGTCCCACCCAATCCATATGGGCACCCTACTCTCAACTTGAAATGAGTATAGGGGGCACTCCTTATCCCAGGGGCACTTATATTCCCCAACATAACAACCTACATGGACAACCACAATATATGACTGTACCTCAAGGAAATTATTATTCAATGCGTCCTGTGTATAATATTGGGAACAATATGATGGGAGGATCGCAAGGATACTCAAGTTATATGGGATCACCTTGGTTCGAATCAGGGGCATCAAATACCTTTCCTTTCTTGGTAACACTTGACATCATCGACTTGTACAAACTCACCAATGACCCCATTTATCACAACTTACTTTGGCCTCCAATCCCACACAAAATTCCCACAGACTTCCCAAATTTTGAAGGGAAACAAGAGGAGGATTCGAGTACGCACATCACAACCTATCATTTATGGTGTGTTTCTAACTCCATGGTGGATGATAGTATTCAACTAAGGATATTTCCCTACACCCTTACTAGAAATGCAGCTAAGTGGTACATTGAGTTACCATGCGCATCAATCAATACCTTTGGTGCTTTAGCGATAGAATTTTTGAATCACTTTCAGCCACCCATCCGCTATGAAACTGGGACAGAACTCCTTACTTCTTTAAGTCAGGACATCACCACCCACATCTTTGATCACATCCATGAATGGAGATGTAGACAAAGGCTATTTAAAGCTCCCCTCCTAGACTCTCTATTAGCGGATTGGTTCTGCAAATCTCTTCTCCCTCAAATTGCTAAAGATGTCACCTTAGGTGGTGCAGTCATGGAAGACCAATCCATTCATCATGCCCAACACTTAGCTTTTATTTATTCATAGTCTGGCACATTATACAGCATCAACCCCAATTCCCCTAGAAATTCCAACACTCATGCTACTCAACAACCTTGTGTGCACACTGATGGTATTATCGATGCTACCTCCGCGGATGTTGTAAAACAACTCAGCGGTCACATTGCCTAGTTGTTAGTTGACCCCACTACCAAATCAAATGCTCTTCATATTGCCACGATAAACTCTGTGTAGTATACACAAAACATTTGTGGTAAGAACAATAAGAAGAAGAAAAAAATGCTCCTTCTGAAGAGCAGTCAACCAAGCAGTACAACCCAAAGCAGAAAGTTGTTTCACCTCCTGACAGTGGAAAAGACAAAGTTATCAAGTTCCCTTGAAAAATATGTGTGGAAGACCATATAACACATCGTTGTCCACGTCTCCACGAATGAATAGACTTCCTTGATTAAGAGGACACTGGCCGGACCCCTGTGGTTCATAACAATCCTTTCTCTGCTCAACAGTAACAACATCTTATTGCAAACCAACCTCAACCCCCACAAGGGGGAAATGGTGGTGCGCATCATCCTTTAGCTGGTGAAGTACCATCTACCGTTTACACCTTTGAAACGATAGATCTTAAAACAAGAGCCAAAACCTATGGAGATCTAGTCACTAATGCTGAGGAAGCCTCCTCGAGTCAAAACCCACCGTTGCCTAACAATCTCCATATCGACAAGCCGGTTGTTAATCTTGTGATTTGCCCCTTGAAAGGGGAACTTCATCGCACAACACATAATACATCTACATGTGCTGCCCAAAGCTACAGTATTGTACAAGATTTGGCACAGGCACCGTCAGCTATGTCAGAACGCAAAGTATTGCAAACCTATCTAGCAAAAAGGAAATCTCTTCTTTTGGAAATTGGTGGGATCAAGCATTAGGATTCCATGCTTGCAATTTTTGACATGGACAAATTTAAATATACCCTTTCACACCAGCTTGCATTTTAGGTGCAAATATTTTCGAAAGGAAGAGGGGTACATAGAATTTTCATTTATAAAGGTGCTTCAACATGCGTCATGTCGGCTTCATGTTGGCTCGCCTTGGGTTCTCCAATCCTCCCATCGTTGTAGAATTCCCTTAAAGCTTTTGATGGCTAAAATTTCATCCAAAAAGTGTACCTTGCCAGCTACCCCATCACATTGAGTGGGAAAACGATAACGATGGATATTGAAGTCATGGATCGAAAACTCGACTATAATATGTTGTTGGGTCGCAGTTGGAGTTACACCATGACCGACATTATGTCTATTGTCTTTCACATAATCCTATTTCCATTGGATGGAAGGATAGTCATAGTGGACAAGTTATCCTTTTTCACCCCAGATTACTCCCCTTTACCTAACAGCTCTGTACCCTTGGTGGGTGGCATTCATGACTCTTACGTCAGTATCGGTACCGGTCTATTGAAGGGCTCGTCTCTGATGGGTTGTTTTCCTCTCCCGTCACCTGTGGTTCCACAGATGGTCCCTATGGTTTCATCCATTCCTCATGAACTAATCGATCCTTGGATGCTCCCGCCCCTTTAGACATTGATTCTTACGAAGAACAAATGTCATTGTCACCAGCTGAATTGGCCTGCCAATCCATTCATTCTCCATCCGAATCTCTGGTAATTTTGGTCATGACCAATGATACCACCTCCTTTACCATAAACGCTCCTTTTAATGATCTCCTCAATCAAGTCCTACCTTCGAACGAAGCTATTCGAGAGATCATGTGTTTAGAAGAGCGACCTTGGGAGGATTCCCACCATCGTGTTTCGATATCTGATTCGGAAATGATGCCCATTAAAATCATGTCGTTTGACACACCTGAAATCATTCCATCACCTTATACGACTATCCAAACTGTGGACTCGAAAGGGAACATGGGAAATATTTTAAGGACATTTCTCATTGATTTTTCAGTCAAGACATGCATCATGGAAAACATCCAGATTGGATCTGATTGCACTCCTGAGGAAATTGCAAGCTTCACCTAGCCTTTTAAGTACTTCCATGATGTTTTCCCTTGGTATTATGAGTGTTGGATTGATGGGCCCTGAGTTAGATTCAACGTTAGTCAACCAAGAAAATCCATCCACTACTGGCCCTTTCGGCATCAATCCACGAGGCGCAGATGGAAGTATCACCCAAAGCAGTATGGTGGGATGTAGGAACAAGTTTCCGCATCCTAAGATGGCTATGATTTCGGTTTTATACCTTAACTCTGCCTTCGCATAGATCGATAAGACGTTAGGGATTTCAATGTACTCCTCTATTAGCCCTTCAAAACCTTCGCGAAGGTCTATGATCGTTCTTTGTGTAACCCTAACAAGCGATCTCAACACTTACGCGCCTCTGTAACTACCTTGTTGTATAGTTCCCAGAATTATATCAAGTGTTCACCAATTCTATCATGTAATTAATATTATCTTTGTGTAAACATATATCTCTACTTGTGTTCATATAACAGAGGAAAACATATAGATTCATGCATCAATTTAGCAATAAAACATAAATCAAGTGCTTAACATAACATAATCGCATGCAATCTACAGAAGTAAAATACACAGTAATTTCATAATACTCTTCTTTATTGATGATATAGATTCTCATTATAGACTCTGACTACCCTGTGCACATAGCTGAAGGGGTCCGTGCACTCATCTGCGGACTTCTACCCTAGGCCTCTACGCACTCAGCTATAGAGCCTCTTTCCTACGCTAAGAATCTTGCTCTTAGCTCTTTACAGACACATCAATGACTCTATCTCCATCAACTCTACTTGAATGAACTTGAAAACTGACTTAGACTCCTCTAAGACCTCCTTTTTATACAATCCCATGGTCCGCGGACCAAGGGCAGATCTCATCAAGTCGACACAACCTATCTAAACTAAGGGTGGAAACCCTTTTTGACTCTTGATATCTTCATGCTCCGTGACCACAAAATGCAAAGGATTTACATTTCTTTATACAAAATTCGGGCCTTATGCCAAAAAACTTGGGTTTTAGCCCCAAAATTGATCCCAGGGGACTTGTTCCCAACAAGCCCCCAACACAAACATGGTGACTCACTCTCTAGTCACTCGGCCTGTGCAGAGATCTTGTCGCGAAGACCTCCCATATCTACTTGGACTACTACAACTTCGACAATGCACTGTGTTGTCACTTGTGTGATCTCCTCAACCAGCTGCTCCGTCGCTGGCCCTGTACTATCTAACTGTATCTTCTGTTGAGTCGTCTGCAGACCAGCTCACTTTCCTTAGATGGTGGCACTGAGCGCATAGGCTTCATCAAGCCAAGGCCCTATCCTGGCCTTGAGGACACTCTCTTTGCATTGTGCTGCCTCCACCTGCTCCTTTAGTACCTTTACCTCCTAAAATTTTTCTAGCCTCTATGTAAGGGCGACGGTGCGTGTCGTCACTTTGATTTCATCATATCGTTGTTGCAGGTCCTGAGCCTCCGTTTCCAACCTTTGCAAGGTGGGAACCTCTTGTAAATTGGTAACCACTTCGAGCGCCTGCTTGAAGAGTGTGGTACACTCCATTACGATGTCGTTTACTGTTGCTAGGGCATCCTTCATAGCTGTCTCATGCTGCTCTATGACTTCTAGCGGGATTGAAGGATGGGCCTTCAACTGCAATTCTGCAATATTGAGGTTCATGTCAAACTGAACCTTCACCAACTCTGTTCTGGCGTCATGAACTCCAGCAACGATCTTCCAAATCCGCACATCTACTGGCTCATCTTTGGGAATGGCCAACTCTGGGACAGACCTGCATACCTCAGCCACCACCTTGGCCATGCGCTCATTTTTTCTGTGATGGCTTTAATGAGGTTAATAGCCAAATCTCTCTGTACTATCATATGAGTGTTGTTAACTTTCTACTCACTGATTACCTACAAGCACACTGTTCGTGGGCCTGAAGTTCTGCGATCAAGCCATCCTACAAATTGTGAAGCGCATCACTGGGAAGTGCGGCCAAGTTGAGCCCAACTCCTTTGAGGGCACTAACAGTGGGTTTGTCAGCTTCAGTCTCTGTGGTTAGTGCTCCCTCTGGTAGCATTATTGACTGGGATCCAGAGTGCGCACCATCCCTGCTGATTTCGATGTGCTAGGTGCCAAACTCGTTGGCACCGCATTGCTTCGTCCCACGCTAGTCTGGACTTGCGACGCCTAGATTTGAAACTTGCGTAGACCTATCTAAATGGCCCCCAAGGCCTTCTTCTGTTGTAGCTAAAACTACTGCAGCAGTTCTACGGTGGCACCTCTAACCGTATCACCAATATAATTTAAATCACCTTTTGTTAAGATGATTGGATTGATAGAAGTCTTTTTGTCCTTAGACTTCTTTCGCGACCCGACCTTCTCTGGATCTCTATTGTGCTTAACATAGAACGGAGTAGTTTCTAGGTCCACTCCTCCTTGGTCCGATTGTTGGTCCCCCTCCTCTGTCTTTAGAGAAGGTGACTCTTGAATCCTATCAAAGTCACACTACTCTTCTTCCGTTTATCCTCTTGTCTACTTCGTGGTGGCATGCTCTGCCTTGGCCTTGTCCTTAGCCTCCTTTTTTCTCTTTGCGTCCAACTGTTCCATCTTCAGCTTGGCCTCTTCCTTTTTTCACTGTGTTGTAGTCTTGCTAGACCTAGCTGTCAAGTCTGAGGCAGTGCGCCAATCTACCAGTCAGTGGTTGAGGACCTCTATAATTGCATCAATTGTGGTCAGGTATGGAAGATCATACTATTTCTACTCAGGGTCCTTTCGCACGCAGATCGAGACCCGGTGGAAGTTGGCCTTGAAATCCACATACTCCTGCAACAGTCATGGTTTGCGGTTAATGGCCATATGGATTCTCATCCCCATCAAGATCCAAAATATTTTGTTATCCTTGACCCTTTGAGCGTCCTTCGTAGCCCATCGCGAAGAGAACTTCTCTACTTCTAGTAGGGTGGGCGCGACTGGAGGAAACTGGCTATTCTCTGGTAACTCCCATGTGACCAGCACTCTGGAGAGCAGCAACCAGACATAATTGAATGTCTTGCTATGATCATGCGCCTCTCTACAGTTCACGAGGAACTCCCCGTAGAGGTGGCACACCCATTAAAACTGTACTCCCTATGTGCATTGGGCTGCTAAGGCTATTATTGGTGTCGACACTTCATCTGCATGAAACTTTCGCATAATATTTCCTGCCAATATTTTCATTGCTACTTTGACCGCGCGGTCAGCTATACTTGTGATGGTGTAGCTGCGCAACTTCTTTGTGTGTTTGAATTTTTCTTTCGTTGCTTCAGTGAGGTCACGCTTGCTAGTCTTTCTGCCAAACTCCATGGCTGAATTTTATCCCAACTGCAGTAGTTGAGTGATCCTATGGATTAGCATGTTAGTGATGGGTATCAGCTCTTCTAGCCACAAACACCCATCATGCACCAAGCACAGCCACTGATTGATCACTACCATGGTTATGGGTGTGTGTTTGTAGTGCGAAACTCACAACATATTTAACAAACCCGCCTTATCCACCCCTTCCACCCATTTTCTTAGCTCCAGCATGGTCACACCAGAGTCTTTGTAGAAGACATGGTGCATGATTTTGTTCGTTGCTAAATGAGGAAAACGTTCTACATCAGCCAAATCCCAATCCTCCAATTTTAACAGGGGGATGCATCCCAGGTGCGGACCTTCAAAGATAATTTGGTCTGGTAGTAAGGGTGTGTGCAGTGTGACCTTACTTTCATCAATATCCTTCAGAACCTTCGTCTTGCCTCTGCGTGGAGGAATGTACTCAGGTAGTTTAGAAATGGGGTTAGACCCCTCCACATCAACGTCCTCTGCCCCCTCCATATCAATATCATCCACGCCCACATGGAGTTCTTCAACCTCAACTTTAGGTTCTAGGTCAATCACCTTACCCTTTTCTTGCGTAGTGGGCTTCCCTGTCTGTGAGTGCTTTCAGGGTGATGTGCGCACTGGATGTTGTGCTTTCTTCTTGTCCTTCTTTGATTTTGGGCCCTCCTTAGTCAGCATAGGTCTCAGCCTAGGTGTCCTTGGGGATTTAGGCAGTTCTACTGGTACTTCTATACTTCCAATCTCTGGTGCAGCTTCCTCAGTTGCCATTACTACCTCCAGTGCCATTCCTTAGGCTGTCATTGCTTCTCCTGCACTCATGGTTTCTATGGGCACCAACATTATGCTAGACAACAACACCTGCGTCTCTATTGGAAACTTCTCAAATACTGAACTCACTATCAGGGCTTCAAATATCTCAGGGTTCATATGCGCCTGAGAGCTTAATACCTCAATTCTCAAAATGCCAAGTGTTTTTCACTGGGCAACCACCTATAATTTATAGGCATTTTCAAATTCAAATCTGACTGTTCCCCCAATAACGCGTTCATAAATGCTGGATTAGCGGCATATTTTCACAGATATTGTCCTTAAATTACAACTTAAATGACACCCCCTAACCCATTTGGCTGTTTTCTGACTGTCAAGTCATGAACAGTGACCATAACGGTCACTTTCCGGCTTCCTTGCGTGGTCCCTTCTCAGGTAGCTCAACTCCTTGCATGTGTCTACTAACACTGTGATATTCCTCTATTCCACGCAGTTCCTCTATCGTGTAGCTCCCCAACCCGGGTAGTGTAGTTTATAGTCCCACGCCTCCTTTATACTACCTGGAGCGTTAAGACTATGCTTCCATCATGTAGTCATCTATTTGGATTGCCGGTGTATGACTTCAATTGGTTGCGATTCACCCATCCTGGGAATGGTTCTCCATTCAATTTTACCAACTGAGCTACTCCACCATCGATAATATCCTTGATGACATAGGGCCCCAACCAATGCATCCTAAATTTCCTTGGAAATTTATCAAACTTGTTGTTATATAACAAAACTAGATCATTTACCTTGAAGGTGCATAGTTTGATGTGTTGATCATGCCAGGCCTTTTCGCACTCCTTTTGAACCTGTTTATGGAATCCATCTAGAAATCTATCTTCTTCAAGCTCTGTTAGCTACACGAGCCTCTCCTCCAGGGCTCTGCGATCTGCCATTCCTATGAATGCTGCTATGCGTAGACTAGGTACAATGTACTCCATCGGCATCATAGCTTCCATGCCATAAACCAGTATGAACGGTGTTTGTCCAGTCAACTTCTTGCAAGTCGTTCTATAAGCCCATAGCACCGTGGGTATGTGAACATCCCAATCATTTCTTTGAGCATTGCAAACCTTCGTGAGCACACTCTCCAATATTTTATTAAATGCTTCCACCGTCCCATTAGCCTACAGATGATAGGGTGTGCTCTTCTAATGGTACACTTGAAACTCCTCCGTCATCATGCTGATTGTCTCATTGAGAAAGTGTGTACCGTGATCACTCATTAGAATGTTTGGATAGCTGAAACTTGTCAGTACGTACTCAAATATTAAATTTTCTATTGTTGCGCTCATACAGTCTTTCATAGGTTGCTCCTTTTCCCATCTAGTTAAATATTAAGTGGCGGTGATGATGTACCGTGCACCCGTCTTCTTCCCTAGAGGCTGAATTGATCCTACAAAGTCAATCAACCACTTCTCAAAGGGCTATAGCGATATCTCTGGATTCAGCGACATCTCATCCCTGCGTGAGGGTCTACTTGTCCTTTGGCATGCATTGCATGCTTGACAATATGCTTTTGAATCCTTATGCAAGGTTGGCCACCATAACCCAACACGTAGGATCTTTTGCACTGTTGCTTTTCTTGCATAATGACCTCCCACAGCTTCATCATGAGCCTCAGTGAGGATGGTGTTTCGTTCAAACTCTGGCACATAAGGTCACAATATTTCATCTGACCCCATTTTTTACAAGTGCCCTGCAATGATAGAAAAGTCAGCCTCGCGCACCGCTAGTTCCTTCTTCTGTTGGCTTGTATATCCTTCCGGAGCCATACATGTTGT
This sequence comes from Pinus tabuliformis, assembly GCA_031772625.1. Taxonomy (NCBI): domain Eukaryota; kingdom Viridiplantae; phylum Streptophyta; class Pinopsida; order Pinales; family Pinaceae; genus Pinus; species Pinus tabuliformis. Next base: position 1,127,877,643 of record CM062816.1, on the reverse strand, counting down.
TAGGAAGTGTATAATATCTTCAAAGTGACTGTTTGTGATGCACACTGCAAAGGGATGCGCGTCAGGTAGCCCCTCCTCCAAATTAGTAGGTTCCTCTTTCGTTTCGATGTGCGACAGATGATCCGGTCCAGCATTCAAACATCTTGGTTTCACAATAACTTCAAAATCATACTCCTGGAACAAAAACAACCACCTACATATCTTCCCCCCCAACATAGGCTTGTTGATAAGGTATTTCAATGCAGTATGATCTATATACATCTTAAAGTGTCTACCCAACAAATAGTGCCCGAACTTTTGGAGCGTGTACACCATAGCTAATCCTTCGTGCTTTGCTGTGGAATAATTTTTTTTTGCTTTGGACAAATTCCTACTTGCAAATGCTATAGGATGATCCAAGTCCCCTTCATCGACCTGTCTTAATATTTCTCCCAGCACAATACATGACACATCCACATGCACATGAAATTCCTTCTTCCAATCCGGGAAGACTAGGATCGGCGTGGTGACCATCTTCTCCTTCAATATATCCAATATCTTTTGGCATTATCCATTCCAATAGAATGTAACATCCTTTTTTAACAAATTTTCCATCGACGCAGTAATCTGGGCATAACTCTTGATGAATTTCCTATGTATCCCGTATGCCCCAGTGTTGCATGCAACTGTTTCACACTCCTTGGCGCCTCCAAGTTTATTATGACCGCGATCTTGGTTGGGTCTACCATCAAGCCTTGTTTGCATACCACATGGCCTAGCAAGATCCCAAAAGGGATGAAAAACATACATTTCTTCAGATTGAGTGGGATTTGGTATCTTAGGCATGTATCTGGCATCAAGCGCAGATTTGCCACATGGCACTTCACTAGTCTGAACACTATCCAATTATTGAAGTATACTTCTAGAAATTTATGAATAAAATCCTTGAATGCCACGATGACTACATGCGAAAATATCGTGGGCAAGTTCTTAAGCCCAAAAGGCATCATCATGTACTGGAAGCATCCCCATTTAGTCGCGAAGGTCATCTTACTTCTATCCTCCAATGCGATCTTGATTTGATGGTACCCATAGAACCCATCAGTAAATGAATACGCTTCTTGGCTGCCAACGTTATCCAAGACCTCATCAGTTAACAGAGTTGGGAAGCGATTATGCACACAAACATCATTCAACTTCTTGAGATCTATGCATATCCTTATTTCTTCCTTTTGCTTCTCTTCCTCAACCACTATTGGGCTTACCCAATTAGATTTTTCCACCAGTTCAATAATACCCGTCGTGAGCATCTTATCTAACTCAACAGGGACCCTTTCCTTATACTTTGGATTAAGGCGGTAAGCTCTTTGTTTCACAGGTTCCACATCTGGTTTTAGGGCGATCTTCATGACACCCAGGTCTCCTATTATCCCTTTTAGATCGAAAAACTTTGTGGGGAACAAGTATTGATATTCGTGAAGCAGTTCGGTGACCTTATCTATTGTCGTGTCATCCCAATAGTCCCCAATCTTTGAAAACTTTGATTCTGCCTCTGTGCCAATGTTCACTTGCCTGGTATTGAGTGGCTTAGTTATGTCTGGGTTCTCTAGCTGTGGTCCTTCAACTCCGCAGTGACCTTCAGTCTCCAAGATATTAATATTTCTTGGGTCTTCGTCTTCTTCTTCCGCTATTACATTGTAACACTCCAGCGCGTGGCTCAGTTGGGTAGTCCAATTAGGTTGAATCAGGTCTAGAGGATCCTGTGGTATCCTAAAGATGGTTGTCTTAACCTCCTACAATGCTTCATCGATGGATTCAAATCCATCCTCAAAACTGAATGTCATCAGAAATCGTTGGCGTAAAAAATCCCATTCTTCAGTGCCATGACGAAGTTCTGTCTCCAAGTACCAATTCATTGGTATAACATCTAAGGTATGACAAACCAAATGGATCCACTCCAACTGAGGCTTCGCTCCATATACTTTAGTCCATTTGGCCAAATGATCACGTGGATCATTCCTCCCATCATACTTTTCTGTTAGTTGTACCTTTGGGTGGCCCAAACGTATCATCATCATCCTTCTATATTCACACCAATCCTCAAAACTGTCCTTGTGTGTACCCCACCATCTTGCAGGTGTAGCGCGCATCGCCCAATCTAATACCTAGAAGCGATGCTTCTCTGGAACTTCCTTTTCAAATGCACCCGAAAAGTGATCAACGTCAATTAACTCATCATAGTGTTAGTGCCTAGATTTACCTCAGGTTGAAAAGGTAGGATCTAGGGCCAACATCAAACCACGCTCAGCCTCATAGCTAGCCCTACGAGGACAGGAGAGGGCTCTATCCGAGTCAATCTCAGTGAAAGATAATCAATGGGCTTGAGATGAATAAAATAAACTAATTTTAGGCTAGATATGGAATACAAGGATTTGATTTGAGTTTTTGGGGGTTTTGTTGGAATCAAGGGAAAGGCAGATTTTGGGGTGCGGGGATTGAGGCTCAGTTCTGCAAAGATCTTGATGGGGCAAGGTAGGCAATCATTTTGGCACTTAAATTTTAATGAGATTGAGGGAAAATATAGGTGAGGTGTTGAAGAGGGCAAGGGCAATCATGAGTCCTCCTCAGACAACTGAAAACATCAAACAACTAAAGCAAACCTCAAGTAGAGCATTGCACTTTCAATGAATTCTACTTACACTCTTGTTTGTTTAGTTCAAAAGAAATAAGATAGATGATGGATACATAAAAAAAATTCAAAATTACATAGAGAAGCACTATACCAATACAAATTTCCACATGAATCCCAAAGAGTGCTGCAAATCCTAGTCTCAATTCCTTAGCCAAAATGAAAATATGAGTGTACAATGAAGCTCAATGCTTTCTCAAGAGTCCAACCATGCTAATGACTGAAAAATAACATAATATAGAAAAACATAGCTCATCCTTGCCTCTAGGGGTCGAGCTAATGAGTTTAGGAGCTGATCCAACTGATTCTAAACTGAGAACTAGAAACTAGGCAAGATAACAGCATGCCTCTAAAAACAAGGGAACTGATTCATTCAGTTTCAAACAACCTCTAAACTGATGAATCTACCTCTACAAGTGAAAATCAAACATATTTACATCACAATCCATAAAATTTCATCAAATTACATCATAATTTTTCCATTAGGAAAGTGAAAAAGTCAAACTATGCAAAACTAGGCAAAAAACAGAGCAAAACTTGGTCAAACTCGCAATTTTTCCTCTATGCGCCACGCCTCATTCTCTATGTGTAGCACCTGTTTGGAACCACTTTTGGAGGCCTTCCCAGTGTCCAAATGAGCTCCAGGTGTATTTTCTGGAAAGGTCTACCTGTTTGTTTTCCAACCCAAGTAGAATGTTTCAATTTGGCCTCCATTTGCCCCTCCAAAAGTCCATTCTCCCAACACTGCTTCCTATGTGTCAAAATAGGGGCAATGAGGTCATTTTTTGAGTGTTTTTTACCTTTTTGAGGGCTCAAAACCTGTCCAAATTTCTTGGCCATAGGTAGACAAGTGTAATTTTGCATGAAAAATCCAAAAATGCTGAGTTTTTGAGATTTGGAGGCCTCTAGCAAAAGCGAGCACCAGGTGGCACGATGCATAGGGCAGAAATTTCTGTGTTTTAGTGCCAAAAATTCAAAAAATGCAAAAATTGCTCCAAATTTCTTGAAATTTGGGTTGAGTCTCCTCCATCAAGCATTATTTTGGTCCAAGGAAGCCTCATCCAATATCTGAAGTCTACCATGCACTTTTTTCCTCCTTGATCTCTTCTTCAACTTTGCCTTCAAGCTCCTGATTCTAGCTTGGCACACCTTGTTTCTCGCCATGTAATGAGAAGCCACGTGTCTCAACAAGTCTTTCTCCTTGTTGGCCTTCTCCAAAAATCTATCTAAGTGGATATTGACTCTCTTGAGCCAAGACTCCTGACCGGCATTGATCTCTCATTCAAGTGAAGTGAACTTCACCCTCCTCCTTTGGGCAGCTTGGCGATTCTCCCGAATGTTTTTCCACCTTTATGAGATCTCCTGGGTGCATGTACCTCTGTTGGTGAGTCATTGTGGGTCTCCTCTTCATAATCATATGAAGGATCAGATGCCATCACTGCTAGTGAATGAGCTATTTTGGAGTTGCTTTGATGAGAAATAGGTGAGCTGTGATGTGGTTTGAATTTTTCCACCAAGGAAAACAGTGATATAAGGGACTGTGGAAGGGGAAAACGGTGAGGGATTTGGGGACTGTTGGGGTAGGTTTTATTTAAGGGAACAGGGAATTAGGGAATGATTTAGGAGTTTTTAGTATGGGGTTAGGGTTTGGGAGTTTGTTTTTGAGATTTTGGGGAAATGGGAATTGGGGTATGGGATTGGTGAATTTAGGAGGGTAGGGGAACTTAGGGAATAATGAAATCAATGAAAAGATGGGTAAGGGAGTGATGGAGGAATTTAAAGGATTGAATTGGTGGCAAAAAAGTCAATCAAAACCCTAGAATTGTTTGATTTGGAAATTTTTTGAAGAGGTAGGGTTTGATTTCTTTAAACATTCACCATTCATCAACCACCATGAAACAACCATCAACCTGGGATGAAAAGCTATGAGAGAAGCTCAACCTACGTGTACCAATGGCAATCCATGCGTTTTGGGCGATTTTGGAGCAAATTTTTGAAAACAATCGGCCTTGGCAGCTCTATACGCCGTGCCACAAGCCCAACGTGCCGCACCTTCTCTATGTGCCGCGCCAGTGTAAATTTGCACTGGAAATTTGAGCCCAATGCGCCGCGCTAGTTATGTGCGCTGCGCCACCTGCCCTATGCATAACACTTTTTACAGGAGACTTTTGGAGGCCTTCCCGATGTCCAAATTGGGCACAGGATAGCTCGTTGGAAAGGTATTTGAGTCTACTTTCAAACACAACTAGAACTTTTCAATTTTGAGTTAATTTGTCCTATCAAAAATCAAATCTCCCAAGACGGGTAAAAATGTGCCAAATGGGGTTTCCTAAAGGCAGAGTGCTGTTGCAGTCAACTTTTGAAGGTCTTCCTCAACTCCAAATTGAGATCATGATAGCTCATTGGAAATCTCTTTGTGTCTAGTTATTATTTGACTTATCAAGAAAGTCATTTGGCCAACCAAGTTAGGAGAAAACCTGATTTTCCAAATGTCACTTCAAAAGTGCATCAATTCTCCTGAGACAAATGTATTTTTGACATTTCTCTAAAACCATGACACCTGTGTAAAAAGTGAAGGAAGTTTTTCTTCCTTAGCCTATTGTGAACAAAAACCTCTCTCAATTTTCCAAATTCATCTTTTATTGTTCAGAAACATCATTGGAGTAAAACCTATCCCGATGTGTGGAACAGGGGATTTGTCAAAATGAAATGAAATGAAGGGAATAAGTGGCTTCTAAATTCTTGAGAAAATTTTGGGAAGTAGGGAGGGATGTTAGGAATTAGGGAAAAGTGGAATTTCAAAGATTTAGTGAGGGGAAGGGGTCTAAAAGGGCAAAACACAGCCCTAGTCTAAAAAATTGTCAAGTTGTAGCAAGAAACTAGGGTTTGTGCAAAAATGAGGAATTCAGGGGATCTCAGTGATGGTAAGTGTTTAATAAGGTACATTAAGGATAGGGGAAGGTTTATGAACATACAGATACAAGTTTTTCTAATGATTTGATTATCCAAGAGAAATTACCTTTAAAACCCTGGGAGAGGGAAATGAACTTTACCTAGGTGCAACTGACGCATGAACAAGGTGTGAAATGACCCATTGGAACCTGACATGATGATGAAAACCCTCTGAATGATGGTACACTCAGCCGAATGGTGACATGGACTGAAATTTGGACAACTTTGAAAGGAGTGAAAACAAACCCTAGACCTAATACCTAGTGACTAAATTTTTCTTGAAGACTCATTGAAATGACAAAATTTGACCTTGACACCTTAAAATCACTTTGTAAGAGCATGTTTGATCACTGGAGGAAGGCTACAAAGACTGAAACTAACACATAGTGAGGTATATTTCTTACCTTTGATGATACGCAATGCAACAACTTGGTCATCATATTACAGCGCAATATAGATACTGTTAGATACCTATAGTAATAGGATTCATAATTTTTAATTGACTATGGTTAAGTCTTGTAATATACCTTTGCTTTCTTCAAATGTTTTCCATATTAAAATTAAAAATTGTGAAGAGGGTATGTCCTAAAAGAAATATCAAAGGACAAAAATAATAAGAAAATATCAAAAAAATGAAAAAATATGAACCCAAACAAAAAAAGATCATGAAAGTGTGCAAATACAAGTGCCACTACTCTTTAATCTTCATAAGCTTAATTGAGCCATTAGAAGATATAAGGTTAGAAGTAGTTAGTTTAATTTTCAAAAGAAAAAGAAAAGGAAAGGGTCTGCTAGCTTAAATGCACCCAACAAACTAAAGAAAAAATGCTAGGGTAAGTAAAAGGGTAAGTAGAAGAAAGGTTGCAGAAGTACAAAGTTGATTGAAGCAAAAGCACATTTATTATGCTAAATCATATATTTCAGTGTGAGGAGCAATTATGAAAGTAAAAGGATGCTTATAACATGATTTGGTTGACTTTCCCTTCATTTCATTTCACCCCCGACTAAGTATTTACTAATTTCCCCTTTTACCCCTTCATTTCTTATGAAGGCACCTTTTCCCTTCATTTTCACCCTTGCCCCTTGGTTTCACACATTTCCCTAGAAATTTACCCTCCAAACACATTCCCCTACCCAAAAACCCCTTTTCCATAGTGTGAAACCCATTCCCCTTTGAAAAAATAATTTTCCCCTTATTAATTCCCTATTTCACTAAAAACCCTTATCCTAAGTTTAATCCCCCACCCCTCCCACAATACTTTATTAACTACTTCCATTTGTATATTTCCCGACAAAACCATCAAAACCATTTTAAATCATAAAACCCCGCATATCCTAAGTTTTGTCTCCCTCTCGATTATTTAAGTAACTCCACAATTCACATTTCCCTCGACTATAAAACTTTTCACCCACCACCCTGGCACAGTTAACAAAATGTCGCTGCAATTAACCCTGGTCCCACTCCATAACCCATTAATTATATGCCTAACCCCGCACTTATTCCTTAAATAATTACAAATTGTTTGTAATTAATCCCCCGGGCCTCGCAAATCTCCACCCTTGCTTTCACCGCGCAACTTCACCGTACGATAGCCATTAGATATATCACCCTCGATCTGACGGTGTGCATCCATATTGTGTTCATCCACCTCTCGACCTTTACCCGCCCGAGAGCACACATGATTCATGGTTTTGCTCAGGCCCCTTTTGGCTACGTGGCATCTCCTCGTTAACTCGTGTTATCTCGGGAAAATACCACCCCACTCCCAAAAGCAATGTGATGAGCAATGAAATCACCTCCCCACGTAAGACAAAACCATCACTGTTCATTATGATTTTCTGTGCCAATTTCTAACCTCTTCTGGTTAAAAGGCCGCAGACCTCCGTTTTTACCCTTTTTTGCTCAATTTTCTCTCTGAAAGCTTCCATGCCTTCCTGTGCAAACCCGAGTTTCTGCAACCGAATTCAACCGTCGAGTAACTTCTGAGTACCCCTCAGATGCCTAATTCAACCATCCACAACATACCTAAAGCCACAATACCCTCTGTGGTTGCCATCAAAACTAGTTTGTAGTATGAACGTCAAATTACAGGTATTTTGATAACAAACCAGAAACGACCCTCTCAAATTCAAGAATGTATAGTTAATTCAAACATTAAAGTAATTGAATTTAATTAATTTCCCTTGATTTGAGAATATTTCTAGCTGAATACCCAAACCTTTATCATGCAAACTGCGATTACCCTATCACTGCACCCGAGTTTTCAAAATCTCACTGCTTCAGCCTATATAAGTCTGATTCCCACATTTATCCTAAATATGGTTGCTCAAAGCTCTCTAGATGTTAGACCTGTGTCAACCCCTCACCTGGACATTGACCACTTGGCCCTAGCAAACAGGGATTTCCAAATTAAAGACACTGCAACTCCAAACCACCTTCTCAAGCTCCACTGTTGGAGTAAGGACATATTTTTGGACCATACAGATGACATCAACCTCTAGGAATCCAATTTACCCAAATACAAATTCCCAGAAGTTCACTGTTTCCCAGAAATTGTACATTATTTTCATGCCTATTATGTCCCTAGCCAAAGGGCTATTATTTCCCCAAAGCAGCGATTGTTATTCACTATTACACTTGAGTCAATCAACCAGATGCTACAAATCCAATCTAGCCCTAATCTGACCCCTCTATCCATTGGTAACCCGTTGTACTTGTACATCACAATAGACCTAGTCAGAATCAAGCAAATTTTCCAAAATTTTATCATTAAAGACCACCATGCTCCTATAGGCACTCCAACCTATGTTGCCACCATTTTTTCAGAGGCTGCTAGGCACATAATCACCATGCTCTCATGCATCCTTGGATATACCACAGATGAGCATGTGGATGCGGTCATATTGGCCTTGTTGTCCATTTTTACTCCAGGCAAGCCTCCTTCCATCATGTTTGATTATGCTTAGTTCATTGTAGACATAATGCATGAACAATTCACTAGACTGCCTATTGAAAGAGTTTTCAAATACTCTTTAGTGTTGTTTCATATGTTCTTGTATTACCAGATAGATAAGTTCCCTTTGAGCATCCAGAAGCTGGATACCAAGGGAAAGGAGAGATCAGTCATCTACTGGACACCCTTGGTCCATAAGTGTTCCACAGCATTGACCTACAAAGACTTCATACAATCATTTGTATACCCTTTCATGAACATGTTGACTTCTAAGACTCAGCCTAGAAACAACCCAAAGATCAAGAGAGTATTGAAATTGGCCAAGAACAACAAAGTGGGAGATTGGTACCTCTACCAGAACCACACTAAGATCAGAATCTATGGCTGCTAATTAGCCCCCTACAAGTTGCCCAAACACCTCCCTATGAGGATATTTTCTTTTGAATACTTCAGACAAATCATCAACTCTAGTGAGGTCCACTTCCTATCTTATAGGAAGAAAACCCAGTTCAAAGTGAAAATCCAATTGGGCCCATTCATTTGCAACAATAATGAGGCTGGACAAGAGGCTGACATTTTACTACAAAATATGAAGTTCAAAAACAATTTCATATGGCAGTATGACCCTCAGGGGGTTATAACTAAACTTAGAATCAGGGTCAAGTTCGGAGCATACATCCACCACCCAAGACCTGACATTGAAAAGTTTGCTAACCAAGATGAGTGGGTGGAGAACACATTGATTGATATGGAGAGCACTATTGTGGATGTAGAGAACACACTCATTGATCTTGAAAGAAAATTTGATCACAACTCCTTCCTGTAGGTTCTAGAACAAGGGGAGCCAATTAACATTCCTCCTATCCTTCAGACCCCAAAAAATGAAGAGAAGAATCCTAAGAGGAACAGGGAGGAGGCATATAGCTCTATCATGGAGACTACTGATGAGCTATTTGAAGCAAGAAAGAGGCCCAAGTTGAATCCCGTCTTTGAACATGAGGGAAATATTGCTTGAGAGGAAATAAATGACATTCAGACAATGGGGAAAAAAGGTAAAGAAGCAGTTGCATCATAGGAAACACAACAACCATCAATCTTCAACACATAGATGATAGAGAGACAACAGGGTATGGAGGTTTCTACCATGGTCAGGTCAGCTGAAACAGAAAAGGATATCAAAGACAAATTCAAAGAGATAAAGATGAGGAATGAAAAACTAAAAGCAAAGATATATGCCCAATACCTCAAGCTTACACCACTAAACCAAATGAGATTGATGTCAGCCTTTGACATCAAAGCATGCAAGATGCAGGTGTCATTTTTGTAGCCCACTGTACAACAACCAAAGACCTCTCTAGACTACAAGAAGACTAATTTTGAGGTGTTGACCAGGGATGTTCATCCCATTGATCAGATAGAGTTCCATAAGCAGGCTAGAGATATGATTTACTCCACCCTCACAGAAAAGGCCATGGATGCCTTTAAGTTGAAAGATTCATTGGATAATGTGACAACCCAATTCAAGCTAGAAAATGCCTCCTCACACGCCAAAGACACCAGGATAAAATTTGTGGAGGACTTGATCATTGAACTGGTCCATGACCCAAGTGATGTTAAGGCCATATAGAAATTAATCAAGAAGAAGAATGAGGATATAATAGCCCTCAAGAAACAGCTTAAGCTGCCTCCTTCACAACACCCATAGATAAGGGAGGTCCTGGAAAGTCAGAGAAATCATGAAGAGATGATGAACCTAATGCTGCAACTAAATGATCAGTTGAAGGAGATGGAGAAAGAACTAGATAGCTTGATGCAACTCAAACAAGCTAGTCTGGATAATGCTCTTACAACTGTCATTTCAACAGTGACCAAAACTATACCTTCTACTTTGGAAACATCATTAGCTCCCACTACTCCAATGGTCACTACACTACCGGCAACTACATCAACAACGGGATCAACAACAACAGGCTCCACAGGTGATGAAGCAAATAGGATGGTCAAAGCAATGGAAGAAATGTCCATTTAAACCACAAAGATGAACAGACTTAAGGAGAAAGTCACCAGCCTAGAGACAGATTGCAGAATTACCCAGATCATGCATAAAGAAGAACATTAAAAGGCTACAAGGATGATAGAAAGAATCAAAAGCATGGAAAAGGAACTGACACTGAGTGAACCTCTAGGTAAATCTAAGGAACAACTGTGGGCCAATATCATTGACTCTGTGAATGATATTTGGTCATCCATTCAGGTTACTTTTTAATAGATTGATTTGATAAAGTAGGCTACAAAAGCCATTCGTAAAGTCAAAGAAGATCTTGGAGATATGCCAGAGGAGGCAGCAAGAATCATCCACTTCCTCAACTCTAGGAATAAGTATGAGTTGTAAGAACTTGATATACCTGATAGGACAGGTACACTTTTGGAAGTCATAAAAGTCCTCACTAAGAGGAATTTTATGTTGAACTTATAATGTAAGTGTTGTTGGGCCTCAGTTTTGATCTTATTTTGCTTTGAGAAACTTACCTAATCATCCATTTATCCTTCATTTTCACTCCATCCATTCCATTTTAATGAATATTTGATGTCTAATCAGGTATTTAGCTTTAATTTGTCAATTTCTAAAGTTTTTATGAAAGTTTGATTTTAAGTGCAATTTTGGCAATTTCAGAAATTCCCGTAATCACTTCATGGTTGATATGGATGCAGGCCACTTCAGCACGAATGGGATACATGAATGAAAAGCTTGGGAACTAGGACCAAGCCACCTATGCTTGGTTCCAACAGAACGAGCTTTATTATGCCTATTTGGAGCTAGTCAATCATGACTAGTCATCCAGAAATCCCATCTAAGTAGGGCAGTTTTGAGATTCCATGATATTAGTCATATTTCTTGGGATGAGAGGAGTGGATTCGACTTGGATATGTGGCTTAGAGTAGATAAGATTTTTAGAGTAAATGTAGATCAGTTGGTTTCATGAAACTCCTTATTTAAGAGCCACACTTTGATGGTTCAACACATTGACTTATGATACTTTTATGCTGTAATATTTTTGGTTTGAAGACTTATTTTGAAGACTTGTGTTACTCTCATTTTTGCTGCTCAATACATGGATGTGTGACTAATATAAAGCTTCTGATATCATCTTCAAAAGTGTGCAAGGCAAGGGTGGAGGGCCCCCACTCCAAGCTAAGTACACTTCCAAGTTAAACTAGTTTTATTTCATTGCAAATCTGGTTGATGGTAGCTTTAGTTTTTCAAAGTCTTATTTCAGATTGCTTTATGGTTATTCATAGTGATTGATTTTATTTGTTAATGGTTTATTCATCATCTAATTGAGTTGGAAAACAAGTGTTCAAGTTGGGCATTCCCTCTATGAAATGGTGAATCAGAACTAGTCTCTTTTGTTTACATGCAAATAGTTTGTTTCCATTTAGATTTATATCTTAAGATGAATGAGTTATGATGGAAAACTTTAAGTGTCTCTTAAGTTAAGAGCCTCTTTCATGTATAATTTATGCATATTGAGTTTTTAAGTTACAATCTCTAATTCATGAAGTAATAACTGAGGTGGAAGTGGACTTCTTGAGTTCAAGAACCTTTTCAATGTTTTCTCTTTTGAGCTGATTGAATTAGAGTTATTAGATATATTTTCTTTAGCTTTTAATCATTTATCTTTCAAGGTTGGTTATATTAGATCTTCACAAATAGTGAATTTGCCTCAAAGAATAAACAACCCGGATTGATAGTAAATAATTGTGTTAGTTTAGGAACATAAATTAGCTCAACATTTTGGCGCCGTTGCCGGGGAGGCAAATATCGGCATAGTCAATAGAGAGATAAAATCCAAAATACACAAAAACATTAGTTACATTTCATTTCTTTAATTATGTTTCTTTATGCCTAGAGTTAGAGATCCTCAAGGTAGATTTATCAAAAACCCCCCACAAGTAGAGATAGGATCATCACATACACCTGTTACTGGTAATCCAATCATTGAAGAACTGATTGAAAAACAAAGAAGTGGCCAAAGATTAACCTTGATTGAAAGGCAAACTTTGTCAGCTTGGGAGGCAAAGCAAAAATTCTCCACTTCCGGAAAACCAAAGGAGAAAGGGAAACAAATTGTTTTTCCATCCATCGATCCTCCTATCTTCCCACAACTTGAACCTCCACCTGAAATTGAAACAACTCAAACAATGGCAGAAGGACATGGATCCGTTCATCTTAATGATGAAGAACAAAGAGCTGAAAATGAAAGACAAGAAAGAGAATGGAGGAGGAAGAGAGAGGAAGAAAGGAAACACGAAAATGATAGGAAGGTAGAAAATGACAGGAAAAGACAAGAAGATGGACTTGACCAAGAATCAACTTTTGGTTTCCCAATAATAGATACAAGTGCAATACTAGGAGAAGAAGTAAAAATGAAAAACATTCCACCTTCTGTGTTGCCAAACTTCTATGGAATGTCTACAGAAGATCCTGATTCATTCATGTTTGAATTTGATATCTTATGTAGAACATATGGCTATACTGATGATGTTCATAAGCTCCGTCTTTTTCCTGCAACATTAAAAGCAGCAGCCTTAAAATGGTTTATGGGTTTAGGAGAACAAACAATAGCCTCCTGGGATGATATACGAACTGTCTTCCTTAAGAAATATCAACCTTATTGTAGATCTAGATATTCAAAGGAAGATGTGTTTAGAATGACACAGCAAGAAGATGAAAATCTAGAAGAATATTTAGAACGGTTTGCATATAATCTTCAGAAGTCTAAACAACATTCCCTAAATCAAGAAACTGTTCGCACAATCTTCCTCAAAGGTATAAGAGATGAATACCTTGACATTTTAAATGTAATGGGTAAAGGAGATATTTCAAATCTTCCATTTGATGAAATTGTCGAGTTATGTCAGAAATATTCTAGAGGAAGATCAAAAACCGGAAGAAGGGAAGTAAGTTCTAAAGCAGCAAAGTCAGCTGCAGGAGGGATAACAAGAGCTGAAATAGGAAGTCTATTGGAAAATTTCAAAACAGATCTTTTGAGTACATTAGGGACACAAGTAGATGTGCTAAAGGCAAATAAGAAAAAGGAAGAACAAGAGAAAGCCTTAGCAATATTTTGTTCAAAATGTAAAAAGAAACATCCTTTGAGAGACTGTCCTTTAGATAGCATTCAAGTGTGTGGTCTTTGTACAGGCAATCACTCCACATAAAATTGTGTAACATTGAAAGACTTGCAAACTAATTCAATGGAAGAAATGCAAGGAGCAGAAGGATTCTATTATGTTGCACCAAGAAGACCATGGCCACCTAGAATGCCTCAACCAAATCAACAAAAAATCCCTCAGCAAAACTATGCTTATCCATCTTATAATCCTTGGACCCCTCCAATGCCATGGCAAGCTTGGCCTCCACAACAATATCCACAAAAACCTGCACAAGGTTGGAGGGGATATGGTTATGGAAACCAACAACCTCAACAGTCTCAACAATATCAACAACATTACCAACAACAGTACCAAAAGCCATTTTCATACCCACCATATCCTCCATCCATGCCATTTCCACAACAAAATTCTGCATATCCATTCCAGCAGCAGAATCCACCACCATTGTTAGCACAACCACAACAGTTACAGTTACCTTCAAATCAACCCAGACCAACGCAATTACCATCTCAACCGGTGGCAAATCCAAATAACAAAGGGGAAAAATCTGCATATACATTAGAGGAAGCAGCATATTATCCAGCATATTCAATTCTTCCTCTTGATGATGTCCATTTAAGGTCTGGAAAAGTACTTAAGAAGGATTCTCCTCCAATTATAGAAGAACCAGCTGAACAAGGAGAATCATCTGAAAGAAATACTTCTCTTTCTTGGATGGGAAAGAAATACTTCTCTTTCTTGGATGGGTTTAGTGGGTACAACCAGATTAGAATAGCAACAGAAGACCAAGACAAAACTACATTTACTTGCCCATGGGGAACCTATGCATATAATGTTTTGCCATTTGGTTTATGCAATGCACCTGCAACTTTTCAAAGAGCAGTGCTTGCGATATTTGCTGATCTAGTCCATGAATGTGTAGAAGTTTATATGGATGACTTCACAGTGTATGGAAACACATATGATGATTGTCTAAACAATCTTGAGAAAGTCTTGAAGCGATGTATCGAAACAAATCTGTCATTAAGTAATGAAAAATGCTATATGATGTTAACAGAGGGTATAGTTCTGGGACACCATATTTCCAGTTCCGGAATTAAGGTGGATCCAGCCAAAATTCAAGTCCTAGTTAACTTAATGCCACCTACAACTCAAAAGGAGGTTAGAAGTTTCTTGGGCTATGCGGGCTATTACGGAAGATTCATAGAAAACTTTAGCAAAATAGCTCAACCCCTGTTTAAATTATTAGCAAAAGATGTTGAATTCCAATGGACGAATAGCTGTCAGAATGCTTTTCAAATTTTAAAAGATAAGCTGTCAGTAACACCCATACTTCGAGGACCAAATTGATCTTTGCCATTTCATATTTCCACTGACGCATCAGATACAACAATAGGTGCCTCTTTGGGACAGAAAGAAAATTTGTTCAACTATGCAATATACTTTATTAGTAAGAATTTGACACCTGCAGAAACAAACTATACAGTCACTGAAAAGGAAATGTTAGCCGTCATACATGCAGTAAACAAATTCAGGCATTACATCACAGGATATCAAGTTTTTATTCACACAGATCACTCAGCAATAAAATACTTGATGAACAAACCCATCACTAATGGATGAATTACTAGATGGCTCTTGTTATTGCAAGAATTTAACATTACAATCCAAGACCGGCCAGGTAAAGAAAACCAGGTGGTTGACTTTCTGTCCCGCATACAATCACCTGAAGACCCAAATCCAGTTATAGACAACTTCCCTGATGAACATCTGTTTGCCATAGCAGTTAAAACACCTTGGTTTGCAGATATTGACAATTATTTGTCATCTGGAAAATTTCCAACTCAATTCACTAGCAAGCAAAGAAAGAAAATTGTTAGAGAAAGTTCTAGGTATAGCTGGGTGAATGGTGATTTGTTTTATACTGGTTCAGATCTAATGATTAGAAAGTGTGTGTGTGAAGATGAAATACTAGATATTCTCAGGGCATGTCATGACGAACCATGTGGTGGTCATTTTGCAGAAAAACGAACAACATATAAAGTGCTGCAATTGGGCTATTACTGGCCATCTGTCTTCAAGGATTCTAAGGCATATGTCAAGCAATGTGACAGTTACCAAAGAATAGGGAGACCCATCATGTCAGATGAAATGCCGCTCAAACCGCAGGTCCTCATTGAGCCATTTGAGCAGTGGGCACTTGATTTTGTTGGACCCATTAATCCACCATCAAATGGAAAAAGGTACATCCTAGTGTGCACGGACTATGTAACCAAATGGGTGGAAGCCAAAGCAGTGAGCAGAGCGACAGAGGACACAGTGGTTACCTTCCTCTTTGAAGAAATTTTTGTAAGATATGGAGTCCCAAGACAAATAGTGACAGATCAAGGAACGCAGTTTACCTCAAAGTTAGTGCGGGATCTGACAGAGAAATATAAGATAAAGCATAGGAAGTCTACTCCATATCACCCTAAAGAAAATGGTCAGGTAGAATCCACAAACAAGGTCTTAGAAAATATCATGACTAAGACAGTGCAGCTGAATAGAAAAGACTGGTCTGAAAAGTTGAAGGATGCATTATGGGCCTACAGAATTACATCGAGAAACACAACTGGTTTTAGTCCATACCAGTTGGTCTATGGGAAAGAAGCCTTGTTGCCCATCGAATTTCAGATACAAACCTATAGACTAGCAGCGGAATTGGGCATGGACCTGACTGAAGCACAACAACAAAGGATCATGGAACTTAACCAATTGGACGAACATCGTCAACAAGCAGTTGAACAGACAACATTAATCCAGCAACAGAGAATCAAATGGCATGATAGATACATTAAGACAAAGACATTTCAGAAGGGAGACTGGGCCTTATTATTTGACTCCAAATTCAAGGATTTCAAAGCGAAGTTTACAACACACTGGCTAGGGCCATATGAAATCGAGGAGATCTTTGATAATGGAGCAGTGAAGATAAAGACCATTGACCAGGACCCCACCTCATTTGTTGTAAATGGTCATAGGCTGAAAGTTTATCATCAGCCTATTAGTAAAGAGACATTCATGAAACAACTGGTAGAAGAATCAGGACTGGAAATTATGGCTCTGCCATCTTCTAGTTCGGAAAAACAATAAAAAAAAATATGAAAAAAAAAAACATAAAAAAAAGAGAAAAAGATATATAAAAAAAAACAAAACATAAAAAATAATTGGTTTGCTGGTGAAAACCAGGCAACTGGCACCATGCAAACTTGAATTCATAGGGGAAAACCAGGGAAACCTGGACTCTATGAATTTTATATTCTTGTTTTACTATTCTCACATAATTTCAATGCAGGACCTTTCCACAATTGACTTGAGGACAAGTCAAACTTTCAGCAAGGGAGAGTCTTGTAGCAAGCTTTTAGCTGCCACAGCTAAGGGATTGTGTTGTCCACTTTGGACCTGAAGCAAATTTGTTGCAGCATAACCTGAAGGGACCTGAGTTGAAACATCATTATAGAAGGGACCTGAAGCAAACATTAGTTGCAGCAGATCAAATCATTCCAGAAGCATTGCAGAGGGACCTGAGATGAAATAGTATTGCAGTGGGACCTGAAGCAAACTTAGTTGCAGCAGAACCAGATCAGAACCGACACAATATACCAGAAGCATTGCAGAGGGATCTGAAAGGAAAACATTATTCAAAGGGACCTGAACAAAATGGAGCATAGTGAACAAGGAGCAGTAATAAAAGTCTACTGTTCATCTGTCCACAACATTTTGAATTCCATTCCACCTGTACAAATAGCATTCAACATTCCACCTGTACAAACAACATTCCACCTTTACAAACAACATTCAAGGGAGTATATTCATAGCCATTTTGTGCTTGAAATTCAAATTTTTTTTTAGAAACTTTTAGTTTTGATCTAATTGAAGTTAGTATCTGCAAATATTCATTAATATTCATTCCCAATATATACCCCACATTCCCTATTCATATTCCATTTCATTCACATACATTTCCTATACATCTTTTTATAACCCTAGGTATTTTCCTTAAATGCAAAAAGATCAAGCTAGGGCAACTCTTTTCACCTGCACATAAACTCAAAGCATTAGAATGATTATAATTTTAAACATGACCCCAATGGTCATTTTAAAATTATAAAGCTATGTTATAAAAGGTATGCGCTAAAGTTATAAATTATAAAGGCATTGAACATATATATCATAAGTTATATGAGCGCTAAAGTTATAAATTATAAAGGCATTGAACATATATATCATAAGTTATATGAGCGCTAAAGTTATAAATTATAAAGGCATTGAACATATATATCATAAGTTATATGAGCGCTAAATTTATAAGCTAATGGTATAAGGTATATATGTTGCAAAGAGAATATAGTATGCGCATATATCAAATGCATTAAGGTATAAAGTATTGCGCATATAACATGGAGGTATAAGGAATATATATAAACCAAATGCGCATATCCAAAAGCATATAACATAGTGATGAAAGGCCGCGGGTTATGATAATGAAGTTCATGGGTTACAAAGGAATGATATAAGGAGAAGGCCGTAAGCATTAGAGTATGATAACGGAGACACATTCAAACAAACATTATGGCATATAAACGTAAACCTATGATATTTAAAGTGCAGGGATTAAAGTTTGGGCGCATATCATATGGAGAATAAGGTATATATTTGGCACATTGTTTGCACTAGCCATATGATAATAATCAAACAGCAGTGCTACGGCCAAGTAATGAAATGCCATATGCAAACATCGTTGCAATGAAGGTGCATGATGGTGGCCATAATCAACGCCGGTCGTAGCAATGAACAAAACAAACACCACGCAGGCCAATACACAGGTACGGTTTGACACGGTGTCACCACAGTTTATGGTTATTGGATGATGGAGCGGCGGAAGATATGCGTATGAAACAACAATACGACCATCCTCATGACTCAGTCAGGCGACTGAGTCAATGAGGACGGCCATGTAACCACGCATACCAATACCAATGAATGAAACGCAGGGTACAGTGAAGAAACGGTCATAAACCAACCTCCCCTGCGCAGTTCAAACAACAAATACTCATTGCCATAGCTCAGAAAATTGTGTTTGGGCCGTAGCATAGTAAAAGGGAGAAAGGAGTGTATTGAGGTGATTTTAAAGACGAAATCTGAGTCGTATGAGTGGAGAAAGCCAAGTTTTGCAAGCAAACAAGGTAAGACTTGAGTTTATTTCGCTCGACGACTGTAGATAGGTATGAGTCCTCGCCATTAACTCACAGATTTTGTTGCTTTGCCACCAGTTTGATTGACCGAAGACAGAGGGATTTGAAGTGTTTGTTTGCATCCCACGCGGCCAGTGACAGTCAGGTAACACTAAAACCGGGATAACTCCAAGTTTGCAGCACGTATGGATAGGCTAAACAGATTTTTATGCATAAATTATGGTGTAGAAATAGCGGTCAACAATCCAGCATTTAAAGTTTACAAATTGCATGCATAACACGATAAAGAATTTTGAGTTAAATAAGGAATCTAATGCATCAAACGCGGAGAGTTAGTTTGAATGCCGAAATGCCAAGGGTTGTTTATATATGAACGCTGATTGATAAACCATTGTTGCATTTAACCTCATTTTTGCTGCGCGCTAATCTCTGTCATATGCATGTGAATATGGGGTTCGACCAGAACAGAGGACGCATTAAAATCACAGAGTGTTTGTCATATGTGTTGTTGAACACATTAAGTCAGATTGTTGAGCATTGTTGCATGTGTTATGGGCTGCCAAACCGAGAATTGCATTAGTATATGCTGAGAGAAGTGGATTGTCAAATGTAAAACAAAGGAATGCTGTAGATTGCGACATGCATTTATGCCTTCACTGCGCACCTATGTATTGAGATTTTAATATATTTGTGCCATTTACAGAGGATTGAAACGCATAGGATTGCCTGCATACATGCTATGTTGACTGTCAAATTTAGTTGAATGCCAAAATTTGCATTGTTTGTGCCTTGAGGCCGAGAGTTTTATAGTCTGCGTTTAAAAAAAAAAAAAATTGACATTTGTTATAAGCAGTGAATGTGATGAGGCCGAGCGCATGTGATTAGTCCTCTAGGCTTATAACTCTCTGTGCATTACACAGTCATATTTTTTATAAAAAATGATGAGAAGGATTAGGCCGAGAATGTTTTGGAATATTTCTTGAGAGGCCGAGAGTAATTTGCACATTATACAGTCAATTTTGTTGAGAATTTCTTGAGAGGCCGAGAGAAATTTGTGCATTACACAGTCATTTTTTTGTGAATAGGCAGAGAATGTTTTTGAAGATCTGTTGAGAGGCCGAGAGAAAAATTTTTCAAGTTTTTTTGTTTAAATACACAGTAACGCATGTTATTTTGAGCTAAGAAAACATGGTTATTGCTGCATGTGTATTTAATTTTCAAAAACAAACAGAGAACAATGTATTGATAGAAGATATTCAGGTGTTGTTTGCCTTAAACAGGGAATTGAAACAGAGTTTGTGCAGAGGAAAGACAGCAGAGGTTAAAGAGGACAGGGCCAAATAGATTAAAGTTGAGTCAGAGGGGGAAGGTAAGCCTCGTTGCTTCTACAATTTCATTTAAAAACAATAGTCATAATTTTTGTTAAAATGAAGTTAGTAACAGCAGAGGATTATATTGATTGGTTCACAGAAATCATGACAAACCGGGTAGAACCAAGATTTCAAATAGAAAGCTGGGGAAAAGAAACTGTAGAAAAACTGTATCAGTCAAGGATAATAGGATTTCTACAGAAGTTTAATGGCCATTCTGAGCAGATAACTAAAGATTTCATCAATAATTTCAGCCAAGACCAAACTCAAGTAGGAGAAATCATTGTCCCCGTAACTCAAGAGTACTTATCCAAAGCCTTAGAGTTGCCAATGATAGGGGAAAAGTATCATAAAGGTTTACAATTCAAGGAGAAAGCATGGACTTTCTTCCTCGAAAAGAACCGAAAAGGGACATTTGATAGAACTAAAGGGATACCTAGGGAGTGGTTTAATGAACCATGGGGGGAGCTGGTCTTGGTTATTCAAAAATTCTTGACATGTGATCGTGGATACAACATTGCTCATTTATATCATGTTAGATTACTACAGCATATCAAAGGGGATGATAGAATTAACTTACCATATTTTCTGTACAAAAGTCTTGTCAAAATGATTGAAACAGTGAAACAGGAGCATAGGCCAAGGGCAGCACAGATATATCATCAGGGGTTAATCAAAATCTTAGTGGAATACCAGGTGAAATCAAAGGGCCTAGAATGGAAAGAATTCTTGAATAACAATCATTTTACTGAACAGCTTATTGATATACAAGACAAAGTAGAGCAGGAAAACAGAAGAATGATGAATTCTCCCCTATATCCAAGAACAAGAGCTAGAAATATGGCCATGCATGAGACTAAAACATCTGTTATGTCTGTTCCTAGAAATAGGAATTCTATTGATTTTGAAAAAGAAGTAGAAGCATATTCTCCTAGAAAACCAGAAGAACAGGATATAGCACAAGAACCCCTTGAAAGGGATTCCATATATGATAATGATGCAGGAGAATCATTAATGAAAACCACCTAGGATTTTGAAAAGGAAATTAATTTGGCCAAAATCCAAGACTTAACTGATCAGATAGAAATAAGCAAAATTGTGGAAAAGAAATTAAAATCAGAGAATAAGGCACAGAAAAAGGACAATGCAAAGCTAATGAAAACAAATGAAAAGTTACAAGAAGAAATAAGCAGGTTGAAAAGGAGAAATGAATTTCTTTCCAAACAGGCATTCCAATGGTTAAAGGACAAAAATATGTGGCAAGCTAAATATGAAAAACAAATGGTTAAAGCAGCAATGTTAAAGGAAAAGCAGGAATCAAAATTTGATTGTTTGAATAGGGAAATAGCTAAAGGTACAACATCCACTTCAGAGGGCAGAAGGTCCAAGAGAAGCAAGCAAGCATGGGGACATGCTTGATCATAAGCATGGGAGAGATGTTGGGCCTCAGTTTTGATCTTATTTTGCTTTGAGAAACTTACCTAATCATCCATTTATCCTTCATTTTCACTCCATCCATTCCATTTTAATGAATATTTGATGTCTAATCAGGTATTTAGCTTTAATTTGTCAATTTCTAAAGTTTTTATGAAAGTTTGATTTTAAGTGCAATTTTGGCAATTTCAGAAATTCCCGTAATCACTTCATGTTTGATATGGATGCAGGCCACTTCAGCACGAATGGGATACATGAATGAAAAGCTTGGGAACTAGGACTAAGCCACCTATGCTTGGTTCCAACAGAACGAACTTTATTATGCCTATTTGGAGCTAGTCAATCATGACTAGTCATCCAGAAATCCCATCTAAGTAGGGCAGTTTTGAGATTCCATGATATTAGTCATATTTCTTGGGATGAGAGGAGTGGATTCGACTTGGATAGGTGGATTAGAGTAGATAAGATTGTTAGAGTAAATGTAGATCAGTTGGTTTCATGAAACTCCTTATTTAAGAGCCACACTTTGATGGTTCAACACATTGACTTATGATACTTTTATGCTGTAATATTTTTGGTTTGAAGACTTAATTTGAAGACTTGTGTTACTCTCATTTTTGCTGCTCAATACATGGATGTGTGACTGATATAAAGCTTCTGATATCATCTTCAAAAGTGTGCAAGGCAAGGGTGGAGGGCCCCCACTCCAAGCTAAGTACACTTCCAAGTTAAACTAGTTTTATTTCATTGCAAATCTGGTTGATGGTAGCTTTAGTTTTTCAAAGTCTTATTTCAGATTGCTTTATGGTTATTCATAGTGATTGATTTCATTTTTTAATGGTTTATTCATCATCTAATTGAGTTTGAAAACAAGTGTTCAAGTTGGGCATTCCCTCTATGAAATGGTGAATCAGAACTAGTCTGTTTTGTTTACATGCAAATAGTTTGTTTCCATTTAGATTTATATGTTAAGATGAATGAGTTATGATGGAAAACTTTAAGTGTATCTTAAGTTAAGAGCCTCTTTCATGTATAATTTATGCATCTTGAGTTTTTAAGTTACAATCTCTAATTCATTAAGTAATAACTGAGGTGGAAGTGGACTTCTTGAGTTCAAGAACCCTTTCAATGTTTTCTCTTTTGAGCTGATTGAATTAGAGTTATTAGATATATTTTCTTTAGCTTTTAATCATTTATCTTTCAAGGTTGGTTATATTAGATCTTCACAAATAGTGAATTTTCCTCAAAGAATAAACAACCTGGATTGATAGTACATAATTGTGTTAGTTTAGGAACATAAATTAGCTCAACAAGTGTCAAAACATGCAACTAGCTGTTGACAGGTTCATGTTTAAGTTCGAACTTTTGAAGGAAAAGGGATTACCTAATCCCTTAGTTATAAATGATAAGTTAATGACACAGGAGGATTACAATAAGAAGATCAGGGAAGTGGCCAGAGATCAGGTAAACACTTCATCCATGAAGGGCATACCAATAGGAAAAGTATTGTATCAAACTTTTGAAAACTTGTTTTACCTCCAGCATGAGGTAAAACACCTTTTCATTAATAAGCCAACTTTTCCCAAGTATACAGAGGTAGATGAGATATAACGATTGAATCTTGTCTTTGAGCAGGAGTGAAACATGTCTTGAGAGGAAATAAATGACACTGAGATAATGGGGTAGAAAGGTAAAGAAGAAGCTACATCATAGGAAACACAACAACCATCAACCTCCAACACACAGATGATAGAGAGACAACAAGGTATGGAGGTTTCTTCCTTGGTTAGGCCAGCTGAAAGGGAAAAGTATATCAAAGACAGATTCAAAGAGATAAAGATGAGGAATGAAAAACTAAAAGTAGAGACATATGCCCAATACCTCAAGCTTACACCACTAAACCAGATGAGATTGATGTCAACCTTTGTCATCAAAGCAAGCAGGAGCAGGTGTCATTTTTTTAGCCCACTGTACAGCAACCAAAGACCTCTGCAGACTACAAGAAGACTAATTTTGAGGTGTTGGCCAGGGATGTTCATCTCATTGATCAGATAGAGTTCCATAATTAGGTTGGAGAAATGATTTACTCCACCTTCATAGAAAAGGCCATGGATGCCTTTAAGTTGAAAGATTCATTGGATAATGTGATAGCCCAATTCAAGCTAGAAAAGGCCTCCTCACATGCCAAAAACACCAAGATAAAATCCTTGGAGGACTTGATCATTGAACTGGGCCATGACCCAAGTTATGTTAAGGCCACAGATAAATTAACCAAGAAGAAGAATGAGGACATAACAACCCTCAAGAAATAGCTTAAGCTGCCTCCTTCACAACACCCACAGACAAGGGAGGTCCTGGAAAGTCAGAGCAATCATGAAGAGATGATGGACCTAGTGCTGCAATTGAATGATTAGTTGAAGGAGATGGAGAAAGAACTGGATCACTTGATGCAGCTCAAACAAGCTAGTCAGGATAATGCTCCTACAACTGCCATTCCAACAGTGACCACAACTATACCTTCTACTTTGGTAGCATCATTAGCTCCCACTACTCTAATGGCCACTGCACTACTGACAACTACCTCAGCAACAGGATAAAAAACAACATGCTCCACAGTGTTGGCATTATGATAAAGGTGTTGTGCTTGATGGCAACTCACTCAGATGAAAGATCACAGTACAACAGGTTAACAACAAAGACCTATAGATCAGACTACAAGAATGAAGAAAGAGAGGTACACGCATGTTCACCTTGACCAAGATGCGTATACACACAAGTTCACTAAACACAAGTAGTGTATACGTACACATGCACTTTCATAGAAGGAAAAGCGCTTATATCTTGGAAAGCTAAGTTTTTGGTCCATGGTATTTTGATCCATGGTATTGGTCCAAGGTATCTGGTCTGTGGTATTGACCCTAGGTATTTGGTCTGTGGTAAGTGATTTTGGTCCATGGTATTGAGAAAGGCATACAACTATAAAAGGAGGATAAGATCATTAGGCCAGGTGTGCAAGTATCGAATATCTGATGAAGTGTGAGATCTAGTATGTAGGTTATTGGCTTATGGTGTTGTGCTTGATCTGAACTAGGGATGAACCTTAGCGGTTGATGGAGGATAATATCTAATGATGGATCGGGATACTAAGGCTTGAAATGAATTATCTTTATATGGTTTGATCATGTTTATTCTAGATCTGAATATTAACGCATGTGTTGTTTTGTAAATATTATGATCTGGATATAACTGAAGTCTGGAATAGTTGCAGAATTATGAATTAATATTTGCAGATGTATACGTTGGTTGCCTTTGAGAAAAATGCTATACACACAGGTTCGAAACATGGAAGTAGTGTATACCTTATAAAGTATGTTTTGTTTGTTGTTGCAGAGTTCTGGGTTCTTGTTTGGGTTCTGGTTACTGTATTATGGTGACAGTATTCTGAACGATCATATTGATGGGTTGTCAAAGTGATTGATTGATTTGGTTGTGGTTAGTTCAGAAAGTGATTGGTTGATGTAGATGTATTTGATGATTGAATTACAGTTATGATGTTGTTGATGGATCTAGTCTGAAAATTTATGACATGTGGTCCTTGGAGGAAGAAATAAGGTCGTAGCCTTCTATAAGTCACATCCTACGTACTAGTAAACATATCGGCTAGTACAAGAGATAGGGTTTTGTAGCTCCCTTCCAGTAGAAGCTGGAGAATGAGAGAAGGTTGTAACCTTTTGCAGGTAGAAGCCTACATACTGGTATAATTCTGCACCAGTACAAAATTGTAAACATATTTTCTTATTATTAAAAGAAGACAGAGACGAAAGTAGCAGGTAGTTTTCAACCACATTGGCTTTCCACCTTATATCTTGGTGTTCATGTGTGTTGCTTATGTGTGATTCTTTATTCTGCTTTTACTGCACTATCTAATAAATCTCTGATATACTGGTTAAAGTTTAATGCATGATAAATTGGGTAAATCAAAAGTTCTCTGCATATACGCTGGTTGCTTTAAGTACAATCGCATATACACACTAGTTAACTTAGCTAAAGTAGCGTATAAATATTTGTTTGGAAAATTAAATTATTGATCTGATAATACTGATTCAACCCCCCCTCAATATTATTTCCAACAATTGGTATCAGAGCAAGTCCTTCAGAAGAAGCTTGATCGCTTGAAGGAAGATCCATCATCATGAGTAATCAAGAAAGTGTGGGATCCATCAAACCGCCAATACTTGATGGGAGCAACTTTGTTTATTGGAAGATAAGAACCACAACCTATCTACAATCACTTGGAATAGATGTCTGGGAAATCGTGGAAGGAGGATATACATTTCCATCAGCAATTCCTACAGATACGACAGGTAAAAAGCAATATGAAACCAATGCCAGGGCTATCAATACATTATTGGGAAGTCTGTCACAATCAGAGTTTGTCAAAGTTATGCAGCTCAAATCATCCAAAGAAATATGGGACAAAATCATTCTAAGCTACGAAGGAGACTCTCAGGTAAAACGTGCTAAACTGCAAACTCTCAAAATTCAATATGAAACTCTTAAGATGCACAATGATGAAAGTATAGCTAGTTACTTCTTACGTATAGATGAGGTTGTTAATTGCATGAAGAATTTGGGTGAAGAGATAAAGGAAGTTACCTTAGTTGAGAAAGTTTTAAGATCCTTGTTTGCTAAATTTGAATCAAAAGTATCTGCCATAGAAGAAAAACAGGATCTACAAACTATCACTATGACACAGCTTCATGGAATCTTAATTGCCTTTGAGATGAGAAAAGGAGGCCCATCAGATATGAAAGAAGCTACATTTAAATCTTTAGCAAAAGGAAAGGAAGAACTCAATGAATGAAGACATATTTTAGAAGAAGAATATGAAGTAAACTTTGTCAAGAAGCTTCAATGGGGTTCCGGAAGATTTAGAGGTAAACTACCTTTCAAATTTTTTGCTTGTGGTAGAGTCAGTAATTATGCTACCAAATGTCCTCATAAAGATAAATATGATAAAGGGAAGGAATCTGAAAAATGGAATAGAAAAAAAAGTGTAAGTAAAAAGAGTTACTATACTCATGAAGATAGCGATGGTTTATCAAATAGTGATGAAGATGAAAATAGTAATGACTATAGACTTCTAATGGCTTATGAAGATGATAATTTTTGGGATGATTTAGAAGAATATGACCTCCATGAAGAAATATCTAAACTCAAAATCTATTTAGAAGAAAAGAATATGATTATAGATACCTTGACATACCAACTTGCTGAAAGAGAAAAACACAATGAAAAACTAGAATGTGAAATTGTGGGTCTAAGAAAGGATATTGAGAAAACAAAATCTTTCAATCTTATATTTGCTAAAGGATCAGAAACATTAAATGAAATTATCAAAGTGCAGCTTTCTCCTCTGATAAAGATAGGTCTTGGATATATTGAAGAAGCATCTCAATCATAGAAGCTGTCAACCTCCACTAAAAGCTATGTTAATGCAACAAAGAACAGTGAACAGTATGACAATTGTCAGCAAAGGAATAAAGTAAATCACCAGGTAAATCAGGCTCAATTTGCTTCAAGGATGAATAGAAGTCACAACCAACCTCAGATAAATCATACTCGATTTTCTTCAAAGATGAATATCAATAGAAACTATAACCACCAAGTCAATAGATTCAATAATTGCAAGAACTTCTTTAGTGGTCAGTGCTTCTCATGTCATAATTTTGGACATAAAGTTCATCAATGTGTTGCTTACAAAACAATAATGAATAGAGAAGCACGGAATCAAAGGAATGTGACAAGGATTAAGAAAATTTCATATAATAACTTTTCTCTTCTTGAAAATGAAATAGAATGCTCAATCTCTAACAACTTTGGCCATGAAGATTTTGAATGCAGGAGTAAATTTCAACAAATATCTCAAAAGAAGAAAACTCCATTAAATCTCAAAATATGGAGAAGGAAAGAACCTCAAATAGAAATATGTGGTATAGCCTTGTATGCAGAAGGAAAAGAAAATCAATGGTACATCGATAGTGGATTCTCAAAACACATGATAGGTGACAAAGAAAAACTTCACTCATATAATGCCTTAGAAAAAGAAAAGAATGTCTCATTTGGAAACGAAACTCTTGCTGTCATAAAAGGTAAAGGCTCTGTTTTCTTGAAAGAAAAGGTTAAAGTTGGGAATGTTATGTATGTAGATGGTCTAAAGTATAACCTGTTGAGTGTCAGTCAAATGTGTGATCAAGGAAATGAAGTGGTGTTTCGATCAAATGGATGTGTTGTTCGTGAGCTTGATATAGGAGAAAATGTGATCAAAGGTACAAAAACTCCAAACAACTTATACATACTCAAGGGAGGACAACAACAATGTTATTTAAGAAAAAATGATGAAAACTGGCTATGGCATAGAAGATTGGGACATCTAAGATTTTCTCAAATAAGAAAAGCATGCAAATTCCAGGCTATTTGTGATCTTCCAGATATTAGAATTCCTGAAAATACAATATGCAAACCATGTCAATTTGGTAAGTAAACCAGATCTCACTTCATTGAAAAAGAAGGGTCAGCTAGTAAGCCTCTTGAACTTGTTCATACTAATTTATGTGGACCATCAAGGAAAAAGTCACCTCGTGGAGAAGAATATTTTATATTGTTCATTTATGATTTTTACAGAATGTGTTGGATAGGTCTTCTAAAGCATAAAGATGAAGCATTTGAAAAGTTCAAAGCCTTAAAAGCTTTGGTTGAAAATGAATTAGATCGCAAAATCAAATGCCTCAGATCTGATCAAGGAGGGGAATTTACCTCGAATGAATTCTTTGACTTTTGTGAACAACATGGAATAAAAAGGCAGTTCTCCATCGCAAGGACTCCTCAGCAAAATGGAGTGGTAGAAAGAATGAACATAACTATTCAACAAATGGCTTAAGCTATGCTAGATGAATATGGAACTCCTACAACCTTCTGGGGTGAAGCTACATTCGCTGTAGTAACTATTCTCAACCAAGCAAATGTTCGGGTAAAAAGAACTCAAACTCCACATGAACTTTGGTATGGTAAGATTCTTACTGTTAAATACTTTAAATTTTTTGGAAGAAAATGCTATATCAAAAGGACTGGTGAAAAACTTGGTAAGTTTGAGCCGAGAGCAAATGAAGGTATTCTTCTTGGTTACTCTTCCCAAAGTAAGGATATAAATGTTATAATAAAAGACTTGGGAAGATTGTTGAAAGTATTGATATTGTAGTTGATGAAGCATGAAAAAATCCAAAACAGATAAAAACTGAAGATTATGACAATGAAGAAGATGGGCATTATTTTCCCACATCAAATCACAATGATTCTGAAGAAGAAATCAATGAAGCACCAGAAGAAGATATAATGGTAGAAGAAAAGACTCCGTCCAGGTATGTTTAGAAAAATCATCCAGAAACTCAAATTTTAGGGGAAAAAGAGGCAGGTGTACAAACAAGAAGAACTATTACAAAAACCTCAAGCTACCTAGCATTACTATCCTCCACCGAACCTCAAAATGTAAATGAAGCATGCAAAGATGAATGTTGGGTCAAGGCCATGAATAAAGAACTTGAGCAAATTGAAAATAATAGTACTTGGGAATTAGTCCCTAGACCTCATGATAAGAATGTAACAGGAACTAAATGGATATTCAAAAACAAGCTGAATGAAGACGGAGAAGTTATTAGAAACAAGGCCAGATTTGTTTGTAAAGGATATGCGCAACAAGAAGTTATAGATTTTGAAGAAACTTTTGCACCTGTTGCTAGAATTGAAGCCATAAGGATGTTTCCTGTTTCGTCTAGTTTTCAAAAATTCAAAGTATACCAAATAGATGTAAAATCTTCCTTTCCTAATGGAGACTTAGAAGAAGAATTCTATATTGAACAATCAGAAGGATTTATTCTTGGAAATGATGCAAAACTTGTATGTAGACTCAGAAAGGCTCTCTATGGTCTAAAGAGGCTCCAAGGGCCTGATATTACCGTCTTGACAAATAACTCCACCAATAGGGTTTTTCAAAGGGTTCAGTAGATAGCAATCTATATACAAAGATTGACATTGATAAATTACTAATAATTGTTGTTTATGTTGATGATATCATTTTTGGTAGCAATGAAGAATCCATGAGTCAGAATTTTTCTTCAGTAATGCAGCAAGAATTTGAAATGTCCTTGCTTTGTGAGCTTACCTATTTTCTTGGTCTACAAGTTCAACAAAATGAAGATGGTATTTTTCTTTCACAAACCAAATATCTCAAACAGATCTTGAAAAAGTATGGCATGGAAGATTCTAAACCAGTATGTACTCCAATGGTAACAGGATGCAGTCTCAGCTCAAATTATGAATCAGCAGTAGTGCATCAACCAACTTATAGATCCATGATTGATAGTCCGCTTTATCTAACAGGTACTTGACCTGACTTCATTCATGCAATAGGAATACTTGGGAGATTCCAAGCAAATCCAAAGGAATCACACCTTCAGGTAGTCAAAAGGATTTTTAAATATCTTCAAGGAACACAGAACTTTGGTTTATGGTATCCTAGAGATACAGATCTTACTCTTCATGCATATATAGATGCAAATTGGACAGGAAGTGTTGATGACAAAAAAAGCACTAGTAGTGGTGCATTCTATATGGGTTCTAGGTTAGTGTCTTGGTTCAGCAAGAAATAAAGTTTAATTTCATTATCGACAGCTAAAGCGGAATCTGTGGCTATTGCATCTTGCTGCACACAACTACTTTGGATGATGCAAACCTTGCAAGAAATTCAGATCACATGTACTCCACCCATCTCCATTCTATGTGATAATACAAGTGCCATCAGTATTTCAAAGAATCCAATCATGCACTCCAAGACCAAGCACATACCCATCAAATATCATTTTCTACGTGAACAAGTTCTTGAACAAAATGTCAAATTGGAGTATGTTCCTTCCAAAGAACAGGTTGTCGATATATTCACTAAACCACTACCCAGAGAGACATTTGAATATCTCAGGCAAAATCTGGGAGTAGTTGCTGCATCATCCTGCTGTTAAATCCTATTTTTCAGAGAAAGATTGTTATACATGAGTTTCATGAAGCATAGTCGTGTACATACACGGGTTTCTATGGGCACAATTGCGTATATGTTGGTTTGAGGAAAAGTAGTGGGCCAGACTGAGGAAAAAGGGGTTTGATATGGTTCTATCAATTATCTGCTATGTTTGATGATGGTTACAATCTGCTGATAGCATGTGGAAATATGTTGGTCCTCAAAGTTGTTGATAACTTGATGTATATCTGATTGATGATGATGCCTTGATATTTCTTATTGATATATGCAATAATTAGATCTGACAGTGAACTTCTGGCACAGGCTCAGGGGGAGCATGACCCTTTGCCCTTGATGTCAAAGGGAGCATGACCCTTTGCCCTTGTTGTCCTTGATGGAAACTCACTCAGATGAAAGATCATTGTACAACAGGTTAACATCAAAGAATTACAGATCAGACTACAAGAATGAAGAAAGAGAGGTATACGCAAGTTCACCTTGACCAAGGTGCATATACACGCAGGTTCACTGAACGCAAGTAGCTTATATGTACACATGCACTTTCACAGAAGGAAAAGCACGTATATCTTGGAAAACAAATTTTCTGGTCCAAGGTGTATGGTCCATGGTATTGGTACAAGGTATCTGGTCCGAGGTATTGACGTAGGTATTTGGTCCAAGGTATTGGTCCTAAGTGGTTTTGGTCCATGGCATTGAGAAGGCCTAAAACTATAAAAGGAGGAGAAGATCATTAGGCCATGTGTGCAAGTATCGAATATCTGATGAAGTGTGAGATATATTATGTAGGTTATTGGCTTATGGTGCTGTGCTTGATCTGAACCAGGGATGAACCTTAGCAGTTGATGGAGGATATGATCTAATGATGGATCAAGATCCTAAGGCTTGAAATGAATTATCTTTATATGGTTTGATCATGTTTATTCTATATCTAAATAGTGACACATGTGTTGTTTCGTAAATATTACGATCTACGTATAACTGAAGTCTTGAATAGTTGCAGAGTTATGAATTAATATTTCTAGATGTATACGTTGGTTGGCTTTGAGAAAAGTGCGTATACACGTAGGTTTGACACATGGAAGTAGCCTATACCTTATAAAGTATGTTTTTGTTTGCTGTTGCAGAGTTCTAGCTTCTGGTTTTGGTTCTGGTTACTGTATTCTAGTGACAGTATTGTGAATGATCAGATTGATAGGTTGTCAAAGTGATTGATTGATTCAGTTGTGGTTGGTTTAGAAATTGATTGGTTGATGCAGATGTATTTGATGATTGAATTACAGTTATGATGTTTTTGATGGATTTAGTGTGAAAATTTATGAAACTTGGTCCTTGAAGGAAGAAAGAAGGTCATAGCCTTCTGTAGGTCCTAGCTTACGTACTAGTAAACATATCGGCTAGTAAAAGAGTTAGGGGGGTTGTAGCTCCCTTCCAGTAGAAGCTGAAGAACAAGAGAAGGTCGTAACCTTCTGCAGGTAGAAGCTTGCGTACTGGTATAAGTCTGCACTAGTATAAAATTGTAAACAAATTTTCTTATTATTAAAAGAAGATAGAGACGACAGCAGCAGGTGGTTTTCACCCACATTGGGTTTCCACCTTATATCTTGGTATTCATGTGTGTTGCTTATGTGTGATGTTTTATTATGCTTTTACTACAATTTCTAATAAATCTATGATATACTGGTTAAAGTTCAATGCATGATAAATTGGGTCAATCAAAAGTTCTCTGCATATACGCTAGTTTCTTTAAGTACAATCGCGTATACACGCTAGTTCACTTAGATGAAGTAGCGTATACAAATCTATTTGGAAAATTAAATTATTGATCTGGTAATACTAATTCACACCCCCTCTCAGTATTATTTCCAATGCACAGGTGATGAAGCAAACAGGCTGGTCAAAGCAATGGAAGAAATGTACATTCAGACCATGAAGATGAAAAAACTTAAGGAGAAAGTCACCAGCTTGGAGACAGATTGCAGACTTGACCAGATCATGCATAAAGAAGAACATCAAAAGGCTACAAGGATGACATAAAGAATCAAAAACCTAGAAAAGGAACTGACACTGAGTGAACCTCTAGGTAAAGCTAAGGAACAATTGTCGGCCAATGTCATTGACTCTGTCAATGATATTTGGCCATCCATTCAGGTTATTTTTGAACAGATTGATTTGATAAAGCATGCTACAGAAACCATTCAGAAAGCCAAAGAAGACCTTGGAGATATGCCAGAGGAGGCAGCAAGAATCATCCACTTCCTCAACTCCAAGAATAAGTATGAGCTACAAGGACTTGAAATACGTGATAGGACAGGTACAATTTTGGAAGTTAGAAAAGTCCTCACTAAGAGGAATTTGATGTTCAACTTAGAAGATAAGTTTCAAAACATGCAACTAGCCATTGACAGGTTCATGGTTAAGTTTGGACTTTTGAAGGAAAAGGGATTACCTAATCCTTTAGTTATAAATGATAATTTAATGACACAGGAGGATTACAATAAGAAGATCAGAGAAGTGGCCAAAGATCATGTAAACAGTTCATCCATGAAGGGCATACCAACAGGCAAAGTATCGTATCAAACTTTTGAAAACTTGTTTGACCTCGAGCATGAGGTAAAACACCTTTTTATTAATAAACCAAAATTTTCCAAGTGTATAGAGGCAGATGCGATATACCGAAAAATGCTCAATATCCAATTACCAGATGAGGAAAGATGGGAAAAACTGAATGATTTACTGTAGTAAAATATACAATAAAAATGAAGTGTATAGTAAGAAGTAAGAAGGCATAGTAAAAGGATATTGTCAGGTCAGCAATATCAAAGTGTATCAGATCAAAGAGTATCAGATGAAAGATTAAAGTAAAACAGAACATCTGGCGTGAAGACCAAACAACCAAGCAACTTAAAGGGAAAAAGATCAAAGACTAAAAGACAACAGAACCTAAATAAAAGGGACAACAAATAGCAATTCAATAGTTGTCTCTATCTTCTTGCGTGAAGATATTTCCTTTTCCTAGATTAGTGCTCAATGCAGTTTGAGATATTTTGTAAATTCCTTTTGTATAAATAGTTCAGATTTTGAAGTATTGGGGGTGGATTGTTATACATTTGTAGATTTTATTTTGATCTTAAACCTAAGGGTGATTGTACCACTTTCAAGTCAACAGACTGAAGCAAGTAATAAAATCATTTCGCTATAGGATTCATGAGATGAGCTATTTGTAGTGAAGTATCTTCTTTGTTTGATTTTGTTACCTTCTTATGTGTTTCATAATATTAAATGTGTTTTAAATTTGAATGAATTAACTGGAGATATCAATCAGAATTTGTTTAAGTACACTCTGTTTTTCACAGTTAGTCATTTACATGTTTTCCTCTAATACTCGAATTTGAGAACCCTTAATTTCTCTCCCATCCCGGTTGACTTATTTCATTCCTTCTAGAGTCTGGCCTAGGGAATCCTTACCCTGGATCCGATTTGAAACAATTTCACCATTTAGCCTTTGATATCTATAGAACTCATCTATCTTGCCCTGTAGACACTATTTTTAGAACTGAATACAGTCTTGTTTGTCTAGCATTCGACCCCATAGCCCAATGGTAAAAGGAAACCTCTGTTCATCTAAGTAAAGTGATCCCACCACCCAAATTCAAACTGAAACCCAAGTGCAAACAATAGCTAGCCTAAATTCATCTTAACTAGAACAAAGTTAAATTATAAAGAGAGGGACCTCTCTGAGCATCAGGAAGGCTAGGTCCTGATCTCCAAAAGTTCTTTGTGGTTACTTTTGAATTTTCTTCCTTCTTTAACTTCGCAAGAAATATTAGAGTGATAACATCATTGGAGACCATACCGGGGACTTTGATCCTCAGTCTCATAAAACTTTAAGGAAACCTTAAATTTCATCTTAAGGCCCTTAAGGTCATTTTCCGAAGTTATTTTTTAATTTTTTTATAAAAATAGTTTAAAAAGTTAGAATTATGGCTCCTAAGAAGAGTCACTATACGAGGGCTAATCCAGATCCAAACTCTACAACTATAGTTGATGATCCAGATAGAATTCTAAGGAAACTAAAAAATGAAGAAACTCAGGCAAGTAGTACCCAGTTAGTCAAAGCAAACTCATGCCCTTAGGAGTTGTCAACTTTAGAGGAAATCCCTTTTGATTTTTCATTTGACCTCTCATTATTTAGAACTAAATCTGAGAGTGCCATCCATGAAACAGTGATTGACCCTGATTTTACTCGACTCATTGAATCAAAAAGGGTTATCCATACATATTTAGATAAATTTTTCTTGGATGCTTTTAACAAGTTAGAAGCCTTGACCTCTACATTGATCAACAATATAGATAGTGCTTACCTTCAACTATCTGTTGAACTAGTTTCCCTCACTACTGCTGTCTGTGAAATTTCTGCATAGTCTTCACTCACTGTAAATACACCTTCTTTCACCATAACTTCACCTATAGTAACCACCATAGTCTAGTCACCTAAAACAGTTATTCATCAACCATCCTTACCATCATCTAGGTCATCTCCATCAGTTTCAATCCCTTCCTCAAGCACCACAACTTTACCCCCCAGTCAAACTAGAAACACAACTATGGCAAGCTGATATGCATCTCTATTTTTACCTGCACAACTCCATGCCATGCCCCCATATTATCAGAGTAAAATCTTCTTATTTGATACTACTGGTCAGTACACTTCCTAGCAACATGTAAACAAGATGTTTGACTTTTTTGAGTTGCATGAGATAGATGAAGCATATGTCCAAATGAGGTTGTTTTCCCAAACTTTGACTAGGGATGTCAAGAAATGGTTCAAAGCCTTTCCTTCCAACCATATTGCAGATTTAGCTATTTTTCATAGATTATTCATTGATAGATGGGAGAGAAAGAAAAACCCATTGCAAATACTTTTTGAATATGAAAACATTAGAAGATCTCCTAATGAGTCCGTTTAGGACTATTGCACTAGGTTCAATAGTATCTACAATGCAATTCTAGCTAATATTAAGCCTCCACCTAACCTGGCATTAATTAAATTCCATGATGGTTTTGAAATTGACATGTCATAACAGTTAAGGGAAAGAAACCCTGAAACAATGGAACAAATGAAAAGTAATGCTGTTAGTGTAGAGGCCAACCTATTAGCCAAGGAAGCCCAAATGAGAAATGAAAAGAGAGTTGTATTTAAAGAGGAAACTTCCACTTCAGATGGAAAGGTAGATATTTTAGCTAAGAGTTTAGATAGAATAATGGATAGATTAGAAAACATGGAGAGGGAAAATCATTGGGAGAATCAACAACCACCCCTAATAAGAAGTCCCAATTTTAGGAAGAATCCTAATGCTGGAAAGAATGCTATACCAGATCAAAAGATTAGGCCTCTCTTCCAAGAGAACTATGTTGAGGATTCACAAACCCAAGAAGGAGAGGATGATAGCTAGATAAACTTACTAGAAATCAAAGATGAAGACATTGTTTTTCTTACTCAAGAAGAATAGGAGTTATATATGCTGCAGCAGTTGCAGTTAGAATCTGGTGAATCCTTTGATTTTAAACAGGGATATGAGTCAGTTATATATGAGGTACATAAACAATAGCCTAAGAAGTAGAAAGAAAATGAGACTCCCATTAAAAGATCCATCCAGACCTAGACTAAGATAATAAAAGAAGCTTCAATTACCAAAGTGTTATAAATCCTCCCTAGGGGAACACTAGAGACTTCTACCCCTAAAATTGTTGATATAAATTCCACTGAAACTCAAACAGAGACAATTACTGAAATCAATCAAAATAAGAGAAATCAAGGGAAAACAATAGAAACACAGACTGAAATGCCTAGTACTGAGAAACAGGATAAGAACACACAAACTACACATGTTAAGGAATATCTAAATCAAGAAAACGAAGCTCAGCTCCCTTTCAACATCAAAACTGAAATAGAAAAATTAAAGG
The DNA here is from genome assembly GCA_031772625.1 of Pinus tabuliformis. NCBI lineage: Eukaryota > Viridiplantae > Streptophyta > Pinopsida > Pinales > Pinaceae > Pinus > Pinus tabuliformis. The sequence continues at coordinate 1,127,840,801 of CM062816.1, read as the reverse complement.
TACCAGTTCCCTTGACTGAACTAGTAAAGAATGAATCCTATAGGTCATAGATAACTGAAACTTTAAACATAGGAGAGGGAGAGGGTGTTGTTAACTTGAATGATGATCATCTTGAATTATTTTTTGGCCTTGAGGCCAATGATATTCATCATTAAGGGGGAGTTCCTCCTTTCTACATTAGCTTGAACATTCATGACAAAATATTTCATAATGCTATGTTAGACTCAGGAGAATTCCATAATTTGATGCCAAAGGAATTCATGGAGAGACTGAACCTAGACATTACCAGACCATGTAAGGATTTGCTTTCTTTTGACTCTAGCCAAGTTAAATTCCTTGGTTTGATCAAGGAATTATGTGTAACTCTTGTCTAGTGCCCTGCAAAGAGTATTCTAATGGACATATTAGTTGCATACATCCCACCCAAATATGGAATGCTACTATCTCATTCATGGGGAGAAAAACTGTAGGGGTCCTTGCAGTTATATATTTCTTATGCCACCATATCTATTTTTGGCCAACCAAGAAAAATATATAGAGAGACCTTGATGAAATACATGGTGAGTAGTGATGAAAAACCCCAAAACTTTCCCATTTACTCGATTTGTTCAGATATGGACTCTTTTATCTTATACAATGCAGAACATGACAATAAGGAAATCACAGCTAAAGAACTGAAATGCAAAACAACTGACAGTGAGAAAATTTTAAATGAGTCCCTATGGCATCTAGACTTTGATGGATCTATCAATAGGTTAGGGGCTGATGCAGGAGTTTGGATCCATAATATGGAGAATAATCATGCTAAGGGACATGCTTTCAGATTGAAAATCAAGTGTACTAATAACATGGTTGAATAGGAAGCCCTAATTCTAGGGTTACAATTGGTTAGGAAACTTGGAGCCAAAAGAGTTTCCATCATGGGAGACTCAGAGCTAATTATTAAATAGATTAATGGTGAATACTCTGTAAACAATCCTAGACTTAGTCAATATAGGGAAACTGTCCTAGACTAGATCAAAGACGTCCTGGAAACAAACTTTGCTGCCATTACTAGAAAACAAAATATATAGGGCCATAGTCTGGCCACTTTTGCTAGTACCTGTAAGTTCCCATTTCAACCTTGTTGGGTTGTGTTATATTCTTTCCATGACTAGCCCATGTAGTTAACCAGGGGGTTAGAGGGGGGGGACGGATCCCCCCCTTCGTTGCACCGATTGCATAGCGGGGGGGTCACAGGGGTTTTGAGGGGGATGGGTAGCCCCCCTCTATGGGGTTTGGCGCAGCGCCCTGGGGAAATTTTTTTTGGACCCTATATTAGGTTGGGTGGACCTACCTATGGTTTTGTGCATGGTTTTTGCACATGGTTTTGGATGTGATGTTTTTTGGTCCATGGTTTTGGATGCAATGGTTTTCGGTCCATGGTATTGGATGCTTTGGTATATATAAATATGTAGTCCTAGTTTTGGGATCCAGGGGAAAATCTCTGTGTATATTTGTTTTATGTGTTATGCTCTCACAATGTTTATTTTTTGTGTTTTAGAATTTGTATGCAGGTAATTTTTGTACAAGGTTAAAACCTACATTTGGTATTAGAGCCAGGGTTTGGCTTCAAGGGGATGCCTTTGTTGCTAAGGGGTTTCGCTCAGGCTAGTGGTAGACCCTGTTCAGTGGGAGATCTATGGGATCGATTCTGGTGGTGAAAGAAGATGTCGAGCAGTGGAAAGATAGAGATTAAGAAATTTAATGGTCAGAATATTGAGTTATGGAAACTCAAGATGGAGGTTTTGTTGGTGGATAAAGATTAGTTGATCACGGTAGATTTAGGTACTAAACCAATGGTAGTGTCCAATGAAGAATGGAAGAAGTTGGATCGAAAGGCTAAGAGCACAATATAATTATGTGTCTCAGATTCAGTATTGTTGAATTTATCAGGGGAAGCTACGACGAAGGATTTGTGGGACAAGTTAGGGAATTTGTACCTGTTACGGAACCAGCTCACAAAAAGGTAGAAAAAATAGATGAACTCCTTAGAAATAAGCCTCTTCGAGGGGGAAACCTCCTTTACATTACATAAATGAATAATTCTTTGATAATACAAATGACAAGGCCTCCTTTCTATATATAAGAGTCTAAGGGGTCATAATATAATCAGAGTCGACATAACAATAATAATGTAAGGGCACAATAATAACAATAGTGAGCTTCTATGGACACAATAATAATAATATGGGGACTACATGGGCACAAAAATATAATAAGGGGGTTGTACTAATAACAATAAGTGGTTACACTAGTAGTATAGGGACCTAACATTCCCCTCTCCTTCAAAGAGTGTTGTCCTCAACGCTTGAGTAGTTCTTGATACTTTTTTTATAAATTCTTGTCCTCCCATGTGGAATCTTCAGTGGGTAAGTTCTTCCACTTGATGAGATAATCTGAAATTTATCTATTTAGTAGCTTTCGATTTCTCGGTTCTGTGACTGCTTTAGGTTCCAATATGATTTTTTCTTCCTTGTCAAGTTCTCGCAATACTGTTTGAATTGGGATCTTCTGCAACTATTGAATTAGTTCCCACTCCTTTGGAAAAATGGATATATGTAAGGCTTGATGTTTGGAGGAACACTTCATGGAATCAAATGAATAGAGTGATCATGATCACGAATAGGTGTGAGGCCTTTGGGAGTCTCAAATACCTTGGAATGATTTTCCAAAACGTTTGGAGATCTGGAGAAATACATGATTTTGATGTGGGATCCTCTAGTGAACATAATTGTGCAATTACACCCCATTGTTCTTTATTTAGAAGCTTTGTCATGTTGTTAGAGTTGATTATCTTTCTAGGTTTTCCTTCGATACCTCTCAATTCAACTTCCTTTCCTTCCCAAAAAAATTTCAAGAAAAGTTCTTGAAAATTAAAAGCTATCATACCCAAAGATTGTAGCCATTGGACTCCTAGTAAAACATCTACACTACCCATTGGAATGGAAAGCATTGGGCTATTAAATACATATTCTACCATGGATAGCTTGGTATTATGGCACTTTCCAGAGCAATTTATGGTTCCTCCACTTTCAACCATCACTTGACACTTTGGTTCTGGATATATGAAGCAATTCAATTCCTTGTCTATCTTACAATCAATAAAATTGTGAGTACTGCTTGAATCAATCAACACTCTTACCTTTTTCTTCTTGATATGTCCTTCTATCTTGATAGTTTGAGGAGTGGTAATCTCTTCCAATGCATTACAAGGTATGATCGGATTGATTTCTTGAGACTCGATGTGATCTTTCAATTATTGAACATTTTTCTTCTTGTCCTTCTATATTGATAGTTTGAGGAGTGGTAATTCCGTCCAATGCATTACAAGATATGGTCGGATTCATTTCTTCTTTCTCGATGTGATCCTTCACTTCTTGAACCTTTTTCTTCTTGATATGTCCTCCTATTTTGAGAGTTTTAGGAGTGGTAATTCTTTCCAATGATTTACAAGATATGGTCGGATTCATTTCTTCTTTCTCTAGGGTTGGTTCTTGGTGTATATACTCTTCTTTTAATGTTTCTTGATCCTTTTCTTCCTTCTCTCCACAATCAATGTAAAATAATTTCTTCTCAGCACACTTATGACCTTTAATGTATTTGTTATCACAATTATAACAAAGCCCTTTTTCTCTTTTTTCTTCCAATTGGTGTGGTGTAACCACTGTAGGTTGTGGAAGGCTAGGAGAAACAACACTTCCATCATTATAGTTGTGAGGGGTAGACTTCCTTGTTGCCATAATTTTGCTTTCCACTTTGTAACAAAGCCCTTTTTCTCTTTTTTCTTCCAATTGTTGTGGTGTTGCTCTAAAGAAGTTGTTGCTATTTGTATCTTCATAATGTGCTATCATTTCCTCTGTGAAAATTGACCACTTAACAAGTTGTTTACGAGAACAAGCCTTTTATACCATAAAAATTGATCTGGTTCTAAATATGAAGATTCAATACATACCTTTTGTAACAGTGGTTGTCTCTCTCAAGCTTATATTCCTCAATTTCATGGTCTAGGTCATTCTTAAACAGAAAACAATCCTCAAGATCATCAAACATGACAGCCTCATCATCTTCATGAAAGAAAATATTATCTGTTTGCTGATCTATAAAACTAATTACAAGACTGTCATCATTTTCAAAAGAGGAAGAAGTTTCACCAACACTTTCGTGACCATGTGCACACTGCCGATTTGCTTTAGCTTGGGTTGTAGCATGACCTTTCAAAAGCTGATCTATCTCCTCTTCAGACAAAGGAGATAAGAATTTATGTTTCCCTTTGCTCAAACAAGTCTTGTCTTCTTGAAATAACATTTCAAAACATGAAAAGTCTGAATGACAGCCTTGATCTTCTGAAACTTGGAAACATTGTTGATCATCTTCATATGACATGGCAATCAAACTATCCAAATTATGATTGAAAGAAGAGTTTTCACTTACTTTAACAAAGATCTCATCTTGTTGTTCATGAGCTCGCTGAATTACCTCCTCATGCAGGCTCTGTTCTGATGGCATAAGGACATTTGGATCAAGAACTTTGTCTATGATCTCAACAACAAAACTCTCCTTTTTAGGATTCGGCACAAGGTATGCTTGGTTATCACAATCTGAATGTAGTTCTGAAGTAGCTGACTGGACATTATCACACTCTACAATCAGCACTGGACTTACTTGCATGTTGCTGTCTTCTGTGGGCAGATCTGAAACAACATTTTCTCTTTCCTCATTTTCAGCCATATGGAAATCTTCAGCCTGTTGATCTTGACAAGTATCCTCTAAGATTTCTGTGTGCTGCTGAAACGGATTTTCATACAGAGCCTTCATGATCTCAACATCCATAAAATTATCATCTTCATAAAAATTCTCAAGGTTTTCAATAAAACTATAGGCATGCTTGCAACAGTCTTGAACTAAATTTAATGATGGATAAAAGTCCTTATATCGTTCAATGAACATAGCATGAAAATCCTTTAAACAGTAAATACAAGCAAGCAGCAAACTTTCATACCAGGATTGGGCTGCACCTTCTAGAGTGGCCAAGAATATCTTCATCAAGCAATCTTCAGGAAAATCCACCTTCAACTTGCGAATATGCATATGAAATCTAACTAGATGAAGAGCAGCATCCTTCTTACCATCATCATTAAATATAGGCAGATTCCTTGACCAATCTACCTTCGGAATTTTATTTGGAAAACCAGGGATGTGATCTCGGCTCAAGGGAGCATATCTTCTTGCGATTCGGTCCATCTTGAAAATCTCACAGCTACTGATCTCTCTGCAATGAAGTCACCATGAAGCATTGATCTCTGGAGTTTTTAGTGAAGGAGTCGCCAGTGAATGATTTCAGCCTTGTCAGTGTCTGATCGTTTTTCGAAGGCTACCTGGCATAACTTCAGGCTCCGTCTAAGACTTATGAAACAAACACATCAATGAGAAAACGATTAGTTTGTTCTCCCCAGTATGGTCGCCAGTATGTTAGCGCTTGAAATTTCACCTCAGGCTGAGAAAGGTAAACCTCAAGGCTACATCAAACCATTTAGCCTCGTAGCTAGCCCTACGGGGCAGGAGAAGGCTCTCTCCGGTCAATCTCGGCAGATCTTCAATGGGATGAGATGACCAAAAGGTAACACTGATATTAGGCTAGTAAACTGATTAAAAAGGTTGATTTGGGGTTTTTTGGGTTTTTGGTGGCAAATTGAGGATTTGCAATATTGGGTGCAGGGATTTGACACAGTTTCTGCAGGGGGTTCTTTAGGGCCAGGTAGGAGACCGTATTGATGCCTTTGATTGAGGTGAGTGGATGGAAAAGATCGGTGAGGAGCTAAGGAGAGAAAATAATACTTTGAATTCTCCTTAAACAGTAGAAAAAATAGAAATTAAACAAATTTAAAAGCAGAGCATGGCAAGCATGAATTCTTACTTTAACACTTCATTTGTTTAATATGCAGAAGGAAAGAAAGGAGATGATCACATAAACACACTTACAAGAACATTGAGAAACACACCATCAACACATGAGTACACAAGAATCCCAAAGAGGACTGCAAAACCCTGGTCTTCCTTAGCCAAATATTGCAGAGATACAGTGAAATAATACAATGATAGCTTCTCCCTCAAGAGTCCAACCATGAAAATGAGCAAGAAAGTACATAATATAGATGATCTAACCTCTTTCCCTGCCTCCATGGGTCGAGCTCACTATCCTAGGAGCTGTTTCAACCACTTCTAAACTAAGCACTACAATCTAGGCAGTCAAAACAACTTGCCTCTATAAGCTAGGAAATCAATCCATTCATTAAATATTTACCCTTTACATGAATGAATCTTCTGGAAGTGTTAAACAAGAGTAAAAGTGTCTTAGAGTTACAATAATTACATCAAAGATAATCATCTTCCACCCCAAAAAGTAAAACTAGGTCAAAACTGCGTTTTCTGGGCTGTACAATGCAATCTGGCAAAAAACTGCCTGACAGGTCGCGCCCCCGTGCCTGACGGGTCGCGCCCCTTTGGAGCTCTGTTTGAGGCAATTGCATGTGGCCAAATTGAGCAAACGTGGGCTTGTTGGAAAGATCTGTGAGTCCACGTTCCAACCCAACTGGACTTTTTGAATTTGGAGTTCATTTGCCCTGTCAAAAACCAATTCTCCCAAGACAGCTTTCTGTAGTTCAAAAAAGTGGCAGAAAGTCAAATTTTTCATGTATTTTGACCTTCTGGAGGCCCAAAACTCCATAAAAACTCAAGTCCATCCATAGGAATATGTAATTTTGCATGAAAAATCTAGAAATGCTAAGTTTTTGCAAAAAGGAGTTGCCATGACAAAGGGTCTCACCGGGGGTGAGACCCGTTAAAGAGCCAAAACCTGTAAATTACCAAAAAATGCCAAAATTACCCAAAATTCTCAAAATTTTTTGGGATTTGAGCCGTGGCTAGGCTATTGAGTGCCATTATCCTTGAGTGAAGCCTCAGCCAAGATACGGAGGGGATTTGGCCTCTTTCTCCTTTTCAGTGCCTCGGTCAACTGCCTTTGAAACATTTTCATCTTTTCCTTGCACACATGCATTCTTGCCCAGTAATGGTGCTTCATGTTCCGCAGCAATTTCTTCTCTTGGTTGGCCTTAGCCAACAGCCTCTCCAAGTGTGCATTTACCCAGATGAGCATGGACTCTCGGTCAGCAGGCAATAGGTCACCGGGCCTCCTTCTGTTCAAATCCCTGTAGCCTGTGCAATCACCTCGGGTGTCAAAGTGAAGTCCACCCCGACAAGGTTGACATGTCCATCATGCAAGTGTAAAACAAAAAGGCGAGCCAAATCTCGGTGGTGCTGAATCCGAGAGATCCTCTCGCAAAACTCATAACAAGACATGTACTGGAAACATGAAACTGCCATAGGACAAGCCTGTAAACTTGTCAAAGAAGTGGGCTCCTCTCTCTTGTGATGGCCACCTTTTCCACCCTTATGTGACCTCTTTTGTACCTCAATCTCGGAAACGGATGCTTGGTCATCACTCTGCTCATATGTTTCGGTTTCTGACATTGTTTAAGGAGCAGAGTGGAAAAAATGTACTGTTGTTTCTGCCTTTAAAAGTGCTGATTTCTTTGTTGTTTCAAGGGGACAAGGAACATGAGGGGAAAGTTAGGGAAGGGACATTTTTGAAAGGAAAATGGGAATACATGTATATAACAGGGAATTTATTGCAAAAAATCATTACATATGCATCATCAAATTCATGTGTTTACATGGGCATATGGAGAGGTAGGGTTAGGGTTTGAGTTTTAATGTTTAGGGAGAGGGGTAGGGTTTGTATTTCTTTTACAAATTAGGTGGGAAAATTACATGGAAATACAAGGAAAGTGAAAAGGGGAAAGAGGAAAATAATTACAAGGGAAAAACCATGAAACAAAAATAAACCCTAGCACACTTTTACAATGTAACATACAGCCATATGGAGGTCTTGCTCTTGCACAATTTGATCTTCAATAACAAATGCATAATGTCCCTCTAATATAATCAGCAACCATTTCAAAGTTTAGAGAACCTACCTCAAGCAATTGGATGATTTAGAGCGTGCTTGAGAAAATTTGAAATGAGTTTGAAAGGGAGGTCGCTGACGGGTCGCGCGCCTCACCCAACGGGTTTGCGCGCCCGTTGAAAAATTACACTGTCGGAATGCTGCTGACGGGTCGCGCGCTAGGCTCAACGGGTCGCGTTTTGCAGGAGGCTTTTGGAGGCCTTCTAGGTGTCAGAATCGGGTGCAAGATAGTTCGTTGGAAAGGTTTTTGAGTCTAATTTCCAACCCAACTAGAATGTTTCAATTTGGAGTTCATTGGACCTGTCAAATATCAAATATCCCAAGACTGGTCAAAAAGTTCCAAATGAGGCTGCCTCAAGGAAGAGTGCTGTTGCAGTCCATTTTTGAATGCCTTCCTTAACCCAAAATTGAGCTCATGATAGCTCATTGGAAATATATTTGTGTCTAGTTATCATTTTACCCATCAAAAAAATCATTGGGCCAACCAAGCTAGGAGAAAACTTGATTTTCCTAGGGTCCCTTCAGAGGTGTCTTTGATTCTCCTGAGGCAATGGCATTCTTGACATTTCTCTCAAACCATGACACCTATGAAAAAAGTGAAGGAGGTTTTTCTTCCTTGGCATGTTTTGGACAAAACCCTCTCTCAGGTTTCCAAAATTCATCTTTGATGGCTCTGAAACATCATTTGAGTGAAACTTGTCCCGATGTGTGAAACAAGGAATTTTGTCGAAATGAAGCGAAATGAAGGGGATAGGGGGCTTCTAAATTCTTGGGGAAATTTTTGGGAGTGGGGAGGGATGTTAGGAAGTAGGGGAAAGTGGAATCTCAGAGATTGAGTGAGGGGAAGGGGTCCAAAAGAGCAAAACACAGGCCAAACCTAGAAAATTGCCAAGTTGTAGCTAGAAACTAGGGTTTGTGCAAAAATGAGGAATTTGGTGGATCTAAGGGATGGGAAATGTTTGATAAGGTACTCTAAGGATAGGGGAAGGTGTATGAACATCAGGATACAATTTTTGTCGATGATTTGACCGTCCAAGAGATATTAGCTTTCAAAACCCTAAGAGAGGGAAATGACCTTACCTAGGCACAACTGAAGCATGAATAAGGTGTAAAATGACTCATTCGACACTGACATGATAATGAAAACCCTCTGAATGATGATAGGCTCAGCTGAATGATGACATGGACTGACATTTGGGCAAACCCTAGACCTAATGCCTAGTGACCAAATTTTGCTTGAAGACTCACTAAAATGACAAAATTTGACCTTGGCACTCTGAGACCACTTTGTAAGAGCATATTTGATCACTGTAGGAAGGCTGGAAAGACTGACACTAACACCACCTTCACTCCATTCACCATCTTCCATGTGGCCCTTCCATCCTCATTTCTCCCAATACACTGTTGCCACTTGGCCAACTGCCACATCATCTCTAAATCGTTTCCAATTAATATTTGTATGTTCCCTACGAAAACAGACTCGCACCTCCAACCGCTAATTTTTAAAGGAAAGAGCCAGTTTCTGATATTAACCCAAAAATGACATTCTATCTACCTTCTTTTTCATTTCAATATATTGTACCAGTGTTGTTACAGTGCTCTGTTAATCAATTAGAACTTGCCACTACAACAGTGATCTAGACCCTTGCTAGGACCTGTGCATCTGGCCAAGTGCTAGTTTGCACCTCTGATACTAGTTTTTTTAACCAGTTTTCCAAGTAATTGGAAATCCTCTGTTCATTTTTCTTCTACCATTGCCTCTAAAGGAAAATCTAAAATTGCAGAGGAAAACCTTATGTTACCCCCAATCATAGACTTGGACCATCAACCTCTAATGGACTAGGAGTATAAAATTATTGAAACCGGTTGTGAGTTAGACCGATATGAAATCCACAACTAGTTAAGATAGAAATTCTTGGACCAGAGCAATGAACTGATCCCTTGGCATTCTTTCCTACCCCAATTCATCTTTCCCCAGACACACCACTTCCCTGAATTTGTCTCTTGGTGTCAATTTAGGTATATCCCTAGTCAAAGGGTAGTTATGGCCCAGAGTCAATAAACCGAATGCTCCAGATCCCAGGCAATGAATCCCTAAGTGAATCTTCAATATATTCCCTCATGGAACTCTACCAAAATCTTACCTTCCCACATAGAGCCAATTTTTTTGAGATTTTCCTATGAGAAGATGTCCAGTTACCTAAAAATAATCCACCTTGCCCATCTTCTATGTTTCCAAACATGACAAGAATATTGTCTCACTAGTATCATGTCTTTTAGTATATCAATCCGATCAATGGGTTGATGAGACTATCCTTGGTTTTCTGTCAATTTTTTCCACAAGAGAGAAGACTTCTATCATGTTCCACTATAGAAAATTTCTAGCAAACACAATTCATGATTAATTTCTGAAATTTTCAACAAAAGGAGTGTTTAAATATGATTATGTATTAGTGCATCTATTTTTGTTTCACCAGGACAAGAGATTCTAGTTTTCATTGAAGAAATTGGATGAGAAGGGAAACTCAATCAGTAATTCATTAGAATTCCTTGATCAGGAAGCATTCGAATGAATTTACTTTCAGTGACTTTGTAGATCAATTTTTATATACAGTTGCATGCTTGTTAAATAGTGAAGTGGAACCTAGGATAGAACTAGAAATACATAGATTTTTTCATCTCAATGAGCAAACTAAGTAGGGAAATTGGTGCTTGTACAAAATTTATACCTAGATTAGAGTTTATGGTTGTGAATTCCCACCATACAAAATTTTTTCCTATGAGGATCTTCTCACTAGAATATATAAGACATATGATAAATATGGATGACCTTCATTTTTGTTGCAGCAAAGAAAAAATCTCAGTTCAAGATCAAGAAACAGGTTGGACCATTTATATGTAACACCAGGGCAGCAGGTAAGTATGAAAATTTTCTCGTTAAGAAAATGAATTTCAAGTTGAGTTTCACCTGGTCATATGACCCTTTTGGCATCATTTCCAAACTAAGACTAGAGTAGAAAACCACTCCCTATACTCACACTCCTCAACCATAGATAGAAAAGTTCATGAATCAAAGTCAGTGGGAGGAGAATACACTACAAGAGGTAGAAGAATAAGTGATATCCTAAACTACCTCACAAAATCCACTACCTCAAGAAAAAAAGGACAAGAGGCTAAGGGAGGATGATTCCCCATTAGTGATGTATATTGGAGTCAAAGAATTCTTGATATACAAGAAGAAGCATAAGACTAACACTAAACCAGGTTTTCTGTAGGAGGATGAGGAGAAGGACACCATAGTCCTAACATGCCCTCATGTTTCTACAAGTGAAGAAGATATCCTCACAGGATCCCCAACATTTTCAGCTTCTCAAGATCTCCCAGATACAGCTAAAAAGAAAGAGTTGGTTCAGGACCAGGACAAACAAAATATTTTTGCAAAATTTAGAGAAATTAAGAAGAAGAATGAGCTGCTCAAAACCACCACATACTCCCAATTATGGAATCAAACAACCTCTTCACAACACAAGCTTCTTGCGGCCTTTGATATAGAAAAGCAGAAAATGAAAATTGCATTCCTTCAAGCATAGGTTCCATTTACAAAGACCCTAGTTGATTACAAGAAATCTATATTTTCATTTGATATTGAGCAGATTCACCCCATTTACCAAATATACCTGCATAAAAAATCTGGTGAAATGATATACTGGACTCTGACTAATACTTCCATGGCATCATCCAAACTGTAGGCCTTAGTCAACAACATACAATCTCAGCTAAAACTTGAAAAGACCTCATCTCTAGCTAAGGACACCATTATCAAATCATTGAAGGACATGGTAATTAAACTCCGGTATGACCCCAAAAGATGTAAAAGAAGTATAATAAATTGCGAGGAGAAAAATTTGCACATAGCAACATTGAGGAAGCAACTCAAACTTCCCTCCACCAAGGATCCCCAAGCTAAGGAAGTTGGGGAGCTTCAGAAATAAAGAGAGAGCATGTTCAAAATAATAATTGAACAAAATGGTTAGATTATGGACATGGAGAATGAGATGGAAAGACTACTGAAGGAAACAGAACAGACTTCAGAACTAGCAATAGTTCCTCTAATAGTAGTGCTTATTTTAGTTGCAACCACAACAAGAGAATCTATATAAACAACAACGGAAGCACAGACCACGAATTCCTCAAATGATTTCGTTAAATCTATGGAAGAACTGCCCATCAGAGGGCATGAATTTGAAAAATTAAAAACCCAACTTAAAACATTGTAGGATCAGAAATTGAAGATAGATAATATACATAGCAGAACTGCAGAAATATCACAGACTAAACTAAAGGATTGAACAACTGGAGAATGAGTTTGTAATGTCTCATACACTAACACCGGCTAAAGAATCCATGGTTTGAGAAAAATGAGGCCATCACAAAAATCTGGCCTTCAATTGAAATAATATTTGAACAGGAGGACTTAATACAGATATCAAAGGAGTTAATGGAAGAAGTCAGAAACAACTTGGGACAAAGGCTATGGGAAGCTATAATTTAATTAAAATTTTGAATTCAAAAGCCTAGGATGAGTTAGCATATTTCGAAATTGCAGATATGACATAGACTATCTTGGAAGTGTGATGCAGGAAAGTGTTCCCTCTATGGACAGAGGCAACCCCTCTAGCCCTATAGTGGGTCTAGCCACAAACAAGGACAAATCGACAATATTTTTCCTTAAACAGTCATGGTTGGAGGCCTACCTCAACTGGTGGTCATTGGAGTTCCATTGCGCTGCTCCAGCTTCCGCTTCCTTCTCCTAATGAGTAATCAACCTGAAACAATGCAAAGGAAATACAACAAAGCACGTAACCGGAACAACAATGATCTATTTACTCACAAAGTCAAGAAGTCATGAGCTATCAAGTACATTACATACAAGACATAGGAAAACATCATTGATTGCATTAATTATGAAATAAGAGTAAGCTTACAACCAAATTCTTGACGTCACAAGCCTTCTCAGAGGGATCCAGCTAGCGTGTTCCTCAAGCATTCACTCTATGAAGATGGATCTCCCAACATACAAGTCTCTCTCACTCATAAGTTTTACACAAGATTAGAGGCACTTCACAACCTTCCTCTAGCTATCAACAATCCCACACTTTTCACATTCACACCAGCTATCTAATAAGCTCACAAGTACTAACAACACTATCAGCAACCACTCCAGAGACTAAGAGTTCCAAACTATCCAAAAACTAGCAGCACATAGCAATGGTGGGAATTTAAATAGGAGGAGTCTCCATGAAAGGTGGGAGGATGAGCTTATCTCTAAGGAAGGTAGCACAAATGACAGAACAACCATGTCAGAGAAAGGAGGGCGACATAAACTAGGCCAACAACCAGGTCTGGAGTCATCTGGAAGGTCGACTGTTGGAACAAATTCACTCAATCTAGATCATCGCGGGCACATAACTGTCTTGTCGCGCTGACATCGCTATTGAATAACATAGCTAGTCATGTCATCATGGGAAACTACAAGCGACAATTGCGCTGGCACATAAAATCTAGCCATCGCGGGAATCAGGTGTACTTCCACGATGGCAATGCTTCTGAACCATTCTAGAGTGCCCGTCAGCGCGTTTATTTAGCCAACAGACGCGATGAGGTAGAAACCTTTGGAAAAGTGGGTCATTTGGCAACATCAGAGAGCATTTATCTAACATGAGCATGAATGACTTTGGACCCATGACACAGTAGGAAGAATGGGATGAAGACAGTGACAAATTACTGTGTAACAGATGCCCCCTAAAATATGAAGCCCGAGAGAGTGGGATGGGTGAAATTCTTTACAAAACTAACTAAACTGGAACACCATCTGCAAGAACCTGGATGCGAGTACAACTGATATCTCTGATAATGAATTACATGTAGTCCAGGCATGGGCGCAGCCATGAAAAATACATACGAAATAGGTCTATCGTATGGACGCAACCATCCAGCTAATAAGACCATGATGATGATAAAGGTATGGTCGCAGCCATCCATGAAGACTCAGGTATGGGCACAACCATCCATCAATGAGTCATGTAATCATAAAACCAATCCACGCAGCCCGAACATGTGTAATCTGAGTTCGGGGTCTTGAACCCATCCGATCATAGTACATATCCTAACATGCGAAGAGATGCGCTGAGGTCGAGCATGATAGAAAATTGCTTGATTACTGGTCAATGATGGAAACTGTTAACAAGTGCGAGAGAAACCACCAATAATGCCAATGGCTCTCAAGGTACTAGCTAGCACAATCCACAAAGTGTGGAAAAGGAACTGGAGTCGAACACTCGTGGAATCACCCAATCGATGACCAATGATGAAAGTCGACCTTTAGGTGCGAAGAACTTGCCATTGAGGCATGCAAGCTCTAAGGTACCAAAGGGGATCTCTATATCAATCTCCTGGATAATGAGCTGAAGTTGACAGGAGACGGCCTGTCACAGGAGGGCCATAATTTTTCCCCCATCAATGACATGAGATAAGGAACAAGAGGCAGATGGCGAAACAAAGTATCAGAGGAGAAGATGAAGGTGTAAAATGCAGAAGGATTATACTCTTGAACATGTTGGCGACATGACTCCAGTGTGGGGTGGCAACATTCAGGCACCAAGGGATCAGAGGCTCGCTAGAGACGACATGAATCGAATGGAATGAGGCTATAATGATAACCCAAACCCGCATAAGGCCAAGTGATGATGTATGGATATCCCAACCTGACAAGGAGCAAAAATTTTGATGTTCAAGAGTGACTAGCTGCCATAGACAATCAATGATAAACCTGTTGTTAAGTCCAACCTAGTAATAGTTTAACGAGCCCCAAGAAGGAGAAGCTCGAGTCTCGTCATGGTGACGAGTCCAATGTCGTCAGGGTTTAACGAGTCTGACATAGGTAAAACTCGGAGTATTTTTCATGTTTAGAGAGTTTGAAAAAGACACGAAAAAGAAAACTCCAAGGGGGGTCCTTTTTCGTAGAGTTGCGTCTCTCAAGTCTGAAAAGGTATAAAACGATACTCGAAAGAACTGCCCGATCATTATGAACGAGGAGTACTTTTCGTAGGTAGTGACTTCGACCCGAAAAAGTAGAAAAGCGGTCGAAAGCACGTCGTTTCGTAACCGATAATAAGCTTCAAATGATAAAAACCCAGCAGTCTTTTTTTGTTTAAACGACCGGAAAAGAGCTTAAAGTCGATCGCCTCTTATTTCTTTTAACGAGTCAAGAGGGAAAACTCGGCAATCTTTTTTCCTTTAAACAGTTAGAAAAGAGCTGAAAGTATACCTCCATTTTTATTATCTTTAACGAGTCAAAAAGGGAAAAATACTCGGCAATATTTTCATCTTTTATGAGTCAGAAAAGAGCTTAAAGGAGACTCGTCCTGGAGGAACGAGTGGTATAAAGGGTAGCAACTGGTTCCGGAAATGGTGGAACTGCTCAAAACATGTAATGGTCAATAGGTTGGCTAATAAAACCACTCATCGTTGCGGTCCCTCAAGAAAGGAAAAACAACCAAGTGAAAGCATATGATCAGCCAAAGAGATGGTGGCAATGGAATGAAACAACCAAGGCTCATCTAGCAGAATTTAGAGGATAAAAACAGTAATCACGAGGTGTAAACTAGGCATGGGTTCATTTTTACACAAGCTTGAACCATGGAGAACTCTACTTGGATTCGGCTTCATGTTTACACAAGCTTGAAACGAAAAACTATGCTTGTTATAAGTTCGCATGCCCCCAGCATAATGATGCAAATCGAGGTACATGCCCCCCAAGCTTCTTTGCATTCAACGAGGTGGATGGATAAGGTTCACATTCGAGATCTTGGAAAGAATCGACTTGGATTTTACGAGATCTTAATCAAAGACTCAATTTGGAAAGGGAGTTATGTCATTTTTTAAGGAGGTTGACACAGTAAAATAACTATCCTCATAACTCCTTGTTTCATTTTTTAACGAGGTTGACATAAGATCAAGAAACTATCCTCTGGCACCTTGTTTCATTTTTCAACGAGGTCGACACAAGAACAAACTATCCTCGTACCCTTATTCATGGGACAAACGAGAACATGGATCCTAAGAGGTCTTCGTGGGATGGAAGAGACGCATTCTGGGAGGAATACATGTCATGATGCACCAATGAAAAATCGGGTTCCAATGCCCCCAGTACATCTTCTACTAGACCAGCTGCATGGTCATCAACAGAGGCAGAAATGGAATGGGTAGCCACATAATTAACCTGTGGCAAGGAAGGTACTGCTGGCGAGCAAGAACCAATAGGGGTGATGGTTGTGCAAGAGGCACCGGGGGACTAATGAACAATAATTGATCGATGGTCACCATTCTTCCATCATGCAGAAAACAAACCACACGGAAAAGTGAAGAGACGAAGGCCCCCATGGCATAAATATAGTCACAACCAAGGAGAAGACTAAAATTCGCACCTTGGACAACCATGACATCTATATAGATGGTTTTGCCCCCCAAAGTAACAGGCAACTTTGGGAGGATTCCCACAGGTTGACAGGGTTCTCTGTCGAATGCCAATAGATTCTGTGTGATCGGCATAAGCTGTGGGGAACCCAAAGCTTGCCAAGTAGTGGAAGGCATAATACTGACAGATGCACCCTCATCCAAGACAATGCCAGGCACTGCCTTCGTAAGCATATACTATAATTTCGAAAGGCACATAGGATGCAAGGAGGAAAGTAGTCAAGTGACTCCAATCGAAAGTAATGGCCAAACTACTCGGTGGGGGAATCGCACAATTGCCCCCGTGCCCCCTAGGAACTAGAGAAGGACTCCCTAGATTAGCTGGGATAGGAGAGTCATTTTCAGACTCTGGAGAATCTGATAAGATGAGGAGAACATGAGCATCATGCTCTTCCGAGATAGAGTGATCAACATGTGGGGAACCTAAGTCGACACTCTTTCCGACCAATGGTTGGTTCTAGAACAGGCTGAGCACAGCCAGTCTCGGAAGAAGGAGGACGGATAAGAGAAGAATCTGAGTCAATCTCTTGGTCAATGGAGGGAGGGTTTGAAGAGAGCCTCTGATAACCAACGGGAAGTTGGGGTGAAGAAGCTGTAAGACTTTCCAAAACGGTGGAAGCTTTATCCATGAGCAGACAAAGGTGAAGGGGATGTTTTCCTTCACATAGCCTACAGGGGAATCTAATCTTCCCTTTCTTCTGACCATTGCCAGTTGCTAGGATAGCATCACCTTGAGCTTCAGAGGACGATGAGGGATGAACTGGATCATGAGACCATACTTCTGGGATCCTTGGAATGCCAGGAAAATCACGAAGAAGATGGTCACCCTTGCATAATTTACAAGGAAACTTAACCTTCCGCGAAGTAGCAGAAGGTGGTTCGACCTGGGACGGACTCGGAGTGGTAACTGCATAGGTGGCCTTGGATTTATCAGACTTCTTCTTCTTCTTAGGTTCCTGGTTACTTAATGTGAAACTTTCACCAGGCGAAGAGGAGAGGAGGGGGAGGAAACAGGGGAAGAAGGCGTAGGCCCAACCTTGGAATCAACATGTCTTTGTTCGGACGAAGGAGACGGTGGAACAGGAGTCATGACACTCAGAACCACTGAGGTTGAAAACAACCATATGGGCAAGCCAATGGTTATCCCAGGCAACAACAATGTTGCCATATACGAAGCACCGACATTTCCAAATGAAGGAAAGAAACTAAGATTTCCATCTAGGGGAAAACCTTGGCCGATAGACTCGGGGAATGTTGCCATCGAAAATGAGAAAGGACCCTACTCAAGCTAACGCAAACAAGATCTAACCGGGTAAATGTGAATCGTGGCCGAATAGATTTTAAGACATAAGAACAAAACTTGACCTTTTCATTTTTAAAGAGTCAAAAAAAGGACAAAAGATGACTCTAGTTGCCTTTGAATATTTAATGAGCCTGAAGTGACAAGTTCTCAGATGGAACTTTTCTTTTAGTGAGTCCGAAAAGGAACGAAATTGACTACTCTGGAGAACTAGGCAAAACGTTTACCAGACAAATCCGTAAAACTGCATATACACCTTGGCAGTCATATGAAAACCAAGGACTTTCCGTACGGCAGTCAATCTTTCCAAATGCTATGTTCAGTGCGTTACGGCTTGTAAGGCGGCAGACATGGTTTCCTATGGATAAAGGATGATAACCTAGTGGGGTCTCCCCATATACTCGGCAGTACGTGGGAGCACAATTCCGTGATATACCACTATTGAGTCACAAAAGGAGGAATCACCCAACCTTGAGTGGAAACAACAATGACTAGGTTTAACGATGCCGGAGCACATCTCTAGCCTAGACCTCTAAATGTGTGCATTATGTTCCAATGCGTTGTTAGATTTATTCAGTTCATTTTAAAGTTGATCTTGGATTATGTTTCAGTTTTCAGGCCTTACCGTATGTATATAACAGAACCTAGGATGCAGCTAGAATAAATGAAATATCCTTTTCTTCATTGAACACCTACCTATGGGAGGTTAGAGAGATCATTCCCAAACCAAGAAAACCAAGGCAACAAACAGTCACTCAATGCAAACAGACACCAATCGCTAAAGTGCACAGATACTATTAATGAGAGATTTAATCATTCGCTTTTCAATATGCAACTTGAAATGCAAATTCACTTTCACTTTCGCATGCCAAATGAGATGCAATATTTTTGATTTTGATGTCTCTAATCTAAAAGAAACCAATAAGCAACAAACAAATGTGGAAAAACGGTTGATCCAAACAATTGTAATCTATGTCTAGGTAGTGAAGAGAAATCGAATCAATGTCAAGATTGGTCCAATAACAATCACTGAACACTCAACCAAAAGTAAGCAAAGGGGAAGGCTCAATCAAACCAACAGTAAGCAGCAAATGAAACCTTGCAAACAAGCAACCAAGCGAAACTAATCCAAAGGACTTGAAACAATAAAACTAGGTCACAAAGCAAAAAGACAAGATTTGTTCAACAAAGCTCACAGGAGAGTGCCTCAACCTCTAAATAGTGAAAAACAAGTCATCAAACAAGTGAGAACAACAAAGGACTAGCAAGACTGACAGAATCAGGAGGCAGAATTGAAAAATTCAATTCTACAGCAATCAATGCAGGCAATACACTAGCAATAAAGTGTTGATAAAGAACAATACGTAGCAACAAAGCGATGTCAGTGCAGAAGTACACGACTTTTTAGCGATGGTACGATTAACAGAACCATCACGATTGTTAAGCGTAATTACGCGATGAACAAGATACTACAAAAGAGGTGATGCGATGACAACACGACTATTAAATTAAAAGCCACGATGATGTTCAAAACAGTAACAGGTGAACCAAAAACTCCCAAACCAAAGACAATTAATCTTTAATTAAATAAGGGCATTTCCCAGACCAGGCCAGGAAACTCAGAAGATAGATAACTAGTCCCCAATACTTCAAAAGAGAGAAAAACAAAAACCAAGACAAGAGTAAACAAGAAAAGAACAAAGGCCAGCTCCCCAGTGGAGTTGCCAGTTTTTGATGCAGGAAAGTGTTCCCTCTACAGACAGAGGCAATCCCTCTAGCCCTAGAGTGGGTCTAGTCACAAACAAGGACAAATCAACAATAGTTTTCCTTAAACAGTCATGGTTGGAGGCCTACCTCAACCGGTGGTCGATGGAGTTCCATTGTGCTGATCCAACTTCCACTTCCTTCTCCTAATGAGTAATCAACCTAAAACAATGCAAAGGAAATACAACAAAGCATGTAACCGGAACAACAATGATCTATTTACTCACAAAATCAAGAAGTCATGAGCTATCAAGTACATTACATACAAGACCTAGGAAAACATCATTGATTGCATTAATTATGAAATAAGAGTAAGCTTACAACCAAAGTCTTGACATCACAAGCCTTCTCAAAGGGATCTAGCCAGCGTGTTCCTCAAGCATTCACTCTATGAAGATGGATCTCCCAACATACAAGTCTCTCTCACTCACAAGTTTTACACAAGATCAAAGGCACTTCACAACCTTCCTCAAGCTATAAAAAATCCCACACTTGTCACACTCACACCAGCTATATAACAAGCTCACAAGTACTAACAACACTATCAGTAACCACTCCAAAGACTAAGAATTCCAAACTATCCAAAAACTAGCAGCACATAGAAATAGTGGGAGTTTAAATAGGAGAAGGAGTCTCCATGAAAGGTGGGAGGATGAGCTTATCTCCAAGGAAGGTAGCACAAATGACAGAAAAACCATGCCAGAGAAAGGAGGGTGACATAAAATAGGCCAACGACCAGGTCTGGAGTCATCTAGAAGGCCGACTGTTGGAACAAATTCGCCCAATTTGGATCATCGCAGGCACATAACTGTCCTGTCGCGCTGACATCGCTATTGAATAATGTAACTAGTCATGTCATCGTGGGAAACTACAAGCGACAGTTGCACTGGCACATAAAATCCAGTGATCGCGGGAATCAGGTGTACTTCCGCGATGGAAGCACTTTCAGACTATTCTGGAGCGCCCGTCAGCGCATTTATTTAGCCAACAAATGCGATGAGGCAAAAACCTTTGGAAAAGTGGGTCATTTGGAAACATCAGAGAGCATTTATCTAACATGAACATGAATGACTTTGGACCCATGACACAGTAGGAAGACTGGGATGAAGACAGTGACAAATTACTGTAACAGAAGTCAAGAGAGTCCTTACTAAAAGGAAATTACTAGTACGGTTGGAAAGCAACTGCCAACATTTGGAGACCATCATCGAGAAGTTTCATAAGAAATTCAATGCATTACATTTGAAAGGAATGTCAGGACTAAATGGATTTGGAGAGAAGTTAGTGCCCCTAACAAATTATCAGCAGAAGTTGTACTCAATAGTGTGGGACAAATCAAAATTTTCAGCTATGAAAGGATCAATCACAAGAAAAGATTTCATGGAGGCTTTGGAATTTGATCTGCTTATCAGAGCTAAAATCAAGCATTTATTTCTGGTCAAACCAAATTTCCATAAATACACTGAGGTAGATGATAATTATATAAAATTGGTTAAAATGCCAATTCCAGATGAAGACATATGGGATCAGCTATGTCAAATTTTGGAGTAATTTTTTATTTTTTATTTTTTTTCAATTTTTTATTTTTTTCAATTTTTATTTATTTATTTATTTTTATTTTAATTTTAATTTTAATTAATTAATTTATTTATTTTTATCTTCAATAACGGAGCAACTTTTTTTTTCCATGCCCAGTCATCAACAAAAAGCCTTTAAGATAGTGCTAGACTATCACGATTGTTTCAACTATCTATATTTTTGTTCTATTTTACAAACAGTTTAGGATATTTTCTAAAAGATCTTGAGGTTTTCACTCAAGATATTTTTTGATAATGTACTTGTTACGCAGTAATTTGTCACTGTCTCCCTGTCAGTCTCCCTACTGTGTCATGAAATCAAATGCACCATGCTCATGCTCTCTAAACTGGCCAAATGACCCACTTTGCCAAAGTTTATTTCATCAGCGCGAATGTTATTAAAATAACCGCGCTGACTGGCGGTTGATAATGTAACTGATGCGCTGCCAGCGCGGAAGCACGCGGGTTTTCCGCGCTAGTCGAATTTCATGAGCCAGCGCATCCTATGAATGTATTGAGCCGCGCTGACACAACCTGCTCCATTATTGTGATGCGCTTTCAGCGATACAGTTCAGTTATATACCCGCGCTGATCCAGTTTGGGCAAATTTGTTCCAACAGCCAGCCTTCCAGATGACTCCAGATATGGTTGTTGGCCTTGTGGGTATCGCCCTCCCTTCTATGGCATGTCTGTTCGTCATTTGAAACCACCTTCCTTGAAGATAAGCTTATTCTCCCATCATTCATGGAGACCCCTTCTCCTATTTAAGCCTCCACCATTGCCATGAGCAGCTAGTTTGGATAGTGTGGAATTCATAGTGCTTAGACTGCTGCTGCTAGTAGGTAGTTGGTGTGACAAGTGTGGATTTGCTAGAGGAAGCTTAAGGAAGGTTGTGAGTATTGCTTGTGTGAGAGAGAGCTTTGTTTTGGGAGAATCTACCTCCAAGGGTGAATGCTTAAGAGACTTGTTGGTTGGACCCTCTAGAGAAGGACTCAGCGTCAGAACTTTGGTTGTACCTTTCTCTATTATTAATTAATAATAGATGACTATTGTTATGGTCCCATTCTAATTTGTATTTGTAATGGTTAATGTGAATTACATCCTTTCTGACTGATGTATAATTGCTTTTATTAGATTTCATGCTTGTGTTTGCCTTTCTCTTCGTGTGTGCAGGTATCTATTCACGGAGATTGTGGAGGATCGTGACCGGCCAGAGCGAAGGAGCGAGAGTGACATCTCTTCATCAAATAATAGCGTTGGAATCCAAGTAGGTGTTCATTGCCTCTCTTTTATTTGTAATTAGGAACTTTCACAGTAGCATTGATTGATTGTTGCTAGACCCATTCTGGGCTAGTAGGGATCGCCTCTATCCGTAGAGGGGATTTACCTCTCCAACAATTTGGCGACTCCGCTGGGGAACTGGCCTTTGTCTCTTTTTGTTCATTCTTGTGTTTGAGTTTGATTGTTACTCTCTTTTTGAAATTGGGGATTAGTTCTCTGCTTTTAGACTTCCTGGTTCAGTCTGGGAGGTGTATAAATTGTTTAAAGAGTTCTGGCCTTGGTTTGGGAGTTTTTGGCTTGATTCTGCCTATTTTTTAGCCTCCGCGCGGTTTATATCAAAACAGTCGCGCTGATAGCGCATATCTGTATCTTTGATCCCGTTGTCATCGCGTTTTTACGCAAAACAGTCGCGACGGTTCTGAAATCGAACCAGCGCGCTTAAGTCGTGTTCTTCCGCGCTGACAGCGCTTTGTTGCTACGCGTGACCTCTTGTCAGCACATTGTTGCTGAGTGTTACCCGCGCTGATCCTGTAAAATTGAATTTGTTTCAATTTTGCCTCCTGAGCCTGTTGGTTTGACTATCTCCTGCTCTTTCTACTTGGTTTATGATTTGATATTTATTGTTTGAATTGTGAAACACTTGCTTGCGAAGTCTTGTCGGACGAATTTCGTTTTTGTGTCCCGTGACCTAGTGCCATCATCCCGTTGTCATTGGATTGACCTTGTTTCATCACTCGTCCACAAAGATTTGTTGCTGCTCGTCTTTGCTATTGCGGAAACCTTCCTCTTTTTGCTTTCTTTGCTTGTTTGTTTGAGGTGATTGTTGTTTCACTACCCAGACACAGATCACAGTTGCTGGGGTTCAATCAGCTCTTTTCACGCTTGTTGTGTTTGTCATTGAGTGATTTTACTTCTTTTTACTCGGTGTTGCTGTCTCAAAATTCATTTTAAAGTGCACAGTGCCATTGGAAAAGAAATCAAACTAATGTCTTTTGCATTCAATAGTTAATGAAAAAAAGAGCATTTCATTGATTTGTGTTCTCAAAAGAAAAATTTCATTTCTTTGTCATTAGCTGCATTAGATTGTTTGATTGTTTGAGTTCGTCTTGTTTGATTGAAAACTCTTAACCCTCTCATAGTTAGAATTCATCGAACGAAATGGTATTCTTTGGCATGTAGTTTGCATCTAGGTAATTGTGAGAGATCACACGATAAGGCCTGAAACCGAAACTTAATTCAAGATCAACCATAAAATAAACTGAATAAACCTAAAAACACATTGGAACTTAATGCAAACATCTAGAGGTCTAGGTTAGAGATGTGTTTGGGCGTCTATAAACATAGTCACTATTGTTTCACATTACGGTTGGGTGATTCCTCCTTCTGTGACTCGATAGTGGTCTAACACGGACTGTGCTCCCACGTACCGTCGCGTATATAGGGAGACCCCACTAGGCTTTTATCCTTGATCCATAGGAAGCCGAGTCTGCCGCCCTGCGAACTATAACGCACCGAACACAACATTAGGGAAGATTGACTGCAGTACGGAAAGTCCTTGGTTCTCATACGATTGCCAAGGTGTATAAGCAATTTTACGGATTGCTTGGTAAACCCTTTGCCTAGAATCTCCAGAGCAGTCACTTTTGATCCTTTTCAGACTCCCTAAAAGAAAAGGTGCCAGTGAGCATCTTGTCACTTCGTGCTCATTAAACATTCGAAGGAGACTAGAGTCATCTTTTCATCCTTTTCTCGACTCTTGAAACATGAAAAGGCCAAGTTTGGTTCCTGTGTCTTAAAAATTTATTCGGCCACGATAAAATTACCTGGTTAGTTCTTGTGTGCGTTAGCTTGAGTAGGGTCTTTATCGTTAGTTTGCTTTAGGTTTTTGTGTGGGGTTTGTCATCCTGGCTGACCCGTCAACTCCCGGTCCAAGTGATCAAGGTTCTCCATCTTCTGTTGCTCCTGAGGTACCAATTGTAAGCGATACTCTTCCGGTTATCCCGAGTATCCAGCCTATCAACGTATGTGCCCCGGGCGGCGAGGATTACGAAGAGGATTGGAACCCTATTTGGGAGCCTGACGAGGACGATATTCCTGTTACCCCTCCCGGTATGTCGTCTCTGATGTCCACTTCCCACATGGACGAGACATCCCCCAGCGCAGGTGAGACACCCGTGGTGTCAAATATTGAATCTCCCATTCCGGCTACTTCTCCACTCCCCCCACGATATCAGTCGATGAGGGATAGAATAGCTGCCAGGATGCCTTCCACGACTATATGGGATCCTAGTGTCATTGCCACCACGGAACCTTTTCTTTCGCAACCCCCTAATACACCTGTTACCTCAGTTCCCACGATTCCAACTGTTTTTGTAGCATACTCAACTCTAGTCGTCAGTGTTGTGACATCATCTTCATCTACGAACCCTGGGGCTGGTCCCTCTCACGGTCAAGTGAGTAATGGCCAGCTGGGACTTTCTTCTAGAGTCATTGACCCTGGACAAAGTGCTCAGCCCTCTTCTGGTCCTGTTCCAGGAGGGGGGCCGTATGATGCCCATGGGCAACCCATTGTGGACCCGAATTACCAAGGTCCACTCTTTTATTATGATTCTACCGGTCAGTACCTCCAGTTCGCTCAATCCGCGCCTCTTCAACATTTTGTTGAAGTCTCGGTACCATTATACATTACTTATGACGTCGGTACTCATTCTTTTCATGGGGGCCAGGCAATTCCTGGACAGCCTCAAGGACCACCTAATCTAGGCCAGCCACCTTATGTGCAAGCCCCCCAAGGGCAACCACTTTATGGCCAGTCTTACCCAGGACAATCTGGGGGCCCACAAGGACAACCCTACCCGGGACAACCTTCGGCCATTGGTGGTCCATATTTTTCCTATCAGAGTCAACCTTCTGGTTATCTGGGGCAACCTGGTGCCCAGCAAGGTTACCCGTATGGACAACTAGGACAGCCTTACATCCAACAAGGCCAACCTGGTCTCCAGCAGGGATATCCCGCCGGACAAGCTGGGAAAAATTATATCCCTCAAGGTCAACCAGCAGTCCAGCAGGGGTATCCTTCTGGGCAAGGGGGACAACCCTACGTGCAGCAAGGCCAACCCACTGCTTAGTCTAGTCATCTTTCTGGGCAAGGGGGGCAACCCTACGTACAGCAGGGCCAACCCACTGCTCAGCCAGTACAACCCTCCGGACAAACGGGCCAGCCCTCTGTGCAGAAAGGCCAACCCACTATCCGCCCTAGTCATCCATCTGGATAGGTCGGCCAACCGCAAGGTCAACCAGCCATCCAGCCTGCTCGGCCATCTGTTCCGCCAGGACAACCCTTGGTTTCTCAAGGACAACCTGGCACCCAGCAAGTACGTCCTTCTGGGCAAACAGGTCCATCCCAAATTCAACCAGGCCAACCTTCCGGCCAGATGATCCAAGCCCAGCCAGTTCAAGGACATTATTCTGGGCCTCAAACTCAAATGGGTTATCAAATGCAAGGTGGGCTACAGCCCCAACCTTCCTACCAAGCGCAACCTTCTTATCAGGCTTAGTATGGAGCCCAACAAATGTATGGCTACCAACAACCCCAGGGGCAAACTCAGTTTACCCCTTATCAAAATTATCAACAGATGCAGGTCACGCCTTACCAAAATTACCAGTATGTTGCACCTGCGGGTCAAGTTGCTAATACATGGGGTGTTGGGGGGCAGACCCAGGGACAACTGTCTACATATTGTCAGAATCCGTATGGATAGAACCCCTACGGGCAAGGTCTCTATGGGCCAGGCCCTTTTGGGCCGGGTCCATCTGGACAGAGTCCATGGGGGCAACCACCACCTGGTTGGAACCCTAGTACTACCTCGAATCCACAGCCACAAATGTCCTTTAACCCTCAGTTTCCATTCTTAGCGACATTGGAACTTCCGGATGTGTCCAAGTTGATGAATGATCCCATTCTGCATAATCCGTATTGGCCACCAATTCCAACTAAAATACCTGGTGATTGTCTAAAATTTGATGGCAAAGCTGGTGAAGATCCTCAAGCCCATGTCATGACCTATCACCTCTGGTGTTCATCGAACTCATGGCTTGATGACTCTATCCGGCTCCACCTCTTTCAAAGAACTCTCATCAGCTCAGCCGCTAAGTGGTACATTGAGCTGAATCGCGGCACGTTTCAAGATTTCAACTCACTGGCTATGGCGTTCTTAACTCATTTTTAGTTACCCATTCGGTACGAGACGGGGACACATCTCCTCACGTCTCTCAAACTGGACACGACGACCCATATATCTGATCATATACATGAATGGAGAAGGCGTCGTCGCTTGATCAAATTCTGGATTCCTGATCAACTCCTAACCGATTGGTTCACAACTTCCTTTGTCCCTGCGATTGCGCGAGACATAGCCATGGGAGCTTGTGTAACTGAAGAGCAAGCGATCGCGCGAGCTCAATACCTAGACTTAGTATACTCTTAGTCGGGTACTCTATATGATTATTTTCCAGATGCCCCGAGGCCTGGACAGCCCAAGGCTTCGCCCAAACCATCTGTTGATGGAGTCATTGGCTCTATTAATTCGTCATCAAAGAAATCGGCCACGAACCCTGGGAAGCAAAAACATAACGCTTCTAATGGAAATGCTCCCCAGGGCCAATCTAATCCTGGAAGTACCTCCGAGGTAAATGCCGTTCAGTCAACCGCAGCGGATAAATCCTCAAAAGGGAAAAAGAAAGGGAAAGCTAAAGATAAATCTGGACAGCCCAAGCAGGATGCCCCTAAGCCTCCACCCGAGGAAGGAGCTAAATGAAAACCTAAGTATCCTTGTCTCATCTGTGATGAGGATCACTACACTAAGGACTGCCCAAGGTGATCTGAAGTTAGTCGGTTATTGAAAGGTGCTCCTGGGACTCCTGCTGTGCTTAAAGAGCCTTTCCCTTCCCAGCAGACTCAAATGGTGGCAGACCCGTCTCAACCCTCTTCCTCGTTCGGTTCTCAAGTGTTCATGGCTGGAACGATTCCCATCCATGTTTCAACTCGAGCGAAAGACTATCCATCTCGTGCTGGGAAAGAGCCAAAGGTTCCCTCCAGCGCTCCTCCATCTAGTTCTAGTCTTCTCCACATCGAAAGGCCCAACACTGAGACGATCCCCCGACCCCCTCCAAAAGGTGTACTCAGGAAGTCATCTTACAACCCTAATGCTCGTGCTGCCCAGCACATAGCATTGTTGAAGACTTAGCTCAGGCTCCGTCTGCTATGTCCGCTCTATAAGTCCTCCAGAGCTGCCCCTCCCAGAGGAATTCCTTGCTATCAGCTATTGGTGGCATCGACCCGACAGATTCAGATTTGATTTCTTTTGATATCGAGGGTTTTACACATGGACTGCCTCACCAAGTCGCTTTCCTTATACAGGTCATCATCAATAGCAGAACGATTCATCGTACGATTATTGATGAAGGTGCCTCAACCTGCATCATGTCCGTTGCTTGCTGGAAGGCAATTGGTTCCCCTACTTTGAGTCAGTCTCCTACGACGTTAGAAGCTTTCGATGGAAGAGAATCCCGTCCTTACGGTATCCTCCAACGCTTGCCCATCTCTTTGGAAGGGAAGACCGTAGAAGTGGAGGTCGAAGTTGTTGACGCCAATCTTACCTACAACCTCCTCCTCGGACGGAGCTGGACATATGCCATGCAAGCCATGGCTTCCTCCCTGTTCCGTGTCATTCGTTTCCCTCACCAGGGGGAGATTGTCACAGTGGACCAGCTCTCCTTCTTCGCCTCTTCTTCTGAAGGTAATGTGCCATTCGTGGAGCATACCTCTAAGTCACTCGAGAGCGTGGGTGCCAGAATTTTCAAAGATCCCACTTTAATGGGAGTCTTTCCCCTCCCACCTCCGAATCTCGCCCCTATTAACATGATCTCTGTACGCTCTGATCCGTGGGTTCTTCCTCCTACTAATCAAGAAGACTCTTGGGGTGATATGATGCCGTTGAGTCCTGCTGAACTCAACTACATCGAGATTGTTGCTGCATCGGCTCCCCCTAATGAACCTGCTCTCCCAAGTAGTGTTCCTGATTCGTATGATCATTTCCCTTGGCTAGGAGATGAGGCTACTTCGAATCCATTGAAGGAAATATTTCCTTTCGACAAAGCCATCATAGAGACAATGTCTCTCGAAGAGCCCCCTTGGTCAGATCACCACCACCGCTCTTCATTTCTCCCTCCCCATCCGGAAATGGCCGTATGTCTCGAGCGGTTTGCTTCGTGTGTCCCATCCCCGCCCCTCCAAACACCCATTTAGCTTTATCAAGTGTCTTTAGAGGGCAATATGGGAAATATCACGCAAAACCAACCGATCGACATCTCTGTCAAACCAGGGATTGTCGAGCACATTCATATTGGAGTCACTTGCACTCTTGAGGAAGTTCAACTCTATACTGCTTTATTTCGCGAATTTTGTGATGTCTTCACATGGTCCTATGAGGAAATGCCCGGCATCGATCCTAGTATAGTGGTGCACGAAATACCTACATACCCAGGTGCTAAGCCTGTTCGTCAGCGCTTATGCCCTGTGCACCCCCGCAAGGCTGCAGCCATCAAGGCCGAAGTCGAAAAGCTTCTTAAAGCTGGTTTCATTTTCCCCATTCCCCTTACGGATTGGGTGTCTAATATAGTCCCTGTGAATAAAAAACAGGGCACTATCCAGGTCTGTGTTGACTACCGTGATATCAATCGTGCCTGTCTGAAGGATAACTTCCCTACGCCCTTCATCGATCAACTTATTGATGAGTGCGCAGGAAGTGAAATTTACTCGTTTATGGATGGCTTCTATGGCTATAACCAGATCAACATTGCACCCACGGACCAGCATAAGACGGCTTTTATTTGTCCTTGGGGCACCTTCGCCTATAAGAAGCTTCCTTTCGGTCTAAAGAATGCCGACGCTACATTTCAGCGTGCAATGTCTTATGCCTTTCATGACATTCGTCACATTGTACAACCTTATCTGGATGACCTCCTAGCTCATTCAGCTAAGCGTCAGGACCACCCCTCTCATCTTCGCGAGATTTTTCTTCGCTGTCGACACTGCCGCATTAGGCTTAATCCTCATAAGTGTGTCTTCTGCGTAGAGTCAGGCCAACTGCTCGGGTTCATCGTCTCCCGAGAAGGCATCCGTCTGGATCCCCTCAAAGTTGAGGCCATCCTGAATCTTCCTCCCCTTGCCTCTTTGCAGCAATTGCAGAGCTTGCAGGGCAAAGCGAATTTCCTTAGACGATTCATTCTGAATTATGCTGAGGTGGCTAAGGGTTTCACACGGTTATTAAAGCGAGACACACCCTTTCGTTGGGATGCCATCGCCCAGGAATCTTTCGAGCGACTCAAGGACCTCCTTGTCTCGGCCCCACTCTTAAGACCTCCGAACTACCACCGTGATTATACTCTCTATCTAGCTGCCGCTGACACTACCATCGGCATGGTTCTGGTGTGGGATGACGATGATGGCAACGAGCACGTTATCTATTACCTTAGTCGCAATCTCTTGGATACGGAAACTCGCTACGCTTATGTCGAGAAGTTGGCATTGGCAGCTGTTTGCGTCGTCCAACGATTCCGGCACTATATCCTATTGCGCACTACGACCGTGATTTCCGACTGCAACCCAATGACCTACATCTTGTCGCGTCAGCTGCTGGGGGGCAAGTACTCGAAATGGATTGTCATCCTACAAGAGTTTGACTTGGAATTTACTGCTGCCAAGTCTAAGAAGTCTTTTGTCTTTGCAGAATTGCTTTGTTCTTTGCCATCCCCTTCTGCACCATCTCGGTCAGAAGAGCATATCCCGGATGAAACATTGTTTCTAATCAGTACCCTCGACCCTTGGTATGGGGACATCATAGTATATTTGCAAACATCTTCCTTCCGTCCTAATGTATCGAAAGATGCTCGACAGAGGATTCGTCACCAATTACAACCCTATCGCATTATTGGCGATACCCTGTACCGCCTCGGCGTTGATTCTGTTCTCCGCCGATGTTTGACTCTCGAGGAGGCTGAGCGGGTATTGAATGACTACCACTCTGGTGCCTGTGGCGGCCACATGTCCGGATATGCCACCGCCCAGAAAATCCTCCGTGCTGGTTATTTCTGGCCTTCTATCTTCAAGGATTGCATCCTTGCCGTCCGTGCATGTCATGAATGTCAGGTCTACCACCGGAAGATGCGTGCACCTCCTACACCACTGCACCCTGTTGTTACCGTAGGTCCATTTGCCAAATGGGGCATCGATTATACGTCTTGTAACCCTCGTTCGGCCGGGGGGCATGGGTATATCATCGTTGCCGTGGATTACTTCACCAAATGGGTCGAAGCGATGCCTACATTGAAAGAAGATGGTTACACAGCGGCGCAGTTTTTGTTTAATCATGTCATTACTCGGTTCGGAGTCCCCCAGGCTATCGTCACAGATCACAGAAAACATTTCCGTAATCACATGATGGCAGAACTAACGACCCAGCTAGGCTTGCGTCAAGATATCTCGACGCCGTATTACCCTCAATCCAACGGCCAAGTTGAAGCTGTGAACAAAATTTTGATCACAATGCTCCAACGTACCGTGAATACGCACAAGTATAACTGGCATCTGATGCTGTTCCCCGCCTTGTGGGCTTACCGGACCTCTGTGAAGGATGCCACCGGTTTCACTCCTTTTCAACTTGTTTATGGACTGGAGGCCACCCTTCCTGTTGAGTGTGAGATTCCTTCGTTAAAGTTAGCTGTCGAGTTGCTTCCTAACACCACTCCGGTGGAAGAACGGCTTCTTTATCTAGAACGGCTAGACGAGACTCGTCGCTTAGCCTCTCTAGCTATTGAAGTGCAGAAGAAGAGGGTTAAGGCTCACTTCGATAATACTATTCAACCTCGTTCCTTTGTTGAGGGAGATCTAGTACTGCTCTATGATCAAGCTAAGGATAAGCTGGGGGCAGGTAAACTCGAATCCATGTGGCTAGGCCCCTATATCGTGAAGAGAGTTTTGCAAAAGGGGGCATATGAGCTGATCGACTACGAAGGAAATCCTCTCAACAAACCCCACAACGGGCTCTATTTGAAAAAATACTATGCATGATTTCGTGCACCTAGTTTGTACATACATGTGTTCTTAGCAAGTGTGTTATGTGTGCATGATTTCTTGTTTTGCTTTGGTGTGAAGGCGTGTTTGCCTCTTATTTTGTTTTCTGCTTCTTGTGCAGATTTCTAGTACACCTTATGATGGTTTTGTCGATGGCGCCTGCCGTAGCACTTGCAATTTGTCTTCTGCGGCGTGGGCGATCTACGATCCTCACGGCGAGTTGCTAGATCTTCAAGGCCTGTGCTTGGGCCGTACCACCAACAACGTTACCGAATACAGTGCTGTAATTGAATTACTAGTCGAAGCAGTTGATCTCGGCATTCGTGCATTGGTGGTAAACATGGACTCTCAACTTGTCGTCCATCAACTCAACGAGCGATATTCCGTCAGAGACCAACACATTCTAAGGTTGTATTTATGTGTGAGATTGTTAGAAAGGAATTTTGATTACATCACATATCAACACATTCCGAGACGATTAAATACGTTAACTGATGCATTGGCAAACCATGTGTTGGACAGACATTTGAGTAATAGATAAACATCATACAAGAAGACATAGAAAACATAATAAGACCATAGAATAAGCATGTGTAAATAATTTATTTTCCAAGCATAGTTTGCATGTGTGCTTTTAAGCTTGCATAAAAAATTAAAATATGTGGATCACATGTTGTGAAACTGATATAATTAGATCACATTTGTATTAGACATTTGCATAGCATATGAAACATCATCATATGTAAAAGATCCATCCAAAATCTGTATATATATATATCGTGTGGCGCACTAAGGAGCTCAAAAATAAGTGTATATGTGTGAAGTAAAGTTGGTGTCCTTAGTACATCCGAGACATATGTCTCTCAAAAACATCAGTGGAAATAAGACCTAGATGGCTAATGAGCTGGGTTATGCTCTCTATAGCATACAGCTGCCCGTGCCACCCGCATCAAAAGGCGGTGCATCCTGGTTTCCACCCCTACTGTGTGGATTTGAGAAGCTATGGGGACCTCCTCGACCCCCTGGTAATCTGGCACCCCCACCAGTAAACCCTCGAGGTTGTGAGTTATAGTCTCCGTCGTGTCAACTCCTGGAGAAGCCAGGGCCAGGGCTCCAGCACCTTGCCCCTCTCTCCATGCCTTTGGGGCTAGACCGATGGGTCTCACGGGTCCCACATCTGCACACCATGACATTTATCAAGACATGTACATGAAAAATCAAAAACATTAAAAAATATTGAAATCAAGTGTCATACCTCCATCATCCCAATGCTCTCACGTGGGCAGTGGCATGTTGGGATTGCCGCGGAAGTCCATACCAGCATATGGCCAGTCCTCTACGAAAATGACTTGCCGATCCAGCCACTCTCGAAAATACACTCCCCAAGCCACTGGGCGGCCTCCACCTCCGCGCGGCATGACACGGCCCCATCGACTGGCCCTCATCTCCTGGGGACCTCTGGGTGGATCCACGGCCATGTTCTGTAGCTGTAGGGCCGGCACCTGCTCCAGCATGAGCGGAAGTAAGAGCGACCCATAAGCAAACTGCTTCGACTCTCCGCGTCGACAGTTTCTCAGTTGCCTCTTCATGCTGGTCGTCACTGCTGCTGCCCAGTTAAAAATGGTGGGCTGTAAGCACTCAAGAGCCAGTAGTAGATGGGTCTTTGAGGCCTCATGATTGGCCAAAGAGCCCGCTGCCCGTGTCACCATGAAGAGTATGGTGCGAAGAATAATGTCATCCACCATCGGAATACCAACCTTCCCACTCCGTGTTTTAACAGCCCGTGGGCACACTCGAGCCATGAGCTGGTCAAGGGTCTCACCGCTGGGCCGTTGCCCCTCCAGGATGGGCATCTGGCCCCGACATGACAATCCAGTCAAAAAATAGATATCCGTGGAGTCAAACTCAATGTCCCGGCCACGGATTGTGAATTTTCCGTCAACTGGGTTCCAAGCTCTGATTAAGAGCTCGAGAAGATCAGGTTACGCCCTCAAGCGCGGAGTGAGGAAGAATTTTAAGAACCCGCATGCCCACATTGCATTTCGGCATTCCGCAATGGCATAAGTGGCTATATCCTCGTCATCATGAGCTCTCTCCTGCCAAAAAAAGGCCATTATGTCCTGCAAGACCATAGGAAAATATTAAGACCCTAACCGTTGAAGTTTGCACGTTCATTTTTTTAAAAATCAAATTTCACGGCATCAGCGCGGCTGTTTTTAAAACAGTCGCGCTGATAATGGCACCCCAGTGTTTTTCTTCCTGGGTTAGCACGGAAGCACACGAGTTTTCCGCGCTGACCCGGGTGGTGGTGTGTGTAAAATAAATCGATCAGCACGGACCCGATGAGGATATCCGCGCTGACCGAGAGCGCATCAACGCTCAAAAAATTTGCCCAAAGGGCCACTTCCCACCGTGGAATTGCTCTCAAAAAGACTCAAATTAAAGCGCAGGGGGAGGAGAACCTACCTAAAACAAGCTGCTGGATGAACGGTGTCCGCATGGGATGGAAATCGCTCCGTCAACCTCACAGCTCCACAACGTTCTTCACAACTCAAAATGGTAACAATGGTAAAAAATGACTTTTACCCCCCTATTTATAGTAGAATTTTTGTAATTGACTATGGTTTTTTATAAATGTGGGTTTTTGTCATGTTTTTACCATGGATTTAGCATTGATGTCGCTATATTATGCTTTTATGCATGTTTTACTATGTTTTTAAACATGTCGAACAGGTTTATGCGGGTGGTGTTTTTGTGCAGGTTCTAATAACCGGCGTGGTCACAGCAATTCTATGAACACTTGGTCCCAAAAAAAAAACGTCGTCTTCATGCTCTTTTCCGACGTAAAGTAAGAAAATATGGTCGGGGTCCCTCTCGACTCGTTAAACGGAACGAGAGGCGGTCGCTTTTAAAGCTCTTTTTTCGACCGTTTAACTTAAAAAGATCGTCGGGTGTTTGTCGTTTCGCACTCGTTATTGGCCCCAAAACGACGTACTTCCGACCGATTTTTTACTTTTTCAGGTCGAAGTCACTATTCACGAAAAGTACTCCTCGATCATACTGGCCGGGCGGTTCTTTCAAGCATTGTTTTATACTTTTTCGGGCTCAAGAGACACAACTTTACGAAAAAGGACCCCCCTAGAGTTTTCTTTTCTACTGTCTTTTCAGACTCTCTAAACAAGAAAAGACGCCGAGTTCTTCGTTTTTTAGGCTCGTTAAAACTTAATGACATCGGACATCATCAAAATGACACCTTTCCAAGCATATGCTATCCCCGTCAAGCTTGTCCTCCAAAAATAATCGGGGTACCTGCCAGAAATGGTGGGGAAAATGAAAGCGTAATAATGGTCGTGTCGGCAGTATGTCGCTCTTGAACATGGCAATCGTCTGCATTCGTGTCTGGGTGGGGATTTCTCATCTTGTTTTACACTAGCCTCCGTGGGTTTGGGTTATCCCATTTTGACCTCTCATCTGCTCATTTCCTTGTCACCATGACCTCTGCTCATTTGATGTCAGATACTGCCAAATCCGCTGTTGTGCTGTCGATATGTTCAAGAGAAGTTGGCCTCTGCAAGCTTACCACCTCCCTCTGATGTCTCGCACAAAATATTTTATCCTTCTCTGTCTCGTGTCGATGATGTGGGAAACATCATGGCCCACCTTCGATCAAGGTTACTTCCTGTCGACTTCAGCTCATTATCCAGGAACGTGACCTAGAGACTCCCTTCAGGTGCCTTAGATCCTGCATGCCTCAATGGCAGGTTCTTCATGTTCGATGTGAGGTTTTCATCATTGGCCTCCGATTGGATGATTCTGCGGGTGTTCGACACCAGCTCATTGATTCACACACCGCGGATTGTACCTATAAGTACCTTGAGGACCATTGTCATCATTGGTGGTACCTCTCGCGTCTGTTAACAGTTTTCATTATTGGCTGGTAATCAGACGATGTTCATGCATGTTCGACTTCAGCTCATGTATTCACATGCCTGGACTTGTACTTTGTTCGGGTTGGGATGGAGCGCAAGACCCTGGTTTTTGTCTGTTACGAACCAGGCTGCGATTTTGTGGATTATTATTGCATGACTCGTTGATGGATGGCTGCGCCCATACCTGAGTCTTTGGGATGGCTGCGACCATACCTTCTTATCATCATGGTCTCTTCAGCTGGGTGGCTGCGTCCATACCGCAGACCTTCTTCGTATGTCTTTTGGATGGCTGCGCCCATGCCTAAACTACATGTAATCGAGATATGAGTTGTACATACGTGCAGGTCCTTCCTGGTGGTGTTCCAGTTTAGCAGTTTTGTAAAGCATTTCACCCCTCCCACTCTCTCGGGCTTCATGCTTTAGGGGGCATCTGTTACGCAGTAATTTGTCACTGTCTCCCTATCAGTCTCCCTACTGTGTCATGAAATCAAATGCACCATGCTCATGCTCTCTAAACTGGCCAAATGACCCACTTTGCCAAAGTTTATTTCATCAGCGCGACTATTATTAAAATAACCGCGCTGACTGGCGATTGATAATTTAACTGATGCGCTGCCAGCGCGGAAGCACACGGGTTTTCCGCACTGGTCAAATTTCATGAGCCAGCGCATCCTATGAAAGTATTGAGCCATGCTGACATAGCCTGCTCCGTTATTATGATGCGCTGTCAGCGCTACAGTTCAGTTATATACCCGCGCTGATCTAGTTTGGGCAAATTTGTTCCAACAGCCAGCCTTCCAGATGACTCCAGACTTGGTTTTTGGCCTTGTGGGTATCGCCCTCCCTTCTATGGCATGTCTGTTCGTCATTTGAAACCACCTTCCTTGAAGATAAGCTTATCCTCCCATCATTCATGGAGACCCCTTCTCCTATTTAAGCCTCCACCATTTCCATGAGCAGCTAGTTTGGATAGTGTGGAATTCATAGTGCTTAGACTGCTGCTGCTAGTAGGTAGTTGGTGTGACAAGTGTGGATTTGCTAGAGGAAGCTTAAGGAAGGTTGTGAGTATTGCTTGTGTGAGAGAGAGCTTTGTTTTGGGAGAATCTACCTCCAAGGGTGAATGCTTAAGAGACTTGCTGGTTGGACCCTCTAGAGAAGGACTCAGCGTCATAACTTTGGTTGTACCTTTCTTTGTTATTAATTAATAATAGATGACTACTGTTATGGTCCCATTCTCATTTGTCTTTGTAATGGTTAATGTGAATTATATCCTTTCTGACTGATGTATAGTTGCTTTTATTAGATTTCACGCTTGTGTTTGCCTTTCTCTTCGTGTGTGCAGGTATCTATTCACGGAGATCGTGGAGGATCGTGATCGGCCAGAGCAAAGGAGCGAGAGCGGCATCTCTTCATCAAACAATAGCATTGGAATCCAATTAGGTGTTCATTGCCTCTCTTTTATTTGAAATTAGGAACTTTCACAGTAGCATTGATTGATTGTTGCTAGACCCATTCTGGGCTAGTAGGGATCGCCTCTATCCGTAGAGGGGATTTACCTCTCCAAAAGTACTTCCCAAAAAAAAGTACAAATGTTGGGACTTGTATCAAGAAAGGACTACAATTTGATGTAAAGTTGTTCAACAAGCTAAAGTGATCATTTCTCATTAATACAGACAATGTTCCAAGATTCATGTGTCAGGCTTAATTGGTGATGTTTATTCTACTTGTAATTCTGTAATATCTTTGTTTTTCATATGTGTTTCTTTTCTCTATTTTTTAAAAGAATATTATGGGTTGAACATGTTTAATTACACTCTGTCTTGGATTTTAAGCAATATTTATGTTTTCCAACTGAAATTAAATATAGAATTCCTAATTTCTCTAGGTTTAATTGATTATGAACATTTTTCCTCCCTATCACTCCATCAAGCTCTGAAGATCCAACGACCTGCCTACCTTGCCCTACTATTTCTAATTTGATATTTATGCACTTGATCACTCTAATACTTTGACTTCATTACACAATGGCCTTACCTTGCAGCCTCAACCAAACAATTCAAGAAACCAAATTCTGAACCTTAAATCTAGCCTAAAACCCAACCACAACAAAGCTAAATCTGACAGAGAGATCCCATTTTGAGTTTAGAAGGGCTAGATTCTAAACTTAAAAGTGGTTATGTGGTTACCTCTGGGTTTATTTTGTAGCCTTAATAAATTATAGAGTGATAACACATTGTAATATCTATTTTTCTATTGTTATTTATGGTTTAATTATAAAGTATAATCACTAAATGATATATTGGAATAAAAGTAAAAGAAGATCGATATCAAAATTAATTATCAAATTTTCAAAAATACTATGCTATTTTGTATTTCACTTAGAAAATCAAAAGTGTGATGGTTTCAATAGAATAATATACACAACTCAACCCCATACATAATTGCTTGGCTTGCAACTCTGATTCTTGAAGGGAAATCTAATTTCTCTTCAAGGACTCCTAGGAAATATCAAGCTCATGAGTAAGCCTATCAAGTTCCTCCTCTTGCCTTAGTAGTGCATCATGATATACTGCAAGAAGCATGATTAGATGATATATGTCTAAAATGAGGTGTAGGTATTTAGTTTTCATCTCTAACACCGCCTTTTTGTGAGTCCATAAATCTATAAATGAAGGCTCTCCTTCCAAACTGTCATGTGTCACTACACTTCTCCAACAATAATATTCCACCAATGCATGTGTATCATCATAATGCCCCGTGGTTGTCATAATCTTGTTTTCTCTCATATCCAATTGGTTTTCCAATTTGTGAGCACAAGTAGGCTTATCAGAAACATTTACTTCATAAAAGAAGTCAACTCATGGGTCTGGGTTAACATTGTTGACTACCTATTTGTTATCATATTTTCACCCCTCTTGGGTCTCATCATCGATTATCATATCCTCATGATTTTCCTCGTACTCTTCATCTAATTCAACAATCTCACTAAGTGAGAACTTGTATTTTGTAGAATCTTTTTACTCTCCCTCATCCCAAACCCTTGAACCAACCTGTTGGGGTGAATTTGTGCTAGCTTCATCTTCAAAGGGTATGACTAATCCAAGTATTGTATGTTTTGTTTCATATGAGTCCCAAACACACTTTCTTTGTAGCTGGTTTCTTCCTACAAAGAGTATACAAACAAATGTGATGTGTTAGTGAATGAAAATAGACCAAAAAAACATTGAAAATAATGGAGACAATGCATGAACAAAACTAAACTAAACCTAAACTAAATAACACAAAAAAAGATTGTGAAGAAGAAAAAATTAACAAAGGTATAGGAAAATTATCCTCTTTATTTATTGTTGGTGGTGGAAGAGTTAAAATAAAAGTATCAAAGGCACTCGAAGAGAAATGGTGCTCAAAATCTCTCAACAAGGATTTTCCCTTTTCAGACTCTTTTGCAAGCTCTTATCTCTCAAAGAAGCATAGAGAAATATCTACAACTATGGAATTATCCTCACAATGCTATGTTATATTGCTTTGGAGCAATTTTGGCAGGATAACAATGCACAGCTTCTTATTATTTTTTTCTCTCCATGAACTTGTATTTATAGAAACTTTGAGCACTCCTTCCCTCCTTTGGCTCATTACTTTAGTTGTTTCCTCATAAATGAGGCGAGAGCTACCATCCACTTTCCATTAAGGCTTCTTGGGGCTCAAAAATTGAATGGGCATCCCATCATGTCACGAGATGAAGATTTTTTCTAGCAAGTTTGTGTCCTGAGTTGTTGACTCAGATTTGTGTGACCCTCGTGACAATCTAAGAAAAAACCATGAGGTAGCTAATTACCTACGAGGGTTAATTTTTTAACTCAACCTTAGGAAATATTTTTATTTTTTGGTATTCATGATGTTTCTAACTAAGAATGTAAGCTCTGTATGTGTTGATCACTAACTCTAAGTGTCTTCTACTGTGTACAGATGAGTGTACATTTTTCTCATGATAAAACCCCTAATTCATCTTGGTATTTTTGGTCATGGTATTCACCTTCAACTACATGAGTGTCTCTTCTGTATGAGTAAATACCTTTTTCCTATATTTATTTGACCTACTATTCTCTTTTGGGTTCCCTTCAATCCTTGCTTCCTAATCTGTAGTTATTCTTTCATCTTTAGATTTACTATTCCTTTTTCATTTCTTTCCTTTAATGATACCCATGCTTCCATGTGCTCTATCATATTAATAAAGGTTTTTTCATAATCTTAAATCTTTGGGAAAACAATTCCTCTTGATTTGGAAGCATTTTTTTTCTTGTTATAATATTCCATTTAATCCACACAACTATCCAAGACCATGTTTTGATACCACTATAAGATACCCTCCCAAACGTATCTTATATCTTCCAATAAATTTTTGAGTTTAGTTGAAGTTCTCAGTGAGAATATTTGTCAAACAGTGTGTAGATATATTTTTGTAGGTGTATTTCTCTTGCAATTTGTTTTTGAATAGATTTACCCATGCAACAACGTATAAATAAAATATGCCAAGTCACAAGAATACGACATGTAGAGTAATCATAAATTAATTATCCCACAAAAATACATTTATATCAGTCAAAAATATCTGACTAAACTTTTCTTAATTTAACTTGGCAACAAGATTACAACATAGGAAAATGAAGAGGAACATAGGGTATTATTTTGCAATATAATGCTGGAATGTTGGTCCTTATTCTAGAAGGTAAATGACAACTCCAACTAAGAAATATATGCAAAGAACTTATTCAGGTAAGCAACTCAACCTTGTACACTAGGGAATCACTACTCCAATAATGCATGTATCATGACCCTCTCAAATCTAATTTGAACTCATTCCACTGTAAAATGACACAATAGTGAGGATATTCTACTCGAAAAGAGATGAATGTGGCATCATGAAAATAGTATATTTTGGCTCCTTTTTCACTATCTCATCCCATTTAAAAACACATGGATTAGGTCCCCAAGAATGAGAAACGAGAGAGGATTAAACAACCTTTTACCTTTGAAACTCAACACCTTTAAAAGATAAACTCGGCCATTGAAATGTGATGCAACTTAGCCTAGGGAGAAATCATAATCAACCAAAAAAGGAAGAATAAATCTCAAGAAGTATCCACAAACAAAATTCGACCCCTTCAATATATAACATGTCCCTCCTTGAAATGATAAACTCAACCAACCTTAGTGAAGTAACTTAGTTGGGAATACACAAAAAAATTGACCTCTTGTAGCTTGGAGTAGGAGCACTTTAGTAATGATAACTTAGCCCCCTTTGTCCTCAATAACTCGGCCAGATTTAAATTGGTAACTTCATTAAACCAGATTTATGAAATACACAAAATTAGAGCTTGAGATCAACTGATAACACCTTGGAATCTTAATTTAGCTTTGCCATATTTTCTCCTTTGAAGCACAATGGTGAAATCTGTGTGATTTCACTATCAAATTAGCTAGGATGTATGCTTTCAACACCAAAACTAGCAACCAACAATGAGGGTTTCGAAAAAATACCCTAGACTCTTCTCCAAAATCTCTCCAAATTTCTTTTTGTCAAATGGGAAAAAGTAATAATGAGGAGAGACTCCTTATTTTCCCCTTTTTATAACTTATCTATTGCATTTTGCACCATTTTAACTTTTCCCTTCTTAATTTAATATACTGACTTTTATTAACAAATTAAAGTCACTTTTAACTCTATAAAATGCTTAATTCACCTCCATGGTCACACTGGTCACTGAAAGCCTCTTTTCATCATCCTTCCTTGTAGATATTTTCACCCTGATTCCAATGAGATATTACATTAATGTGTCTCTCCAAGTTATCAACCCCGAATAATACATTTAGGTGTAAATAATTAAAATATTCCTGTTAATAACCCCATTTTATGGGAATCACGAGAATGCAACAGAACTAAGAGCGAATCACATGAAACTAATATTGATGATGAAATATGGAAAGTGATCTTAGTCATTCCTTGTAGAACTCCTCAAAACCCTTTGGTCCCACCAATAATGTAATACAAATGTTATGACCTGGGTGACATAAGCTCTGGAAAATTCCCCTAATATCATCACAAGATAATGCAAAAATTAGGGACATTACAATGGAAAAGGAAAAGTCATAATCAAGCAATCATTTTCTGATAACAAAACATACAAGATAAAAGGACATGAGCCTGACCAAAAAATAGAAGGAGGGGAAAAATGATTGGAATTACTTATCTCTTGATCAAGGAAGAAATTGTTGAGGGTTTTAGGGAACTGTCAACTTTTTACCTGAGAAATCTATAAGAGTCTTAGAAACCTATCACATGCCTTGTCCAAAAACTAAACATCACTATGTTGACAGTGTTGGACCCACCAACATTCAAGGGGATCTCCCCGATAATAGGTCTCAACTAGACATCAGATTGTTTCAAGTAGGATTCCCAGCAGTGGGTGGTAATATAGTGCCTTGACCATGGTAGTGCGTAGCGATAAGTATGATAACTTTGGTTGGAAGCAAGTGTGCAACCTTACTACGAGTCAAGTGAGATGCATGGGGGTTCTAACACATGGAGGGGAAAAATAATTGTGTCCCTTAGAAGCCTATAAGAGTACACAGCCTGAAAGGAACACACGAGTGGAATGACATCACAAGATGGAAGCGGAATAATCCACAAACCAAAGTGATGGGTTAATCTAACAACACCCCTTCAACCAGATTCATATAATTGCATACGAAATAGTTCATAAGAAAATATGTAAGATAAATAACATACATTGATAAAGTAACAAGAATATTCGAACTACAATAACAACATATGCATGAAAACATGCTGGCTCAGTTATATTATTATTTTTAAGTGAAATTTCCATCCACACATACACCATTGAAAACCATTAGCCAATAGTGGAACATTACAGTCAACACCGCTTGATCCTCCAAAGAAGTATACTCACTCTACGATGTGGAGAAGCTAGAGCTTGTCCAATACTCCCAAGACTTCTCTATGCCTAAGCCTAGCCAAAATATTGGCTCCCAAAAGTTTGATCTATGAGTTATAATGTTCTATTTATAACAAAGGGTGGGGTGACCCTTGACGTTCCTAAATTGCTTGATGGTGTCTTTTTGATAGCAAACTCTTGCCTCCATAACTTTTGGATATATGGTCTTGGAACATATGTCCAACTAATATTGAAGCATATAAAACATGGTGTTCACCATGAGAGTACCACCAATGTGCTTCTGCATGTTATGTTCACTAAGCTCCAAGTCATCCCTAGTGTCCTCTTGCCTTAGCTGCTCCATGTGCTCATTGATCTCTAGTCGGACCTAGTTCTTATGTTTAGCTTCACTGAGCAAACCGATTGACGGGATCTTGTGCATTCTCACCATGAAATCCAAGCTCTTGTACAACCATGCATATGAAGCTTCTATGTCATTTATGAACAATGTGAGCTGCTCATAGGTCTGGATCAACATCTAAACCTTTTTTTTCTCTAGCTCTGCCTGTGGCTTCATCATCTTTGGCAAGTGAAGTGGGGCTCTTTTGTACCCCATTTTCCACCTTTGCGCATGGCTGATGGCATTATGTATGTTCCCAAGAGTTTTAACAAATTCCTTTCTCCATTGTTGTAAGCCATGCACATGGACAACTAGTTTATGCATGGTGACAAATTCATCAAAGAGTTTCGACATAGTGGTCTCAAGTGTTCATACTACAACGAGTATCACTTTCCTCATCTTTGCCATTGCAAAAACTACGCTCTAGTCTCGAGATTGTTCTACCTCATACCTAGCTTCCTGTAAGTTCTTTTTCAATTGTTCATTCTCGACCAACAAGTATTTGACATGAGAGCTTGTTGCACTAGCATATGCCAAGGTGGTTTTGAAAAGGGCAGCTGGATACTTCTTGGTGTCTGGCACTATCACCCTTGTTGATCTAAATTGCCATTGATGTCAAAATGGAAATATTCTGGGATACTAAATGATAATGTGAAGCGAAGCAGAGCAGATACAACAACATTACATGCAAAGCATATCCATGAAGCAACAAAATTCATCGAAAGTCATCAAAGAAGAGTTATCGGAGGTCACAGGAAGATAAGC
This sequence comes from Pinus tabuliformis, assembly GCA_031772625.1. Taxonomy (NCBI): domain Eukaryota; kingdom Viridiplantae; phylum Streptophyta; class Pinopsida; order Pinales; family Pinaceae; genus Pinus; species Pinus tabuliformis. The sequence continues at coordinate 1,127,797,099 of CM062816.1, read as the reverse complement.
CACAAGAGAAACAACTATCGAAAGAGTAGAAGAGTGAAGAGAAGTCATAGGAGTGAGAACCGAAGAGTAAGAGCCATATTAAAGGAAGTACAAACCACATCGAACCATGTAATAACACCACATCGAAGAAATTATATCGGAGGAACCTTATCAGCAGTTATATTATATTGAGTTATGTAGCACTGCTCAAAACCCCCGATTGCGATATACAACATGGACCCGATAGCTCCATTACAATACGACTTAATGAAACATAGCATCCGTTGTATCAGAGTTTTCATATCACAAGTCTTAAAGGATGTCACATTCAAATCCATCGATTGTGATATAATATTGCAGACCTGTTGCACTGTTACAATATGCCCTATTGTTATATCGCATCCGCCATATTGGAACCTTCGCATCGGAAGTTATGTACCCCAAGTCTTAAAGAAATTCCTCACCAAAACTGTGATTGCAATATAATATGTGGACCCGATGGATTTATTAAACGATTTATTAAAATATCACATGTACCCCAAGTCTTAAAGAAATACCTCACTGAACCTGCGATTATGATATAATATGTGGACCCAACGGACCGCTGATTTCGATAGAGTTTTGGACCCTACGGGCTTATCAAAATCAGTTTATTGTATACCACATCCGCTATGGGGGAATCGACTATGCTATGAGTATACCTCCGGAAGTTGTGATTTTGATTAAGGTGATGATGTGGTAGGTGGGACCACCCATTATATGGTTGTTGATATGTGATTTTCGAAAATAAACAAGTTTATGATAAAATTGACATAAAGGCCCCTCCGATATATTTTAATATACAAGTCGACCTCCCTCCAATAAATGTGTATTTCGGTCATTGGTAAAACTCGTACAAAAACAAGTTAAAATGTGTCACTTCATGCATCGATCTTGACATCGGGCACATAGTAGAATTAACAGTTCACAAATTGTGAACTCAAAGAAACAGGGAGAGCCGAAGGTCAAAGATGGAAGTCGAAGGTCTAGAAAAAGGAAGGAAGTTGAAGGTTGAGCAAGTCTGTTGGTTGGGTTAATCTCTAAAATGGCTTGGGAGAAGCTGTCACTCTTGAAGCAGTTATGTAGTGCAGACAATGATCTGTTACAAAAGTCACAAGGATAGGGAGAAGTGTAATGCAATCAAAACATTTATTGATAAAGAAAAACTATAGGGTCGCAGCCCTTGGGGTTGGTTCCTTAGAATTGGAAGGATTCGTCTCCTTGGAGTTGGTACTCTTAAATCCAAGGTTGGTGCCTTTAATAGATAGGGTCAAATCCCTACAGAGTGGAGCCTTATCAATTTCCAAGTTGGTTCTTGGAAAAATTCATCAGATATTGTATTTAATCTTTTTCTATATTTAAATAAAATCATTTCCTTGACTAAAATTGTAAAGAATCTAAACTGGTAATAATAACAATTGAAAAGAAATACTGATTCACCCCCCTCTCAATATTTCCAACAAATGGTATCAGATCTAGATTCTTCAGAATCAACCTAACAGCTGAAACAAGGATTCTTAGTTACAATGAAGAATCAAGAAATGACAGGAAGGCTTCCATTGTTTTATGGTACTAATTTTGGTTTTTGGAAAAAAATAATGTCTTACTACTTAATTTCCCTTAGACCTGAAGTTTGGAATGCTATTTTGAATGGGTACAATTCCCCTCCCACTCTTCCTATGGATCAAGATGAAAGGAAAGCATACATTGAAAATTCCAAAGTTCTAAATTCCATTACTAGTGGAATTATTGATTTTGAGTTGAGGAAAGACTTGAATTGTGACTCAACCAAAGAAATATGGGATAAGATAGTTAGCCTATATGGTGGGGACTCCAAAGTTAAGAAGGAAAAACTTAAAAATCATAGGAGGTAGTTCGAAAGTCTGAAAATGGATGATGAAGAAGATATTGCATCATACTTCCTCTGAGTAGTTGAAGTAGTCAACTCTCTTAAAGGATTGGGAGAAAATATTGAATAAATCACTGTTCAAAAAGTGTTAAGGTCTCTCCCAGACAGATTTGACTCCAAAATAAGTGCTATAGAAGAAATGAAGGACCTAGACGCTCTCAAGATGGATGAACTTCATGGAATCCTCATTGCTTATGAGATGATAAAAGGAATTCCAAGTTCCAAAGATGCATCATTCAAGGCCTCAAAATCAAAAAATTGGAAAGGATGGAATATTAGGAGTGATGACTCCGATGTTGAATATGAATTGGCGCAATTTTTACGAATACTAAATAAAGGATCGAAGCTAAAAGGTAAGCACCCTCTTATTTGTTTCAGATGTGGAAGAATAGGTCATTATGCTGCAAAATGTCCTCATAATCATGAAAGTGATGATGAGGAAGATTCAAAAAGGAGGATAACAAAAAGAAAGCATTTAGTAAGAAGAATTTCCTCTCTAAACAAGATGAATCTGATGAGGATGAAAATGTGGTCATAAAAAAGAAATCATCCAAAGGAAGTAATGATGAATCAGATGACGAAAATGACTATGTTGGAAGCAAAGAAGTACTATTTATGGCATGCACTGAAGATGATGAATCAAGACAAGAAAACGAAGAAGATACAAACAAATTACTAATTAGTGCCATTAAAGAAAATGAAAAGTTATGAAAGAATGTCATCTTAATTAAAACAGATAAAGAGGAAGCTAAAATAAGGGAGGACGTCATATATGAAAGACATGAAGCTGAAATAGTATCTCTCAAGAAAGAATTCAAACAAATCAAAAGAAGTTGGCTAAGTTCTAAAACACTTGATCACATTCTCAACACTCATAAATCTCAAAGTGACAAGTTTGGGATTAGTTTTAAAGAAGAATCATCAAGTGCTAAGGATAATGCACGAATCTATGCCAACGTACTTTACAACAATCCAAAAGAAGAAAAATCATCTCATCAAAGGACTGACTCAAATCTAGAGAATGAAGAAAGAGAAACTCAAAGAAAGAAGGTTTATTCAAATCATGGCTATTATAATAGGTACCCAACTATCTTTCTTGGGCATTATTATTATTGTAAACATTTTGGTCACCAAGCTAAACATTGCATGGCTCATAAGGATGAAGCACCAATATTGAAGGACTAGACAAACAAACCATGTAGTCTCAAAGGGAAAGGAAAAATCAAGACCTTCAACTCTTTTGATCCTTTGGCCAAATTTTATCCAATTTTCTCATTATGTAATGATAATGGACATAGCGAACAAAATTCCCCCCTTAAAAGTAGAGAAGAAAAATATGAAAATCCCAATATGGAAAAATCTAGCTTATCTCCATGTGCTCACAGTGAGGAAAATATTTGGTTTGTGGATAGTGGGTGCTCCAGACATATGACAGGTGACAAAAGGAAGTTTATCTCATTAAACAAAAAGTAAGGAAATGTATCCTTTGGGAGTGGGTCTACCAAAATTTCTGGAAAAGGAACCATTACCCTTATTAATGGAAAAGGAAATGCTCAAAATTCTTTGTTGGTAGATGGGCTCAAACACAATCTCTTGAGTGTTAGCCAAATTTGTGATCAAGGACATAATATTGTCTTCATCACTTAAAATTGTGAAATAAGGAACTCTTCCTCAGGAGAACTTGTGGCGAAAGGAGTTATAACATTAGAGAATGTCTACATTCTGAACAAAATTCAAGAAGACAAATGTTATCTAAGTCAAACAGATGAAACTTGGTTGTGGTATAAGCGACTGGGGCATACAAGTTTTGATAACTTGATTAATATCAACAAAATCAATGCAGTAAGGGACATTCAAAATATGTTCAAACCAGATCAAGTTGTATGTGGCCCATGTCAACATGGAAAGAAAACTAGAACAAGCCGCAAGACTAAGGAATTCTCCACATCAAAACCTCTAGAGATCATTCATGCAGATTTATGTGGGCCAATCAAGACTCTAGAACTCTAAGGAGAAAGGGACTTTTCTTTATTTATTGATGACTATACTAGAATGATGTGGGTATATTTCATAAAATACAAATATGAAGCCTTTAAATGCTTTAAGAATCTTAAAGCTCTTGTAGAAAATGAAAAGAAATTCAAAATTAAATGATTTAGAACAGATAGAGGGGGAGAATTCACATCAAAATAATGTGATGAATTATGTAACGAACATGGAATCAAAAGAGAACTCTCCACTATTACAACACCTAAGAAAAATGGGGTAGTTGAAAGGAGAAGATGAATTGTTCAATAAATGGAAATAACTATGTTACTATCAGCTGATTTGCAACAAAAAATTTGGAAGGAAGCAACCCGGACAATTGTTTATACCTTTAATCAAACTCAACTAAGACCAAATAATGAGAAGAATCCTTATGAATTATGGAAAGGAAGACCTGCTTTAGTAAAATATTTCAGGATTTTCGGAAGAAAATGCTTCATAAAGATGAATGATGACTCACCAGGAAAATTTGATTCTTGGGTTGACGAAGGAATATTTCTTGGATATTCTACTAGAAGCAAAGCTTACAAGTGCTACAATAATAGACTACGGAAAACAATGGAAAGTATTGATGTAAATATTGAAGATGGCCTTCCAAAAAAGAAAATTGAAGATCATGAAGTTGACCCCTTTATTGAAGAAAGCGAAGAAGAACCTGAAAAGGAGGAAAAAAATCAAGAAAAGAAAAAATAAAAATAACCATATCAGACTCCTTCAAAAGTGAAATTCCTCCAAAAACATCACCCGGAAGAGAAGATTATTGGCAATGTAGATGAAGGAATACAAACCCAAGAAGGATGACAAGTACACCAAAGAAAAATGATGTTTCTCTCTTGTTTATGATAGAACCAACAAATTTTACTCAAGTAAGTAAGGATCCTCATTGGGTGGAAGCCATGGAAGAAGAAATGTCTCAAATCGAGAAAAATGAGACATGGGAGCTAGTACCTCATCCAAAGGATAAAAATGTAATTGGAACTAAGTGGGTGTTCAAAAACAAAATGAATGAAGATGGACAAATCATTAGAAATAAGACAAGGCTTGTTTGTAAGGGTTATTCACAAATTGAAGGAATCGAATTTGAAGAAACCTTTGCACCGGTAGCTCGTAAGGAAGCTATAAGGATGTTCTTGGAATTTTTTTGCTCAAAAGGATTCAAATTTTATCAAATGGACGTAAACTCAACATTTTTGAATGGGGAACTCAAGGAAGAAGTATACATGGAGAAACCATAAGGTTTTTATCTAGCAGAAGGAATATCTTTGTATGTAAGTTGAAAAGGCATTAGAGGGTTTGAAACAAGCTCCTAGAGCATGGTACGCAATATTGGAGCACTATATACAACAAAAAAAATTCAAAAAGGGGGTGGCAAGAATTCATCTCTACATGAATATGGAAAAGGATAAATTACTAATCACCCTTTTATATGTTGATGATCTTATTTTTGCTAGCAATAATGATGAAATAAGCCATGAGTTTGCTCAAAATATGTCAAGAGAATTAAAAATGTTAATGATTAGTGATCTATCCTACTTCCTTGGAATACAAGTATCGCAAACCACAGTAGGTATGCTTATCTCTAAAACAAAATATCTCAAAGACATGCTTAAAAGATATGGAATGGAAGAATATTCACCCACGAGTGACAAACTGCAAATTAAGCAAAGATGACGAATCCCCCTTGGTAGATGCAACTATTTACAGGTCAATAATTGGAGCTCTCTTATACTTAACTACTACAAGATCTGACATTATGCAGGAAGAGGGAATGGTGGGAATATTTCAATTATCTCCTAAGTAATCCCACATGTTGGTTGTGAAAATAATTCTTAGATACTTGAGAGGAACTCCTGACTTTGGTCTTTGGTATCCCAAAAGCACAAAAATTATAGTGACAACTTATACCGATGTTGATTGGGTTGGAAGCATGGATGATCGTGAAAGCACCAATGGAAATGCATTTTTTTATGGGATATTTCTTGGTAGCTTGGCTCAACAAAAAAAAATCAACTATATCTCTCTCTACAACTGAAGCTGAATAATTAGCCACAGCTGACTATTGTACACAAATACTATGGATGAAGGAACATTTTAAGGATGTCAACATAGAAACTAAACATCCAATCACTATCTATTGTGGCAACAAAAGTGCTATCATTCTTAGTAAAAATCTAGTGATGCACTCAAAGACAAAACATATACCAATCAAGTATCATTTTCTACGTGAACAGGTGGCTGAACAAAACATCAAGTTGGAATATAACTATACTAAGGAACATATTGCAGATATTTTCACCAAACCTCTTCCTCAAGAAGCATTTGAATATCTCCGTCAAAAGATGGGGGTTATTTATTTAGCATCACACTAAACAGATTCTTAAGATACCACATGATAGGGGGAGAAGTTTGAAAGGGGGAGCAGTTTGATAGGGGGAGTCCTTGTGCACTCCATTACCATTGATGGCAAAGGGAGAGAGAAGAAGAATATTTCCATCAATGAAAAAGGGGTATATTGTTGGTCTAGATTGTCATTGATGTCAAAATGGAAATATTATAGGATACTAAATGATAATGAAGCCAACCAGAGCAGATCCAACAACATTACGTGTAGAGAAGATCTGTGAAGCAATATGAGCATTACATCGAAAAAGTAGCATTTCATTAGAAGTCATTGAAGAAGAGTTATCGGAGGTCATAGGAAGATAATCCACAAGAGTAATAGCTATCAGAAGTGGAAGAGTGAAGAAAAGTCACAGCAGTGAGAACCCGAGAGTAAGAGCCATATCAAAGAAAGTAACAAACTGCATCAAACCATGTAATAACACCGCATTAGAGAAATTATATCGGAGGAACCTTATTGATGGTTCTATTGTATTGAGTTATGTAACACTGCTCAAAACCCCCAATTTTGATATACAACATAGACTCGATAACTCCATTACAATATGATTTAATGAAGCATAGTGCCTGCTTTATCGAAGTTGTCATATCACAAGTCTTAAAGGATGTCATGTTCAAATCCGCTGATTGCGATATAATATTACAGACCCGTTGCATCATTACAATATGCTCTATTGTTATATCACATACACCATACTGGAACCTTTGCATCAGAAGTTATGTACCCCAAGTCATAAATAAATTCCTCACCAAAACTGCGATTGCGATATAATATGTTGACTTGACAGATTTATTAAATTTTTTATTAAAATATTGCATGTACCCCAAGTCTTAAAGAAATGCCTCACCAAAATTGTGATTGCGATATAATACGTGGACCCAATGTACCGCTGATTGTGATAGAGTTTCGGACCCTATGGGCTTATCAAAAATAGTTTATTGTATACCTCATTCACTCCATCGGTAGTAGGGGAATTGACTATGTTATGAGAAGACCTCCGAATGTTGCAATTGCAATTAAGGTCATCATGTAGCAGGTGGGACCACCCATTACATGGTTGTTGATATGTTATTTTTGGAGAATAAACATGTTCATGATAAAATTAACATAAAGGCCCCTCTGATATATTTTAATATACAAGTCGGTCTCCCTCCAATAAACGTGTCTTTCAGTCGTTGGTGAAACTCATATAAAAACGAGTTAAAATGCTTCACTTCATGTATTGATCTCGGCATCGGGCACAGATAGTTCACAACTCACGAACTCAAAGAAACAAAGAGAGCTAAAGGTCGAAGATGGAAGTCGAAGGTCCAAAAAAAGGAAGGAAGCCGAAGATCCAGCAAGTTTGTTGGTTGGGTAAAACTCTAAACAGGCTCGTGAGAAGCAGTCACTCTTGAAGAAGTTATGTAGTGTAGACAACGATATGTTACAAAGGTCACAAGGATAGGGAGCAGTGTAATACTATAAAAACATTTATTGACAAAGAAAAACTATAGGGTTGGAGCCCTTGGGGTTGGTGCCTCATAATTGGAAGAATTGGTGTCCTTGGAGTTGGTGCTCCTAAATCCAAGGTTGTTGCTTGAATAGATAGGGTCGTAGCCCTAGAGGTTGGAGCCTCATCAAATTCCAACTTAGTGCTTGGAAAAATTCATCAGATATTCTATTCAATATTTTCCTATATTTTAATAAAATCATTTCCTTGATTAAAATTGTAAAGAATCTAAACTAATAATAATAACAATTGAAAAGAAATATTGATTCACCTCCCTCTCAGTATTTTTGAAAACCCTTATGTCATGAATGTAGGTGATGTATGATCATCCTAAAAGAGCTTCCTTCATGCCTATACAATATTCTTCTGCAACTTGTTAAATGGCATATTGTACACATCCATCACTAGATCATCATCAAGGAGGACAACATCTCCTTGTTTGCTTGAGATTGGTTCTAACACTAGAGTTGGTGGAGACTAAGAGGTGGCCTCAAGGGCCCTCGGCATGAGCTAAGTGTCTTCATTCCATGGCTTCTTCTCTAACTCTATGTCAATCTAATCAATCAACTGCTTAATCTACTAAGCCATTTCCTGATCCTGCATCTGTTCACTACCTACCTCAGTTGATGGTTCATCTGACTCCTCAACCTATATGGGAATTTCTTTCTCTCTCCTCGCGCATTGACTTTTTTCTTCCTCCTGTTTTTCTTTTCTTCTCAGCTCTTGTTCCTCCTTCAGCTTCTTCACTGTCTCCAAAAACTTTAGGTCTGCTACTTGCAAGCTTTGCCTCTTCTCTTCCTTCGCTCTATTGTCAACAAATTCCTCTTTCCATGGTCTTGTACTAGATTGTTGCCTTCTTCTATTGCTGCTGGACTTGTTGCCATGTTAGTGTTGACTCCTTTTTTATGGACAGTTGAGTGTTTGTGTAAGTTGGTAATTTAAATGGAACTTGCTCAATTGCTTCTCCTGTATTGCTTTCAATGGTCTCTCTTGAAGCATCCCTCTTTGGTGCCATGGTACAATTCATGTTGGAGAGAAGTGCTTCATGAGTGTGTTACTTGTGGGACAGAAAGGACACTCATGGCAAGAAAACATTATCTCTTACAAATCTAACTTCACAGCATGATCAAGTAGTAATCAGAGAATCTAATGAGAGGGATTGTACAATTTTGACCAATAGGAGTGATTGGATAACCGTGGGAACTGTGTAGTCAGTGTGAAATCTTAATGACTGGAACCGCATAATGCGTCATTTAGTCGGGTGCAGAGCCTAAGAGAGATTGCGCATTTGGCAGTCTCAATGACCAATATGGGAGACTGGCTCATGGAACTACGAAGTATGCAATTGGAGCTAGGCCAGGACAACCTCTACATAATTCCAGAAGCCAAGGCAAAGGCCTTGAGTTCCCAGATTGCGCAGTGCATGCAAATGAATGTGAGATCTAGGCAAGGGGAGCCGAGATCTACACAAGGGGAGAGTGCAATTAAGCATATCTGAAGGATGGTGTGATGTTTAGTGCATATCTGATTGAGTGATGATGCATGCAAGTAAAAAAGGTGAAGGGATTAATCAAACAAAAGGAGAACGAAGCATGTGGAGAGAGTCACCGCAAGAATGACTGTTAGTGAAAAAACAGGGTAGTGCACATGACACTTGGGAAAGGAAATGAAAAACTTGAAACAACACTTCTAAAAGTTAAAACAAGTTAAAATGGCAGTATTCACTCAAAAAACACGTGAAACAACACTCTCACAAGCTGAACAAGAAAAAAGTGACAAAAAGGTGGCAAAAGACAATAAAAGCGAAACTCACCCAGAAAAGTGAATGATTCTTTGAAGTATCCTTTATATCCTCAAGCATGCTAGACCTTGATGGTCAAGTATACAAATGAGCTCTAGAGGCATATAGTACATCGAATTTAGAAAAAATGGAATTCATGACATGCATGATTGATATCAAGGACAAAAGAGACACCTGGAAAAAACTTCTAAAGATAGCATTGTGCTGCCTTCAGAAAACTAATAATAGATCCCTATTTCTTAGGATGCTTTTTTATTTTCCAGGAAAAGATGTCATGCATTGCTGAGAGATACTGCACAGTTCTGGGAAGGACTGTGCAACCCTCTGGCTTATGCACTGAGCAACTTTTGAGCAGAAAGGATTCTATGCAATTTTGGGGCTAAGTGACTCTAGGCTGGCTCTCATGCTCTTCACAGTTTCCCAACTGAAGGCTTCTTGTCAACTAGATCTGCACAATTTTGTCGCTGAAGGGTTATTGTTGGCTTGGACTACACAATTCCCAAGAGCAAAGTTGGTTTCCCTTAAGGATTGCACAGTTCACTAAGCCAAGCCTAGAACTAGGTTGAAACTAAGTGAAGAGATCAACTTGTGGGTAAGACATAAAAGAAAGTTGGAAAACACAAGTCGTAAGTAGTTGCAAGGAGGAATTTTTTTTTTGGTTCAGATCAAGCAAAATGAATTTCTGGATCAGATTGGTTGGCTTGACTTATAAGGGAATACCAGGTTTGACCATAGGTCTAGGTGTGTCTCTTGTTGAATAGAATAATTTTTGTATTGAAAAGGTTGTTGGGTTTTGCTCTTAGTTGTTTTTCGTAGGGTAAATCTTGTCTCTTCTTTGTGCATTATGTTAGAGTCCTATAATTTATAGGATAAGATGATAGTTAGATGTTGAGTTTTATATATGAGATGTTGTAAATAATCTTTCATTCTGAAAGTTATTTCCAAAAAAAAATGAAAATAGAAAAAACAAAGTAAAGAAAAAAAATAAAAAATAAACAAAGGGGATACAATATATATATCTATATCTATATATATATGTGTGTGTGTGTATATATATATGTATATATATATATGTATATATATATATATATATATATATATATATATATATATATATATATATATATATATATATATATATATATATATATATATATATATATATATATATATATCTATATATATATATATATATATATATATATATATATATATATATATATATATATATATATATATGAAAAAATGGGAAAATAAGAAAAAAGGATCAAAATACCCCAAGAATAAGTGAGCAAATCTAAATTCCACTCAAAAAATTGAAAAAAATGCATCTGTCATACCTTAGAAATTTTGAATAATGTGTTTTAGTCAAGATGCCACAATGAATTTAGATAAATAGGATTAAAGGTTTCATCACATCGTTTAAGCGTGATTATGCTTAATTAAATATCATTAGTTTAGATTAGTTAATAATTAACAACATAGTGTAACCGTGGTTAAATTACAATAGGTAAAATAAAATGGGTTAGCCATACTATTTAATCATGGCTTAACTATGATTTGATTAGATTAGTTAGGCTTTATTACCTAAATTGCACCTTTAATTGTGGTTTATTTAAATTAATGTAATAAAGCCCGCTTTATATGCTTAAATTGTGAATATGCATAAAGGTTTGAAATAAAGTGTAATGTGATGGGAGGTTTTTTCATCTTCCAGGTAAAAAGTGTTCAATATTAGATGGATGCAATCTCACCCATCTAGATCGACGACGGGTGATGACCTTCAAATCCCCCTCGTCCTTCTGACGGTTAATTGAGGGGGGTTCTGAAAAGTGTTTCCCCCTTTTACCATCTGTGCTACATGGTGACCTCCAAAATTTTTCACACCCTGTTTCTGGGAAAACTAGTGTCTTTTCAAGCGACTAGCCCTCTAGGTTTGGTAGTTATCCTAGAAACAACAGTTTAAAGCAATTCGTGATTTCTTCTATGTATAATAGATAAGAGAAATGCAAAGGAACCAACCTAGATCTTCTGTTTAACTCCTTGCTTGATCTCTCTCCCCTTGACAGAAATTTAAACTCCTCTCTGTACTTATCCCGCTTGGAGAGTAACTGTAGAAACACAGTAACAAAGAACTATCAAAGAATCTTGATCTATTATATCATAATCATTACAGAATGAGAAATATAATGAACATACAATGGCATTCACAAATAATAACATTCACAATTGCACAGTTATATGGAAGAAAACTCAAAGAACTTTATTAAATAGAAGGGAGAATTACAACCCAGTTGTCTGATCCAGCATCATCCTCCTAGCATCAAGCCCTTTTGATCTCATGAAATAGCAAGATCACACCAACAATATATTATGATATTCTGACACATAGGAAATAGTTAAGTATAACTTGGTCTAGTGTAGAGTTAGGTAAAGTGTGTTTCTTTACTATGTACTTTTGTAACTTACAATCTGACGGTCACAATATGTAGTGATCCGACGGTTCATTCTCTCCTCGATATTACCGACACTTGATCCGTGGCTTAACACCTGATTGGTCCATGATCTCTATTTAAAGAGCATGGAGGGTCATTTGTAGGTTAACTATTCATGAGAGAAACTTATGTAAAATTTCATTCTTTTATTAATAAATTGCCTGAAGTGGCCGCCTTGGCTCAAGCCGTGGACTGTGGTTGAGGGGAAAGTACCCCTAGGGTCCTTTGGGTTAAGACTCTACCAGACTGAAAATTGCTTATTCAAAGAAACACACACACAGCCATTATCTTTACTGTAAGCAAATTCTAATGTTTAGGGTACGTACCTAAGGTCCTACGTTCGAGAAGGCCTTTAGGGTCCAAACCCTTCTTGGAGTTCCCTTCTTCTCCTTTGACCTGTAAAACAAACAAATCAAAGAACACAACAGTACATGGACAAATACTTATATGAAAACCATCTTCATGCTCTAAAGTTAGTTATAAAAATCTTTAAGTAACTACTCGCATAAGAATTCAAAACAAGAATCTCATAAGCATAAAGAAAGATTGTTTCGGGAACCAAGACGTGTTTCTTTATATAAAGGCAAGTAAAGTACATATAACGGAAATATTTCACCTGAAACACCTTCAGCAGGCTCCAAGCAAAGCTTCCTCCCGGATTCGTTCCAGCCTCAAGCCTCCAACAAGAGCTCCTTCCAAGTCTTACTCAATGATGATATAAAGGATGAATGATCACCAATACACATGGAAACAAGGGTTTCCTATGCAAAATGGGGGAAGTGCAAAAAGCACCAAGGACTTCAGACCTGGTCTAAGGGGAAAATCTCAGCATAATAATCTTGCTCTCTTTCTCTCTCCCTTAGGCCTTCCCTTTGATGTCTTTTTATACCATCTCCAAAGTAGTTTTTTAGTTAGGAGTTGGTTGGGAACAGTTGGGCCACGGGCACTAACAGGTGATCAACAGGTAAAACCCGCGATCTCTGCCCGAAAATAAGGAATTATTTATTTTTTTAAGTGTTTTAATACATACACGCAGGTTGGGTATACACAGACCCACGTGTACATGCGTTTAACTCAGGGCAATGTCGCGTATAGGGGATAAAACACTGTTTTTTAAATTTTAGGACCAGGTCTGGAAGGAGGGGTTTCCCTAGGCCATGAGTGCAGCATCACAAACCATAAGAGTGAGATTTGGAGCTATAACAGATGCCCCCTAATGTATGAGGTCATAAGGGGAACATGATGGTCGAAATATATTATGTAAGTACATGGAAAGGAACCCTGTCGAAAAACCGAGGAGGACTGCACCAGAATTCAGCCTGCCAAGCCACCAAAAGGAGATCAGAAAGAAACATTGTCTGAGACGGGCGTACCCATGCTCAGGAAAAGTAAAGCATGTCCGCATATCAAGTACAAGCGGATCCACTAAGTATACAAGTATAAATGACTGGGAGATACATAATGGATCATCTAATCATAATGAGTAAGTACATGTCTGAATATCACATATAAGACTGTCAATGATGCTGAAAGATGCAACGGATCACTGATATCAAAGACTGATCCGAAAAGTTACCAACTGAACATGATGGAATAGGATGGTACTACACTGCAAACTCAGGTGCCAGCATATAGAATTTCGCCATGACTAACTGCAACATATAAGGTGGAGTGGTATCAACTAGCAGCAACAGGAGCAACTGTCAAGTGAACCAATAAATGCTGATACAACTTGAGGTCTTCACCGACCGCCGTGGTACATTTCTACACCATGGGAATAAATGATCTGAAGTCGACCATGTGAGAAATCATTTGATTACCGATCATTGATGTATACCGTTAACAAACGCGAGACTACTCACCGATAATGATAATGAGCGTCAAGGTACCCAGTACAATCTAACAAGTGTGAATAGATGAGCTGAAGTCGAACACCTGTAAGAATCTATCGATCAGGAGACAATGATGGTTTCCCATTGTCGATAGTGAGGAATCTGCCACTAATGACTGCAAACCCCAAGGTACTGCAAAATGGACTCTAGATCTTTGCCCCAGAGCAATGAGTCGGAGTCGATAGGGAAAGATCCGCTAGAAGGAAGGCATTAAGGCATCCTCCATCAATCTAGTGCGAGTGTAACCCGTAGGCCAATAATGTGGAAGGTATCAGACGAAAAAAGATGTAGTAACCCAACCGAAGTACGTTTCCGACGTACACAAGATGTGGCTAGCGCACGGTAGAAACCCTCTGAACCAACCAATAATGAAAGCTGACACAGAGGCAAGGTATCCACCAATAGGGTCAAATGGAAACCAAGGTACTGCACGAATCCCAATGTGTGATAATGTATGCTGATGTCGAACACAAGGGAAACCACTCAGTCAAAGACCCATGATACTGATCGATGCTGAGCACAAGGTGACCTATCAATAATGAAAATAGGGCCAGGGTGTGGCTCTAGGCCTATCCTCAAGGCAAGGTGTCGTCGTCGATAAGGACAAGGCCCGCCAGCAAGAAGTCAATGGGGACCTTCTCAAACCGGCACGAGTAAAGGACCAATATAACTGATGTGATGATAGACATGACACTGACAACCAGGGATGGCCGACTGAAAAATGAGTCAAGAGACACCGCAGAAAGGCCGACTCAGGCTAACTTCCCTTGAACAAAAGCACGACTCAATGTGACTATGTGGCAACATATGATGAATCTGTATAAGTTCGTCATGCAGGAGGCACGAACGAACCCTCCATATGATTGGAAGAGATAACCAATCGGGGGAGAACTGACTCGATAACAAGGTTATGGCGTACCTAAGTCAAACTAAATCCCACCCATGCAGAGGAGACTTTGTTTTGAGTGCTTTGTTCAAGGGCGACACGACTAACTCTAGCTGCCAACAATAAATGGAAATAATGTCCCTGTTCCTGCTCTTTTTTGGAATATTTAATTTTTTTTGTATTTTTCTGATAAGCCGGAAAAAGAATAAAAGAATGCTATGGTACAGTGGAAAGAACGAGTGTCGGTGAAATAGATGATCTAGTTCCTGAGAAAGGAACGTTCCTATGCTCAATGCAGGGAGGTGAAAACTGGTTAGTGACACTCAGAGGTATGTTCCTTCGACGTATGTGGGTATGTCAAGTTGCAGAAGTCAAAGGTATGCAAGGTTGATTTTGCAGACGTCATGGTCAAAAGTTGGCTTAAACACGAGTCCAAGTGAAGCCGGCTCTAGGCCAAAAGGTGCAAATGGTCAACATGCAATGCAGAAGTACAACTCGACACACATAGGAGCCTCTAGGGTATAAGGCCAGAACGAAGCGAAGAAGCAAAGAGGAATGAGTCTTCAACGCATAAGTCATGGCGGGACTACAGAGGACTACCGAGCCTACTCAAAACGAAGCATCATGGGCAACAAATGTCAGTGAGTTGCTAACTATGATGCCCATGTAAAGGGATGGCTCTACCATCATGTCATGATTTAAAGAATCGACGAGTGAAAATGGCTTACGAACCATAACACGATGGGGTCGACCCTATGGTAGATGTATCGGTCAAATGGAGGCTAGTATGCATAATGCAACGGAAAAATGGTGTCCCTAACCTATATGCCAGTGAAAACATGATACCTGCCATGATGGGTCAGCAGTCATGGAACCGTCTCGAACCGTCGAAAAATGTCCAAAATGTCCTGAAAAAACAACCCAATCTCGACATTCCAAGCTCCCAAGTTAAAAGTGACATGAGACCAAACAAAATAAAATTTTGAAAAAATTTTGCATTTTCAAAACTTATAAAAAGAAATTTTGGACTCACCATTTTCACCGTTTGACTTGGAGAGCAAAAATTGTGGAGCAAAAGGAGCAAACTTCCCTGTGACTTTTCCAACCGTTCAAACTTGCTTCAAACTTGTCTTGCAATCAATTGTGATAGTTTTTAGGAATTTTAGTTGATGTTTTACCGTTGGATTTTTGCAAAAAATTCTTTCGCGGCGTACACGCGGGTTGGAAATATTGAACTCGCGTATACGACGGCCCTACACGCGACTGTGTATATATGAACCCGCGTGTGCACAGCGAACTAATTTTATAAACAAAACTAATGGATGAAAATGATTTTTTCTTTTAGGATGACTATCACATGGCGTGAAAGAGAGCACTCAGCCGTGGATAATGAAGTTATGAACACTGATGAGGCATTGGATGCCCTACGGGGATGCAGGTTGCTAAAATTCTTCAAATTGCCAAATATGAAAGCAAACACGCGTCTGCTCGAGAGGCTCATTGATTATTGGGATGTCGATGAGGAAGCATTTGTGATTGATCAGATGCCACTCAGGGTAGAAGTGGAAGACATATATTTTATCGCGGGCCTTTCCCGAAGGGGAGAGGTAGTACATTCCCGGGGCAGGACATGGAATAGCCTCAGTGTAGATGACTATGTACAACTTTACTGCCCAGGTCATCGGAAGGTCGGGAGCCAGATATCTATCCCACATGTGGAGAGTTTGTCACTCAAGATAATCTTGTTCACCATAGCTCGAGTGAACAGATCATCCTCACTACATCAGGCGTCACGAGTAAACATGAGCGTGGCAATGGACTGTCTTACTACTGTGTTTGACTGGTGTACTCCTCTCCTTGCCAACATGAAGGAACAACTCACTTCTATCAGGAGGGGACAGACCAAGAACTTTGGGTTCGGAACCATCTTGTGCACTTTCTTCTTCGAGAAGGTTCCCGCACTCCGTCCCAGGGTAGCAGTTGCCATCAGTAGTCCACGTGATCCACGCATGGGCCGGTGGGCTGACTTGATGAAACGTCTGGGGGGTGGGGAAGTCCCAAGGAATGCATTCGATGATGACTTTTTTGCCTGGTGGGAGCAGCAGATCATCGCCGTGGATGACTACCCCTATGCTGGGCTGGATTTCCGAGGAGATCCTGATCTAGTGTTACCACCAAATTCAACATGGGGCGAGATTGGTAAGAATTTTTTATGATTTTTTTTGGATTTTTTCAAATATAATGATGAATTTTGAAAAATATTTTTTGTTGAGATTCAAATGACTAATATGATGATCATGTTCCAGATATTGGGCCTGTTCGACCAGATGGATTCCCGCGGCATGGACGGCGTGGCCGAGGAGCCGAAGAGGCGGCTGCGGATACGGAACGGACCCTGAACAACGTCCAGCGACACTTGGCGAGACTGAACTGCCAAGTACCGATGGCCGAGATAGAGGACCTTCCTCCAGATATGCAGCGTCATGTGGTTGGGATGCCACGTGACTGGGTTCGCATCTTTCGGCGCGTGGCTCACGCTATAGTGACATACTTAGACACTCATCCTGAGCTGAGGCGTTAGATATGCCTAACATGATTATGAGCATTTGAGTCCCAATTTTGTATATTTTTGGACACACATATGTACACTCGATATGCTTTATGATATATATATATATATATATATATATATATATATATATATATATATATATATATATATATATATATATATATATATATATACAGTTTGACTTTTTGATGCATGATTTTATGATGATGAATGATTGATATGCCAGTCTAATGCTTGATTAGCGATAGAATCGGCTAACCAATTTTGAGATCTTGGAATGTGCAAATAATTAATGTAAATAAATGATCTTTGCAACAACCTCACCCTTAAATATTGGCGATATAATAAAGGATCCCTACCCCGATAAATGTTATTTAATTGAGACACTATCAATTGAGAATCAAGATATACTACCAACGAGTTGATCCCATAAGAGATTGCCTCGGATAATAAATAGATAACAGCTGTATACTCGGCCATATTGTTTGAAGCGGGACCGATACACACGCCTCTCGATACCATCAATTGACCAATTGGATAATAAAGTACCCAAGTTGCGGAAGCAAGATTCCGAGTGTGCCGACTAGCACCATCGGCGAACCCAAAATAAACCAAATCATCCATCAACACCTGCCAAAGCAGACCAAAAAGTGCTGATATCAGAAAACGCTCGATAATATATGTACAAATATACATAAAATACAAAGAAGCCATTGCCTAGTAAAACTAAGAAAAATACTTCTTTAGGTAGAGCCCATTTCGGGGCTCCACCAGCTTGTTTCCTTTGAAATCAATTAACTCATACGATCCTTTTTCTAAAACTCGTTTGATAATGAAAGGACCGTACCACATAGGCTTGAATTTGCCTGCCCCCAAGGCGTCCTTATCTTGGTCATAGACCAAGACAAGGTCACCTTCAGAAAGACTCGAGGATGGACAGACTTATCATACTGCGTTTTGACCCTTTTCTTATGGGCCTCATTCATCATGGCGGCATCTCGACACTGCTCATCGAGATGTTCCAAGTGAACCAGCCGCTCCTCGAGACTCGAAGTCTCAGGAAGAAGCTCAACAACCAACTTCAGAGATGGGATTTCACATTCAACCGGAAAGATAGATTCCATCTCGTAAACCAACTGAAAAGGAGTAAAACCAGTAGCCGTTTTGACGGAGGTTCGGTATGCCCAAAGAGCCGAATACAACATAATGTGCCAATTGGACCGATTTTTATCGATTGTCCGTTGGAGTATCATATTAAGAGTTTTATTGACTGCCTCGACCTGTCCATTGGCCTGAGGATAATAAGGGGACGAATGCTCCTGACAGAAACCTAATTTAAGAGCCAATTCGGACATTAGCTGATTTTGGAAATGACTGCCATGGTCAGTGACAATCTCCCTTGGGATACCGAATCTTGAGATAACCTAATTGAAAAGAAACAAAGCTGCCGTGTCACTGTCATTCTTATAAGTAGGCATGGCCTCAGCCCACTTTGTGAAGTAGTCTACAGCCACGATAATGTACTTGTGATTCGCCGCTGAAGGCGGATTACAAGCCGTAAAATCAATACCCCACTTAGTGAAGGGATCGACGGTGACAACGGGAAAAAGGGGAGCTGGATGCGCGCGCATCTTGCGAGTAAAAATTTGACACGGGTGACAGCGTTTGACCGCTTCCACACAGTCCTTAAAGAGTGAAGGCCAAAAGTAGCTGGCACGTAAGATGCGCTGGGTTGTAGCAAGCCCTGATAGATGACCACCACAAGCTCCACTGTGGCAATCATTGAGCACAGACTCTGCTTCCTCTAAGGTTAAACAACGCCGAAGAATTGAATCAACCCCTCGACGGTATAATGTGTCACCAATGATAACATAGTTTTTAGCCAGGTGACGTAATTTGCGACGTTCATCCTTGGAGAAAGTAGAGGGAAACTTTGAAGTCTGGAGATAAACAATGATATCTCCATACCAAGGGTCTTGTGAAGAGATGAGGAATATATGTTCGTCGGGTAAACTTTCCTCATAAACAATATCCTCTCCATAAGGAAGCTCAGAAATTAGCTCCGCGAAGACCATAGATTTCTTAGACTTGGCGGACAAGAACTCGAGATCGAATTCTTGTAAAATGACTATCCATCTATTATATTTTCCCCCAATCACTCGCCTACTGAGGACAAATTGAAATGGATTGTCTGCCGCTAAGACAAAAGTTTTGCGTAGCAAAATATAATGACGGAGCCTCTGGACAGCATGGACAGCTGCCAAGGCCAATTTCTCAACCGGAGAATAGCGGAGTTCAGGACCTATTAAGCCTCGGCTCAAGTAATAAATCACGTGCTCGACAAGAGCATCATCCTCCTGAACTAGAACCATACCAATGGTAGATTCTGCTGTAGCGAGATATAAAAGGAAGTCTCTACCATAATCTGGTGGACTCAAAAGCGGGGCAGAGACTAATGCCTTTTTCAAAGCATCAAACGACCGCTGCGCAAAGTCGTCCCACACAAATGGAACTCCTTTTCGTAGCAAATGCATGAACCCTTTAGTGATCTCGACATAGTTTGCTATAAACCGTCTTAAGAAATTAGCCTTCCCTTGAAGACTTTGAAGTTGACGAATTGAAGACGGGGGAGGCAACTGAATTATTGCCTCAACCTTGAAGGGATCAACCCGAATCCCTTCATTGGACACAATAAACCCTAACAGCCAACCGGATGTAACCGCAAAAACGCACTTGTTGGGATTCAACCAGATTTGATAGAAACGACATCACTCAAAGACTAATCGAAGATGACTAGGATGATCAGTTCTCTTTCGAGAACGAGCAGCAAGATCATCCAAGTATGCCTCGATGACATGTTTGATGTCGTGGAAAGCGTATGACATGGCCCACTGAAAAGTGGCCCCAGCATTTTTAAGACCAAAAGGCATCTTTCGATATGCAAAGGTACCCCAGGAACATATGAAGGTTGTCTTATGTTGGTCTTCAGGACGGATAGAGATTTGATTATAACCCGAAAAACCATCCATGAAGGAAAAAATTTCATTACCCACACACTCATCGATAATCTGATCAATGAATGGCATGGGGTAATTGTCTTTTGGACAAGCCTTGTTTAAGTCCCTTAAATCGATGCATACTCGGATTGTTCCTTGCTTTTTATCTGTGGGGACTGGATTAGAAACCCAATCGGTAAGAGGAATAAGGTATATAAAACCCGCCTTTAGCAGCTTCTCAACCTCAGCTTTAATAGCCGCTGCTTTCCTAGGGTTAACCGGCCGAAGCCTTTGACGAATAGGTTTCGCGTTTTCATATGTCTTGATATCATGTTGAACTATCGAAGGATCAATGCCAGGCATTTCCTCATAAGACCAAGCAAATACGTCACGATATTCCTTAAAGAGGTCGGTGTAGATTTGAATTTCTTCAGGGGAACACTCGATCCTGATGAAGATATTCTCAATGATGTTAGGGTCCCTAGAGATGTTGATGGGTATCGTTTTTGAAATTACCGACATATTACCTTCGGCGCGAATGTGTGCTGGAGCCAAAGGGTTCGACACCATATCAACATCACTAGTACAAAGCTCGGAAAACCTAGATTCCACTTCCTGCAAAGGAGGAAGAAAGTACGAACGATGGTGTAAGTCTTCCCAAGGTTGATCTATACCCATCATTGCTTCAAGGATTGCTTCTTCAGAAGGTAAAATTGAATCCAAGCAATCCAAGGTAGAGATAGAGTCTAGGCTCCAGGCTGGGGCCACATGACCATCCAACTCTTCTTCAGAAAAAGGAGTGGAATGGTTATCGGCAGAGTCTATGATAGATTGATATCTAAGCTCAGCTGCAGATATAGGAAACACCATTCCATTTGCTTGTCCTTCAACTAATGTGGTCGTAGGTGAAGGCAAGGTCTAAGGGTCGGAAAAATAATGAGTTCGGAAGAACTCTTCTCGAGGAGACTCCTTGGATGATGAAATAGCATTGATTTTTGCAAAAGGAGAGGAAAGATCAAACGTACCCATCAATGAGGAATACATCCCTACTCCTAAATTCTCAGTCGGCGGGCGAGGGTTATCCACCAAAGGAATAGTAGAGTCGGAGTTTGCTTGAGGATCGATTGGAGAATAGTCCAATTGATCAACCTTAACGATTTTCCCCTCATGAGGAAAGCAAATGACACGAAACAGAGTCGATACAACGGCTTCCATTTCGTATACCCAGTTCCTTCCTAATAGGAGATTATAGTCTAGGTTAGCATCTACGACTTCAACTTCGATATTAACGACCTTCCCTCCAACACATATAGGAAATGCCAGGATAATCCCATGCGGCTTGTGAGAATGACCATCAAATGCAGTTAAGACGGTTGGTGAAGGAACAACCGAAGGTGAGCCAATAGCCTTCCAACATGACATCGACATGACACATGTGGAAGCTCCTTCATCTATAACGGTGTAGAAAATATTGATTTTCCAGTATGTAGACTTTATCTGAAAAGCCATATGATGAGGGAGTCGCTTTTTGACATTTAACATGTCAAAAGAGAGCACTAAAGAGTTAGCCGGATCAACTGCTCCAATTGCGGAGAGTAAAGCACTTCTCTGAGCCAGACATAACTGGAGAACCTCTAAAGCGGACATAGCACACGGGCTTTGAGCCAGATCCTCCACAATGGAGTAATTCTGGGCGGCCCTAGCATTAAGGTTAATCGTAGCGCGTTTGGGGGAACCTTTCGGTATCCGAGGTATAGTCTCAACAGAGGGTCGCTCAATATGAAGGTCAGTACCTCCAGGAATAGTTTTATCCTTGGATGTTTCGGCTTCACCATAATCACGTGACCGAGTAGCCACATGGACATTTGAACCCATCATAAAAACATTTGATGCTTTTTCCCCTTCCTGGTTGCCCCCTGAGGAGGTCCCAGGATTCGAACTCGCGCCAGCAAGAAGTTGCTGCCCTTGGGGAAATGGGTTAGTTAACACAGCTTGCGAACTAGAAGTCCCTTGATGTCCTAACAAGCGCTGAGTGTCTTCAATCCTAGGGCAAAGATGAGTTAGATGGTCTCCTTTGCATAACTTGCAAGGAAACTTAACTTTCTTTCTCGACTCACCTTTACCACCACCAGCGTTGTTACCGGATTTATTTGCATCGGGCTTCCCATCCGAGTTCTTCTTCTTACCACGTCCTTTCTTTTTCCCATTGGAATTTTGATTTCCTTTGGGGTTATCGAATTGGACGGCATTAATTGAAGAAGTTTGGGAAGCGGGAGGATTAGACAATGTGACTTGGTTGTTAGAAGCAGTTTGCAAAGACAACTGCTGCAATTGATTCAACAAGTTCACTGTAGATGTGTCTACTGACCCAACGATACCATCCGCGTGCGGACCTGGCTTCGGCTTAGCTAAATCAACCTTAGATCCAGGAGCATCTGGCAAGTACTTTTGTAGGATCCCAGACTGAGAGTAGATCAATTCCAATTGCTGGGCCCTAAAAATGGCATGCTCCTCAGAATAGACCCCAGACATGGAGACATCCTTGGAGATCTCGGGTTGCAAAGACTTCAAAAACCACTCTAGACGGTACTCCAGAGGGATTTTGGCTTTAATGAGCCTCTTTCTTAGTCTCCATTCCTGAATGTGATCAGAAATGTGGGTTGCCTTATCCTGACGAAAGGTGGCCAGAAGTTCAGTTCCGGCGTCATAGCGGACAGGCAACTGAAAGTGATTTAAGAAAATATTGGCTAAGTCGGCGAACGATGTAAAGCTACCCCCTGGCAACTCTATATACTACTTGGCCGCATTACCAGTCAAGGTGCGCTGAAAGAGTCTCAACCTAATCGAAAACTCGATGAGGGAGTTGGATGAGCACCACAGATGGAATGTGGTTACGTGGTCGCCTGGGTCCTCACCACTCTTCCCTTCGAATTTTGGAATGTCCGAGGGGAGTTTGGTTGGGACCGGAGGCCAGGCCGGATTATACCTGATTGGGTCATTTGTTAACTTTGTGAGATCTGGCAAGTTTAACGTTGCCAGAAATGGAAGCCTAGGAGGACCTAGGGGATTCCACCCGGGCTGGGCAGAACTCCCAAAGCTCTAAAAAGATTGTCCTGGAATTCGGGAGCCACCAGGCTGCCCGAAGTGACCAGTAGAACCGGCTGAACCAAAAGGCAAGCCTTGTGGTCCAGTAAAATTTAGAGTTTGACCAACTCCTGTTGTATAACCTCCATAACCCGCAAAGTTTCCTCCTAAATAATGGTAAGGAGTTGATAACCCCTGATATGGATTCCAAGCCGAAGCAAGGGGAGGAATACTTTGAAACAACCTAACCGTGGTGTACGGCCTATTCCCTTGTTGGCCGATAAATGGATTCCCAGTTCCTACACTACTAACCCCAGGGTTATTCCAACCTTGGAAAGGATTGCTGCTTTGTCCTATAGAAGAAAAAGGCATGGATCCTACCGTCGGGTTGGAATGTGGTATATGACCACTTCCGAAAGGAAAACCCTGGAATGAAGCCGATCCGCCCATCATGGATGTAGTGGCACTAAACGGAACCGATGGAATACCCTGTGATTGGGTGCCAAAAGAGAAGAGTCCAGTACTAAAAGCATTGGTTTGGGCATTTCCACTCGTGGACGGAATGGAGGTAGACCCAAGTAGAGATGTGCTCGCAAAATATCCAAACAAGGAAGTGGAGGGGATGGAAATGGTTCCTACCCCTTGCACCGATGTAAGGGTTTGCATAGTCGCAGCACTCATAAAAGCCATGCTTCCAGTAGTGGTCATGAATGGTACGCGCGTAGCGTAACCTGAACTTGCTGGTCTATGTGATGGAGTCCCAACGTATTGCAATACGTCTGGATGACTAAATGGTAGGGGAGAATTCGGAGCCCCTAACGACTCTGAGAATTCTTCTACCTCTACGTTATTCTCCGCTTGAAAAAGAACTCAAGAAAGGACTGGATTATCCCTCTCTTGTTCAGAAGTACCAGGCCTTGCTTGGGCAATAATGCCTACGCTAGAAGGATCAATCTCTGATGCGTCAACCGGAGTAGGACGAACCCCACCGGTGGTACTCCCTCTGCACCTTCTCGGAGAAGGCTCTAAACTTGGCAGCGAAAGACCACGAAGTCTTCGAGACCGTCTTGGAGATCGGTCAACCACTTTGAATTTTTTGTTATGATCTAACTAAAGACTCAAAAAATTGAAAGCTAGGCCAACTAGGAGCATAGAGCACACACTATAAAGTCCCTAAAGATACAGCCAGTCAAACAACTTCCAAGTATTTCTGCTCCGGGTGATTAGGACCGGACACCAAAATACGAGAAAGTGAATCAAGGGGCCTTCCGAAGATAGTCTGGGATGATGAGGGCCCAGTCCTATCAACGAAGGTATCAGAGGACGTTACGCTGACCTCCTAACAACAACCTGCGCCGGTGCAAGCCCCCAAGCTTCGCAAGGGTGACCTCCAGTAGTACTATCAAGAGTGATACAACGTCAACCTCAGGTGCCACGGGATTCCCCTCCGCAGCCACCTTTGTAGATCCCTAGGAGAGGCAACTATGGGTACCAACTCGTCGCAGAAGCCAGGCGGAATAGTCGTGAGGTAAGTTCGGACAAGTAGGAGAGGGGGTATCTCTCTTCCCTGTCTTCAAAAACCCTCGTGCTTAACTCCCAGATCCGGAGCTTTCCTGGTCTTCCTAACGCTATTGGATTTTCTCTCGTTAATCAGACTCTTATGTTTGACGTTTTATGTGGCCTTGGAGAGTTAAATCTCCACTCGCCTAATCCAAGGCCCTAAAATCCTAAACTTGTTGGTGTAACTGACTAAAACAAAAAAGTTCTAGTGGATTTTAATTTAGCGCTTGAGTTTATTAGGCTGTTCTTTAAGTCACAAGGTAATGGAGATGAAACTTGTGGTGTTTTTATGGACGCAAAAGAAATTAATAAAACTTAGCTACATGCACATGCACTTTTTGTTTTCGATGAAGAGCAATTTCTATGAGGTTCAGAAGGTACTTCTACTATAAACAAATTTTACTTTTCTTTTCAAACTCCTCACTCACAAAAGCTAACAAACTCTAAATGCCTAAAAAGAGATGCAAGTCTATCCTAATTCAAGAACTATATGTGGATGCAAGATTTAAAAACTACTCTAAAAACAAAGAAGGAAAGTTGCTGCTTTACCAAATTGTGTCTTGCCACTAAAATGCCTAGATAGAAGATGATGTGTTACCAATCATTTCGTACAAGAAATAAAAACAAGTTCTAAGATAAAAACAAAGCACTTTCACTTCGCAAAAAAGGAAATCAAATGAAAAGAAAGTTTAAGAAAGCAAAACTCAAAACTTTCAAAAGAATTTCTTTCAATCAAACCAAAAAGTCTTTTTCAAAGGAAAGCTCTCAAAAATACTGACACCAATGATTGATAAATAGGCAACCAAACACTTTTGTGAATTGACACTTTTCAAATGATGAAAACTCAACAAAAATAAATGTGTTTGAAATCGCTTTTTGACAATCAAAAGCAGCAATGAAAGTCCAAAAGATCAAAAGACAAGTTTCAAGAAAATGGTAACAAACAAATTTCCCGAAACGAAGGAGCAAATGGTCACAAAAATGGTTTCGTTAAGCAAACAAAAGGGTCATCAAAACAAAAATGAACACAAAGCTTGAAATCCAATCTTCCTACTTTGCCAAAACAGAGCAGTCAAGATTCTTAACCAGAAATCTTGTGTGTCAAAAATCAATGACGCTTGCAATCAACGAAAACAAGACTGATACTCCTTATAACTAGAAAGATTTCGGAACAAGATGCCCCCTGTTAAACAGAGGACTGTTACTGGAAAATGACTGCTTCAAACGGACCCAAACCACCAGACAGACATTCAGC
The DNA here is from genome assembly GCA_031772625.1 of Pinus tabuliformis. Classification (NCBI taxonomy): domain Eukaryota; kingdom Viridiplantae; phylum Streptophyta; class Pinopsida; order Pinales; family Pinaceae; genus Pinus; species Pinus tabuliformis. The sequence continues at coordinate 1,127,770,692 of CM062816.1, read as the reverse complement.
AAAAAGAAAATTTATAATTCTTGAAAATTAGATAATATACGCGCCTGCAGTGATGTGCAGAGTGCGTGTACACGCGACTGTAACTGAGGAAACCTGCGTATACGCGGGTTCACTTAGTACAACTTGCGTATATACGCTTCTGTAATCCAGAAAAACAGCGTATCTGGGATTTTCAAGAAAAGTAAAAAAATACAGACTGAAAAAACTGGAAAAGCTTAGAGTTCAAGAACAGATCAGACAGTCAGAGCCAGCAAACAGAGAGGCTCAGCCTTGATTGGCTTGAAGGCTACCCAAACTAGGAACAACAAGAGTGTTGTTCCCCAGCGGAGTCGCCAATTCTGGTTGAGGGGAAAGTACCCCTAGGGTCCTTTGGGTTAAGACTCTACCAGACTGAAAATTGCTTTTTCAAAGAAACACACACACAGCCATTATCTTTACTGTAAGAAAATTCTAATGTTTAGGGTACGTACCTAAGGTCCTACGTTCGAGAAGGCCTTTAGGGTCCAAACCCTTCTTGGAGTTCCCTTCTTCTCCTTTAACCTGTAAAACAAACAAATCAAAGAACACAACAGTACATGGACAAATACTTATATGAAAACCATCTTCATGCTATAAAGTTAGTTATAAAAATCTTTAAGTAACTACTTGCATAAGAATTCAAAACAAGAATCTCATAAGCATAAAGAAAGATTGTTTCGGGAACCAAGACGTGTTTCTTTATATAAAGGCAAGTAAAGTACATATAACGGAAAGATTTCACCTGAAACACCTTCAGCAGGTTCCAAGCAAAGCTTCCTCCCGGATTCGTTCCAGCCTCAAGCCTCCAAGAAGAGCTCCTTCCAAGTCTTACTCAATGATGATATAAAGGATGAATGATCACCAATACACATGGAAACAAGGGTTTCCTATGCAAAATGGGGGAAGTGAAGAAAGCACCAAGGACTTCAGACCTGGTCTAAGGGGAAAATCTCAGCATAATAATCTTGCTCTCTTTCTCTCTCCCTTAGGCCTTCCCTTTGATGTCTTTTTATACCATCTCCAAAGTAGTTTTTTAGTTAGGATTTGGTTGGGAACAGTTGGGCCACGGGCACTAACAGGTGATTAGCAGGTAAAACCCGCGATCTCCGCCCGAAAATAAGGAATTTTTTTTTTTTAAGTGTTTTAATACATACACGCGGGTTGGGTATACACAGACCCGCGTGTACACGTGTTTAACTCAGGGAAATGTTGCGTATAGGGGATAAAACATTTTTTTTAAATTTTAGGACCAGGTCTGGAAGGAGGGGTTGCCCTAGGCCATGAGTGCAGCATCACAAACCATAAGAGTGAGATTTGGAGCTATAACAGACTATTTCCCTATTTGAGGGTTTTAACCACGTCAAAATATTGGTGTATTGATCTGTGATCTATTTGTGAGTGGTGTCCTTTGGTGTTCTGTCTAAGGAACTTACCCTGTAAATTCCTACATGGTATCAGAGCTATTTGAGGGCCGCGTCCATTGGTGATCCAAATTTGAAGCCGGTAGAACTACATCCAACTGTCGTTTCCTAGATCTACTGCTTCTGACTACTTTCAGGCCGCGAGGACTACTCTATTGTGTTAGGAGCATCTGTTCCAGTGAGGAACCCCTTTTGTTTTATGCAAAAAGGTTTCATGTAGCCCTAGCTACGTCATTTTTAAGATCTGGAGGTATACAATGTTTATTTGTAGTTTACAGTTATTTTCTCTCTGTTTATTTCGGTTTCGGTTTATTTAGTTTTTTGTTTGTTTATTACCGGATCTATACCTTTCATTTCTACATATGCTCTTTGTCCTGCAGCTCTGTGTAATCTGGGCAAATCAAAAATAGAAAGGAAGGAATTTTCTCATGCGTATGCTCTTTTCCGCCGCACCTTAGTGTGATCTCGGAAAATCAGAAACATTGAGGAAAATATTTAGTTTCCGGCTAAAGCTAACTTTGAGCCGTAAGGTTTTTTTTTTTGTATGTTTGTGTTGGGTTTTTGTGTTTTTTGTTTTGTAGGGAAAAAGAGCTTTCTCAAGTAAGCACGCAGCCCAAAGCTTCAGCGACTAAAAAAAAAAAACTTTTAGTTTAGCTCACTTGGTCCAAAGCTACTTTATGAGAGTAGAGGTCTTGAGTTCAAGTCTTCTTTTTGTTGAGCTAATTAGATTAAGTTTGGAAATGGGGTGGATTTTTTTTTAAATATAACATTATCATTCATTTCCGCACATTCCCGCACTTCGTCGGCATTTTCATCAACTTTTCTTCAAAAATCCATAACTTCTTCATCCGGAAGCCGTTTTCAGAGCTGTTTTTTTGAACTGGCCTAATTTTTCGAGATCTTTCCATTGGAACACTTAGTTTCATCATATATAGCTTCAGTTTCTATTAAAATGGAAAGTCCATGCCAAGTTATTCTTGACAACACCAACTACTTCCAATGGTGGTCCTACATTATGGATTTACTTAGAAGTAAAGGTCTCTACAGAACAGCCTCAGGCCAAGAAACTAAACTGAAAGATGAAGATAAGGTAGCTAAATGGGAAAATAGGCAAGATCAAGCACGGGGGTTGATAGGGATGTCTATTTCTCTAGATCTTAGATTCCATATTACTAAAGTTTTTGGAATTAAAAATGAACTTCAAACCCATCAACTCGAAAATGAGTTGCTTACATTGGACCCCAATAATTTTTCTTGCATTGAAGATTTTTTGTCCAAGTTCAAGACCCTTAGACTTCTCTTGGAAGGGGTTAAGGTTAAGAAAGAAGATAGTAACCTTATCTATTCCATTCTTACTAAGTTGGGACCAGCCTACTCTGTGTTTGTTTCCACCTTCCATTCTACAAGAGAAGCCTTCATTTCTCAAGGACAAGCCTACAAGTCCCCTTCCTTTGATTCATTTTGTGATTCTTTAATAAGAGAACACGAAAAACTCTTACACCTTGGTCTTCTTAATCTTGGAAACTCTTCTAAGAAAGCATTAGCCACCCAATAGCAACCAAATTCAAAGAATCCTAAGAATTTGTATCCTAAAAGGAATGGTCCTAAACCAAACAAGGTTCCTAAGCAATTTCAGCCTCAAAATGAAAAATCATTTCAACAAAATGATAAGACAAATAAAAACAAAGGGAAGAAGACTGATAGACATTACAACTTTTGTAATTGAGATGGCCACTTAGAATCCAAATGCTTTAAGAAGATGGAAGCCTTGGAAGTAGCAATGAAGAAGCATAACATCCATTTGGAGCACTCTTCAACTTCAACTTCATCTTCAGGAATAGCACTTTCAGCATGTGGTTTTCAAGCATCTCGGTTTGGCTATGCACTAAATGTATCTTCTTCTTTTCATTCTGGAGTGGCTCATTGATTCTGGAGCTTCTTATCACATGGAAAAAACAAAGCCATGTTTTCTTCTTTAAATTATTGTAACACCAAAAATATATATGTTGGTGATGATAGATCTCTTAGTGTTGTAGGGACTGGAACTGTTCATACAGACAATGGTCAATTTAATGATGTATTATGTGTTCCAACCTTATCCTGCAACCTTCTATCTGTATATCAGATAACTCATTCAGGTGAAGGTAAAATCGTTGAATTTTCACCTCACGATGTTGTAATTAAGGACCTAAGAGATCCTAGATAGATTTTAGCTACTGACATTGCTGATGATTCTACAAGGTTGTATAAGTTTCACAACTTTGGGTCATCAAATCTTCCCTCGGTATTTGTTGCTCATAACGATGAAGTGAGCAAAATTTGGCATGAGCGATTTGGTCACTTAAACTATCGCTCCCTTCAGAATCTATGTAAGTAAAATATGGTGACAGGTCTTCCAATGGTATCTTGCAGAGATGGTGTTTGTTCCGAATGTGTACTCAGAAAACATCATTGGGATAGTTTTTAAAAATGTGCCTCTTGGCACGCCTCAGCCCCTTTATAGCTTGTGCATAGTGATTTCTTCAGATGCACTTGGGTATACTTCTTAAAACTCAAGAGTGAATTATTTAACATGTTCTTGGCCTTTAAGGCCTTTGTTGAAAAACAATCTGGACATCAAATTCTTAAGCTAAGATTTGATAATGGCGGAGAATATGTTAACAACAAATTCATCAACTTTTGCACTGAGAATGGAATTCAAATGCAACATATTGTTCCATATACTCCACAACAAAATGGTGTAGCTGAAAGGAAGAATTTCACCTTAAAGGAAATGGCTAATTGTATGCTTCAATCTAAAGGACTTGGTCTTAATTTTTGGGCAGAATCAATTAACTGTGAAAATTACATAATAAATCACACTCCTACTAAGGTTTTAAAGAATATCACTCGAGAAGAAGCATGGAGCTCAATTAAACCAAATGTAAGTCACTTTCGTGTTTTTGGAAGTGAAGCATGGGCCCATATTCTAGATGAGAAACATAAAGCTTTAGAACCTAAGAGTGAAAAATGTATTTTTGTTGGATATTCTGAAGATGTCAAAGGATATATACTTATTCCACTTAAGTCCAAAAATGTTATCATTAGAAGAGATGTAAAGTTTGTTGAAAATATATCGACCTACGAGCCTAGTTCGACGGATGTGCCACCTCTCCCTATCTATTATACTTTTGAAAATATTTCCTCTTCAGATGATGAAAGCGAGGATGACAATCCTCCCCCACATTCTCAAGATCCTCCTTCAGCTCCTTAGCTTCCAAAATGGGTCTGTGATACTCGGGATGTAGCAGGTGATCTTGTCGGTGATCCTACAGATCATCGACGTACACGTTCTCAGTTTGATAGAGTCTCTTCTTTACTGGCTCAAGCTTTAGTGTATTATGATCCTGGCACCTTTGCAGAAGCTTCAGGCGATCCAGATTGGGAAGCAGCCATGAATGAAGAATATCATTCATTATTGGCAAATGATACATGGGATCTTGTTCCTCTACCAAAGGGGCGAAAACTTGTTAGATGCAAATGGGCTTACAGAACCAAGTATGGACTAGATGGGAAAGTTGATAAACATAAAGCTCGTCTTGTTGCTAAGGGTTTTTCACAAGTTGAAGGCATTGAATACACTGAAACCTTCTCCCCTATTGCCAAAATGAACTCTATCCGCGTTGTTCTTTCCCTTGCTGCCTCTTTCAAATGGGAAGTCCATCAGATGGATGTTATATCTGCCTTCTTGCATGGGGACTTGCATGAAGAAATCTATATGGAACAACATATTGGCTTTATACAAACAGACTCCAGCCTTGTATGTCAGCTTAAGAAATCCCTTTATGGTCTCAAGCAAGCTCCTCGAGCTTGGTATGCAAAAATAGATAACTTTCTTTTAGAAAATGGCTTTTCTAGGTGTCATTCTGACACTACTGTCTACACCAAGAAAGTGGGCAAGTCCCTTATCATTATTGTTCTTTATGTTGATGATCTTATCCTGATTGGTAGTGATCCCAACCTTATAAACCATGTGAAGTCTAGCCTTAAAAGGAAGTTTGAAATGAAAGACTTAGGACACTTACATTATTTTCTTGGTCTTCAAGTCTTGCAATCTAAGGAAGGTATTTCCCTTTCCTAGTCTAAGTATGCCTGTGATATTCTACACCATTTTCACATGGAAGACTGTAAGCCAACCCCTTCTCCCTTTCAGTTTGGAGTCAAACTTTCAGTCACTTGTACTTCTTCTGAAGTTGATGCTACCTTATACTATCAATTTTGTAGGAAAAATTTTGTATCTAACCCATACTCGTCATGACCTTTCCTTTGTTGTTGGCCTTGTTGCTCGGTTTATGCAAAACCCACATGAAAGTCATTGGAAATTAGCTAAAAGGATACTTCGTTATGTTCGAGGTACAATTTATTTTGGGATTCATTACAGTGCCAAAGCAGCTCCTCTATTGGTTGGTTTCACTGATTCCGATTGGGCTGGTGACCCTGATGATCTGAAGTCTACTGCAGGTTATGTGTTCACTCTTGGTTTAGGACCTATTACATTGGCTTGCAAGAAACAAGGTGCCATTTCTCTTTCTTCAGCAGAAGTAGAGTATCGTGGTTTCGTAGAAGCTAGTGAGGAAGCCTTGTGGCTTTGTCAAATCCTGTCAGAGTTTGGCTTTCAGCAGCAGCATCTGACTACACATTGGTGTGATAATCAAAGTGCCATTCAACTATGCAAAGATCCAGTCCAACATCAGCGTAGCAAACACATTGAACTGAACATGCACTTGATCGGAAAGCTCATTCACGACCATGTTCTTGAAGTGCAATATTGTTCAACCGATTATCAAGTTGCAGACATCTTCACAAAGGCCCTCACAAAGGCGAAGTTTACTAAACTTCGATTTATGGTTGGAGTTCAGGAAGTTGTCACTAAGGGGGGATAGGCTCTAGTGCCTCCTTCCTTCTCCTATTGTGTCATATTTGTAAATCCTTCAATCCTATCCCAAGTTGTTCTTGAGGGGGGATGTTAGGATATTCCGACACATAGGAAATAGTTAAGTATAACTTGGTCTAGTGTAGAGTTAGGTAAAGTGTGTTTCTTTACTATGTACTTTTGTAACTTACAATCCGACAATCACAATATGTAGTGATCCGAAGGTTCATTCTCTCCTCGGTATTACTGACACTTGATCCATGGCTTAACACCCGATTGGTCCATGATCTCTATTTAAAGAGCATGGAGGCTCATTTGTAGGTTAACTGTTCATGAGAGAAGCTTATGTAAAATTTTAGTCTTTTATTAATAAATTACCTGAAGTGGCCGCTTTGGCTCAGGGTGTGGATTGTTTCCCTCTTTGAGGGTTTTAACCACGTCAAAATACTGGTGTATTGATCTGTGATCTGTTTTCGAGCGGTGTCCTTTGGTGTTCTGTCTGAGGAACTTACCCTATAAATTCCTACACAATACAATGCTCCTTCCTCAAACTATCAACACTTACTTACAATTCATAATATTGTAGCCTTTGGATCTCTTAGATGAGGGATCCATTTATAGATGTGTGCAAGGGTGTGAGTCATATCTAGGGTTTGATTAGTGTCATTACACTTGTTACATTTGGTTCCACAAGAGGGGAGATAATTGAAGTTTAGATCTCATACTCATCCTTGTGCGAATTCAAAGAGGCAAGTGTCAGAGGGGAAGTTTCTAGAAGATTCAATGAGCATCCACTTAGAAAACTATCCCAGACATTTGTCCATCCTCACTCATCGCACCCTATAGAAGGCCCAAATAGTATGCATCACACCTAAATAGTGTATCACTCAATATGCATCGCACCTAGCCAGTGTAGCAGTTAGTATGGTTCAGTTTAGGCCATTTCTGGATGGTTTTTCAAGTGGAACGTTTGGGGAATGATGTAATCAAATGACCATGTTCTTTTAGGGTATGAAACAACTCTTTTAGGGGTTAAAGAGCCCTAGTTTATTGACATATAAGATTGAGGTTGAAGTGCCCAAATATGTCTATAACAGTTGCCCCATAAAGCATGAAGTCGTAAATCTTTGATGTCAGGTGAAATGCTTTATCATGAGGATCCAAGGTTTTGAAACTGGAAGGTGACCTATATAAGATACAATACAATACATCATCATAATATAATTTTCATGATCTAGCTGAGGCGGGAATTCCCATGCTTAGCTTTATAAATTCATTTCATGTATGTAGAACATATAATCGTTTGTAGTTGCAGATTGGTGATTCTTTATATGTAGAGTCATCATCCCTGGCTTGGATGACCATCTGTGCAGCTTCTATGTAAATTTGATGTCTTTATATTCCTAAATATATCACAGCCTAGATGGATGAAACTAGATTCAGAGTCTTCAAAACTCGTTCAATCTTCGCCCAATGTACAAGTCGATCCATGTGAAGAGATTTTCTGAAGTTGAACATGGAAAGACATCGCCTGATTACCAGCCAATAATGTAAGTTATTAACAGATGTGAGAGGAATCACTGATAATGATAATGACCATCAAGGTACTACAGTATAATTCATGTGGTATGAATATATGATTCGATGTTGAACACCAAGCAAAATCTTTCGGTCGAAGGCCATTGATTTCAACCTGTCGCCAGAAGTGAGAAAATTTCCATTGAGGCATGCAAGCTTCAAAGTACTGAAAGGGTTGTTTCTAAGTCAACTTCTTGGATAATGAGCTAATGTTGAAAAGAAGAAGCTTGTCATAGGAGAGCCTTGATGTATCCCACATCTATGACACAAAATGAAGAAAATGATTTTGTGGAGGTGAAAAGGATCTGATGACACAAGGTTCAGGAATGGCGGTCATGAAAAATGGAGGTTGAAGGTATTACAATGGATGAGGTATTAACTGGATGTTGAATTCTCAACTGAATGACTTCTCTTGAACATATTGGCGACACTAAGATAGATTGGCAGCATTAACCCCAAAATGGATCATGTGAAAGACCAGTGGTGAAGTGATCGGTGAACGGAATAACCAAACCTGACTCAATCATGGTGATGGAGTGAAAGTGTCATGTTCAAGACCGACCTGCTACCATAAAGTTTTCAAGTTTTCTTCCCTTTTTCCCCAGTCATTGCTGACTAGTACCTCTTTATTTTTGTTAAGCTTGAAGAGGAAAACCTGTCGCTATGTTTTAAAAAGTCTAGTGACAGTGAAACTCATTCTTGTCTAGGTGGACAAGTTTTTCGTTATTGTTTTAACGAGTTTAATGACAAACATAACTCAGTCCTTTTCATGTTTAAAGAGTTTGAAAAGGGACGAAAAGAAAACTCTGTCTCATCTAGATGAGTTTGTCGCTATTGTTTTAATGAGTTTAATGACAAGGATAACTCAGTCCTTTTCATGTTTAGAGAGTTTGAAAAGGGACGAAAATGAAACTCCAACAGTTCTTTTTCGTAGGATAATCCCTTAAGACCGAAAAAGATTAAAATAATACAAAAGGGATGACTTTTCGATCACTTTAACGAGCCGAAAAAGACAAGTGCTCGAATTGTTTTGAGAGATAATCCCTCAGGTCCAAAAAATATTAAAATATATAGGAGGGATGGCACTTCCAATCACTTTAACGAGCTGGAAAGGCCAATTGCTCGAGAGTCTTTTCATATTTAACGAGTCTGAAAAGGGTTTAAAGAAGGCTCATTTTTTCGGAATGAGTGGTGTTTAGGGTAGCAACTGGTTCCAGGTAAGTTGAAACTTCTCAAAAATGGTGATTTCAGGGAAGAGGTTGGCTAACAAGACCACTCATCGTAGTTGTTCCTCAAAATGGTAAACAACCAAGTGGAAGCGTATGATCGGCCAAAAGAATGGAGGTGATGGGAGGTACACAACCACAGCTCAAAAGGCTAATAACATGGTAATCACAGAGGTTATTTACTGAAGGTGGGTTCATTTTTTAACGAGCTTGAACCTTGGGGGGGAACTATGCTCGGTGCGGGTTTCCTTGTTTTTTCAAGCTTGAAACGAACAAACATATGCTTGGTTTTTAGTTTCATTTTTTTACAAGATTAAAATGGAAATATATGCTTGAATAAGTTTCTATTTCTACGCAAGCTCAAAACTAAAAAGCTAGAAAATGATAAAGCTAAAAAGATAAAAAATGAAATTTGAAAAAAGAAATGAAAAGTTTGCATGCCCCCACATCATGGTGAAAAGGAATGTCTCCAGTAGCTATATGGAAACTTCCTGTGGTTATGTAGGATGGTTTTGTCAGCAGAATAGACAAAACACTTCCTTGGCTTCGTCTGTAGAATAGACAAAGGTCAATGGTGTGTCCGACCAATCGCATAACCTACAGGGAAACTTATCTTCTTAGTTGGGTTCGTCTGCCAAATAGACAAGGGTGCATGCCCCCTAAGCTTCGTTACATTCACCAGACTACTCGTGGTAATTAGGTGGATGGAATGAAGGTTCGAGAGACACTGCTGATGTACAAGGACCATTTAGGGATGATGATCGACTTGGAGCTATGCTTGAACTGGGAAATGAAAGCTGGTCAACAGTGACAATTTTGCCTTCATGCAGGAAACACATCACTCAGAAGAGTGTTGAAACGATAGCCTCCATGTTATAAACATAGTCACATCCAAGGAGTAGATTGCAATCTAACGGTCTTAGGACTACCATCAAATTTAGGTGAACGATTTTCCTTCCCAAAGTTATTAGTAACTTAGGAAGTATCTCTAATGATCGGTTGGTTCTTTTGTTAAAGCCTAAAAAATTATGTGTAACAGGCATAAGCGACGACGAACCAAGCACTTTCCAAGTAGTTGAGGAAAGGATACTCACTGATGCCCCTTCATCTATGATAGTACTAGATATGATCATTTTGTAAACTTGTACTATGATCCGAAAAGGCACGTAAGATGGAAGGTGGGATCTTGCTAGTCAATTCCAATCAAAGGTAGTGACTAGACTGCTTGGAGGGGGTACTAAATAAACGATTGAATTAACCCCTTGAGTAGCGGGAACTGGGGGATTTTCCCCCTGTTGTGAAGGAACGGGCAGATTGCCCCCAAGTTCATCTGACTCTGAAGTAATAAAAAGAATTTGAACGGTATCGTTCTTACTTTCTTCGGGAAGGGTATGATCTTTTGAAGGTAAACCTGGGTCAACTATCACCTCGACCTGTTGACTTTCGTCGGGTATTGACTCAAAAGATTCACTTTCAGTGATAGGTGTTTTGACCGACGGTTGAGTTAAGCCAGTTGGTTTTTCAACTAGTAATGGACATGGGGAGAGTTTCCTGTATCCAGATGAGATTTGCTGCGGTGAAGTAGGACAGTTATCTAAGACTCTTTTGGCTTCATCCGGAAAAGGACAATGGTGAAGGGTATGGTCTCCTTCACATAACCTACATGGAACTTTGACCTTTCCTTTCTATCCATGAATTTCACTATTACTAGTTGATAGTGTACTGTCAACATGATCACCAGAGGTTGATGACACCTAATGGTGCGAACAGGGAGACCATTCTCTTAAGATCCGAGGAAGGCAAGGACAGTCTCGATGAAAATGGTCTCATTTGAAAATTATGCAAGGGAATCTGGGTTTAGGAGATTTAATGTGCAGATTTTCACCAGATGATTCATGGTTGCCCCCTTGTTGAATCAGCTTCTTCTTCTTCTTCTTCTTCTCCTTCCCTTTCTTCTTCTTCTCAGCCAATTGGTTACTAGAATTACTATTTTCACCAAGCAAAGAGGAAGAAGGGGAGGGAGAAAGAAACGAAGAAGAAGATGAAGGTTAAACTTTAGTATCAACTGGATGCTGATTCAATTAAGGAGGAATCACGGTATTTTGAACCATAAAGGTCGAGAACAGCCATACTGGCAGGCCAATGGTAAGTCCCGGAATGGACAAAGTGGCCATATGAGGAGCACCAATATTTCCCCGAGAAGTAAAAGGACTAGGATTCCCCTCAAAAGGAATTCGTTGATTGGTGGACTCCATTATCTCAACCTAAGATCAACAAAGTAACAAGGATATTATTGTGAATTAATAATTTTTAATGATGCTTTTACATAACCTTGCTTTTTTAATTTTTAAGAGTCGAGAAAAAGCTAAAGATGACTCTAGTCACCTTCAATTTTTAATGAGCTTGAAGTGATAATTTCTCAAATGGACCTTTTCTTTTAAAGAGTAAAAAAGGAATGAAAGTGACTACTCTAGAAAATCTAGACAGAGGGATTACCAAACCAATCGCAAAACTACAAAATAAACCTTGGTGATAAATTAAAGAGAAATTACCAAAGACTTATGTACGGTAGTCAATCTTCCCGAATGTTATGTTTAGTGCATTGCGATCGATAGGGCAGTAGAATCGACTTCCTATGGGTAAAGGATATAAGCCTATTGTGGTCTCCCAATATATACTCAACGGTACGGGGAGCACAAGTCCATGCTAGCACTTGTCGTATCAAGGAGGGGGAATCACCCACCCTTCAATGAAAATGATAGTTACTAGATTTTACGACGTTAGAACACGTCTCTAGCCTAGACCTCTAGATGTGTTGCGTTAAGCTTCAAAGAATGGTTAAGTTCATTGAGATTTATTTAGAGTTTATCTTGTTTAAAGTTTGCCTTTCAATGGTTCACTGCATGATGTTTATTTGAAATTCCTAAAAATGCAATCTACAATGATAAAAAATCGTTGTTTATTTTGATCAATGAAAATCCTAGCTACTAGGGAAAGAATATATAATTCTTTCAAACAAAGAGCAAAAAGAACACACTAGTGCATTTTCCTAAATCATTTTTTTCACACAAAATAAATGCAAATGAAAGTGCATGTATTTTTTTTCGTTCTATTTAATGTGAAAAATGCCAAAAAGGAAAACTAAATGCAGCAAAGATCTGAAATATTTCTTTCAAAGCGACATTTTTGACAATTTCTTTTTCAAAATAGAAAGGAAGACTAAATGATACTTTTCAATTTCAAATAGAAAATTCTTTCGACAATTCAAATATCAACAAATCAAATCAAATACTTGACCAAAAGTTCAATCGACTATCCAAGGAAGGAGGACTCAACGACACTTCTCTTTTTGACACAAAATGACAGTTACGACACTTTTTGTACCAAAAAGACAGATCGATTTAAGCAATGTTTCTACAAAGGATTGTAAATGATGGAAAAATACATAAAAGCATTTACTAATCCTAATCAATGGAGGCTGATCTATGTGATGCAAGGAGGCTTCAGTAAGGAGGCATTGTTCATAAGTAACAAATCAACTAAACAAAACTGAAAACAAGGACAAAAGCCCCAAATTCCAAGAATGGAAATAGGTTCAGTTAGTCATTGCACCTAAGCTTCATAGAAACAGGGATGCATTGCACTTTACAGACTCGGGAGGTACGATTCATACTGGTTCATAGTGACGGACAGTGCGATGGGCCAGGGAGCACAATTGAAATGGGTTTTGGCTCAAATTTGCAGTTGATTTCAATGAGTTAAGTTGAGCTATGATGGATAGTAAAGAGAAAAGTATAGAGGAAAGATCTTGAGAGGTCACTAAGCTACCAAAAGGGCATCTAGAATGCTTGTAAGTCAAATGTTTGATTCATAGAATAAACTGGAGATTGACTAAAGCAACATTCATCTACTATGAAATTACAAATAAAGAGCAGTTCAAAGGATACTTGACTGACTTCAGGTTCCGTCTATAGTTTATAAAACAAACAATAACAACAAACAAACATCTATTCACTCCCCAATATGGTTGACAATTTGTTTATGGGAAAACTAGTGTCTTTTCGAGCGACTAGCCCTCTAGGTTTAGTAGCTATCCTAGAAAAAATAGTTTAAAGCAATTTGTGATTTCTTCTATGTATAATAGATAAGAGAAAGACAAAGGAACCAACCTGGATCTTCCGCTTAACTCCTTGCTTGATCTCTCTCCCACTTGACAGAACTTGCAACTCCTCTCCCTACTTATCCCACTTGGAGAGCACCTGTAGAAACACAGTAACAAAGAACCGTCAAAGCATCTTGACTTATTATATCATAATCATTACGGAATCAGAAATATAATGAACATACAATGGCATTAATTAATAATAACATTCACAGTTGCACAGTTATATGGAAGAAAACTTGAAGAACTTTATTAAATAGAAGGGAGAATTACAACCTAGTTGTCTGATCCAGCATCATCCTCCTAGCATCAAGCCCTCTTGACCTCATGAAATAGCAAGATCACACCAAAAATACATTTCTCCTTCCTCAAACTATCAACACTTACTTACAATTCACAGTATTCCAGCCTTTGGATCTCTTAGATGAGGGATCCATTTATAGATGTGTGCAAGGGTGTGAGTCATCTCTAGGGTTTGATTAGTGTCATTCCACTTGTTACATTTGGTTCCACAAGAGGGGAGATAACTGAAGTTTAGATCTCTTACTCATCCTTGTGCGAATTCAGAGAGGCAAGTGTTAGAGGGGAAGTTTCTAGAAGATTCTATGAGCATCCACTGAGCAAACTGTCTTGGACATTTGTCCATCCTCACTCATTGCACCCTATAAAAGGACCAAACAGTATGCATCGCACCTAAATAGTGTATCACTTAGTATGCATCACACCTGGCCAGTGTAGCAATCAGTATGGTTCAGTTTAGGCCATTTCTGGATGGTTTTTCAGGTGGAACTTTTGGGGAATGATGTAATCAGATGACCATGTTCTTTTAGGGTATGAAACAACTCTTTTAGGGGTTAAAGAGCCCTAGTTTATCGACATATAAGATTGGGGTTGAAGTTCCCAAATATGTCTATAACACATCCCCTGTGCCTAAAACCAAAAACTACCCCTCCCCCCTCTGAAAACCACCATCCCGCTCCCACTTCATAGTCATTGACCTTCTGCTATATGATCATTGACCTTCCACCTTCACTCCATTCACCATTCGCTAGGTGCCCCTTCCATCCTCAATTATCCCAATACATTGCTGCCACCTGGACACCCACCACATCATCTCTAAATTGTTTCCAATTAATATTTATTTGTTCCCTATGACAATGGACTCGTGCCTCCAACTACTAATTTGCAATGGTAATCACCATTTTCCTATATTAAGCCAGCAATCCCATTCTATCCACCTTCTTTTCTATATCAAGATATTGTACCAAAGTTGTTACAGTGCTCCACTAATCAACCAGAACTTGCCACTGCAATAATGAATCAGACCCTTGTTAGGACCCATGCATCTGGCCAATCACCAGTCTGCATCTATGATACCAGTTTTTCGACCAGTTTCCTAGGTAATTCAAATCCTCTATTCATTTTTCTTCTACTATGGCCCCTAAAGGAAAATCTAAAATTGTAGAGGAAAACCCTATGTTACCCCCAATCATAGAGTTGGACCATTAACCTCTATAGGACCAAGAGTATAAAATTATCGAAACAGGTTGTGAATTTGACTGCTATGAACTCCACAATTGGTTAAAATATAACTTCTTGGACTAGAGCGATGAAGTGAGCCTACAATATTCTCTCCTACCTCAATTCATCTTTCCCTAGACACACCACTTCCTTGAATTTTTCTCCTGGTGTCAATTTAGGTATCAGTTGGTTGATGAGCCTATCCTTGGTTTTTTTTCAGTTTTTTTCCACAGGAGAGAAGCCTTCTGTCAACTTCCACTATAGCCAATTTTTAGCAGACGCAATTCATGATAAATTTCTGAAATTGTCAACGGAATGAGTGTTTAAATATTCTTATGTATAAGTGCATCCATTCGTGTTTCACTAGGCTGAGAGATTCCAGTTTTCATTGTAGGAATTACATGAGTAGGGAAATGCTCAATCAATAATTCATTGGACTTCCTTGATCAGGAAGCATTCCAATGAATTTACTTTCAATGACTTTTGAGATCAGTTTTTATATATAGTTGCATGCTTGTTGAATAGTGAAGTGGAACCTAGGATAGGAACATAAATACAGAGAATTATGCATCTCAATGAGAAGAATAATACAAGATATTGGTACTTGTAACAAAATTATACTAAGATCAGAGTTTATGGGTGTGAATTCCCACCATACAAGCGACCAAAATTTGTTCCTTTGAGGATCTTCTTAGTAGAATATATAAGACAAATGATAAATATGGATGACCTCCATTTTGTGGTAGCAAATAAAAAATGTCAGTTCAAGATCAAGTCACAGGTTGGACGATTTATATGTAACACCAAGGCAGCAGGTAAGGATGCCAATTTTCTCCTTAAGAAAATGAATTTTCAAGTTGAGTTTCACTTGGTCATACGACCCTTTTGGAATCCTTTCCAAAATGAGAGTGGAGAAGAAAACCACTTCATATCCTTACACTCCTAGACTAGAGATAGAGAAGTTCATGAATAAAAGTTAATGGGAGGAGAATACGATACAAGAGGCTAAAGAATAGTTGATATCCACAACTACCTCACAGACTCTAGTACCTCAATAAAAATAGGACAAGGGGCCAACGGAGGATGATTCCCCTTCAGTGACAGAGATTAGAGTCAAAGAATTCCTGATATACAAGAAGAAGAAAAATACTAATACTAAATTGTTTTTTTACAGGAGGATGAGGAGCATGCCACCATAGTCCTTATAGGCCCCCGTGTTTCTACAAGGGAAGAGGATATACTCATGGGATCCCTAACATCCTCAGCTTCTGAAGATACTCTAGATACATCTCGAACAACATAGTTGGTTCAGGACCAGGACAAAACCAAATATTTTTTCAAAATTTTGATAACTAAAGAAGAATAATGAGCTACTCAAAGCCACCACATAATCCCAATTCTGGAAGCAAACAACCTCTTCACAACATACGGTTCTTTCATCCTTCAATACAGAAAAGGGGAAATTCAAATTGCATTTATTGAAGCATAGGTTACTTTTCCAAAGAATCCAACTAATTACAAGAAATCTATATTCTCATTTCATGCCAAACAGATTGACCCCATTGACCAAATAGACCTACATAAATAAATTGGTGAAATACTATACTCAAATTTGACTAATACTTCCATGACATCATCCAAACTACAAGCCATAGTCAACAACATTCAATCTCAGCTAAAACTTAAAAATATCTCATCTCTAGCTAAGGACACCAGGATCAAATCATTGGAGGACTTGGTAATTAAACTGGGGTATAACCCCAAATATGTAAAAGAAGCAGAATATATTGTGAGGAGAAAAAATGTGGACATATTAGCTTTGAGGAAGCAACTCAAACTTCCCTACACTGAGGATCCCCAAGCTAAGGAAGTTAGGGAGCTTGAGAAAGAAAAAGAGATCATATTCAAAATAATAATTGAAGAAAATGGTTAGATTAGGGACATGGAGATTCAGAAGGAAATATTGCTGAAGGAAAAGGAATAGTCTTCACAACTAGAAATAGTTCCTCTAACAGTAGTGCTTATTTCAGTTGAAACCACAGTAGGAGCATCTACATTGAAAACAACAAAACCATAGACTGTAGATTCCTCAAACGAGTTGGTTAAAGCTATGCAAGACTTATCCATCACAGGGCAGGAAATTGAAAATTTAAAAACCCAACTTAAAACTTTGGAGGATCAGAAATTGAGGATAGATAACTCATACATAGAAGACCCGTAGAAATCCCACAGACTAACCCAAAGGATTGAACATATAGAGAACGAGTCTGTGATGGCTCAAACACTAGCACAAGCTAAAGAATGCATATGTGTTGAGATAAATGAGGCCATCACAAAAAGTTGGCCTTCAATTGAAATAATATTTGAACAAGAAGAATTAATACAAAGATCAAAGGAGTTAATGGAAGAAGTCATAAATAACTTAGGACAGAGGCTAGGGGAAGCTAAAACTTTAATTAAAATTTTAAATTCAAAAAACAATGATGAGTTAGCATATTTTGAAATTGCAGATAGGATAGAGACTATTCTGGAAGTTAGGAGAGTCCTTACTAAAAAGAAATTACTAGTACAATTGGCAAACAAGTGCCAACATTTGGAGATAAACATCTAGAAGCTTCGTAAGAAATACAATGTATTACATTTGAAAGGAATTCCATGACTAAAGGGAATTGGAGACAAGTTAGTGCCCCTAACAGATTATCAACAAAAGTTGTACTCAATAGCCCAGGACAAATCAAAGTTTTTAGCTATCAAAGGCCCAATCATAGGAAAAGCTTCCATGGAGGCTTTGGAATTTGATCTTCTTATTAGAGCTGAAATCAAGAATTTATTTTTGGTCAAACCAACTTTCCAGAAATACACTAAGGTAGACGAGACTTGCATAAAATGGGTTAAAATTCAAATTCAAGATGATGAAAGATGGGACCAACTATGTCAAAATTTGGAGTAAAAATTGTTTTATCTTCAGCAACGGAGCACCACTTTTTCCAGGACCAATCATCAATAGAAAGCCTCGAAGATAGTGCTATATGATCACAACTATTTCAACTATCTATATTTTTGTTCTATTTTTACAAACAGTTTAAGATATTTTGTAAAATATCTTGAGGTTTTCAGTCAAGATAGTTTTTGATAATTGTGTATAAGTACTTCCCAAATCGAAGTGCAAATGTTGGGACTTGCATCAAGAAATGACTACCATTTGAAGTAAATTTGTTCACTGAGCTAAATTGATCATTTCTCATTAATACATATAGTGTTCTAGGATTCATGTGCCAGGCTTAATTAGTGATGTTTATTCTACTTGTAATTCTATAATATCTCTGTTTTTCATGTGTTTATTTTCTCTATTGTTTAAAAGAATATTATGGGTTGAACTTTTTTAATTACACCCTGTCCTATATTTTAAGAAATATATATGTTTTTGAAATGAAACTAAATATAGAATTCTTAATTTGTCTATGTTTAATTGATTTTGAACCTTTTTCCTCCCTATCACTCCATCAAGCTCTAAAGATCCAACGGCCTACCTACCTTGCCCTGTTATTTCTGATATGATATTTATGCACTTGATCACTCTAAGACTTTGAATCCATTTCCCAATGGCCTTACCTTGCAGCCTCAACCAAACAATTCAAAAAACCAAACTTTGAACCTTACATCTAGCCTAAAATCCCACCACAACAAAGTTAAATCTGACAGAGAGATCCCTCTCTGATTTTAAATGGGATAGCTTCTAAACTTGAAAGTGGTTTTGTGTTTACCTATGGGTTTCTTTTACAACCTTAATAAATCACAGAGTGATGCTAGTGACCATACTGGGGACTTCAAACAAATATGATTTGTATTAAAGTTTTCTGTGATAATTTTTTTTTCTTTTAGTACTTAAAGTTATTTCTAGGTTTTGTGGCTCATAAATAGATTTTGATTTAAAGTTGTTTTCCACTTTAAGAGTTGTATATATGTTATATGTGAATACTTAATAGTAGATATGGCTCCTAAAATACTTTTCACCAGAGCTAATCCAGATTCTAATCCACCGAAAATTGTAGATAATCCAAAAAAAATAATTAGAAAGAAAAGTGTATCTAAGAGTGAATCAAGTGAAGGTCCTCTGCCTAGGGTTAATTCCCTTCTTGAGAATTTTGTCACTTTAGAAGATATAAAATTTGATCTAGCTTTTGAACATAGTCTTTTTAGAAGTAAATCTGACAGCTTTGTGCCTAAAACTATGATTGATGAAAGCTTGCTAAAACACTATAAATTAGATTCTCTTGATGATGAACTCAAACAATTTGATAAGCCTAAAGCTTTGGTTATCCAGTTCGATCAAGATGTGCATAAACCCCTCCAAAAATTGCCTAAACCTGCTTCTTCTTCTTCTGTTGCTTCCTCTCCAACCTCACAAACAATTCCACCTAGTTTTTTTATTCCATTAGGAAACCCTATTGTTCACACTACCCCTTTATAGGTTCCTACTATTTCTACCCATCTAGAGTTTCCTATTATTTATATTCCTATAGAAATTCCTTCTATTCCTACTGTAGCTCTAATAATCACCCCCATTTTCACTACACCCATTTCAACTTCAACCACTACCACCTCTATATCAACACAACAAAGTGTAATTATTCACCCTTTCATACCTTCCATGCCCACACCTATTGTAGTCCCATCTACATCTCAAACACCAATTACGACAGAACAATATTCCTCCTTGGTCCTAACTGCACAACTCAATGCAATGCCTCAAGATTACCAGAGTCAGATTCCTAAATTTGATAGCACTGGGCCCATAATTTTTCAACAACATATTGATAAAATGAATGACTACTTAGACCTCCAAGAGATACATATGCTGATGTGAAAATGAGATTGTTTGGTCAAAGTCTCATTAGTGAGTTTCAAAAATGATTTAAAGGATCACCAGCTAACTCTATCCCAGATCTTACTCATTTTCATGACACCTTCGTGAGAAGATGGGAATTAAAAAAGAACACTCTACACATTTTAGTAGAGTACGAAAGTATCAAAAGAGGCCCTGGTGAAATAGTTGAGGACTATTGTATCAGATTTAACAATATCTATAACTCTATCCCTACAACAATACAACCTCCTCCAGGACTAGCCATGATTAAATTACCAGATTGTTTTTACCCTGATATGTCTTACTAATTAAGAGAAAGAAACCCTATAACCCTTGAGGAAATCAAGAGAAATGCAGTTAGTTTTGGAGCCAATTTGTTAGCAAAGAGAGCTAGAATAAAATCTTAGAGAGTTACTATAATAGAGGAGCAAGCTTCTTATTCCTATGATATTAAGTTGGATACTTTAGTAAGAATAATGGAGAAAATGATGGAGAGAATTTCTATAGCTGATAGAACTCATCCAAGGGAAAACCAAGGTGGTCACCAAATTACAAATCCAAATTTCAGGAAAAACCAGCCTCAGATTAAACAAAGAGAGAAGAGAGGAAAAAATGATCACAATATATTAGACCTCCATTTCAAGAAAACTATGCAGATGAGGAAGCTGACATACATGAATATCCTGACTAAAAATATATTTTTTTAGGAAACCAAGGTTGGCCACATTTTCTTGACTAAGGAAGAGTAAGACATTTTCCTACTCTCAAAACCAAAATCCATTCCATTAGACTATGAAGACTAAAAACAAGGATATCAGAACGCAATTATGGAAGTACATAGACAATATAAGTTAAGGAGTAAAAAGACTGTTGACACTCCTCCTAAGAAGACCCAAAATGATACCCCTTATACTAGTCAGCCTAAAGATGAT
The DNA here is from genome assembly GCA_031772625.1 of Pinus tabuliformis. Classification (NCBI taxonomy): domain Eukaryota; kingdom Viridiplantae; phylum Streptophyta; class Pinopsida; order Pinales; family Pinaceae; genus Pinus; species Pinus tabuliformis. The sequence continues at coordinate 1,127,750,055 of CM062816.1, read as the reverse complement.
TCTTAGAAGGAAACTTCTAAGAAACATGATGCAGCTACCAAATAAATAAAAAAACCTCCTACATCTTCTAGAATTGAAAATGAACTGGCTAAAGTAAAAATTTATATTCCCCTCGTTGAATTAATCAACAAAAATGCATATATATCACAAGTCAGAAAAGCCTTGACGATAGGGGAAGGGACTGACACAATCAATTTGACTCATGACTGACCTGAGTTATTGTTTGGCATTGAGGATGAAGGAAAATATCAGGATACTAGTGTACCCCCTTTCTACATTAGCTTGAATATTCATGATAAAATTATACACAATGTTATGCTTGATTCTAGAGCCTCACACAATCTAATGCCTAGGGATATTATGGAGAAACTAGGCTTAGACATAACCAGGTCGTACAAAGATTTATATTCATTTGATTTAAGTAAGGTAAGATGCTTAGGATTAATCAAATATTTATGTTTTACTCTAGTCCAAGTACCAGCAAAGATCCTGTAAATGGAAATTTTAGTAGTAGACATACATCTTAAGTATGGAATGTTTCTCTCTAGACAATGGGGAGAAAAATTACAAGGCACTTTACAAATGGATATGACTTATGCTACCATTTTAGTGTTTGGTCAGCCAAGAAGATTATACAAAGAGACATTAATGAATTACATGGTTAGTAGTCAATATAAACTCACTAATTATCCCCTGTATTCAATACGTTTAGACATGGATTCATTTATCTTGTACAATAATGAGTGTGTAGAAAATGAAGTTTCATACTTAGAAGCTGAAATCAACAATATAGAGGTAATAAAATTGGTTACTGAAGAAAAATATGTAGAGGGATAGGCTCTTTGGAATATGGATTTCGATGGGATTATGAGTAAGGATGAAGTAGGGGAAGGTGTTTTCATTATAAACTCATCCACAATAGGGAGATGGTTATAAACTTAATTTTCAGTGCACCAATAACATAGCTAAATATGAGGCATTGATCTTAGGGCTGAAAATTTTCAAGAGATTAGGAGAAAAATGAATTTCTGTGCACGGTGATTCTGAGCTAATAATCAATCAAATTAAGGATGAATATGCTGCTAAACACCCTAGACTAAGAGCCTATAGAAATGTAGTCTTAGATTTTCTGCATTTCTTTTCTAAATATGATTTGTTTATTATCCCTCAAAGCAAAAATACTTTTGTTGGTGCCTTGGTTGTTTTAGCCATCACTTGCAAAATTCATTTTCATCCCAATAGGAAATATGTGGTGGAAGTAAAACATTGGCTAGTTGTTCCTGATAATGTAAGATATTAGCAAGTTTTCGGAAATGATAAAAAAATAGAGAACTTCTTACAAATGAAAGATGAATTTGATTCTATTAATATTGATATAGAAAGTGATATATATGAAAATAAAAAAATAACATTTAATGAAATTGATGATAATCATGAAGAACTTGAGGTTTTGCAATTAAAGGACAATGTGTTACCAAGAGGATTGGTACCATTGGAAGAGATTTTTTACTTTGATGATATCCAAGAAGAAAAAAATAGAATCAGTAGGAGCTAAGGTAGAGGACTGTAATATAGGAACTACAGAGAACCCCAAAATTGTCAAACTATCTAAATCCTTATCTCCTAAAGAAAAAATAAAAAATTCATTGAGATTTTTAAATAATTCTCTGATGTGTTTGCTTGGAGCTATGAAGACTTCAAATATTATGATACAAGTATCATTCATCACACCATTCCCATCAAAGAATATCAATTTTTTTAAACAGAAATTGAGGAGAATAAACTCAATCTTATTGCCTTCATATAAAATGAAGTCAAGAAATGTTTTGATGCAAATATAATTATACCCCTTAGATTTTCAAAATGGGTCTAAAATCTAGTACCTACCTAAAAGAAAACAGGTGAAATTCGGATTTGTGTATATTTTAGAAATCTTAAAAAGGTTTATATTAAATACAACTACCCCCTACCCAAAATGGATCACATCCTACAAAAAGTAGTTGGTTCCAGTAGAATTTCATTATTGGATGGTTTCTCAGGATACAACCAGGTTCTGGTTCATCCTGATGATCAACACAAAACAATATTTACTACACCACGGGGCACTTTTATGTATGTAAAAATGCCTTTTGGCCTTATGAATGTTTGGGCCACTTTCCAAAGAGAAATGGACATAGCCTTTGTTGAAGAAATTGATAAGTTCATTGCGATTTACCTAGATGATATAACTGCGTTTTCAAAGACAGATGAAGAACACTTGCTACATTTAAGAAGATTTTTTGAAAAGAGGAGAAAATATGGTATCTCATTAAACCCTAAGAAAACTATTTTTGGTTTAGAGGATGGAAAATTTTTAGGCCATATCATTTCAAAGGAAGGTATTATAATTTATCCTAGAAGAGTCGAAGCCATACTAAAAATTTACCCTCCCAGTAACAAGAAAGAAGTTCAATCCTTCATTGGTAGGATAAATTTTCTCATAAGATATTGAAATAAAATGGAATACTGAAGCTAAGAAATATTTTGGTGAAGTAAAGTTAGCTTTAGCCACTGATCCTATTTTAATAAGCCCTGACTTTACAAGGATTTTATGGTTTTTTATTTTTCATTTGAGCATAGTATTGCAACTGTTTTATTACATAAAAACAGGGAAGGGTATGAACAACCTATAGTTTTTTTCAACAGAGCTTTGATGGATGCATCAATAAAGTATAAAATCATGGAGAAACAAGCCTTTACTTTAGTGAAGGCACTAAAAGACTTTAGAGTTTGCATCCTACATCCTCATATCATTGCATTTGTCCCAAGTGTTTTGGTAAAAGATATTCTCACACAGACTGACCCAGATGGAAAAAAGAGGGAAATGGATTTTTGTGATCCTAGAGTATGACATTGATAACCAAGCACATCAAAGGTTAGGGATTGGCAAAGATAATGGATGAGTCCAATTTTCATGCACTGGATGAGCAGGAAGAGTTGGTGACTCCACATGTATCAGATTCATTTGCTACCTCACAATGGTATGTATACATTATCTTTGTATTACAAAACTTACAAGATTCTCCTAGTTTAACCAAGACAAAAGCTAGGTTTCTAAAACTAAAAGTTATGAAATTCTGTATTTTAGATCAAAATGTATGCTGGAAAGATGTTGGAGGTATTTTTCTAAACCTTTTATTGAAAGATGAAGTAGGCAGGGTCATGTAAGAGTTTCATCAAGGAGACTGCAGAGGCCATTTGTATTGGAAAACCACAACTAACAAAATCATAAGGACTGACTTTTACTGGCCTACCTTGTTTGCAAACATGGATAAGAAAGTCACCACTTTCCACTAGTGTCAAATATTTGAAGGCAAGAGAAAGATTTTTCCTTTACCCTTGAAATCCATTTCAATTGAAACTCCTTTTCAGCAGTGGGGTCTAGATTTCATTGGCAAAATCAATCCCATCTCCTCAAGCCAACATAGATGGATCTTAATAGCCACTGATTACTTTACCAAGTGGATTTAGGCTATCCATTCAAAACAGACCACATACTCTGTTATTATCTAATTTTTAGAAGGTAACATTCTGTCTAGGTTTGGATGTCCCCATAATATTATCATTGACAATGTTACTTCCTTTAAATCAAAGAAAATGGTTGATTTTTGTAACAAATACTACATAATTTTAGGACACTCATCTTCATATTACCCATAAGGAAATGGGCTAGTTGAGTCCTCCAACAAGAGTTTAGTCAACATCATCAAAAATATACTGTAGAAGAATAAAAAATACTGGCATAAAAAGTTGATTGATGCCCTGTGGGCTGACCGAAATAGCACCAAAAAAGTCTATTGGAATGTCTCCATTCCAAATAGTATATGGAGTTGATGTTGTTTTTCCTATTTCTCTTGGAGTTCCTATGTTAAAATTGTTACATGAATCACAAGTGGAAACTAATGATTTACAAATAAGGATCAATCAGACCATACAGTTGCAACAATACAGGGAGGAGGTCTATAGAAAAACTCAACTTGTTCAAGACAACATTAAAGGATCTATGACAGAAGAATGAAACTAGATGATTTCTAGATAGGCAACCCGGTGTTAAAATGGGACTCAAGAAATGAAGACAAAGGCAAGTATGGAAAATTTGATAGTTTTTGGAAGGGGCCATATAAAATTGAAGCTTTCAGAGGCAATAATGCATTTTTTTTAAGGAATTGACTAAAGAAGCACTGCCTGCTAAACCTGTCAATGTAAGACTTCTCAAACACCACTTTCCTCAAAGTTAACTCATTTTATTTAGAATCATTGTACATATCATTTTACTATTCTACTGCAAGAGTGAGGGTGGCTCACATCAAGAATTGAAGCCCAGAGAGAAGGCCCTAAGATTCTGATGATTTGTTGCCAATATTTATGAATAACAATAGGTAAATCAATTTAGTTGTAGAATAAGAACAACATGACCAAGGGATCAAGGCTACTAATCTACAACATTCTTGACACCTCACAAGGAGGATGCCATCCCCATTGGAGCCATTGTTAGAGTCCTATAATTTATAGGATAAGCTGACTGTTAGTTGTTGAGTTTTATATATGAGATATTGTAAATAATATTTCATTTTACAAGATATTTCCAAAAAGAAAAATGAAAATAGAAAAAAAAAGCAAATAAAATAAAGAAAAAATAAACAAAGGAGATACAAAAAATATATATATGAAAAGATGGAAAAAATAAGAAAAAAGGATCAAAATACCCCAAGAATAAGTGAACAATTCTAAACGCCACTCAAAAAATTGAAAAGAATACATTAGTCACACCTTAGAAATTTTGAATAATGTGTTGCTAGTCAAAATTCCACAATGAAAAAATAAATAGGATTAGAGGTTTAATCACACCATTTAATTGTTATTAGGATTAATTAAATATCATTAGTTTAGATTAGTGAATAATTAACCACACAATGTAATTGTGGTTAAATTACAATAGGCAGAATAAAATGGGTTAGCCATACTATTTAATCATGGCTTAACTATGATTTGATTAGATTAGTTAGGCTTGATAACCTAAATTACACCTTTAATTATGGTTTAATTAAATTAGTGTAATAAATCCCACTTTATATGCTTAAAACATGAATATGTATAAGGATTTGAAATAATGTGTAATGCAACAAGACGTTTTGTCGTCTTCAGGGTAAAAAGTGTTATAGACATTTTTGGGCACTGCAACCCCAAGCATAAATGTCCATAAACTAAGGGCTCCTAAGTCCCTAAAAGTGTTGTTCCAACCCCTAAAAGAACAAGGTCATCTGATTACATCTTCTCCTAGAAGTTCTCCATGAAAAACTGCTCAGAACTGGTCAAAACTGGACCATTTCACCTGTTCCATAGGCAAAGTGTGTTGCATCTCACCTAAATACACACAGTAGGTGCGTTGCATTTAAAAAAGTCCTTCTATGGGGTGCGATGGGCGAGAAGGGACAAATGGCAGTGTCAATCCACAAGGTGGAGAAGCATGGAATCTTCCAGAAACTTCTCCTGTGACACTTGCCTCTCTGAATTCGACCAGAGATGAGTAAGAGATCATCAATCTCCAAGTGGAATCAAGAACTATCATAGGGAAGACACTAATCAAATCACAAGCTGACTCATCTCCCTTGCAGACATCTATATATGGATCCCTCATCCCAGAGATCCAGAGGCTGGAATTTTGCATCTTATAAGGAATTGTTGTTGGTTTCTTGAGGCAACATCATAGTGTTGAGTGATCTAAGCTTTTCATGAGGTGAAGAGGGGCTTACTTGATGAGAGGATGATGCTGCGTCAGAACAACTGGTTGTAACTCTCTTGGCTCTTTCTTGATTATCAATAAAGCTATTTAAGTTTTCCTCCATCCTCTTGTGTGATTTATGTTTTATGCATTTGTATGGTCAATTTACATCTGATCCTAGATTGTTTATGATAATAGATCCATGTTCTCGTATAGCGTTATGCTGCTTTGATTTTACAGGTACTCTGTGAAGTTGGGTATACAAGAAAGTAAGTAGCAAAGGACTATCGGAAGAGAGAGAAATCGAGCAAGGAACCAAGCGCAATACAGAGGTTGGTCTTCTTTATTCTTCTCTCATCTATCTTCCATAAAGGAAAACGAAAGTAGTTTTTACTTTGTTTGTTTCTAAGGTAGCTACCAGCCTTAGTGGTATTAGCAGTTCTGCATAGACACTTTTCCCTGTAACAAAATGGCGACTCCGCTGGGGAGCGAATAGATTGATTGTTTATCTACATTTGTTTACTTTATAAACTTACAAATGGAGCCTAAAGTCAAGCTAGCTAGCCTTTGAACTGCATTTGCTATACAAATGCAAAGTAGATCAACGCTGCTTCAGTCAATCTTCGGGTTTTGTTTATGAATTAAACAATTGATTTATAAGCTTTCTAATTGCCCTCGTGGTGGCTCTAGTAACCTCCTTAGATCTACCCCTGCAATTGATTTACTAATTACCACTTGCTCGGCCAAAATCCCTGAACTGAACTGCACACTGTGACCCAGAACCCAATCAAAGTCTCGTCCCTGGTCCAGCACACTATTTGTTCTGTGAATCTCAAATTCAGTGCACTTCCTGAGTGTAGTAGGTGCGCTGCATTTCAAATTCACTGTGTTACAGGTGCGCTGATCAGACAAGGCCTTGTTCCTGAATTTTGGTTTCTGTGTTCACTCTTTTCAGATCTATTCAAGAGTTTTTCTACCCGTAGTCAGTACACCTCTGTTCGAAACCCCTTTCCTTGCTATTATTCCGCCTCCATTGTGCAAAGAACAGTAAATGTTTTTATGTATTTGTTCAGTCATTTTTAGTTCTCCTTTACAAAGAAGTAATGTAATTGTACTATCGTTTCTTGATTTGAAAGTGTCGCAAGTGTCGTTTTCAGTCATAGAAGAGAATCTGATTGTTCTTGATAGTCGATTACCCTGTTACTATTGTATTTGATCTGAATTAGTAGTTTTTTCTAGTGTCAAAAGCAAGTTTTCATTTCCAAATCGCAAAGTGTTGTCATTGTCTTCATTTTGATTTTGAAAAGAAACTTGTTAGTAATTGTCGCTTTGAAAAATAATTCAGATTTGCACATTAGCTTTCTTTTTATCATTCATATATTAAGAAGGCTGAAAACAAATACATGCATGTGCATTTGCATTTAGACTGTTTGATTGGTTTGATTTAGGACAGTGCATATAGTGTGTGCTCTTTGCTCTTTGTTGAAAGAATACTGTCTCTCTTTCCTTAGTAGCTAGGATTTTTATTTCACAAAGAAGATAAAACGACTGTTTATCATTTTAGATTTCATTTTAGGAATTGTACATCTACATCACGCGGTGAACCTGAAAGGAAAATTTCTTAAGCAAGATCAACTATAAAATAAATTTAATGAATCTAACAATGCTTTGGAACTTAACGCACAACATCTAGAAGTCTAGGCTAGAGACATATTCCGACATCGTAAAGCTTGGTAACTGTTGTTTTCACTGTTGGTTGGGTGATTCCTCCACTTTGAGACGATAAGTGCCAGTGCGGACTTGTGCTCCCACGTACCATCGAGTATATTTTGGGAGACCACAATAGGCTTAATCATTTATCCATAGGAAGCCGTGTCTGCCGCCCTATCGATCGCAATGCACTGAACACAGCATTCGGGAAGATTGACTGTCGTACCATAAAAAGTATTCTGCAGTTTTGCGATTGGTTTGGTAATCCCTCTGTCTAGATTTCTAGAGCAGTCCCTTTCGTTCCTTTTTAGACTCCTTAACGGAAAAGGTCCATCTGAGCACTTGTCACTTCAGGCTCATTAAAAATCGAAGGCAACTAGAGTCATCTTTTTTTTTTCTCGATTCTTAAAAATTGAAAAAACAAGTTGTGTCAAAGCGTCTAAAATTTATTTTAAACGGAATAATCATCACCTTTCCTACGTTGGTCTTAGGTTGAGAAAATGGAGTCCACCAACCAAGGAGTTCCCCTTGGAGGAAATCCTAGTCCCTTCTCCTCTTGGGGAGATGTTGGTGCACCCCATATGGCCACATTGTCACTTCTAGGATTGACAATCAGCGTGCCCGTATGGCTTTTCTCAACCTCCGTCGTTCAGAACACCGCAATTCCTGAACAATCAAGTCAACAACTAGACAATTCCAGAGTTACCCCCCAACCCTCAACTTTGTCCAATTCTTCCTCTCCTCCTTCCTCTTCGCTTGATGAAGTTGGTAAAGCCAAAAATCAAGTACCTGAGAAGAAGAAGGAAAAGAAGAAGAAAGAGAAGAAGAAGAAGGAGCCAAAGGCGAAAAGGGACAACCAAGCGTCGTCTAGCACATTGCACCGACCAGGCCTAAATCGCCATGTGTCATTTGCAAAGGAGACCACTTTCATCGAGATTGTCCTTGCATCCCACGGATCTTAAGGGACTGGTCTCCTCGTTTGCACAATCCGGTGTCGTCAACCACTGATGATCATGTTGAAAACACACTATCGACTGGTGAAAGTAAAGCCCCTAGACAAAAAGGAAAGTGAAAATTTCCTTGTAAACTGTGTGAAGGTGATCACGCCGTCCACCGTTGTCCCTTCTTAGATGATGCTAAAAGAGTTTTGGACGATCTTCCGGTTTCACCGTTACGACTTCGTCCTGGATATAAGAATTCTTGTCGAGTCCGTCACTAGTTGAAAATCCGGCTAACCCACCCTTGTGGTCGGCCGAAACGTCTATCATTGAAGATAAACCATTTGAACCCATACCAGACGAAATTCAAAAGGTCAAGGTGGCAGTTGACTCGGTCTTGCCTTCAGAGGTTCCATCTTCAGATGATACAGTCATCGAAGAGAACAAGGATGACACCATCCAAATTATTTTCGTAAACACAGACTCTGAAGAACATGGGGGCAGTCTACCCGTTCCTTTACCGCAGGAAGGAAGTTCATCAGAGTCATATCCGGCCGTCTATTCGGTCCCACCTCCAAGCAACCTAGTTGTTTCCTTTGACTGGAATCTACTAGGCAGACCCCGTTTACCAGCTAGTATACCATTCCGAATCATTGCTCAAATATATAGGATGGTTATGGCCGGTACCATCATAGATGAAGGGGCTTCTATGAGTATCATTTCCTCGACTGCTTGGAAAGCACTTGGTTTGTCATTGCTTTTGCCTGAGATGAGAAATCTAACAGGCTTTGACAAAGGAACCAGTCGACCGTTAGGGATCCTTCCCAATGTGCCCATAACATTGAGTGGGAAAACCGTTCAAATAAACGTAATGGTAGTCCAAGGACCCCTGGATTATAATCTACTCCTTGGACGAGACTATATTTATTGTATGGGAGCCATTGTCTCATCACTTTTTAGAGTAATGTGTTTTCCGCACGAAGGAAGAGTGGTCAAGCTCGTAGACCAGCTTTCATTTCCCGGTTCACACATGGCAAATAGTCATATACCATCCCTGAATGGTATTTTTACGCAAGGAATGTCTCATAAATCCCCAGTCCGTCCACCTGATGAGCGCGAGTGATTTGGGGGACATGACTAAAACCCAGGGGGCATGCACCCTGGTCTACTTCAGCAGGAAAACTTTAGGTATAGGGTAGGTTTTCGTGAGAGATATATGACTAGTCTGACACTCCCATCCGTGATTGGAAAAGGGGGTTAGACTGGAATAAGATTCCCTTTTCAAAGTTATGTGAGTAGAGCCGTCTGCGCCACTCGCCTTTGTCTATTTTGGTAGACATCGGTGAAGAAGTGTTTTGTTTGGCGTGCAGATAGAGCAATCTTTGGTAACCTGAAAGAGGTAAGCCTTTCTCGATAAAACAAATGTTTTGTCGGTAGATTGAGAGGTGACCTTGAAACTCTATTTTATACCTGGGGGCATGCAAACTTTTTGGCTTGCAAGCGAAGAGCGACCATTTATTTTTTTAAATTTGTAGGTCGTCTAACCCTTTAAACTCATAGGATTGGTTGTTTCCTAACTTTCATAAAGAAAGGATGTGGGGAAAAGCTTTGAAAAATTGCCGTTGTTATATATGAGACATCCTTATTATGTGACTGGATTAATTGAGCAGTTTTAACGCGGACTTCATGCTCATTAAGAAATAAACATAAGCAATGAGCAAATGTTTCCCCCGGCGTTTAAACTCATTAAAAAATGAACCAATTTCTGGTAAATAACCATCGTGAATGTAGTACTTTAGCCTTTGAAGCCTTGGTCATGTTCTCATCATCACCTCCACTTTGTATTGGCCGATCATTCACCTCCACTTGATTGTTTACCCCTTTTGAGGAACAGCTGCAAAGAGTGATCCTGTTGGCCATCCTTGTGACACTGCCATGATTGAAAAATTCCAAATCTTACATGGAATCAACTACTACCCGAATTTATCACTCGTTCCTCAAAGACGAGTCTCCTTTAAGCTCTTTTCAACTGACTCGTAAAATATGAAAAGAATGTCGAGCCATTGCACTCTCCAGCACATTAAAGTGACCAGAAGTGCTATCCCTCCTTTAGATTTTAATCTTTTTGGACCTGAGGGATTATTACACAAAAATATCGAGCGCTTGTTTTGTTCGGCTCGTTAAAAGTACCGAAAATTCATCCCTTCTGTATTGTTTTATACTTTTTCGAACCTAAGGATTAGGCGACGAAAAAGGATTTTTGGAGTTTCCTTTATGTTCCTTTTCAGACTCTCTAAAATTGAAAAGGACCGAGTTATCTTTGTTGTTAAACTCGTTAAAAACCTAATAGCGACAAACTTGTCCATAGCAGACAAGAACGAGTTTCACTATCGCTAGGCTCGTTAAAACATAGCGATGGGTTTGCCCGAAGGGAAAATTATAGAACAAGCATATGTTATCCTCCTCAAGCTTGACAAAAATAAAGAGGTACTGGTCAGCAATGACTGGGGAAAAATTGGGAAGAAAACTTGAAGAAACTTTGTTGGTAGCAAGTCGCTCTTGAACATGACACTTTCACTTCGCATCCAAGTAGGGTTGGGTTGTTTCATTCACCGGTCACATCACCATGGTCACACCACACCATCCACATTTGGAGTTAATGCTACCAATCCATCATGTCAGTGTCGCCGATATGTTCAAGAGAAGTCACTCAGAGAATTCACCTGTGTCTCACCCGCTGCAATACATTTACGCTCCATTCTTTCATGACCACCACCCTGAATCTTATATCACCAGATCGTTTTCACCTCCATTAAAATCATTTGCTCCGTTCCGTGTCATTGATGTGGGATTCATTAAGGCCCTCCTATGATGAATCACTTCTTGTCGACATCAGATCATTATCCAAGAAGTCGATCTAGGAACAACCCTTTTAGTACTTTGAAGCTTGCATGCCTCAATGGCAAGTTTCTCACTTCCGGCGACAGGTTTACATCAATGACCTTCGACTGAAAGATTTTGCATGGTGTTCGATGCCAAGTCCTTTATTCACACCACGTGAATTGTACTGCAGTACCTTGAGGATCATTATCATTATCGGTGATTCCTCTCGCGCCTGTTAACAGCTTACATCATTGGCTGGTAATCAGGCGATGTCTTTCCATGTTCGACTCCAGAACATCTCTCACATGGATAGACTTGTACTTTGAGTGAAGATTGAAGGAGGTTGAAGATCCCGGATCTAGTTTCATCCATCTGGGCTGCGATATATATTAAGGAAAATAAAGACATCAAATGTACATCATTGTTGCACAGATAATCATCCAAACTAAGGGATGATGGCTCTACCAGAATCATCAGTCTACACTCAGACAATTGTCTGTCCTATGTACATGAAAATGAATTTATAAAGCTGAGCATGGGAATGCCCGCCTCAGCTAGATCATGAAAATATTATGAAGATAATGTATTGTATTGTATCTTATTACAGGTCCCCTTCCAGCTTGAAAGAACTTTGGATCCTCATGATAAAGCATTTCACCCGACATCAAAAAAAGATTAACGACCTCATGCTTTAGGGGGCAACTGTTATAGAAATTTTTGGGCACTGCAACCCCAAGCATAAATGTCCATAAACAAAGGGCTCCTAAGTCCCTAAAAGTGTTGTTCCAACCCCTAAAAGAACAAGGTCATCTGATTACAGCTTCTCCCAGAAGTTCTCCATGAAAAACTGCTCAGAACTGGTCAAAACTGGACCATTTCACCTGCTCCATAGGAAAAGTGCATTGCATCTCACCTAAATACACACAGTAGGTGCATTGCATTTCAAAAATTCCTTCTATGGGGTGTGATGGGCGATAAGGGACAAATGGCAGTGTCAATCCACAAGGTGGAGAAGCATGGAATCTTCCAGAAACTTCTCCTATGACACTTGCCTCTCTGAATTCGACCAGAGATGAGTAAGAGATCATCAATCTCCAAGTGGAATCAAGAACTATCAAAGGGAAGACACTAATAAAATCACAAGCTGACTCATCTCCCTTGCAGACATCTATATATGGATCCCTCATCCCAGAGATCCAGAGTCTGGAATTTTGCATCTTGTAAGGAATTGCGTTGGTTTCTTAAGGCAACATCATAGTGTTGGGTGATCTAAGCTTTTCATGAGGTGAAGAAGGGCTTACTTGCTGAGAGGATGATGCTGGGTCAGAACAACTGGTTGTAACTCTCTTGGCTCTTTCTTGATTATCAATAAAGCTATTCAAGTTTTCCTCCATCCTCTTGTGTGATTTATGTTTTATGCATTTGTATGGTCAATTAACATCTGATCCTAGATTGTTTATGATAATAGATCCATGTTCTCATATAGTGTTATTCTGCTTTGATTCTACAGGTACTTTGTGAAGTTGGGTATACAAGAAAGCAAGTATCAAAGGACTATCGGAAGAGAGAGGAATTGAGCAAGGAACCAAGTGCAAGACAGAGGTTGGTCTTCTTTATTCTTCTCTCATCTACCTTTCATAAAGGAAAACGAAAGTAGCTTTTACTTTGTTTTTTTCTAAGGTAGCTACCAACCTTACTGGTATTAGCAGTTTTGCATAGACACTTTTCCTTGTAACAAAAAGCGCTCAATATCAGACTAATGAGATCTCCCCTGCCTAGATCAATGGTACGTGATGACCTTCAAACCCCCTCTGTCCTTCCGACGGTTAACCAAGGGAAGGGGGGGGGTCCGAAAAGTGGTTCCCCCTTTTACCACCAATGCTACATGGCATCCTCCCAAATTATTCACACGTCCCGCACCTAAAACCACAAACCGCCCCTCTCCCCTCCAAAAACCACTATCATGCTCCTACTTCATAGTCATTAACCTTCCTCTCCCTCTCTGTCTAGATGATTGTTGACCTTCCACCTTTGCTCCATTCACCATTTTCCAGGTGTCCCTTCCAACCTCACTTCTCCCAATACACTGTTGCCACCTGGCCACCCCCCACATCATCTCTAAATCGTTTCCAATTAATATTTGTTTGTTCCCTATGACAACAGACTTGCACCTCCAACCGCTAATTTGCAACGGTAAGTGCCATTTGCCTATATTAACCCAACAATTCCATTCTATCCACTGTATTTTTTATTTCAAGATATTGTACCAAAGTTTTTATAGTGCTACATTAATCAACAAAAACCTACCACTGCAATAGTGATCCAAACCCTTTTTGGGACACGTGCATCCGGCCAATTGCCTGTTTGCACCTTTGATATGAGTTTTTCAACCAGTTTTCTAAGTAATTCCAATCCTCCGTTCATCTTTCTTCTACCATTTCCTCTAAAGGAAATCTAAAATTATAGAGGAAAACCCAATGTTACCCCCAATCATATACCTATACCATCAACCTCTGGTGGACTAGGAGTATAAAATTATCGAAACCAGTTGTGACTTCAACTGGTATGAACTCCACAACTGGTTAAAATAGAAATTCTTGGACCAAAGCGATGAACTGAGCCCTTGGGATTCTCTCCTACCCAAATTCATCTTTCCCCAAACACACCACTTCCCTGAATTTGTCTCTTGGTGTCAATTTAGGTATATCCCTAGTCAGAGGGCAATTGTGGCCCAAAATGGAGACATTTTGTTCACCATAACCCCTGAGTCAATAAACTAAATGCTCCATATCCCAAATAATGACTCCCTAAAACCATTTTCAGTATATTCCCTCATGGAACTCTACCAAAATCTTACCTTCCCACAAAGAGCTAAATTTTTTAAGATTTGCCTACAAAAAGATGTATAGTTACCTAAAAAGAATCCACTTTACCCATCTTCTATGTTTCTAGACATGATTAAGCAGATTGTCTCACTAGTATCATGTCTTTTAGGCTATCAATCTGATGAGTGGGTTAATGAGCCTATCCTTGGTTTTCTGTCAATTTTTTCCACAAGAGAGAAGCCTTTTGTCATGTTCCACTATAGCCAATTTCTAGCAGAAAAAATTCATGATTAATTTATGAAATTTTTAGTAGGAGTGTTTAAATATGCTTCTGTATTAGTGCATCTATTTTTGTTTCACCGGGCTAAGAGATTCTAGTTTTCATTGTAGAAATTAGATGAGCAGGGAAATTCTCAATCAATGATTCATTGGACTTCCTTGATCAAGAAACATTCCAATGAATTTACTTTCATTGACTTTGTAGATCAGTTTTTATATATAGTTGCATGCTTGCTAAATAGTGAAGTGGAACCTAGGATAGAACCAGAAATACAAAGAATTTTTCATCTTAGTGAGCAAACTAATACATGAGATTGGTGCTTGTACCAAAATTATACTGAGATCAGATTTTATGGGTGTGAATTCCCACCATACAAAATTTGTTCCTATGAGGATCTTCTCACTAGAATTTATAAGATAGATGATAAATATGGATGACCTCCATTTTGTTGCAGCAAAGAAAAAATCTCAGTTCAAGATCAAGACACAGGTTGGACCATTTATATGTAACACCAAGGAAGCAGGTAAGGATGCAATTTTTCTCCTTAAGAAAATGAATTTCAAGTTGAGTTTTAGCTGGTCATATGACCCTTTTGGCATCATTTCGAAACTAAGAGTGGAGCATAAAACCACTCCCTATAGTCACACTCCTATACCATAGATAGAGAAGGTCATGAATCAAAGTCAGTGGGAGGATAATATGCTACAAGAGGCAGAAGAACAAGTGATATCCACATCTACCTCAGAGACTCCAGTACCTCAAGAAAAAAAGGACACAAGGATAAGGGAGGATGATTCCCCTTCAGTGACAGAGATTGGAATCAAATAATTCTTGATGTACAAGAAGAAGCAAAAGAATAATACTGAACCAATTTTTCTACAGGGGGATGAGGAGCAGGCCACCATAGTCCTAATAGGCCCTCATGTTTCTACAAGGGAAGAATATATCCACACAAGATCCCTAACATCCTCAACTTCCCAAGATCCCCTAGATATAGCTCAAACAACAGAGTTGGTTCAGGACCAGGATGAACCAAATATTTTTGCAAAATTTAGAGAAATTAAGAAGAAGAATGAGTTTCTCAAAGCCACCACATACTCCCAATTCTGGAAGCAAACAACCTCTTCACAACATAGGCTTCTTTTAGCCTTCGATACAGAAAAGGGGAAAATGAAAATTCCATTCCTTCAAGCATAGGTTCCATTTAAAAAGACTCTAGCTGATTACAATAAATTTATATTCTCATTTGATAACAAGTAGATTCAGCCCATTGACCAAATAGACCTGCATAAGTAAACTGGTGAAATGCTATACTCAACTCTGACTAATATTGCCATGAAAAAATCCAAACTACAGGCCTCAGTCAACAACATACAATCTTAGATAAAACTTGAAAATATTTCATCTCTAGCTAAGGACACCGAGATCAAATCATTGGAGGACCTGGTAATTAAATTTGGGTATGACCCCAAAGATGTAAAAGAAATAGAAGAAATTATGAGGAGAAAATGTGCACATAACAAAATTGAGGAAGCAACTCAAAATTCCCTCCACTAAGGATCCCCAAGCTAAGGAAGTTGGGGAGCTTGAGAAAGAAAAATGGTCAGATTAGGGACATGGAGATTGAGATGGAAAGACTGTTGAAGGAAAAGGAACAATCTTCACAACTAGCAATAGTTCCTCTAACACCGGTGCCTATTTCTATTGCAACCACAACATGAGCATCTACATCAACAACAACAGAAGCATAGACTGTAGATTCCTCAAAAGAGTTGGTTAAATCTATGGAATACCTGTCCATCAGAGAGAAGGAAATTGAAAATTTAAAAACCCAGCTTAAAACTTTGCAAGATCAAAAATTGAAGATAGATAATTCATACATCGAGGAATTGTAGAAATATTATAGAATAACACAAAGGATTGAACATCTAGAGAATGAGTTTGGGATGGCTCAAACACTAACACAGGCTAAATAATGCAAACGGGTTAAGATAAATGAGGCCATCATAAAAATCGACCTTCAATTGAAATAATATTTGGACAAGAGGAATTAATACAGAGATCAAAGGAGTTAATGGAAGAAGTCAGAAACAACTTGGAACAGAGGCTAGGGGAAGCTAACACTTCAATTAAAATTTTGAATTCAAAAACCAAGGATGAGTTAGCATATTTTGAAATTGCAAATAGGACAGAGACTACATTGGAAGTCAGGAGAGTCCTTACTAAAAGGAACTTACTAGTATAGCTGGAAAACAAGTGCCGTCATTTGGAGACCATCATCGAGAAGTTTCATAAGAACTTCAATGCATTACATTTGAAAGGATTTTTGGGACTAAAGGGAATTGGAGACAAGTTAATGCCCCTAATAGATTATCAACAGAAGTTGTACTCAATAGCCCGGGACAAATCAAAATTTTCAGCTATTAAAGGGTCAATCACAAGAAAATCTTTCATGGAGGCTTTGGAATTCGATTTGATTATCATATCTGAAATCAAGCATTTATTTATGGTCAAACCAACTTTCCGGAAACACACCGAGGTGGATGAGACTTAAAGAAAATTGGTTAAAATTCCAATTCCAGATGAAGACATATGGGACCAATTATTTCAAATTTTGGAGTAAAAACTATTTTATCTATAGTAATAAAGCAACACTTTTTCCAGGCCCAGTCATCAACAACAAACCTCGAAGATAGTGCTAGATCATCCCAATTGTTTCATCTATCTATATTTTTGTTCTATTTTAACAAACTGTTTAGGATATTTTGTAAAAGATCTTGAGGTTTTCAATCAAGATATTTTTCGTGAGTTTTGTATTAGTACTTCCAAAATCAAAGTACAAATGTTGGGACTTAGAAAATACTACCATTTGATGTAAAATTGTTCAACAAGCTAAAGTCATCATTTCTCATTAATACAGACAATGTTCCAAGATTCATGTGTCAGGATTGGTGATGTTTATTCTACTTGTAAATCTGTAATATCTTTGTTTTTCATATGTATTTCTTTTATCTATTTTTTAAAAGTAGATTATCAGCTGAATTTGTTTAATTACAATCTGCCCTGGATTTTAAGCAATATATATGTTTTCCAACTGAAATTAAATATATAATTCTTAATTTCTCTAGGTTTAATTGATTCTGAACCTTTTTCCTCCCTGTCATTCCATCAAGCTCTGAAGACCCAACGACCTTCCTACCTTTCCCTATTATTTCTGATATGATATTTATGCACTTGATCACTCTAATACTTTGACTCCATTGGCTAATGACCTTACCTTGTAGCCACAACCAAACAATTCAAAAAACCAAACTATGAACCTTACATATATCCTAAAACCCCACCACAACAAAGCTAAATCTGACAGAGAGATCCCACTTTGAGTTTAGAAGGGCTAGATTCTAAACTTAAAATTGGTTATGTGGTTACATCTGGGTTTCTTTTGTAGCCTATAAATTGAGGAGTGATAACACATTGTAATATCTATTGTTCTATTGTTATTTATGGTTTAATTCTAAAGTATAACCACTAAATGATATATTGCAATAAAAGTAAAAGAAGATATACATCAAAATTAATTATCAACTTTTCAAAAATACTATTCTAGTTTGTATTGCATTTAGAAAATTAGCAGTGTGATGGTTTCCATAAATAATGTACACAACTCAACTCCATACATAACTGTTGAAATTAGCAACAAGAAATGCTAAATATAGAAGTGCTAAAAATAACACTGCCATAAATAGCATTTCGGGATACCTTCCTATTTTAGTTAGTCCTTGAACTAAAATTGAGAAGTAAAATTTGAATTTGTTCTTAGCAACTGTTTGATTAATAATTAATTAATTCATCTTGAGTTAATTAGTTGGAGAAAATCGAACATGAAGTCTATGTGAGTACATGCAACAGTTATCCCATTAATTGAGGTACTTATCCCTTAGTTAAGAGATAAGGATGA
This sequence comes from Pinus tabuliformis, assembly GCA_031772625.1. Lineage (NCBI taxonomy): Eukaryota > Viridiplantae > Streptophyta > Pinopsida > Pinales > Pinaceae > Pinus > Pinus tabuliformis. The sequence goes on along the minus strand of CM062816.1, from coordinate 1,127,731,700 downwards.
GTTGTAGTTTGAGTTGTAATTAGCTCACTCAGTTAACTGAGTTAAGTCTAGTTAGATTAGTTCAAATAGTTTGTTGAACTAATTTTGAGTTCAGTTAGTTAATGTATGCATGCATGTAACTGTTGTACATTAGATAACTGAATATTCTCTCATAAATAACTCATGCATGTCAGTTTAGACAGAGACCTAGTTGAGATCAGATGATGGGACAATGTACTATCAATTACAGGAATATTCCATGGAGTATATTCTTGCATGAAGAAGGAATTCATTCCTTAGAGATTGTGCAATTACTTTTGGGTTTGGTGAGTGTGTGATGAGGCCAATTCACACAGGTGACAACATTGGACCCCAAGGAAAACTCCGCAAGGAAATAGGAGGCTTGGAGGGCTGAGGGAAGGCATATATTGTGTCTATTTAGTAAATGAGTTGTATTGTTGGATTATACTGAGAGCAGGATAGCTTGAGAACTGATTCTTTATGTAATCTAAACATATTTCCACTTGTATGATAATACAGATATCGGGGTTTTTAGCTGAGGCTTTCCTCAGAGTATTCTTTTGTGTTCATGTGTGATTGCTTTCTCATTCTCAGTTATATGTGTTCTATTTGATCTTGCTCAAATTCGATTAAGCTTCTGCAAGTTTGTTGTAGAAATAGATCTTGTATTTCTCTTTAGTATATTGCATAATCTGTTGATCTACAGTGGGAATTTCTACATGGTATCTGTTATCACTCAGGTTTTCCCCAAAGTTGTAAGAAAGGGAAGGATGTTGAGGTAACCATAGACCAATCTATTAGATACAGAATCTAGCCAATCTGTATCCAGAGAGGGTTCTCTCTTTATGATTTAGCTTTGTTTTTGAAGGTATTAGGCTAGTTATGAAGTTCAAGGGTTTTGTTTGAGTTTGGGTGGTGATATTCAATAGAACAGAGAGGTAAAACTGAGTAGTTCAGTCCATTGGGCATGATGGAGTCAAAGGAGATGGTTTTCTGGATTTGGTTTCTAAACAGAGGATGGCTTCATAGAACAAGGTAGTCAAACATGGAACAAATAAAAGACTTGAAGCAGATGGAATGGGCTCAAATTGGGTGAAGGGAAGTTAAGAATCCTTCAACATATTGAAAGAGGGAAAATGGGTGATTACTGATAAGGAGAATTTAAGAATTCTTTAACAAATAATCAACATGAAAGAATCAGGAAATAGGAGCAATTAAGATTTCACTGCTTATTCTAATTCTGAAGAAAACAAAGAGAACAACAAAGACTGAAAACAGAGTGCAATCAAGCATATTTTGAAATTAACCATTTTCTTTATAATTCAGTTTATGAAACACAGATGATATAATAAACAAGAAAACTGTAAAACACGAGATATAGGGGACTTATTGATCCAGAGGTTGATTCAAGAATTCTGTGACAAGTCCTCTGCTTCAATTCTTCATCCAGTAGGCCAAACAACAGTTGGTTCCAACAACTCTTTATTCCAAAATTTCAGTATTACAACAGAGTCTAGGAAATCCACACACCACACATACCACCCAACTACTCTAATGGAGGGGGTATATATACAACAAAATATGTACAACCTATATCTCATAATAGCTGTGAGATAATATCTCAGTTTAACCTAAAATAGTTTACAAGTAAAATAGAAACAGCTAACTGATGTAGTGCTGGAGGCAGGCCTTTAGGGTTTGGCTTGTAGCTGTCTTCTATAGCAACTCTGCACCGACTGCTTGTCTTAATTGTGCTATTTAATTCTGATCTGCTTTCTTTAATTTCTTCTCTGTTGCTTTTAATTCTACTCTGACACACTTTAATGATGAACTGATACTCTTTGACTTGTTTTGATCCTTTTTAATTCTGATCTAATCTTCTTTAATGCTGATGTTGATCTTTATTGATCTCTGTCTGATATTTAGCCCAAAATTTCCCTTTATCCAAGGGTAACAACGTAGCTATGGATAAACACCTGTTTGTTTGGGATACTAGAGGTTGTTCTGCTCCTTTTGATCCATAACACTTAGATATTTCTGTGGATATTGCTGAGACGTCCTGGGAAGTGATGCACTCATAGCCGATTGTTTGAAGATAGCTGAAAAAGGTACCTATGTTTACAGAGGAAAAACGCATGCTGTAGTTTGAATGGCCATGAGCTCATCGATGTAGCCCTTCTGGTTGGGGTCCGGTCTAGACTTATTTGTAAACTCGGTCGATTGCATGCCCGGAGCGCCGTTTGCAGCGAAAATATAGCAAAAAATGACATTTTACCATTTTTTATTTGACAAAGTGAAATTTTGGCAGGAATTTTTTGATTTGAAGGACAGATGACATAAGCAGGAGTACAGGGGTAGGTGACGTGGCAGAGGACATGGAGGGTGATGTCAGCATAGGACAGCTAAGGTGGCAGGTGACGTCAGCAGATGGTGGTGGTAAGTGGTTTTGCCCGCACCGCTTTTGGGTCTGAGCGGTTTCGGGCGGAGGGCGAGCGAGCATCCTAGATGGGCGATGTGTGGCAGCCATACGGGGGAAATACCACCGGTTCCCCGCAGGTTAAAGTGCGGCGATGAAGGGGGTTGCGAAATGATCATCGGTCGTCAGATGTGAGGGCACTGATCAGACGGTTGATGGCTTTGGGACATGGTGGGAGGTCAATGTGTGGGCTTGAAACAAATAAACCATGTTTTAATCGTTCCGGGATTGTTTTGATTGGTCGCGAGATCGGTTATTAATTAACCGGAGGTTAATTAATCCCTTTAAGCGCCTGGTGAAGGCTATTAACAAGCTCTAGATAAACTTATTAATCCCTGTTTATACAGTGACTATGGTCGTATTCAACCGAGGGAGGGATACATAGTTTTTTTTGGGGTTTTTTATTATATTTACATAGTATGGGAAGGGAAATGACTTTATGGGATTTAAATAATAATACATGTTAATTGTTAATATGATTTTATGAAATAAACAACGCTAAGTATAATGTTAGGAATTTTACAATTAACACTTAGGCTAAAAGAAAAAAGGGATTTATATAAGAAATATGGCCACTTTCCCAAGTAAAATTTACTTAGGCAATTGATGAAATGGAAGGAGTGGCTTGTGAGTGATATTTAAGCAGATCTTAATACCTTTGGGGATGTTAGTGAATGATTTAGGAAAAGTATGAAGGGGAGTTAGTTATGAAACCTTGTCTCGCTTGCGCTGCATTAAGTGTAATGTTTTCCATAGCACTTGTGATAGAAGTGAAAGTTAACACATTGAGAGACATGATCCATCACAAGTATCATTCTGCAACACCAATATACCTACCCTGCCTACTTGGCCTAGCATTTTTTCTTCTCTTTACTTGGGTGCATTTAGACTAGCAAACCCTCATCATCTTTTCTTTTCTTTTCAATGCAAGCCTGCCTAAGTCTGCCCTTATTACATCTAAGGGCTCAGATTAAACTATTGAGCTCTTTTGCTTCTCTACCTATCTACTTATCTGCCAAGATTAAACTGTTTGGTCAGATTTTATTCTCTATCTCTAAAATAGGAAATTCAAACATGAACTAGCCAAGATTAAGCTGTTTGGTCATTCATCAATTGTGGCATAAAGTAACAAGCTGCACACAATGCTTTATTTGCAGAAAATGAAAGAGTATCGGCATTTTGGACTTGCACACTTTTCCTGGTATTTCTTTGTTTGGGGTTCATTTCTTTCACTTTTTTTGACCATTTTATTCTTTTTACCCTTTGACTTTTCATTTAGGGCATACCCTCTTTACATTTTTTAAACTTTCTGGTTTTTTTTATTTTTTGATAATATGGAAAACATTTGCAACAAGGAAAGGGATAAACATATTACAGAGCTCATCAAGTCAATCATGAAATATGAAACCTATTGGTATAGGAGTATAACAGTGGCTCAACTTGGGGATGGCTTTCCCTGGTGGAAAGTCAAGAACAACAGGTCAGATGGCCTTTTGAATAAATTTTACTGCATTTTGAAATCTTCCTTTGCTGGTTGCTTTATTGCATGTATGACAACACACTTGTGAAGCTTAGGGCCTTCTCTTCGGGCTTCAACTGCAGCAAGTTACTATCCAATTCAAACCATGACATTATTAATGACATAGTATGTACATGTTAGAGTCAAAATTCATCAAAAAGCTGGATCAAAGTAATGTTTCAGCATTCGACCATTCACTGGTCCTTCTTCTATTTCTATACCATCCAGGTTCTTTAGAAAATAAGTATTGTTCCCTTGCAACGTCTGGATGATAAACGACCCTTTCCACAGGAAGTCAAATTTCCCATGTTTTCCTTTGTCTTCTCTCCTGGAATCCCACCTTAGAACTTTGTCTCCAAGGTAGAAGTCTTCTGCTTTGGTCATTTTATCAAATATTTTCTTGAGTTTTTCTTATAACACTTGGGATCTTTGGTGCACTTCTTCTCTGGTCTACTGCAAATGGATGGTCTGATTTATTCTCCTTTGAATGTCATTGGGTTCCACCTGAGCTTCTTGCAGTAATTTCATTACAAGAACTCCTAAAGATGAAGGAAACATAGCCTTCATGCCATAGACTAGCTCATAAGGGCTAGTTCCAATAGATCTTTTTGTAGTAAGTCTGTTTGCCCATAGGGCAGTTGTAAGCTTCTTGTGCTAGTTTTTCTTGTTCTCTTCCAGCAATTTCTTAATAATATTAATAAGGATTTTATTGGAAAATTTAGCTAGATCATTACCTTGAGGGTAATAGGCTATGGTATGGTCTAAAGTGATATGGTACTTGTTACAGAAATTTATCAGTTTCTTGGACTTAAAGGAAACAACATTATAGGTTTTGATCTTTTCAGGACAGCCAAATCTAGAAAAGATTTTGGTTTCTAAGAATCCTATAATCACTGCATCATTAGTTTGTCTAGAAGGAATGGATTTTATCCATTTGGTGAAATAGTATATGGCAGTGAGAATCCATTTATGTTGGCGAGAAGAGGAAGGATGTATTTCTCCAATGAAGTCCAAACCCCATTGTTGAAAGGGTTTTTTAGTGGAGATTGGTCTCCAGGGTAAGGGTAACAATTTCCTTTTGCCTTCAAAAACTTTGGCATTTGTGGCAAGTAGTGACAAACTTCTTTACATCAGCGAACAAGGTTGACCAGTAAAATATAGCTCTTATGATTTTTCTTGTGGTTGATTTCCAGTAAAGGTGTCCAACGCAGTCCCCTGCATGACATTATTTGAGAATTTTGTCAGCTTCTTCTTTTATTAAACAATTCAATAGAATACATTCACGATTTTTCCAAAAAAGAGCATTATCTAAAATACAGAACTTTGAAGCTTTCATCTTTAAAAACCTTTTCTTTGTTCTGGATAACCCTGGAGGAGCCTGCAGGTTTAATAATACATGAGTTATATCAGCATACCAAGGTGATTATGAGAAGGCCTAGCTGATTTGTGGAGTCGCCATCTCCTGTTCATTATCCAGTTCATTAATATCCAAGGCTTGAAAGTTTGTTTCAGTCATGAGTTTAGCTAATCCTTGTCCTTTTATAAGCTTTGTAGGTTTTATTTCGATGTCATACTAAAATATTTTAGCAATCCATTTACCTCATTTGCCTTCAATTTCATCATGAGTTAGGATGTCTTTGACAACAACATTTGGTACATAAGTTACTATATGGGAGTACAGTATATAGACTCTGAAGTCTTGAATGGCTTTCACAAGTGCAAAAGCCTGTTTTTCCATGATTTTGTAATTCAGAGGTGCATCTCTAAGTGCTTTACTAAAAAAGGCTATGGGTTTTTCACATCCTTGATCATCTTTCTACAATAAAACAACTATTATAGTGTGTTCTGATGCAAATGAGAAAATTATGAAGTCTCTGTCGAACTTTGGACTTGTAAGGACTGGTGTTCTGGTCAAAGCCATTTTAATTTCTTCAAATGCTTGTTTGGCTTCTGCTTTCCATTTAACCTTTGAATCATTTTTTAACATTTTTTTCAGCAATCTAATCAATTCAGCCAAATTAGATATGAATATTCTCAAAAAGTTAATCTTCCCTAAGAAAGCTTGAAGTTCTTTAACAAGTCTGGGGTAGGGTATTTGCAGAATAGCTTCTATTCTAGCAGGATCAATTCTGATGCCATCTTTGGAGATGATATGTCCTAACAATTTGCCTTCTTCTAGACCAAACAAAGACTTTTTAGGATTTAATGAAATATCATACTTTCTGCATTTTAGGAACACTTGTCTCAAATGATCTAAATATTGCTGATCTGATCTAGAAAACACAGTGAGGTCATCTAGATATACAACCAGAAAATCATGAATCTCTTTTGAAAAAGATATTTCCATTGCTCACTGAAAGGTTGCCCCTGCATTCTTAAGTCTGAATGGAATTTTAACATATTTGAATGTACCCCAAGGTGTTGTAAATGCAGTCTTTTCTTGGTCATCAGGATGAACCAGAATCTGATTAAAACCTGAAAACCCATCCAAAAGTGAAATCATAGAAGCACCTACTACCCTCTGTAAAATATGATCCATCTTAGGTAAAGGGTAGTTGTCCTTCAAAGAAACCTTGTTTACATTTCTTAGGTCAACACATAATTAGATTTCTCCTATTTTTTTCCTGGTAGGCACTAAATTAGATACCCACTCTGAAAACCTGATTGGAGCAATTATCCTTGCATCATGCATTCATTTGATTTCTTTTTCTGTTAAAGGAAGTAGTACAGGGTTGATTCTTTTGAGCTTTTGTTTGAATGCTTTTTGATTTTCTTTGAGGGTTATTATATGTTGAATTACAGAGGTGTCATAAGACTTCAGGTCTTTATAGCTCCAGGCAAAAACATCCTAGAATTCTTTGATTAGTTCAACGTACTTAAGTTTTTGATCTGGGGGCAAAGATTTGGACAATTTTACCACTTTTTGATTTTCTTTAGTTCCTATGTTGTAGTCTTCAATGTCTGCTTTTAGAAGTTCCATCTGGGGTTTCTTTGGAATATCGTTGAAATCAAAGAGATCTTCCAAAGGAGTTAATCCTTTGGGCAAATGATTGTCTCTCAAATTGATAATTTCATATTCTCCTTCACTAATCTCATCAACATCTGTTTCCTTAAGATCTTGTATTTCCTTTTTGGTAAATTTTGTTGGATGAAACATTTGAGTTGCATTTTCTGCTGAAATGTCTGTTTCTATCTGATTTGTTAGATCAAACTTATTAACTGTATTTCCATCTATGTTAGTGCTAGAAAATTCCTCTTCTAGGGTTAAAAAACTATTGATCTGATTATCACTGTCAAACACTTGCCAGTTCTTTACATTATCAGGTATGGTTGGCCTGTGTCTAATTTCAGCTGTGAATTGATGATTTGGTTCAAATGGTAATTTACAGGTGCTGGTAAACATTGCCAGGCTATGAGCTTGCAAGTTCTGCTTTCTCGAGATTTTGGCAAGCTAAGTTTCCAGAAATGTGTTAAAGATCTCTATAGCTATTCCTCTGTACTCTCTCAATCTAGGATCATTTGTCAAGAACTTCCCTTTTATTTGTTGAATGATTAAATCAAAATCTCCTAGGGCTGACACTCTAGTTGCTCCCAATTTCTTGACCAGTTTAAGACCTAGCAACAAAGCATCATATTTAGCCATATTATTAGTGCACCTAAACTTTAAACTGTAGGCATGACCTTCAGCATGATTGTTTTCAAGATTGTGCACCCAGACTCCTGCTCCTACTCCTAATTTGTTCACAGAACCATCAAATTATAAGTACCAAAGGATTTCATGTTCATAATCAGTATCTGGAGTTTCAAGGATCTATTTAATAGGGAGATCTGGTTTTTCAGTTTCTTCAGGTTTATCTGATGTTTCATGATTTTCAGAAATTTCTTGGATTTGGACACTAGACCTTTCATTTGCTATTTCTTCCGTTTCATCTGCTAGGAGTTTTATTTCATGTGGGGGATCAATTTCAACATTGTAAAGGTTGAAAGAATCCATATCTGAATGTATTGAGTAGATAGGGAAATTATGAGGTTTCTCTTGACTACTTACTACATACTTCATTAAGGTTTCTCTGTATAGTCTCTTGGGCTAACCAAATATTGAAATAGTAGCGTAAGACATATCTAACTGTAGAGATCGTTGAAGCTTTGCACCACAAGATCTAGACAATAACATACCATACTTTGGTGGAATATTAGCTACTACTATGTCCATTAAGATGGTTTGACAGGATATTAGACAAGTGACACACATAAGTCTTTGATTTAACCCAAACATTTGACCTGACTTGAATCAAAAGAGAAAAGGTCTTTATATGGCCTGGTGATGTCAAGGTCTAATCTCTCCATTACAGATTTGGGCATTAAGTTATGGGAGACACCAGAATCAAACATGGCATTATGGAGTATCTTATCATGTATGTTTAAACCTACATAGAAAGGAGGAACTTCTCCCTCTACTGTTTTTCCATTTACTCCAAGGCCAAAGATCAATTCAGGCTGGTCATCAAAAACATTTACTGAATCCTCGTTCACAGAAATTTTGAGTGATTTTCTGATTTGAATTCTGTAGACATCATGTTTAGCCAATTCTGATAATGGGACAACTATTTTTAGTTTGCCTACTTCTGTCTCAAGATTAAAAGGTTTTTCGGTCTAAGTTCTTGTATTTTGGACAGCTGAATTTTATGCGTTTCTCTCCTCTTTAGGAGTGGAAATATGGGCTGAAGTTGCTTCCAAATCAAGTTCTAGAGGCTCTTCTGCTTTTCCTTTAGCAAGGATAGCAGTGGAAGGTTGTCTGTTGGGTGGCTGATTGTCTGATATATCTTCAACAATTGGATTATTTGGGTTAGGATTTGTTTTATAAAGAATATGTATAGGGGGATTATTGATCTTACCTTTGTTGGGTTGCTTGGTATCTTTCTATTTACTGGTTTCAAGGACATCTATTCTTCTGCTCCTCAGATTTTATTGTTTGTGGACTTCATAAATGGCTGTATCATATCCCTCCCTAACGTCAAATGATTCACCTGACTGAGTCTGGAATTGTTTAAGGATGTGAGCTTCTTGATCTTCTTAGGTCAAAAAAACTTGTTGTTCAATGTTGAGTCCCATCAAATTGATTTGAGTGGCTTTTATTGGTTCATCAGAAGTTGAGGCTTCAACATAATTTTCTTGTAATGGGGGCCTAATATTTTGGTCAGGCCTTGTCTTTCCAGTGTTAGGATTTTGGTTCTTCCTGAAATTTGGATTTCTCCCAGTATTGCCCGGTTGACCATCCCAAGGGGATTTTCTCTCAATTGTTTCTATTCTATATCCAAGTCTATCCATTCCTTTAATAAAGCATCTAATTTCTATTCAAATGCAGAAGGTTCTTCTTTGAAAGGTGTCCTCCTTTCAGCTCTGGCTCTAGATCATTTAGATATCAGGCTGGCCTCAACACTGACAGCTATACTCTGCATCTCTTCCAAGTTTCGAGGAGCTATTTCCCTAAGTTGGTATGCCATATCACAATCAAATTCATCAGGGAATTTAATCAAGGTCAAATCTGGAGGAGGTCTGAGATTCTGAGGAATAGCATTGTAGACATTATTGAATCTGGTGTGGTAATCTTGGACAGTTTCTTGTGCACCTCTTCTTAGGTTTTCATACTCTGATAAAATGTGGAGAGGATCTTTCTTCTTTTCCCATCTATTCAAGAAGGTCTGATAAAGAGCTTGTGGGTCATTGATACTATTTGCAGGGAGGGATCTAAACCAGGTTCTAACATCTCCAGTTAAACTTTGAACAAATACTTTCATTCTAACATCATTATCATCAATCTCATAACTTTCAAAATAGTCAGTCATTTTCTTGGTGTGTTGTTGAGCTGTGTAAGTGCCAGTACTATCAAAAGAAGAGGTTTTACTTTGATAGTCTTGGGGTATAGCCCCTGGATTGGTAGGTAAGTTTAGGGGAGTATATTAGCTTTCCATGGTTGCAAAACTAGATGTGACAACTAAAGGAATAGGGATAACAATGGGAATGTGAGTTGTAGATGGAGGAGTGGAAAGGGTAGTTGGAGGTGCTGTTGGTGAACTTGGAGAAGCTGTAGTAATCACAGAAAGGTTTGGTGTTCTTTCAGAGGTAAGCTCAGATTGAATGGAGTTCTACAAATGTTTGTCAAGGTGTGAACTAGCAGAATTTCCTTGGCTCTCTAGGCTTCTAAGAATCCTAGGAATCAGATTAGGATTTTCAAACATGGGTGGGGGATTAGGATTAGGATTGGATCTGGTGTAATGAATCCTTTCTGAAGCCAGTTTATAGGTATGTTTTTGGTTTTTTCTTCAAATAGTTTTGACAATACAACTTTTAACAGTCTTTTCTAGGAGGTTTTAGATATAGGAGTTTTGAACTTTCCTAAAGATTTTTTGAAAAAGAGGAACTGATCAAGTATTTGAAACCAATTGTTCAATCCATAAACTAGACCAGAGATAGATTGAAGCAACATTTATTTACTTATGAAATTGAAAAGCAAGAGCATTTCAAAGGCTACCTGGCTAACTTTAGGCTCTGTCTGTAGCTTTTGAAATAAGCAATAGTAACAAACAATTATTCAGGTCCCCAGTGGACTCGCCAATGATGTTATCACTCAAGTTTTCCCCAAAGTTGTAAGAAAGGGAAAAATGCTGAGGTAACCACAGTCCAATCTTTTAGATACAGAATCTAGCCAATTTGTATCCAGAGAGGGCTCTCTCTTTATGATTCAGCTTTGTTTTTGAAGGTATTAGGCTAGTTATGAAGTTCATGAGTTTTGTTTGAGTTTGGGTGGTGAGATTCCATAGAACAGAGAGGTAAAACTGAGTAGTTCAGTCCATTGGGCATGATGGAGTCAAAGGAGATGGTTTTCTGGATTTGGTTTCTAAACAGAGGATGGCTTCACAGAACAAGGTAGTCAAACAAGGAACAAATAAAAGACTTGAAGCAAAGGGAATGGGCTCAAATTGGGTGAAGGGAAGTTAAGAATCCTTCAACATATTGAAAAAGGGAAAATGGGTGATTACTGATAAGGAGCAGTTAAGAATTCTTTAACAAATAATCAACATGAAAGAATTAGGAAACAGGAGCAATTAAGATTTCACTGCTTATTCTAATTCTGAAGAAAACACAGAGAACAACAAAGACTGAAAACAGAGTGCAATCAAGCATATTATGAAATTAACCATTATCTTTATCATTCAGTTTATGAAACACAGGTGATATAATAAATAAGAAAATTGTAAAACATGAGATATAGGGGACTTATTGATCCAGAGGTTGATTCAAGAATTCTGTGACAAGTCCTTTGCTTCAATTCTTCATCCAGTAGGCCAAACAACAGTTGGTTACAACAACTCTTTATTCCAAAATTTCAGTATTACAGCATAGTCTAGGAAATCCACACACCACACATACCACCCCACTACTCTAATGGAGGGGGTATATATACAAAAAAATATGTACAACCTATATCTCATAACAGCTGTGAGATAATATCTCGGTTTAACCTAAAATAGTTAACAAGTAAAATAGAAACATCTAACTGATGTAGTGCTAGAGGTAGGCCTTTAGGGTTTGGCTTGCAGCGGTCTTCTGTAGTAACTCTGCGCTAACTTCTTGTCTTAATTATGCTCTTTAATTCTGATCTGATTTCTTTAATTTTTCTCTGCTACTTTTAATTCTGCTCTGACACACTTTAATGATGAACTGATACTCTTTGAATTGTTTTGATGCTTTTTAATTCTGATCTGATCTTCTTTAATGCTGATGTTGATCTCTGTTCATCTCTGTTTGATATTTAGCCCAAAATTTCCCTTTTCCAAGGGTAACAATGCAGCTATGGATAAACACCTGTTTGTTTGGGACACTGGAGGCTGTTCTGCGCCTTTTGATCCATAACACTTAGATCTTTCTGTGGAGATTGCTGAGACGTCATGGGAAATGATGCACTGATAGCTGATTGTTTGAAGATAGTTGAAAAAGATACCTGTGTTTACAAAGGAAAACCGAATGTTGTAGTTTGAATGGCCGCGAGCTCATCGATGTAGCCCTTCTGGTTGGGGGTTGGTCTAGACTTATTTGTAAACTTGGTCGATTGCATGCCCGGAGTGCCGTTTGCAGCGAAAATATAGCAAAAATGACATTTTACCCTTTTTATTTGACAAAGTGAAATTTTGGCGAGAATTTTTTGATTTGAAGGATAGATGAAATAAGCAGGAGTACGGGGGTAAGTGACGTGGCGGAGGACGTGGAGGGTGATGTTAGCATAGGATAGCTGAGGTGGCAGGTGATATCAGTAGATGGTGGTGGTAAGTGGTTTTGCCCGCACCACTTTTGGGGTTGAGTGGTCTCAGGCGGAGGGCGAGCAAGCATCCCGGATGGGCGATGCGTGGCAGCGGTACGAGGGCAGTACCGCTGGTTCCCCGCGGGTTAAAGCGCGCGATGAAGGGGGTTGTGAAATGATCATCGGCTGTCGAATGTGAGGGCATTGATTGGATGGTTGACAACTTTGGGACATGGCAGGAGGTTAATGCGCAGGCCCGAAACAAATAAACCTTGTTTTAATCGTTCCAGGACTGTTTTGATTGGTCAGAGGATCGGTTATTAATTAACTGGAGGTTAATTAATCCCTTTAAGCGCCTCGTGAAGGCTATTAACAAGCTCCAAATAAACTTATTAATCCCTGTTTATACAGTGACTATGGTTGTATTCGACCAGGGGAGGGATACATAGTTTTTTTTGGGGGTTTTTTATTATATTTACATAGTATGGGAAGGGAAATGACGTTATGGGATTTAAATAATAATACATGTTAATTGTTAATATGATTTTATGAAATAAACAGCGCTAAGTATAATGTTAGGAATTTTACATTTAACACTTAGGCTAAAAGAAAAAAGGGGTTTATATAAGAAATATGGCCTCTTTCCCAAGTAAAATTTACTTAGGTAATTGATGAAATGGAAGGAGTGGCTTGTGAGTGATATTTAAGTAGATCTTAGTACCTTTGGGGAAGTTAGTGAATGATTTAGGGAAAAGTATGAAGGGGAGTCAGTTATGAAACCTTGCCTTGCTTGAGTTGCATTAAGTGTAATGTTTGCCATATCACTTGTGATAGAGGTGAAATTTAACACATTAAGAGACAAGATCCATCACAAGTATCATTCTACAACACCAATCTACCTACCCTGCCTACTTGGCCTAGCATTTTTTCTTCTCTTTACTTGGGTGCATTTAGACTAGGAAACCCTCATCATCTTTTCTTTTCTTTTCATAGCAAGCCTACCTAAGTCTGCCCTTATTACATCTAAGGGCTCAGATTAAACTGTTGAGCTCCTTTGCTTCTCTACCTATCTACTTATCTGCCAAGATTAAATAGTTTGGTTAGATTTTAGTTTCTATCTCTAAAACAAGAAATTCAAACATGAACTAGCCAAGATTAAGCTGTTTGGCCATTCATCAATTGTGGCATAAAGTAACAAGCTGCACACAATGCTTTATTTACAGAAAATGAAAGAGTAGTGGCATTTTGGACTTGCACACTTTTTCTGGTCTTTCTTTGTTTGGGGTTCATTTCTTTCACTTTTTTTGACCATTTTATTCTTTTTACCCTTTGATTTTTCTTTTAGGGCATACCCTCTTTACATTTTTTAAACTTTCTAATTTTTTTGATTTTTTAATAATATGGAAAACATTTGCAACAAGAAAGGGGATGAACATATTACAAAGCTCATCAAGTCAATCATGAAATATGACACCTATTGGTATAGGATTATAATAGTATCATAGCAAAGGTGATCAATGGAGAGAATAATATACAAGAAGGGAGAAGATCGAAGTTTGAGGTTCTTGAATATAGAAATCGAGTTCTTGTCACATCTTAATTTCACCAATGGTGTTCAACGGTTTAAGACTCGAGTATGCCCCTGATGGCAACTCGAATTATACAGCCTAGAAGGATCGCATGGAAGTAGTATTAGAGGATAATGGTCTAAAGGACTTCATTGATCAAGAAGTCCCCAAGCTTGCAGTAGCTAATCCTACAAAATTGGCGAAATGGTATAAATGTGTGGCTAGATCAAGGAGAATCCTTCTAGAGGGAGTTTGAGACCACATAGTCTCGAGTCTCCATGGGAAGGAGACACTGTTTTCAATGTGGAAAACATTGAAAGATCTATATCAGAACAGCAGAGATTAGAGGAAGCTGGCACTGAAAGACAAGCTTCAGAAAATCAAGTGTGAAAAGGGCGACACGATCTCTACATATCTGAACAAGCTCACCACCTGTAGGGATGAGCTTGGAAGTGTAGGGATCATGACAACTGATGATGACATGGTGAGTCTTACGCTCCTTGGTGATGCAGGAGCATCTAACCCCCTCCTTAGTCAAAGAAGAATCCAAAGAAGGGCGAAGAGTATGTGGATAGCAAAGCTGAACCAAGGGGGAAAAATATGGAAAATTTTCTTTAAAACATATTTAAAGCGGAAAAGATGTGATCATTGCATTGAGATAAGCATGAATCGAGATCCTTACGAGGTCTTAGGGATTCATTGGAGTCGTTGATTACGTGTAGGAGGAGATTTCTGATCTGTTGTAATCCATGATATTTCAAATCTTATATATGTAATGAGGCAGAGATCGAAAAGGTAGAGATATATATCTATAGTAATAGATAGGCATTTGGGAGTGAGTGAAATGTAGTCGAGCAAGCTTGTCTCTAAGGCTGGAATGCCTGGAATGTAAATTGTTCTGTATTTATATGAAAACCTGTTTTATGTTGTATACGCCTGCGTATGTGTGTTTTGTAGTTGAATATTGTGAACTTATTGATCGACCATCGATCATTTACAGGATCGATGGCGATCTAATATCGTTTAACTATTATATATGGCGATCGATTGTAACTATGTGTGTGTAATGCGATTTGGGACATGTTAGCTTCTCCATTACATGATATCGTAAGCGGGAAATCCCTGAACGCCTGAGCCAAGGAGGAACCGCAGAGTCCGATATTTATGGAGTCCAACTCAGTTAAGACGAGTTCCCTTTATCAGAGATTTCATACCATTGGATTATGAGTATATTAATGAGAATGTGAAGAAGGCCGCTTATACTGTCAGAGGGGAGCTCTATCTGCGTGCCTCGGAGCTTCACAAGGAAGGAAAAAAAGATTATTTTTACCAATGTTGGTAACCCACAAGCTTTGGGTCAAAGGCCTTTGACATTCCCACGTCAGGTTATGGCATTGTGTCAAGCACCGATGCTAATGGAGGATCCTAACGTGAACATTTTGTTCCCAGCTGATGTAATAGCAAGAGCCAAGCATTATCTTGCTAAGGACAACAGGTGGTCTTGGTGCCTACAGTGATTCACGGGGTCTTCCAAGTATCCGAAAGGAAGTGGCTGAATTTATTGAAAGGCGTGATGGGTATCCTAGTGAACCAGATCTTATTTTCCTCACAGATGGTGCTAGCAAAGGAGTCATGCAGATTCTTAACACTATTATTCGTGATGAAAAGGATGGGATTTTAGTTCCAGTTCCACAATATCCACTTTACTCTGCAGCTATCTTCCTATTTGGCGGCACTCTTGTACCATACTACCTGGAAGAGAGCGCAAATTGGGGAATTAAGAAAATCGGTTTTGGAAGCCCGTTAGAAAGGAATAACTGTTCGAGCCATGGTGATTATAAATCCAGGAAATCCAACTGGTCAGTGTCTAAGCAGAGATAATATTGAGGTGGTTATTTTAAAAAGCATTCAGACATTGTTGTTTCCGTCGAGACTTGTGGGCCATAACCCACAGGTCCAGGTTCGAGATTTTATATATGAAAAGGGATTTTGGGCTTACCCCAAGATCTCTTTTCATCACTTGGTCTTCCTAAGAGTTGGCATAGCTACCAAGACTCCATAAATGGAAGAGAAAAACTACCAGATTGGGAACGACTTTGGTCGGATCTGATGCAAGAGGAGATAAGAAGAAGCACCAGAGATGGATCCTCATCAAAGCAAGATGATGAGGAAAATCTAGCCTTAATGAGTAAGGAAAGGAAGGGGAAAGGGAAGGCATCCCATTCCAAATCCAGTTCTTCCCATGGTGGGAAGAATTTTGACAAATCGAAAGTGCGATGCTTTCATTGTCATGAAGTGGGCCATTATGATATGAACTGTCCACAAAAGAAATCCAAGAAGGGATCCTCGAAGGGATCAGATGGTGAGGCACTAGCCTCACAGTTCAAGTTGGATTTCTCTCTTATCACATGCATCGTTTCATCCATGGTGGGATGTGTTTGGTACCTGGATAGTGGATCTTCATTCCACATGTTAGGTGACAAGAATATTTTCAATAACTTGGAGGAGAAGGATCTCTAGATGCAGATCGAGATGGGCGATGATGGAAAGTATCGTGTTTCAGGTGAAGGTATGGTTGTGTTTCAGAGGGAGCATGGAGCTCCTCTCACCCTGACTAGTATTAAGTATGTACCAGGTCTGAAAAAGAATCTTGTGTCCATTGTTATGCTAGAATATAAAGGCTAGGATGTAGTATTTAGTAAAGGAAAGGTATTCCTGAGGCATATCGACACTGGACAAACCAAGAGGATCAGGATTCGAGTAAAGAATCTCTACAAGCTGGAGGTAGACGATTGTGCTGCATTGAGTTCCAAAGCTGAGATGGTGCAGAGCCAAGATGTTGGTGAGTTATGGCATAGAAGATTGGGCCACTTGCACCATGGAGCCCTAAATATCATGCAACAAATTTCTACCAGACTTCCCAAGGGAGAAATAGAGCAAACGAATACATGCAAAGGTTGTACCTTGGGTAAGTATGTGAAATCTTCCTTTTCAGATCGAGACAGTAGAGCTAGAGCAATCCTGGAGCAAGTTCACTCAAATGTTTGTGGACCTTTCTCTATAGCCTCCACCACTAAACAAAGGTAATATGTTATTTTTATTGATGATTTTTCTCGTAGATGCTGGATCTACTTTATGCAAAATAAGGATCATACCTTCTTGAGGTTTTGTGAGTTTAAAGCCTTGGGAGAGGAATAATATGGACAGAAAATAAAAGACTTGCATAGCGACAATGGTGGAGAGTATGTCTCCCAATAGTTTAAGGACTTCTGTGCTATAGAAGGAATTAAATGGGAGTTGACGGCACCCCATAACCCACAGCAGAATGGGGTGGCCGAAAGGAAGAAAAAATTGATTGTGGGAGCAACTCGAGAGATGTTGAATGACCAAAGCCTACCACTGCATTTGTGGGCTAAAGCATGCAATACAATAGTATACTTGAAGAACAAAAGATCGCACCATATACTGGGAATGAAGACACCTATGAATTCCTTTTCCGAGAAGCGACCAGATGTGAGTCACTTCCAAATCTCTGGATCATTAGTTTAATGCCATGTGACCAAAGATGCCAGGAAGAAGTTATATCCAACAACTGAGTTGAGAATACTTGTGGGGTACACGGATACACCCCACAATTATCGAGTGTTCTTGCCTACTAGTCAAAGAACAATGGTACGCAGAGATCTAAAGTTCGACGAGCACAAAGCCATGCGAGTATAACTTGAGAGGGAGCTCAAGTTGCATGTATATGAGGAACTTTCAGTTCCTAAGGAGGAGGAGCCTCAGATTGATGGGGAGCAGCCACATGCAGAGGATCTAGGAGTGAAGACATCCACTCATGCTGAGACTTCCAAGATGGACGAAAACACTCAAGGGAATCTGACAGGTTGATGATGGATGCGTGAGAGAATGTGGGACAACCATCTTCTCAGTGCAGACAGAGGAGGTTGACCCGAGTGGTACACTGGTTACATGGCCATGGTTGGGGAGTGGGTAGAGTTCGAGCCTTCTTCATTCAAGGAGGTAGTGTAGCAACCAGTCTGGGTTGATGCAATGGTGGAGGAGTATGACTCCATCATTCGAAATTGTGTTTGGGATGTTGCCCTAAGACCTTAGGACAAGTCAGTGGTGAGTTCCAAATGGCTTTACAAGGTAAAGTAGGTAGATGATGGTAGTGTTGAGAAACATAAGGCAAGTTTTGTTTCCCGTGGTTTCTCACGGGTCGAGGGGATTTACTACGATGAGACCTTTGCTCCTGTAGCAAGGTACTCATCTATCAGATCGATGTTGGCACTATCAACTCAGATGGGTTGGAAGATCCATCAGATGGACATGAAGACAACATTCCTCAATGGGAAGATTGAGGAGGAGGTGTACATTGAGCAGCTAGAGGGTTTCGAGACCTTCGATCATGAGTCACATGTGTGCCAACTCAAGAGGGCTTTGTATGGGCTGAAGCAAGCACCTCATGCTTGGTACACCAGGATCGACATCTATTTCACCGGGTTGGGCTTCGCCAAGAGTGAAGCAGATGCGAACCTTTACTACACTATGGTAGAAGGTAAGCCATTGATCATTGTTCTTTATGTGGATGATCTAATTTTGGCAAGTGATGATCAGTTGATCAAGTGTTCGAGATGAAAGACATGGGTCTTATGCACTACTTTCTAGGCATGAAGGTGTGGCAGAAAGATGGTGAAGTATTTGTGTCTCAAGGCAAGTATGCAAATGAGATACTCAAGCGCTTTCACATGGAGAAGTGCAAGCCCATGTAGATTCCTCTAGCTGGGAACTGGAGGAAGGAGGATGTTACATCAGGTGATATAGTAGCTAGTACTATTTATTGGTAGCTTGTGGGTTCACTTATGTATCTGGTGAACACATGACCAGACTTATGCTTTGCTGTGAACCAGTTGAGTCAAGCTATGGTTCAGTCTACCAAGCTGTTTTGAAAGGCAGCGAAGCATGTGCTGAGACACCTCAGAGGTACATCTCAGTATGGAGTATGGTATAGATGGACAAAGGGAGTGAAGCTTCAGGGATTCACAGATGTGGATTGGCCAGGGAGTCCATCAGACCGGAAGAGCACTTCTGGAGGAATCTTCAGCCTTGGTTCAACTGCAGTTTCCTGGTACAACAGGAAATAAAGGTCAGTTTCACTTAGCTTAGCAGAGGATAAATACATGGCTGCAAGTCAAGCTGCATGTGAGGCCATTTGGATGTGAAAAAATTTAGTGGGATTGTTTGGTTAGAGGATGGATCCAACCGTGATCTACTGCGATAATCAGAGTTGTATCAAACTCTCTGAGAATCCAGTTTTTCATGACAGGTCCAAGAACATTGATATCTAGCATCACCATATTTGAGATTGTGTGGTCAAGAGGATCATGTTGTTGTTGTATGTTTCGACCAAGGAACATGATGCAGATATTTTGACGAAGGCATTGTCAAAATGCAAGTTTGAGTTCCACAGAGACATGATTAGGGTTACTGATAATCTGTTTCTTATTGAGAGGGAGTGTTGAAAATAACAACAAGAAATGCTAAATATAGAAGTGCTAAAAATAGCACTGCCATAAATAGCATTTCGGGATACCTTACTATTTTAGTTAGTCCCTGAAATAAAATTGAGAAGTAAAATTCGAATTTGTTCTTAGAAACTATTTGATTAATAATTAATTAATTCATCTTGAGTTAATTAGTTGGAGAAAATCAAACTTGAAGTCTTTGTGAGGACATGCAACAGTTATCCCATTGATTGAGGAATTTATCCCTTAGTTAAAGAGATAAGGATGATTTGTAATTTGAGTTGTAATTAGTTAGCTCAGTTAACTAGGTTAAGTCTAGTTAGATTAGTTCAAATAGTTTGTTGAACTAATTGTGAGTTCAGTTAGTTAATGCATGCATGCATGTAACTGTTGCACTTCAGATAACTGAATATTCTCTCATAAATAACTCATGCATGTCAGTTTAGATAGAGACCCAGTTGAGATCAGATGATGGGACAATGTACTATTAGTTGCAGGAATATTCCATGGAGGATATCTCTTGCATGAAGAAGGAATTCATTCCTTGGAGATTGCACAGTTACTTTTGGGTTTGGTGAGTATGTGATGAGGCCAATTCACACAGGTGGCAACATTGGGCCCCAAGGAAACCTGTGCAAGGAAATAGGAGGCTTGGAGGGCTGAGGGAAGGCATATCTTGTGTCTATTCAGTCTGTGAGCTATATTGTTGGATTGTACTGAGAGCAAGATAGATTGAGAGCTGATTCTTTGTGTAATCTGAACATATCTCCACTTGTATGATAATATAGAGATTAGGGTTTTTAGCTGAGGCTTTCCCTAAAGTATTCTTATGTGTTCATGTGTGATTCCTTTCTCATTCTCAGTTATATGTTTTCTATTTGATCTTGCTCAAACTAGATTAAGCTTCTGCAAGTTTGTTGTAGAAGTAGATCTTGTATTTTGCTTTAGTATATTGCATAATTTGTTGATATACAGTGGGAATTTCTACAATAACTACTTGGCTTGCAACTCTAATTCTTAAAGGGAAATCTAATTTCTCTTCAATGACTCTTGGGAAATCTCAAGCTCATTTGTAAGCCTGCCAACTTCCTCATATTGCCTTAGTAGCGCATCGTGATACATCTCAGCAAGCATAATTAGGTGATTTATGTATAAAAGGAGGTGTAGGCAGTTAGTTTTCATATCCAACACTGCCTTTTTGAGAGTCTATAAATATGCAAGTGAAGGCTCTCCTTCCAAATTGTCATGTGTCACTACACTTCTAATATTCCACCAATGCATGTGTATCATCATATTGCCTTGTGGTTTTCATAATCTTGTTTTCTCTCATATTCAATTGGTTTTTCAATTTGTGAGCATAAGTAGGCTTATGAGAAACATTTACTTCATAAAGAAGTCAAATGATTGGTCTGGGTTCACACTGTTGACTACCTATGTGTTATCATATTTGCACCCCACTTAGGAATCATCATCAATTGTCATATCCTCATGATTTTCCTTGTACTCATCATCTAACTCAACAATCTCACTAAGTGAGAGCTGGTATTTTGAAGCAATTACTGACTCATCCCAAACCCTTGTACCAACCTGCCAGGGTGAATTTGTGCTAGCTTCATCTTCAACGGTTATGACTAATCCATGTATTGTATGCTTAGTTTCATAAGAGTCCCAAAAATGCCTTCTTTGTAGCTGGTTTCTTCCTACAAAGAGTATACAAACAAATGAGATGTGTTAGTGAATGCAAATAGACCAAAACAACATTGAAAATAATGGAGACAATTCATGAATAGAACTAAACTAAATAACACAAAACAAGATTGTGAATAAAAACAAATTAACAAATGTATAGCAAAATTATGCTCTTTATTTATTGTTGGCGGTGGAAGAGTTAGAATAAAAGTATCAAAGATATTCAAAGAGAAATGGTGCTCAAAAGATCTCAACAAGGATTTTCCCTTTTCAATCTCTTTTGCAAGCTCTTTCTCTCTCAAAGAAGCATATAAAAATATCTACAACTATGGAATTATCCTTACAATGTTATGCTATATTGCTTTGGAGCAATTTTGGCAAGATAACAATGCACAACTTATTCTTGTTTTTTTCTCACCATGAACTTGTATTTATAGAAACTTTGAACACTCCTTCCCTCCTTTGGCTCATCAATGTAGTTGTTTCCTCATAAATGAGACGAGAGCTACCATCTAATTTACATTAAGCCTTCTCGGGGCTCAAGGATTGAATGGTTAGACCATAATGTTAAGAGGTGAAGATTTTTTCAAGCAAGTTCATGTCCTGATTTGTTGACTAATATTTTCGTGACCCTCACGACTATCTAAGTAAAAAAACACGAGGTAGTTAATTACCCGCGAGGGTTTATTTTTTAACTCAACCTTAGGAAATATTTTTATTTTTTGGTATTCATGATGTTTCCAACTAAGAATGTAACCTCTCTATGTGTTTATAACTAACTATGAGTGTCTTATACTACATATAGATGAGTGTACAATTTTCTCATGATAAAACTCATAATTGATCCTGGGATGTTTGGTCATGGTATTCACCTTCAACTACATGAGTTGTCTCTTCTATACGATTTAATACCTTTTTCCTATCTTTATTTGACTTACTTTTCTCTTTTGGGCTCCATTCAATCCTTGCTTCCTAGTCTGTAGCTATTCTTTCATCTTTAGATTTATTATTCCTTTTTTCATTTCTTTCCTTTAATGATTCCCATGCTTCCATGTGCTTTATCATATTTGCAAAGGTTTTGTCATAATCTTCATGTTTTTGGGAAAACAGTTCCTCTTGATTTGGAAGCATTTTTTTCTTGTTATAATATTCCCTTTAATCCACACAACTTTCCAAGACCATGTTTTGATACCAATATAAGATACCCTCCCAAACGTAACTTATATTTTTCAATAAGTTTTTGAGTTTAGTTGAAGCTCTTGGTGAGAATGTTTGTCAAACAGTTTGTAGATATATTGTTGTAGGTGTGTTTCTCTTGCGATTAGTTTTTGAATAGAGTTACCCATGCACTAATATATAAATAAAATATGCCAAGGCACAAGAATATGACATTTAGAGTAATCATAAATTAATTATCCCACAAACATACATTTATATCAGTCATAAATCTCTGGCTAAACTTTTCTTCATTTAACTTGGAAACAAGATTACAACACAGAAAAACAGAGAGGAACGTAGGGTATTATTTTGCAATATAATGCTAGACTTTTGGTCCCTATTATGGAAGGTAAATGACAACTCCAACTGAGAAATATATGCTAAGAACTTATTCAAGTAAGCCACTTAACCTTGTACACTAGGTAATCACTAGTACAATAGTGTATGTATCATGAACCTCTCAAATCTGAGTTAAACTCATGGCACTGGAAACTGATATGATAGTGAAGATATTCTACTCGAAAAGAGATGAATGTGGCATCATGAAAATAGTATATTTTGGCTCCTTTGTTCTCTATATCATCCCCTTTAAAAACACATGGACTAGGTCGCCAAGAATGAGAAACAAGAGAGGATTAAACAACCTTTTACCACTAAAACTCAACACCTCCAAAAGCTAAACTCGTTCATTGAAATGTGATGCAACTCAGCCCAAGGAGTAAGCATAATCAACCAAAAAAGGAAGAATAAAGCTCAACCAGTATCCACAAACAAAATTCATCCCCTTCAAGATATAACATGTCCCTCCTTGAAATGATAAACTCAACCCACCTTAGTGAAGTAACTTAGCTGGGAATGCACAAAAAAATTGACCTCTTGTATCTTGGAGTAGGAGCACTTTAGTAATGATAACTTGGCCCCCTTTCTCCTCAATAAATCGACCCATATTTGACTTGGTAACTTCATTGAAGTTAGATTTACGAAATACACAAAATTAGAGTTTGAAATCAATCGATAACACCTTGGAATCTTAATTTAGTTTTGCCATATTTTGTCCTTTGAAGCACAATGGTGAAATCTGAGTGATTTCACTATAAAATTAGCTAGGGTGTATTGCTTCAACACCAAGACTAGAAACCAACGACGAGGGTTTCCAAAAAATACCCTAGACTCCTCTCCAAGAGCTCTCCAAATTTCTTTTTGTCAATTGGGTAAAAGTAAGAATGAGGACAGACTCCTTATTTTCCCCTTTTTATAACTTATTTGCTGCTTTTTCCACCATTTTAAATTTTCCCTTCAATTAGATAAAAAAACAAATTTTCCCTTCTTCATTTAATATACTAACTTTTATTAACAAATTAAAGTCACTTTTAACTCTATAAAATGCTTAATTCACCTCCATGGTCACACCAGTCAACCAAAGCCTATTTTCCTTATCCTTGTATATATTTTCACCCTCACTCCAATGAGATATTACATTAATGTGTCTCTCCAAGTTATCAACCCCAAATAATACCTTTAGGGTAAATAATTAAAATATGCCTGTTAATAACCCCATTTTATGGGAATCACCATAATGCAATAGAAGTAAGAGCGAATTGTGTGAAACTAATATTGATGATGACATATGGAAAGTGATCTTAGTCGGACCTGGTAGAACTACTCAAAACCCTTTGGGCTCACCTATAATGTAATACAAATGTTGTGACCTAGGTGACATAAGCTCTGGAAACTTTCCCTAATCTCATCACAAGCAAAAATTGGGGACATTACAATGGAAAAGGAAAAATCATAATGAAGCAATCATTTTCTGATAACAAATCATACACAATAAAAGGACACGAGGCTAATGAAAAAAATCAAAGGAGGGAAAAAATGATTGGAATTACTTATCTCTTGATCAAGGAAGAAATTGCTAAGGGTTTTAGTTAACTGTCAACTTTCTATCTAAGAAATCTGTAGGAGTCTCAGAAACCTATCATATTCCTTGTCCACAAACCAAACATCATTGTGTTGACAGTGTTGCACCCACCAAAATTCAAGGGGATATCCCCGGTAATTAGTCCCAACTAGACCTCAAACCGTTTCTATTAGGAGTCCCAGCAGTGGGTGGTAATGTAGTGCCTTCATCGTGGTAGTGCACAGAGATAAGTATGATGACTTTGGTCGAAAGCAAGTGTATGACCTTGCTACCAGTCAAGTGATATGCTTGGGGGTTCTAATACATGGGGGGGGGGGGGGGGGGGGAGGAATGGAAGTGTGTCCCTTAGAAGCCTATAAGAGTACACATCCTCAAAGGAACACAAAATCAGAATGACATCATAGGTTGGAATAAAAATAATCCACAAACAAACGTGATGGGTTAATTCACCAACACACCTTCAACCAGATTTATACAATTCCATACGAAATAGTTCATAAGAAAATGCATAAGTTAAACAACAACATTGCTAAAGTAACAAGAATAATTGAGCTACAATAACAACATATGCGTGAAAACGTGTTGGCTCATTTATATTATTATTAAGTGAAATTTCCAGCCACACATACACCATTGACAACCACTAGCCCCAATAATGGAGCATTACAGTCAACACCGCCTGCTCCTCTAAAGAAGTATACTCGCTCTATGTTGTGGAGAAGCCAAGGATTTTCAAATACTCCCAAGCCTTCTCTAAGCCTAAGCCTAGCCAAAATCTTGGCTCCCAAAAGTCTGTCCTATGAGTTATAAGGTTCTATTTATAACAAAGAGCGGGGTGACCCTTGACATTCCCCTTTGTGGCTCTTTTCCTACCCTCATGACTCTTCAACTTCTTTTACAAATAACTCATCACATTACATAGTGATTTTTCACTAATGACACTTGGAATTTCACTTACAACATATTTACAAATAATATACATTTTCCACATGTACCCATGTGAGACAAATCAGACTAGAGACATCCTAACAAGACAAAACACTATGACTATGAAGTTTGGGGAAATACCAACTCGACAACCTCCACTTGATGCTTCTTGGTCATTTACTCATGCCAAGCTTGGTACGACGTGATAATGTCCCTAAACTTCTTGATGGTGTCCTTCTGATAGAATACTCTTTCCTCCATAGCTTTCCCATATACGGTATTGGAACCTATGTCGAACTAATCCTAAAGCATATACAATGTCGTGTTTACCATGAGAGGACCACCAATGTACTTCTGCATGTTATGTGCGTTCAACTCCAATTCATCCCTCATGGCCGCTCACCTTAACTGCTCCATGTACTCATCGATCTCTAGTCGGACCAAATTCTTATGTTTAGCTTCGCTAAGGGAACCAATTGACGGGATTCTGTGCATTCTCACCATGACATCCAAGCTCTTGTACAACCATGCATATGAAGCTTCTATGTTGTTGATGAACAATGTAATCTGATCATAGTTCTGGATCAACATCCAAACCTTTACATTCTCTAGCTCTACTTGTGGCTTCATCATCTTTGGCAAGTGAAGTGGGGCCACTTTGTATTGCATTGTCCACTCTTGCACATGGTTGATGGCATCATGTATGTTCCTAAGAGTTTGAACAAAATCCTTTCTCTTTTTTTGCAATCCATGCACACAAACAACTACTTTATGTATGGTGACCAATTCTCTAAAGAGTTTTTGCATGGTGGTCTCAAGTGTTGAAACTACAATGAGTATCACTTTCCTCATCTTTTCCATTGCAGAAACTATGCTTTGGTCTCGAGATTGTTCTACCTCTTTCTTGGCTTCCTGTAAGTTCTTCGTCAGTTGTTTATTCTTGGCCAACAAATACTTGACATGAGAGCTTGTTGCACTCACATAGGCTGAGGTGGTTTCGGCAAGGGTGGATGTGTTGATCTAAATATGATCTGAGGTTGTTATTGATGTCATCCCAAGAAGCAGCAGGGGCTACCCTTATCTTGCAAGAGAATTTTGACTTGACAACTTACTCTATTTTGAGTCAAGGATCTTCTAGATAGATTCTACTCGTCTATATGTTTCTGTTGATATATGGCACGCCAAGTAATTAATCATGGTTTGAGAGATATTCATGTTTGAAGTTAGTAACCCCAGTTAGTGGGCTAAAACCCTATGGGGTTGTGGTATGTCACTCATAATTGGTTTTGATCATTGAATAGTCAATAACTAATAATTTTTTAAGCTCCTAAAATCCCTCCATCATTCTCTATAGATTCCCCTCTCAACTCTATAAAAAGAAATCTCATATATCCTCCAAATGTAGTGATTGTGGCATTTTCGCTATAACTTCATTTCTGCGAAGTATTAGATTCTGATATCAAAACCCATGATTTAAAATCCTAATGACCGTCATGACCAAATTTCAGATCTTGGTTCGCTATATTTGTGGAGATATGATATGCGAAAGTTACGGTTTTTGCAGGCTGCCGAATTTCATCTCAAAGAAGTGACCTTGGGAAAATCATCATAACTCTCTCTCAGAGAAGAGGATTGGAATTCTATCAAAAGTGGCAGATAGTGTAGGGATTGTAGTTTTCTATATATCAATTTCAGATTCGAAGGAGGAAATAGTGACACATGGTACATCCTACAAGTTCTCTCTATGAAACTAGTCCATACTTAGGTCATTGTGAGAGATTGGGCATAACGTTGCCTTGAAGAGTCCAAATCGGGTTAGACCCGTGGAATTGGAAATAAGACTCAGAGGGATTCTATAGGATTGAACATCACATGTTGGGGATATGAAATCGCAGAGATACGTCAGACTAAATATCGTGCTCCTAGAAGGTAAGAAAAACTAGATCAAGTGTTGTCAAGGGGTGCAAAGGACTAGACTTTCTAGGGAAGCAAAGAGAAAGGTGCAAAAAAATGATGCAGCAGAGGTAAGCTACAGGTAAGTATCTTCTGTATATGCATTTTCATCTCTTAATTGAATTAGCTTCTTTGTATTCTAACTTTTTTTTTTTTTTAGCACCAACATATTCTCTACATGATGAGGTAAGTTTTGCTATTATCATGTCATGGGTATCTCCTTGAAGATATGTTTTGGAGCATGAGAAAGGGTAGCATGACAAGAGCAGAAATCAAGGTGTAGAACAACAACAAGAAGTTCGCCACATGAAGTATTCAAGTGGGCAGCACTGCATACAGACATTGTAACAGTATCATTGTATAAAGTCATTGTAAAAGCATCTTTGTAAAAGTTGTACAAGTGTCTATCTACCAAGAGTTGAAGAGGCAGTGTCGGGAGGTCTAGGATCATCATTAGGTGGTTGCGTCATAGTTGGGGTTATGGTCTAGTGTGTCATATTATTCTACATCATTCTATATCGTTGTAAAGTGGACCATTTTCCCTGGTATGGGAGTTCATTCTTCTTTTATTCTTCTATAGGGTGGTAGGGTGGTGCTAGGCTGGTGCATGAAGTCACCAACAGGGTCAAGCCTGTGAAAACTTTAGGGTGGTAGGGTGATGTTAGGGTGAGTTGTAGCTCATTGGGTTTTGTGGTATCTGTTCAGTTGACTACTAAAGAATATCAGGCGTTTGAGTGTCCATCTAGTGGGAGCTGGAGAAGAATGCTTTTGTGCCTCCTATGTTCTTTTATTCATTGTTGTTACTGCATAACATTAATGATAATTGAAGATTAAATAATGGTTTGAAAAGATTTAAAAATGTTAATTGCTAAGGAATATTGATTCACCGCCCCTCAGTATTTTCCAATAGGATGGATGCTTCCTGGTGTCTAGAACTATCACCCTTTCCTTCATAAATGTAGGTGATGTGTGATCATCTGGAAAGAGCTTCCTTCACACATATATAATCTTCTTTTGTAACTTGTAAAATGATAGATCATACACATTCATGACTGGATCATCATCAAGGAGGAAAACATCTCCTTGTTTGCTCAATATTGGTTCTAACACTAGAGTTGGCAGAGACTAAGAGGTGGCCTTGAGGGCCCTTAGCATGAGGTAAGTGTATTACTTCCATGGCTTCTGCTCTAACTCCATGTCAGTGTCCTCAATCAACTTGTCAATCTAATAATCCATTTCCTGATCCTGCATCTATTCATTGTCTATCTCAGCTGCTGGCTAATCTGAATCCTCAACCTATATGGCATTTTTTGCTCTCTCATTGTGCATTGCCTTTTTTCTTGCTCCCATTTCTAATTTTCTTCTCAGCTCTTGTTCCTCCTTTAGCTTCTTCTCTATCTCCAATAACTTATTGTAGTGGGTATAACCACTCTCAAAATTTTTTCCTTAGCCTATTTTGGAGCCTCCCTACCAATCTTACACAACACTTTGTCTTGCTTCATCAAGTACTCAAGCTTCAGTTTTTTCCTCGCACAAAGGCAGCTTGTCGATCATAGTTGATCTATTCCCCTCATAGGCTACTCACCCAAACTTGGTCCAATGGTAGGCTGAGCAGCTTCCCCTTCAAAATTACACATTTCTGGAGGGAAACCAACCTTCCCTCCAAGAATTGCGTAATCCTCTCTGACAACTTGTTGGGCTCCAGGATTGCGCAATCCTGCCAGCCAACCTTCCCAGTAGGATTTGCGCAAATTTTCCTAGTAGTAGGCTTTCTAGCCCAGGATTTGCACAAATCTAGGCAGCAGTCAGCTACTCTGCCCAGAAATTGCACAAATCTCCTGGGAAGTTAGCCCAGATTCCAGCGAGAAATGCACATTTTTTCAAAAGTCGAGAAGTCTCTTACATGTGCAGCTAAGTTGACCGATTCCCTCTGGGACTAAGAAAAATAGACTTGCATGCATGGGTTGCTTCTCCCAGGGCAGCATGCAAAGGCATCCCTTGTTTCAGGGATCTATGTTTAGTAGTTGGAGGTTACATGCAAGGACCAATTCTTAAACCTCCCACCAAGTGTCACTTCCCCTAGATTCGTGGCATGCACATCACAACCTCGATTTTATTAAAACTCATCAACCGAACGCTACAAATCTCATTCCTCACATCAAAATTTCATCTCTGGCATCCCACATCACATCTAGGAGTAGACGCCACAATCAACTCAGTTGTTTCGGGGTAAACCTGCTTCCCTTGCATTGTGCTGCATTTCTGTTGCTTTTTGTGTTTTCACTTATGGGAATACTATTTTCTTGATTTCTTTGAACTCTTGCTATTTTTTACATATATAATAGCTTGTCCTAGCTCTATTACCATTTTCATTGTTGTCTTACTATTTTCACATGCATGAAACTATTTTGCATGGGCGTTCACCCAACCGACGAACTGCCTCACCCACATGCATTTTGATTTGTTGTTGAATATTTCATTCATGCTTTTCATACATTTTCAATCACTTCTGCTATCACTTAGTGTCTTCATCCATTTACTGTCTTAGTTTCTTTCAGATGCCTGTCGGCGAGTTGGGCCAAACTTGGTTGGGACTCTGCCTTCATTGAGGCTGCATTGCGCAATATAGGGAAGGAAGGCTCACTTTCCTCTCCAGATTTGTGCATTACTGCCCAGCACTGGCCTTGAGTACTATTTTGTACATTTCTGGAGGACAGTGGTTGCTTGGCCCAATAAATTGTGAAAATCTATCCCTGGGCCAACAATCCTTTCTAGCTGGAATTGTGCATTGCACAATCACAACAGTTAGCATCGGGACTAGACTGTGCATTGCATAGTTCCAGCGATCAGTCAGTCTCCCAATAGCCTAGACTGTGCCTTGTGTAGTCTTGGCAGTCGGTCTCCCAACCTCCTGGCCGAAATTGCACAACCTTCATGATCATTCACCCAGGTATGTTGCAAGTCAGTTCTCATGTTCATTTTGGTTTTCGACTGACAGTTTCCGTGTATCTAGGTATCGCAGGTGTTCATTTGCCTCTTAGCAGTACAGGTACAATGGTTTCCAAGAGAGCAGAGACAAAGACATTGTTCATATCACACTTGGGGATGCAATCAATGGAGTGTCTATGGGCTTGCCTACCCATGAAGACATCAAGTTGTTCATAGACAAGGACATCAATATATGACAACAACAACATCACCATGAGCAGCATCATGAATAGCAGCTGAAGACATCATACCAAATGCAATGAATGCAAGAGGAGGGTTGTTGAAAACACGGAGGCGGAACAAGGTTGCAAGCTCAAGTAGATCCGTTGATGATGAAACCAACTTTGGCGACTTCGACTATGAGGTGACGGTGTTACATGAAGATCGTGTGAAGACAGAGAATGGAACAAAGAAGGAGTTGCATGTGATGAAGCAGTAACTCAAGGAATAACATGAAGTTGCATAGATAGATGAATGAGTTGCAACAGGATCAAGAACAGCAGTGGGCACATCGTGTACTCACGGATGAAACTGTGCCTGTACAAGTTAAAGATCCATCCCAATAGCTAACACGGAGTAGACATGGTGAGTAGTGTTGGTGATCACATGCAAGGGATTCAGAAACATGCATGTCATTGTGCACACACATGCAATCCAACCCATTCAACAGATTCACCAAGGCGAAGACAAGAAGCAAGTCCAACTATATATTAACACGTACTTCGGCAAGTTAGTGCGCATGTCAACTAGCGCACACTTGAATATCAGCATGGACACTATGCATCAGTGTGTTGCTGGTTCATATGCACCCAAGAATACCGTACACATGTTAGCAAATGAGTTGGATGAAGGGGTCGAACCAATGCACCAGTTGCAATGGAGGCAAGAGTTAGATTCAACAAGATGTCACCATGAGGTGCATACACACCATCACGAATGACCAAGCTTGGCATCAACTCACCAACCTAACCATCACAAGCATGTCAAAGAGTTGGTTTCACCATAGCGACCTAGTGTCAGTGATGTCTTGCAAGGCTTTCTCAAGCCATGTTGTCTCACATGAGTACATGTGCATTGTAATGTTGAGTTATGTCAAGTGTAAGTCAAGTGTCAATAGTTGGATGTAACAGTCATAAAGTAGGTGAAGAGTCATGAGGGTAGTTGAATTTTCACAAAGGGGAATGTCAAGGGTTGCCCCACCCTTTGCTATAAATAGTCCCTCATAACTCACTGTACAAGCTTTTGGTAAAAAAAGATTCTACTAAGACTATCTTAAAGAAGTCTTGGACAATATTGTAACGTGCCTCGGCTTCTCCACTGCACAGAGCTAGTATGATGCAGGAGAATCTTGCTCAAAACATTTATTGTTCATTTGGTTGATTTAGGGGGTTATGTTTTTAATTATTTTTATGAATTTTATATAAATTGAGTGGAAATATATGTGTGAGGCTTTCAATTGTGAAATATTCTCAACTATGTGAGAATATCAGGTATAATTAATATGTGTAGATATCGTATAAATATTAGGGCTTATGAGATCCTTAAATAGGAATTAGTTGAGTGATTTATGGAGAAGAT
This sequence comes from Pinus tabuliformis, assembly GCA_031772625.1. Lineage (NCBI taxonomy): Eukaryota > Viridiplantae > Streptophyta > Pinopsida > Pinales > Pinaceae > Pinus > Pinus tabuliformis. Next base: position 1,127,700,036 of record CM062816.1, on the reverse strand, counting down.
TATGGATTTATAATAATACATAGTTATGTACTTATTTCTATAAATGTAAGCCTGCGAGGAGAGTGAGAGATAGTTTTTAGAAGATTAGAGAGAGTTAGAAAAAGCTAAGTAGTGGAGTGAATAGATTAGAGCACGAGATGTTCTGTACATAAATGTAAATCTTGTTATGAATGAAGAAAGGAGTTTGTGTGTTAAAACGTGTTTCTGCGTGATTTTATTATGTGATTTGATTCTTTAAATCATAGGTTGAACCTCTCTGTATCTCGTGAATACTATGCCTGGATGTATTTGAAATCTTGGAGAATATAGTTTAGAACCAGTCTAAACTTGGCAGAAGTGTTAAGTTAGGTGGAACGAAGAAACTTTGACAAAATTAGTGTTAAACTTAGGAGGAAACTAGAACCGTTTGATCAATTAGATCCATTAGATCTAATGGTCATCGCATACCAACAAGCATGGCATTAATCAGAATAGAAGGGCGGTATTTGTGGATGGTAAGTGATTTCTCGCATGGCTTCAAAACCATAAGCGGTATTTAAAAATAGGATGCAATCATTTATATAACTGAGTTAATAGCTTAGTTAATCTGGATCATCCATTTGAAGGGATTAGATTCGAAGGTAGTCACGTGGAAAAATGCATGGAGTTTAATATAAATTTTGGACCTGATGAGTTATCAACTGTGGTTTAATCTAGATCGATTCCGGATTGATCGCAACTGTTCGTTGTCAAGGGACATGATCCAATAGTGAGCGCGTGGTAAATGTGCGAGTGATTTAATTCCAATTATGGACCCGAGAAGGTTATTAACTGCAATTTTATTTCTTTCGGTTCCATGGTAAAAGTGAATTTTTGTCGTATTTCAGGTAAATTAAGTAATTCTGCTATTATAGCATAACAACAAAGTTGAAGGTTTGAACGGGGTTTTCTTAATTGTTTTGAGTTTTGCTAAAGAGATGCGGGGTCTAATAATTAAATTAAATAGGGGTTTTTTATTTAATTTCCATATTTATGTAAAGATGTGGTTTTCTCATCATAAAAGTGGTTCCGATAGTTAAATTAAACAAGGGTTTAATTAATTTAAGTCTGGATTTGTATAACAGTGCAACTTCACCCCATCAAAGTGGTATCAGAGTAGAATAAGATTCTACATGAAGTATGATTATTTGTCAGTGTTAGTATTTACAATTTTTGTGTAGAGTAAGAGTAGAGAAAGGTGAGAAGATTGTAGCAGCCTAGAGCAAGGAGTGCTCATATGGTTCTAGAGGAGAGAACTAGAGAAATGCTAACAGACTAAGCTCAGAGGAGAAAAGCTTGGTGAGGCATGTGTAGCAAGAAGGAGGCTTGTTACTGCAGATGCTTATTTCAGCTCACAAGTTGAGGCTGTTAGAAAGATAAGAAAGCATATGACAAGGAAAATCAGAGGCACAATAGAAGCAAAGGGAAAAACAAAGGAGTCAGTTTTAGAATTTGATTGAGGTAAATATTTTCTTTTATTTGAGTTTGAAGAATTCGTGAAAATGAACATGGAGAAACTTAGGAAAGGTTCAAATAAATGTCAGAAGAGTGATGAAGAGCGCAGGATAAGTATTGAATGATGAAAACGGAGTTGAATATACTACATGAATGGTTTTAATAGAAAGAGAATGAAGGTCGAAGACATGGATGGAGAATAAGGAAACAATCAAGTGGAATCTATTGCAACAGAGATGGAATGTTATGTTGATGAAAAAACTTAAACAACTACATATTTCTTTGTTGGAGAAGGAGAGACTCATAGGAATTGAGTCACAACAAAGAGGATTTGTTGAAACCTAGAAATTCCATGGTGGGAATTTGGTGCTTGAAGCATCAAAAGAGACCAAAAGGTCTGATATTTTAAAAACTAATAATTTGTCCATGAATGAGGTATGAAATTTGTTGCCATAGAGACAACTAATGACCATTGTTCTGATCAAGAAGTCTTTTGTGAACCTGAAGGAAATTGGGATGATTGTTTTTCAATACATGAAGTTGAGTTTGCAGATCAATTGGAGAAATAAGAAGCAGACAAAGAGCCATAGGCGGAAGAAATTGAAACCAGAGAAATTGTAACAGAAGGAGGAATGGACACCATAGAGAACATCAACTGTGTTGATGTGATTAACAAATAGGAATTACTCCTAGAGCATGGTGGAGGAAATTGCTTTACAAATATATAGAATTTGGTTGATAGTTCGAGAGATGATTTTGGTGAACTTTCTAAGTTAGTTCTTACTAATCTCAGCATGACAGAGTTACCTGGAAAAGATATAGGTGCAGACGATGACCCAGTTCCACATGCAGTTCACAAGTCTATATTTTCATAACAGAGGATCATGTTTAATAATTCTCTGGAGATATTATTCTACGATATTAATTCCAGACTACAAGAAGAAGTTATTCCTTTAAAGGATCATCTACAAAATAGAATTTGGAATCTTGTAGGTAGAAAGTCATTCAGACTTGTAGTTGTCACATTACTACAAAAAGTGACATACCTCATAGATAGGAGTCTATGAATTTTTCTACATTGGGAGTCTGATGCAGGAGAATCTTGCTTAGAATATTTATAGTTCATTTGGTTGATTTAGGGGATGATGTTTTTAATTATTTTTATGAATTTTGTATAAATTGAGTGGAAATCTATGTGTGAGGCTTTCAGTTGTGAAATATTCTCAACTATGTGAGAATATTAGTGATAATTAATGTGTTTAGATCTCGTATAAATATTAGGGATTACGAGATCCTTAAATAGGAATTAATTGAGTGATTTATGGAGAAGATTATGGATTTAGAATAATCCATAACTATGTACTTATTTCTATAAATGTAAGCCTACGAGGAGAGTGAGAGATAGTTTTTAGAAGATTAGAGAGAGTTAGAAACTGTTAAGTAGTGGAGTGAATAGATTAGAGCACGAGATGTTTTGTACATATATTTAAATAATGTTATGAATGAAGAAAGGAGTTTGTGTGTTAAAATGTGTTTCTGTGTGATTTTTTTTTTTCCCCTGGGAAAAAGTCGTAATTTTCATTAATGATTAAGAAAATTACATTTTGCAGATGCCGTAGCATATTCAAAAGCAGGCTGTGTGCCTGTCGAGTTCACTGATAGCTAATTATATCTCCACGCAGGGAGCATGATGTTATGTCAGTTCAAAAGATCAAAATTAATGTCTTGCTCTTCGCAGAGAGCAATATATACTATATATAATCAAAAAGATGTACAGTAAAGTCTGTATCTACATACTGAAAATAACAAAAGTATCTGCATATGTATGGGCTGTATATCCCATCATTCTAGATGTTCTTCAAAAGGGCGATGATAGTACTGATAATATGTGCCATCAGTGTCCTCCTGTATCCACCAGTCCTCTCCTATTCTGTGCGCTGCCTCTTTGGAGAGCTGGTCTGCAATGGTGTTCTGTTCCCTGTAGATATGGTGACAGACAAAAGATTCAAAAGACATAGTCAATCTCTTAGCTTCCTCTAGAATATGTCTTAAAGTAAATGCATGGCAATGAGATGCACTGTTAAGCAAATTGCATACAACTTTTGAATCACCAAATAGCTGTAAGTGTCTGCATTGTTTAAGAATAGCAAAATGTATAATGTGTTTGGCTGTAATGAGCTCAGCATAATTATTAGTGCCTCTTCCAAGGTTAATTTGAATCTTATAACAGTGTCTGTCATTTAAATGAAGAGTGGCACCCCCCCCACAGCCATCATTTTGGGCCGATCCATCAAAAAAAGCCCAAGGCTTGGAGTGATCAATGGGAATCGGGGAGAGAGTTCTTGGAGTAGAGGCAGTGTCTTCATCAGGTAACAAGTTGTAATCTGCTACGGTGGAGAGGATGACCGAAGGCCAGTGAGGTCTCTTCATTTGAAAAATGGATAAGTTACGGGCTATCCATATAGCCCAACAGATCAGCAAAGGGAGGTTCTTGGCTTTGCCCGAATGTTCAGAGCACCAGGTGGACCAAGCCTCCTGAAGGGATGCCCCGTGCCAATGTTTCAGCTGTGGGATGAGAGAAGTAATGGATTGCCATATATGTGAGGTCGTGCTGCAAGTGAGAAAGAGGTGCTCCGTTGTCTCTTCAGCGTTTAAACAGAGATGACAACGATAGGGCCCAAAGAATGATCGCTTTATAAGGTTGGAGCCTGTCGGGACTTTGTCAAATATGATATTCCACATCAGAAGTCTTGTCCTGGGAGCAGCCTTTAATTTCCAGATCGTCTTCCAAGCGTTGTGAATTTCAGGTGGCTTATATGTCTCCATGAGCTTAAGATATCCCAGCTTGGGTGTGTACACACCATGCTTGGCATGTGCCCATATAATTTCATCCGGACCTTCCAAGAGTCTGATATTGGCTTGAATGAGAGCAGAGATAAAGTCCTTCCAATCATCAATCCATTGGGGTGGCAGGTTCAATGCTCTGTCAGTTAACCAAGCCTGCTAGAGGAAGGTGGTGTTAGCTTGGTCCCCGATATGTTTAATATAAATAATGCCTCTGTCATTGAGATAGCGCACAAGCTCCGCCGGGAGTCTGTGTGCATTCCCAAAGCCAACCCAGGGGTCCACTCCTATCCGAACAACATTCCCTTCTTTGATCCTCCAAGTAATACCTTCCCTCAGTAGTGGAATAGAGTCCATGACAGCTTTCCAGATGTTTGAATATTTTGTGTTATGCCCAGGTCTGATACAAAGCCAATCAAGAGTAGATAGTGGTTTGATATATTTAGAGTAAGCCACCCTAGTCCAGAGACTGTCAGCAGTAAGAAGGCTCCATCCAAGCTTGGCTGCCAGCGCTTTAGAGAATATAGCAAATCTCTTGATTCCCCATCCTCCCCATCTCTTGGGTTTCGTGATATTCTCCCATTTAACCCATGCGAATATGCGGCCTGGCTGGTGCCCTTTCCACAGGAATCGGCAGCATATACTCTGTAGTCGATTCAGGATACCTCTAGGTATCCAAGCCAGGGCCACCCAATACACTGGAGTAGCCTCTATGACAGCCTTGATGAGAACAAGTCTACCTGCTCTCGAGAGATATTTGTGGTACCAGACTTGGAGCCTTTTTTCTACCTTGGAAATGAGCCATAACCAATCTGCTATTTTATATCCCGTTGGCTTCAGTCTGAATCCCAGATACTTAATGCCATCCGACAGCTCCATATTGGTAAATGGAAAGCGCTGTGAGGCGAAATTGACTTCATGTGCCGAGCATCCAATAGAAGTGATGGTAGATTTATTATTGTTAATCTGCATACCCGTAGCCTGTTGGAAGAGACGGAAGGAGTTATGAAGGGAGGAGGAGTCACCGATACTGCCATTAAGGAAGATGAGGATATCATCCACGAATAGGAGGTGAGTAAGGTAGAGTTCATCCACTATTTTGATGCCTGTGAGTTGTCGACGTGCTCTGGTGGATGAGATAATCCTACTCAGCCCTTCCATAATCAGAAGGAACAGTAACGGAGATAGAGGGCATCCCTGTCTAAGCCCTCTCTCTGCTGTGAAGAAAGGTGTCGCTTCTCCATTGAGGAGGACGCTGTAGGAGACATCCAAGATGCAGCTCATCATCCATTTGATAAAGTCAAATGGGAAGCCAAGATGAGTGAGTAGTAGCCTAAGATACAACCAGTTAGTACGGTCGAAAGCCTTAGAGAGGTCAACTTTGAGAATCATACCTTTCTGTTTCTTGATATGCAGGGTATGCATGAGCTCCTGGGCTGAAGCAATGGCTTCATGAATCTTCCTGTGGTGTATAAATGTGAACTATTCTGATGAAATATGCTGCGAGAGAATAGGCTTGATCCGGTTGGCAATTATCTTAGCAATAATCTTATAAAGACAGTTGCATAAAGATATGGGTCTGAAGTCGTCAAAAGAGGCAGGGTTATCAGTCTTAGGTATAAGGGCGATGAATGATTTCTGTGTGATTTTATTATGTGATTTGATTATTTAAATCATAGACTAAACCTCTATGTATCTCATGAATACTGTGGCTGGATGTATTCAAAATCCCAGAGAATATAGTTTAGAACTAGTCTAAACTTGGTGGAAGTGTTAAGTTAGGCAGAATAAAGAAACCGAGACAAAATTCGTGTTAAACTCTGGAGGAAACCAGAACCATCCAATCGATTAGATCTGTTAGATATAACGGTCATTGCGTACCAACAAGCATGCCGTTAATCAGAATAAAAGGGCAGTATTTGTGGAAGGTAAGTAGTTTCTTGCACAACTTCAAAACTGTAAGTGGTATTTAAAAATCAGACACGATGATTTATATAGTTGAGTTAATATCTTAGTTAATCTGGATCATTCATTTGAAAGGATCATATCCGATGTTAGTCACCTAGAAAAATGCACAAAGTTTAATATAAATTTTGGACCTGATGAGTTATCAACTGTGGTTTAATTCAGTTGGATTTTAGATTGATCATATTCATTCATTGTGAAGGGACACGATTTGACAGTGGTCACGTGGTAAAGGTGTGAGTGATTTAATTCCAATTCCGGACCCGAGAAGGTTATTAACTGCAATTGTATTACTTTTGGTTCCGTGGTAAAAGTGAAGTTTCTCCATATTCTGGGTAAATGAAGTAATTTTATTATTATAGAAGAATAAAAAAGATGAAGGATTGAATGACGTTTTCTTAATTGTTTTGAGTTCTGCTAAAGAGATGCAGGGTTTGATAATTAAATTAAATAGGGTTTTTTAATTTAATTTTCGTATTTATGTAAAGATGCGGTTTTCCCGTCATAAAAGTGGTTCCTATAGTTAAATTAAACAAGGGTTTAATTAATTTAAGTCCCAATTTGTCCAACAATGCAATTTCACCCCATCATAGTACAACTCTTTAGAGGAGCAGGCGGATGTGGGTGTAACATTCCACTATTGGGGCTAGTAGGTTTGCATGGATGTATTGTATGATTGAGAATTACACTTCTTTATATAGTAAGAGCTAGCAAATTTTCATTCATATGTTGTTATTGTAGTTGGACTGCTCTGGTTTCCTTAATGATATATGTTGTTTAACTTACATACTTGTGTATGAACTGATTCACATGAAATTATATGAATCTTGTTTTTAATGTGTTTTATATGTTGTTAATATTCTCCCTAGCCGTGTCGACTTCTCTACCAAACATCAGACAGACCTTTAACATGAACCTGGTTGTAGCAATCGTCACACTCGTCTAAGACTGATCCATGAGTGTTTTACATGTTATCTTACCTTGTATGATGTGATTATTGCATCTGAGTGGACTGCTCTGCTGAAAGCTATGCATGTCCTTTTGTGTTGTGTTTTCCTAGCCGAGTTGGGACTGATCCCTTTCAACCTGGAACTCACCTTCACCTTCTTCTCTCTTTGAAGTGTTAGAACCTCTAATACACCTTCCTTGACTCACTGCATCATTCACACCCTTGCTACTAACAGAGTTATCCTACTTGCCTCTGTGCAACATCGCAGTCAAGGAGTTACCTTACGACCCACTGCTAGGGCTCCTACACCAAATTGTCTGAGGTCTAATTGGGACTTCTTACTGGGGAGATCCCCTTGACATGTTGGTGGGTCCACCACCATCAACATTTTTGGCATTAGAAGGACGACCTAATGACAAGAAGTGTCCTCTCATCCAATTTTGAGCCTTTGCATATCTTTCATGGAGTCTTGCACTCTGATTCCCCCGAGGTGTTTTTTGAATCGTGAAGATGTCTCCATCTTGGGGAAAAGTGGCATGGCCTAAGCACTTACATAAATTTCTTTCCATGATTGATGAGGAAGATGAGTTTTCTAAAGAACAGGCTAGTTTGCTGCTTGCATACACACTTCGCGAATCTCCATTTCGTTGGGTGCTCATCCTACTAGCTGACACTGTGAACTCTTTTGAGCACTTCTATGATATTATTGAAGAAACATTATATCATTTTGATCCATACCATATTGATCATAAACTATTAGAACAATGAAGGGCTGCGCATTAATCCGTTATTGATTTTTGGTAGCACTTCGTGACTTGCAGTTTCAAGCTCCGAGGAACCAAACGAAATTTTCTTATCTCCGGGACTGGTTCGAGTATTGCCTTAAGAAATCTGCCTGTCCCAAGAGAAAGCTTGAGATCAAGCCTCGCTTGAAATTCTTCACTGATGGAGCTACACAATCTCAAGTGGAAGTAGGCTCTATCTCAACAGACTATCTACTTCCCTCTCATTCAACAAATCCACCATTTCCCAGTGAGCCGACGATCATGCTTGTACACCTGTTCAACCTTCACACTCTCCCAACATCACTCCACTCAATTTTTACGTATATTTGGTTGTGAGTCCTTCGATTTCTCATAGGCTTTCGTTTTTGTCTGACCTCCGTCTTCACACCCTGGTGTTCCTCTAAATGATGTTGTCTTGTGTTCATCCATTCCGGATTATTCACTTGCTGTGAATGAGTAACAACCCACTGATGGAGTTGGTGTCGCACAACCAACATGCACTCTCATTCATGAAGATTATGAGTGGGAGCTTGAGCATCAAAACTTGGCGAAGGATGACTCACTTCTGTCTGAGCCCGCTCTATTCTTTCCTAACATCATTGGTGAACCTGCCATCCATGATTTTTCTTGTGTGTCTTCATCCATGGATGCACCCATTATTGATCTTTCACAGAACACACCATATGTTAGCCAATCATCTAACAACAAATAGCACCAATCATTGGTTGAAAATCCACTTGATCTTTCATCTACTCTTTCTGGAAATGCAGAGGGTGAACATCCTTCCTTCTCATCTACCCCTCTGTGTGATTCATCAAATCATGAGGATGCTAACCAACATCCTAAATTTTTTGATCTTGGTTGTCATGATCTCTTCACCTCATCATCCGATCATGAGGTTGATTCCCTCGTTGTTAATATGTCTAAGCCACTGGTCTATAAAGATCCATCTGTTAATGAAGTCAAAACCACACAGAATGTCGAGGCAATTCACCCAGAGCTGATGGTTATGTCAGACCCTTGTTACCCTGAGGTTGGTTTCGCTTCCAATTAGGAAATTGTTAAGTCACCCAAGGCTCCTCATCACTCATCTGTATGCATTGAAGATCCATCTCACAGACAGATCACACTTCCTCCACTCACACAACACCATGATAAGTCCATAGACTGTGCGTCATGCACTTGCACTCACTTATGTCCCGTGGGAACTTTGAAACACAAAGTGTGGTTGTCTTAATTGTTATATCTTTCTTTTCTGTGGGTTCATACAACTGGTTTGCACGCAGACTAAGCCTTCACCAACATGGGTCTACCAATGTGTCAGTGTTGCATTCGAAGTATCACTTCACATGATCAAGCCCATGCACCACTAGTGTATGAGTAGGAGTAGTGTTTTCTTTCAGCTATTTGCTTGCATGCTTGTTTGCTTACATGTTGTGTTTACTTTCTTGTTTGTTTACTTTCTTCGCTTTCACTTTTCTTCCGCTCTTACTTTGCTTTGTTGTTTGTTAGTTCACTTGTTTCATTCGTAGGTTATTTTGCATCAAACCATGTATGAATCTTGAAGCAAGCTGGGTAAAGTACGAGAGGGCTTGTAAAGCTATCACTAATTGGTTATATTTCATATTTCCTCTGTATGATGAGATTATTACTGTTAGTCCATGATACACCAAAGGAAAATATGAACTATTCGAAGTGAACCTTGGTGAAAACACAATGCTTGTGCACTAACTAGTCTCACCTTCTCTAGTTAGTTGTTTTTGGGTTGACCCTTGTCAGCTCAGTCAAGTAGAGTAAGGTGAGGGGCAAACCTTGACAGGCACGTCAGAGCAATCAACTACTTCTCTACTAGAACAACCTCCTTTGCTCTCAATAATTCAGGATCCCTCTTCTGCCTCTGAAATGAATATGTGCTATGCATAGTGAAAATGAAAATGAAAAAATCAAAAGTCAAAAAAGTTCAAAATGAAAAATGGACAAGACAAAAGAAGAGAAAGGCTTCTTGTGCAAGGAGGTGATGCAAGTAACTCCGCTGGGGTACTGACCAAGCTTGTTGGCAGCGAAGCCATGCTTGTGTTCCTATGTGACTTGATTCGTTAATGTAAAAGGTGTTATAAACTATGTGTGAATTCACTTATGTTACTTAGTGCAATGGATCGAAAATATTGCGAATAACATAAACAAATAAACAACTTGAAAACACATTCAAACACATCAACAAAAACCAAATTTAATAAAGGAGTTCACCATACTTTCCAGCTACGTCTCCTGGTCCTTTCGCTTCTAGTGCTGACCTCTTTATTTTGTCTTCAAATTGTTGTTACAAGTACGAGCTCGAAAACAGAGTCTCAAATAAGAAAATGAACATCACCACTGCGTTCAGCTCTAGATTTCGAGTCAAAAGAGTATAAACCCACCATATTTGGCCATTGTGACCTCCAAACCCCCTAGAATGGTCCAAAACCACCTGTGTCCTTGCAAAACCACCCTCTGTTTGGAAAAAACCACCTTCTTCTTGCATAAAACCACCTCGGGGTTCGACACCTGTAATGGTTTATTAAAAATTTGGTGGCTTGGTTAATCAAGTCCCACCTTTTAGCATATTTGTTCTATTTTTGGTGATATGGTATTGATATACCATATGTAGTTGCAATTTGTAGTGAATGTGGGATCATGCAATAACATAAAATCAAAGGACCGATGGTCGTGGGGTTGACCCCGATCGTCTGGCCTTTTTCTGGTGACGTTATCCGATACAACATAAATACATGTTTATCATATCCATTACCAAGTCTCATCCAATCTAACGGCTATCACGTCACCCATTCACCAACTATCTTGGCCGATCTCCATCATCGATCAATCCTGCATGATCCAACGGCTATCACTTCATCCGCTCGCCAACTAGCCTAGACGATCTCCATTGTCGATGTGACCCGTCCAATCAAACGGTTATTGCGCAAACTCTTGCATGATTGATATCAGATCGAGAGCGTGCAAGAAAATTGGTTTTATCGTGCTACATGTCACCCATTAAGGTTAATCGCGTGTAATTGAGGAATATAATTTACTACTTTATAAGCACACGCGATACTTCTTACCCCTTACGAATACTACTCCTCTGTTCTACTAACACATGTCTTGATATGGTCTCTTCATTTCTTAACCTTTTTTGTTCGACTTAATCCTAGCCATCTATCTCCCTCACTCTTGTTCATTGATCTGACCGATGTAACGGCTGTGCCTTGCTACTCTGATGCCACTTTCATCTGCATTTGAAGACTTTGATCCGAAGGGAAAATTGCATCCATTTTGGATCACTCCTCCCCACTGGTAGCTTTTGGTCCACCAAAAGTTGGTTTTAGTTGTCGAGTAAGAGAGGATAAAGTTCCCTCACTTTTCCAATCTCTATCCATCGTGCTTTACTTGGATTTGTACCTTTGAGTCCAACTTGAAGATACTCAACATTTCCCCATCGTGAATTCCTTATCCTCCTGTCAAGAATTTGTCCTCCTGTAGCTCATTGAGATGCTTGGGCAAAATATCTTCAATGGAAGGTAGTTGACCTTGCTCTTCGGGATCTTCAATCAATGAAGGCTCATATAATCACAAGTTTTCAACATTTACGACAGAATAAATCTGCATATAAGCTGGTGGATCTAGGCAGAAAGAATTTTCACCAATTTTGTCAAGTATTTTGAAAGGACCATATCCATTTGGTTTCAACTTTTCACCTTCCCCTTATAGTCTTTCTTTGTTGATGTACAACCAGACTTGATCACCAACTTGAAAACTATGCTCAACTCGATGCTTGTAATGTCACACCTTATACTTTGCTTGGCTTCTTTCCAGCTATTCATGTACTACCTAGTGAATTTCTGCTAACACATGGCTTGATCTGATCTCTTCATTTCTTAACATTTTTTGTGCAACTTAATACTAGCCGTCTATCTCGCTCACTCTCATTCATTGATCTGACTGATATAATGACTGTGATTCGCTACTCTGAAAAAACTTTCATCTACATTTGAAGACTTTGATCCGGAGGGAAAAATGCATCCATTTTGGATCACTCCTCCCCATTGGAAGCTTTTGGTCCACCAAAAGTTGGTTTTAGTTGTCGAGAAAGTGAGGATAAAGTTCCCTCACTTTTCCAATCTCTATCCATCATGCTTTACTTGGATTTGTACCTTTGATTCCAACTCGAAGATGCTCAACTTTTTCCCATCGCGAAGTCCTTATCCTCCTGTCAAGAATTTTGTTCTCCTGTAGCCCATTGAGATGCTCGGGCAAAAGATCTTCAATGGAAGGTAGTTTACCTTGCTCTTCGGTATCTTCAATCAATGAAGGCTCATACAATCGCAAGCTTTCAACATTTACGAGATTCTTAAATAGGAATTAGTTGAGTTATTTATGGAGAAGATTATGGATTTACAATAATCCATAACTATGTGCTTATTTCTATAAATGTAAGCCTACGAAGAGAGTGAGAGATAGTTTTTAGAATATTAGAGAGAGTTAGAAAATGTTAAGTAGTGGAGTGAATAGATTAGAGCACGAGATGCTCTGTACATATATTTAAATAATGTTATGAATGAAGAAAGGAGTTTGTGTGTTAAAACGTGTTTCTGCATGATTTTATTATGTGATTTGCTTATTTAAATCGTAGGCTAAACCTTTATGTATCTCATGAATATTGTGGCTGCATGTATTCAAAATCCCAAAGAATATAGTTTAGAACCAGTCTAAACTTGGCAGAAGTGTTAAGCTAGGTAGAACGAAGAAACCCAAACAAAATTGGTGTTAAACTCAGGAGGAAACCAGAACCGTCCAATCGATTAGATCCATTAGATCTAATGGTCATCGTGTACCAACAAGTGTGGCATTAATCAGAATAGAAGGGCAGTATTTGTGGAAGGTAAGCAGTTTCTCGCGTACCTTCAAAACTGTAAGCGGTATTTAAAAATTGGACATGATAATTTATATAGCTGAGTTAATATCTTAGTTAATCTGGATCATTCGTTTGAAAGGATCATATCCGATGGTAGTCGCGTAAAAAAATGCATAGAGTTTAATATAAATTTTGGACTCAATGAGTTATCAATTGTGGTTTAATTCAGTTGGATTCTAGATTGATCCCAGCCGTTTGTTGTGAAGGGACAGGATCCAAGGGTCGTCGCGTGGTAAAGGTGCGAGTGATTTAATTCCAATTCCGGACCCAAGAAGGTTATTAACTGCAATTGTATTTCTTTTGGTTCCATGGTAAAAGTGAAGTTTCGCCGTATTCCGGGTAAATGTAGTAATTCTACTATTATAGTAGAATAACAAAGTTGAAGGTTTGAACGAGGTTTACTTAATTGTTTTGAGTTCCGCTAAAGAGATGCGGGGTCTGATAATTAAATTAAACATGGTTTTTTAATTTAATTTTAGTATTTATGTAAATATGCGGTTTTCCCATCATAAAAGTGGTTCCAATAGTTAAATTAAATAGGGGTTTAATTAATTTAAGTCCGGATTTGTCAACCAATGCAACTTCACCCCATCATAGTACATCTCTTTGGAGGAGCAAGCGGATGTGGGTGTAACGTTCCACTGTTGGGGCTAGTAGGTTTGCATGGATGTATTGTATGATAGAGACTTACACTTCTTTATATAATAAGAGCTAGCACATTTTCATGCATATGTTGTTAATGTAGTTGTACTGCTCTGGTTGCCTTAATGATATATGTTGTTTAACTTACATACTTGTGTGTGAACTGATTCACATGAAATTATATGAATCTTGTTTTTAATGTGTTTTCTATGTTGTTAATATTCTCACTAGTCATGTCAACTTCTCTACTGAACATCAGATAGACCTTTAACATGAACCTTGCTGTAACAATCCTCACACTTGTATTAGACTAATCCGTGAGTGTTTTATGTGTTATCTTACCTTGTATGATGTGACTACTGCATCTGAGTGGACTGCTCCACTGAAAGCTATGCATGTCCTTTTGTGTTGTGTGTTCCTATACAAGTTTGGAATGATCCCTTTCAACCTGGAACTCACCTTCACCTTCTTCTCGCTTTGAAGTGTTAGAACCTCTCATACACCTTCCTTGACTCACTGCATCGTTTGTACCCTTGCTACTTGTTATAGACATTTTTGTGCCTTACAGCATTGAGCATGAAATGTCCATAATCTAAGGGATCCAAAGTCCCTAAACATGTTGTTCCTACCCCTAGAGGAACAAGGCTAACAAACCACAGCAATTCACAGAAGTTCTCCACCAGAAACTGCTCAAAAACAAGTCAATTCAGGATCATTTCAGTGGTTACACTAGCTGTTTGCGCTGAATGTCAAAGCCAACACTGGCTACCTACGTTGAATGTCAAATGGAACACTGGCTACCTGCGCTGAACGAGAGTGGACATGTGGCAGGCTCATTTCTCAAGGTGTCAAAACCCAGGAAGCTTCCAAAATGACACTTGCCTCAGGGAATTCGACTGGTGATGAGTAAGAGGTTCCAAATCTCCAAGTGGAAGTAAGAACCTCCAAGTGGACTCAAGAACTAACAGAAGGAGAGGACACTAGTCAGATCTCAAGCTGACTCATCCTCTCTCCAAACATCTATATATGGATCTCTCCTCCATGAGATCCAAGAGGCTGGAATTTTGTTATTGCAAAGAATTGCTGTTGGTTTGAGATTGGAATCATTGGGTGCTTAATGCTTTGAAGGGGGTGAAGATAGGAATTCCATTTGCTGGGAAGGAGATGCTGGATTGGAGCCCTCTGGGTTGTATCTCTTCCTGAACCTTGTTATTCATCAATAAAGCTATCTTGGTTTCTCCTATATGCTGATGTATTTTTGATGTATGAATGCATTAGTATGTTTAGTTTATTTCTAATCCTAAACTAGTTATGAATGTGAATATCTGTCTTTGTGTAGTGTTCTTCTCTTGTCGCAAGTAGCTGTTCTCTTGTCGCAAGTAGCTGTTCTCTTGTGATCTTGCAGGAACCCGTTGAAGCTGGGCGAGTGAGAAGGCAAGTAGCTGTGAACTCCCAAAGAGAAGAGAGACCGGATCGAGGGACAAACGGAAGACACCGGTAAGTCTATTGATCTCTCTTCTTTCACATTTCATAAAGGAAGAAACCAGAATAGTTGTCTCTGTTTGTTGCTAAGGCACTGTCACACCTTAGGTGGATAGGATCGTCCTGCATAGGCATTTTTCCCCACAACAAATTGGTGACTCCACTGGGGAGATCTGTTTAGTCATTTTATTTGTGTTTCTATCATTGTTTGTTTCATAGACTTGACAACAACAATCGAACTGCATCCGCTTTTCTCGGATGCAAAGTAGACAGTTGCTGCTTTGATCCAATTGCTGGACTTGTCTATGATCTGAAAAATGGACTCACAAATGATTTGATGATCCTTTGTGATAGATCTTAGTACCCCCTCAAAGCATCCCTTTGATTGCACCTTGCTTTTTGCTTTTATTTGGCCTGAAACAGTGAATTAAATAGCAATCTCCCAGAACCTGTGGGAAACGAGAGTTTCTCCTTCAGCGCAGACCCAGTGAAGGGATTCTGCATTTCAACGCAGTTCCCGTGAAGGCTACCTGCACTGAATGTCAAAACCCCTGTGTTGAGGTTGCGCTAAACCAGTTTGTCCTTGTGCAGCTGGGGTTTTCTGCTCTGTTTTGCCTTGTTTTGATCTCTGATTTTTGCAACCTGTAACCAGCATAGGTACCAGTCTAATAACTCCTTTTCTCTACTTAGATTCCGCCTCCTTTTGTACAAAAAGACTGTGAGTGTTTTTATGTGTTTGTGGCGTCATTTACAGCTTTCCTTTGCATGAGTAAAATAGTCATCCGGTAGCCCTTGATTCAGATCTGTTGATTGTGATATTAGAAGAGAGTTCATTGGCTGTTTGCAGATTGATTATACATTTAATTTTGCTTATCGGTTTGAGTTTGTCTCTTTTAAGTGTCGAAACAAGTCTTCATTTCGAAAATCGTTAAGTGTTGTAATCTCTTCTACCCTCTCTGATTTCGAAAAAGTAAACTTGTTTGTGTTTATCATTTAAAAGCAAATTCAAAGTTGTACAAAAAGCTTTCTTTGTAGGCATCAATACTAAGAAAGTGGAAAACAAACACCTGCATTGTGCATTTGCATTTTGATAGTTTGCATGTTGGATTTAGGAAAAGTGCATTAGAGTGTGCTGATTGCTATTTGAGAAAAGATGGTGTCTTTCTTTTCCCTTAGTAGCTAGGATTTTCAAAGTTGAAAAGATATAAAGCTTGCTTATCATCTTTAGACTGCATTTAGGAATTGTATCATACATCTCGTGGTGAACCTTGAAAGGCAAAATTCTAAAAAGATCAACCTAAAATAAATTGAATGAACTTAACAATGCTTTGCAACATAATGCACAACATAGAGGTCTAGGCTAGAGACGTGTTTCGGCGTCGTTAAGCCTGGTGACTGTCGATCTCGTGGATGGTGGGTGATTCCTCCTGAGGGACGATAGCGCCAGTACGGATTGTGCTCCCACGTACCGTCGCGTATATATTGGGAGACCCCTATAGGCATAAAACCTTTATCCTTAGGAAGCCGTGTCGATCACCCTACTGATCGCAATGCACTGAACACATCATTCAGGAAGATCGACCGCCCGTACCCTAAAAAGTATTCTGCGGTTTTGCAAAAAGTTTGGTACACCCTCTACCTAGAACTCCAGAGCAGTTCCTTTTGGCCTTTTTCAGACTCTATAACGGAAAAAGTCCATTCGAGCATTTGTCACTTCGGGCTCATTAAAACATCGAAGGAGACTAGAGTCGTCTTTAGCTTTTTCTCAACTCTTTAAAACTTAAAAAGCAAGTTGTGTCTAAGCGTCGTTAAAAATTTATTTTAAATGGAACAATCACCCTTTATTCCTGCGTTGATCTTTAGGTTGAAAAAATGGAGCACACCAACCAAGGAATTACCCTTGGTGGAAATCCTAGTCCCTTCTCCTCTTGGGGAGATGTTGGTGCGCCCCATATGGCCACATTGTCGCTTCTAGGACTGACAATTGGCCTACCGGTTTGGCTCTTTTCAACCAATGTCGTTCAAAACACCACCATTCCTGAACAGTCGAGTCAACAGTTAGACCAGACCAGAGTTGCCAACCAGCCTTCTACCTCATCTAACTCTTCCTCTCCTCCTTCCTCTTCGCTTGATGGAACTGGTAAAACAAAAAACCAAGTTCCTAAGGAGAAGAAGGAAAAGAAGAAGAAAGAGAAGAAGAAGAAGGAGCCAAAGGCGACTGGGGCCAAACAAGTGTCGTCTGACAAAAATCCACACACAACACTGACCAGGCCTAAATCGGCATGTGTCATATGCAAGGGAGACCATTTCCACAGAGATTGTCCCTGCATCCCTCGGATACTAAGGGACTGGTCTCCCCGTTTGCACAATTCGGTAGCATCAACCTCTGATAGCCATGTTGACTGCTCACCGTCAACTAGTGAAAGTGAAGTCCCAGGACAAAGAGGGAAATCTAGATTTCCCTACAAACTGTGTGAAGGCGATCATGCCATCCACCATTGTCCCTTCTTAGACGAGGCTAAACGAGTTCTGGAAGATCGCCCGATTTTACGAGCGCAACTTCCTCCTGGATATCAAAAACTCCTGCCAAGTCCTTCACTAGTTGAGAACCCGGCTGGCCCGCCCAGGTGGTCAGTCGAAGCACCTATCATTGAAGATGAACCGTCTGGATCCATGCCTGACGAAAGTCAAAAGGTTGAGATGGCAGTTGACCCGATTTTGCCTTTAGAGGCTCTATCTTCGAATGATACCATCACAGAGGAGAATAAAGACGACGTCGTCCAACTTCTCTTCGTCAACACTGACTCTGATGAACAAGGGGATAATGCCCCCATTCCTTTATCGCAAGAAGGAAGTTCGTCAGAGCGATATCCGGTCGTTTATTCGGTCCCACCACCAAGAAACCTGGTTGTGTCCTTCGACTGGAACCAACTAGGGAGACCTTGGTTGCCAACAAGCATACCATTCAGAATTATCGTTCAAATATACAGAATGGTAATGGTTGGCACTATTATTGATGAAGGGGCATCTGTGAGTATCCTTTCCTCTATTGCTTGGAAAGCGCTTGGTTCGCCAGTGCTTTTGCCTGAAATGAGAAATCTATCAGGCTTTGATAAAGGAACCAGTCGACCTTTAGGGATCCTCCCCAATGTGCCCATAACATTGAAAGGGAAGACCGTTCAAATGAACGTGATGGTCGTTCAAGGACCCTTGGATTATAACCTACTCCTTGGACGAGACTATATATATGGAATGGGAGCTATAGTCTCCTCACTCTTTAGAGTAATGTGTTTTCCGCATGAACGAAGAATGGTCAAGCTCGTGGACCAACTTTTGTTTCCCGGATCACGCATCGCAAATAGTCATTTACCATCCCTAAATGGTCTATTCACGCAAGAAGTGTCTCAACCCACGGTCCGTCCTGCTGATGAGCGCGAGTAATCCGGGAGGATATGACTGGAACCCAGGGGGCATGCGTCCTGGTCTGCTTCGGCAGGAAAACTTTGGGTATAGGGTAGGTTTCCGCGGGAGAATATGACTAGTCCATACCCCGTCCGTATAGGAAGAGGGGTTGTTCTAGAATAAGATTCGTTTGTCAAATTTATGTGTTTGGCACTCATTGTCACTCACCTTTGTCTATTTCGGTAGACATTGCCGAGAAAGTGTTTTGTTTGAAAGATTAACGAGACAATCTTTGGGTAACCTGAAAGAGGTAAGCCTCTCTCTTTAAAACGATTGTTTTGAAGGAAAAGAAGTAGAGGTAACCTTGAAATCGTACTTTATACTTGGGGGCATGCAAACCTTTTGGAGTGCAAGCAAAGAGCGGTTATTTACTTGTTTTTTGGGTTAGCCGTTTCCTAACTTGCATAAAGAAAGGATGCGGGGCATAGCTTTGTGAGATGAAGCTCCGTAAAAAAATAGAATCTCAATGAGACACTCTTATCATATGACTGGGTATTCGAGCAGTTTTAGCACAAAGTTCATGCTCGTTAAAAAATAAACGCAAGATCTGAGCAGTTTTAGCACATAGTTCATGCTCGTTAAAAAATAAACATAAGACCGAGCAAATGTTTCCACCCGCGTTTAAGCTCGTTAAAAAATGAACTATCCCGGTAAATAACCACTGTGAATGTAATATCATCAGCCATTAAAGCCTTGGTCGTGTTTGCACCGTCACCTCCACTTTTCATTGGCCGATCGTTCACCTCCATATGTTTGTTTACCCATTTTGAGGAACAGCTGCGAAGAGTGATTTCACCTAGCCATCCTTGTGACACTGCCGTAATTGGAAAATTCCAACCTGTACCCGAAATCAACTGCTAACCCTGTTTATCACTCGTTCCTCAAAAGATGAGTCTTCTTTAAGCTCTTTTCAGCTGACTCGTAAAATATGAAAAGATTGTCGAGTCCTTGGCCTTCCAGCTCGTTAAAGGGACAGGAAGAGCTATCCCTCCTCTAGATTTTAATCTTTTTGGACCTGAGGGATTATTGCACAAAAAGATCGAGCGCTTGTTTTATTCAGCTCATTAAAACTATCGAAAACTCATCCCTTCTATATTGTTTTATACTTTTTCGGACTTAAGGGATTAGATGACAAAAAGGACTTTTGGAGTTCACTTTATGTACCTTTTCAGACTCTCTAAAACTGAAAAGGACCGAGTTATCCTTGTCGTTAGACTCGTTAAAATCATTAAATAGCGACAAACTTGTCTTTAGACGAGAACGAGTTTCACTATCGCTAGGCTCGTTAAATTATAGTGATGGGCTTGCGCGAAGGGCAGGTTATAGAACAAGCAAATGTTATCCTCCTCAAGCTTGACAAAAATAAAGAGGTACTGGTCAGCAATGACTGGGGAAAAATTGGGAGAAACTAAAGAAAACTTTGATGGTAGCAAGTCACTCTTGAACATGACACTTTTCCTCCGTACCACAATCGGGTTGGGTTGTTTCATTCACCGGTCACATCCATGGTCTCGCCATACAATCCATATTTGGGGTAATGCTACCAATCCATCGCATCAGTTTCGCCATATGTTCAAGAGAAGTCGTTCAGAAAAGTCAACCGTGTCCCATCCACTGCCATACATTATCCTTCATCCTTTTATGACCACCACCCTGAATCATATGTCACAGATCGTTTTCACCTCCATTAAAATCATTAGCTCCGTTCCGTGTCACTGATGTGGGATTCATTAAGGCCCTCCTTTGACAGATCACTTCTTGTTGACATCAGCTTATTATCCAAGAAGTTGATCTAGGAACAACCCCTTCAGTACTTTGAAGCTTGCATGCCTCAATGGCAAGTTTCTCACTTCCGGCAACAGGTATACATCAATGACCTTCGACCGAAAGATTTTGCGTGGTGTTCGACGCCAAGTCCTTTATTCACACCACGTGAATTGTACTGCAGTACCTTGAGGGTCATTATCATTATCGGTGATTCCTCTCGTGCTTGTTAACGGTTTACATCATTGACCGGTAATCAAGCGATGTCTTTCCATGTTCGACTTCAGAACATTTCTAACATGGCTCGACTTGTACTTAGCATGAAGATCGAACGAGTTTGAAGACCCCGGATCTAGTTTCATCCATCCGGGCTGTGATATATATTCAGGAAAGATAAAGACATTGACATGTACATCATTACAGCAGATAATCATCCTTCTCAAAGGATGATAATTTCATCAAAACTATCAGTCTACCATCAGACGATTGTCTGTTCTATGTACAGGAAAATGAATTTATAAAGTTGAGCATGGGAATGCCCGCCTCAGCTAGATCATGAAAGTAGAATGAAAAATAATGTATTGTATTGTATCTTATTACAGGTCTCCTCTCAGCATTGGATGAACTTCGGATCCCCCTGATAAAGCATTTCACCCGATAAACAACCTCATACTTTAGGGGGCAACTGTTATAGACATTTTTGTGCCTTACAGAATTGAGCATGAAATGTCCATAATCTAAGGGATCCAAAGTCCCTAAACATGTTGTTCCTACCCCTAGAGCAACAAGGCTAACAAACCACAGCAATTCACAGAAGTTCTCCACCAGAAACTGCTCAAAAACAAGTCAATTCAGGATCATTTCAGTGGCTACACTAGCTGTTTGCGTTGAATGTCAAAGCCAACACTGGCTACCTATGTTGAATGTCAAATGGAACACTGGCTACCTGTGCTGAACGAGAGTGTACATGTGGCAGGCTCATTTCTCAAGGTGTCAAAACCCAGGAAGCTTCCAAAATGACACTTGCCTCAGGGAATTCGACTGGTGATGAGTAAGAGGTTCCAAATCTCCAAGTGGAAGTAAGAACCTCCAAGTGGACTCAAGAACTGACAGAGGAAGAGGACACTAGTTAGATCTCAAGCTGACTCATCCTCTCTCCAAACATCTATATATGGATCTCTCCTCCATGAGATCTAAGAGGCTGGAATTTTGTTATTGCAAAGAATTGATGTTGGTTTGAGATTGGAATCATTGGGTGCTTGATGCTTTGAAGGGGGTGAAGATAGGAATTCCATTTGCTGGGAAGGAGATGCTGGATTGGAGCCCTATGGGTTGTATCTCTTCTGAACCTTGTTATTCATCAATAAAGCTATCTTGGTTTCTCCTATATGCTGATGTATTTTTGATGTATGAATGCATTAGTATGTTTAGTTTATTTCTAATCCTAAACTAGTTATGAATGTGAATATCTGTCTTTGTGTAGTGTTCTTCTCTTGTCGCAAGTAGCTGTTCTCTTGTCGCAAGTAGCTGTTCTCTTGTGATCTTGCAGGAACCCATTGAAGCTGGGCGAGTGAGAAGGCAAGTAGCTGTGAACTCCCAAAGAGAAGAGAGACCGGATCGAGGGACAAACGGAAGACACCGGTAAGTCTATTGATCTCTCTTCTTTCACATTTCATAAAGGAAGAAACCAGAATAGCTGTCTCTGTTTGTTGCTAAGGCACTGTCACACCTTAGGTGGATAGGATCATCCTGCATAGGCATTTTTCCCCACAACACTACTGATAGAGTTATACTACTTTCCTTTAAGCGAAATCACAGTCAAGGAGTTACCTTACGACCTACTGCTAGGACTCCTACACCAAATGGTCTGAGGTCTAATTGGGACTTCTTACCGGGGAGATCCCCTTGACATGTTGGTGGGTCCAGCACCATCAACATTTTTGGCATTAGAAGGACGTCCTGATGACAAGCAGTGTCTTCTCATCCAGTTTTGAACCTTTGCATATCTTTCATGGAGTCTTGCACTCTGTTTCCCCAAAGGTGTTTTTCGAATCGTGAAGATGTCTCCATCTTGGGGAAGCTTTTCGATCTCTTGTCCACTCACATGTATGATGGTGAAGGCAAAGTGGCATGGCCTGAGCACTTACATAAATTTCTTTCCATGATTCATGAGGAAGATGAGTTTTCTAAAGAATAGGTCGGTTTGCTGCTTGCATACACACTTCACGAATCTCCATTTCGTTGGGTGCTCATCCTACTAGCTGACACTATGCACTCTTTTGAGCACTTCTGTGATCTTATTGAAGACACATTATATCATTTTGATCCATACCATATTGATTAAAAATTGTTACAACAATGAAGGGCTCTGCATTAATCCGTTATTGATTTTTGGCAGCGCTTCGTGACTTGCAGTTTCAAGATCTGAGGAACCAGATGAAATTTGCTTATCTCTAGGACCGGTTCAAGTATTGCCTTAAGAAATCTGCCTATCCCAAGAGAAAGCTTGAGATCAAGCCTTACTCGACATTCTTCATTAATGGAGCTACGCAATCTCATGTGGAAGTAGGCACTATCTCAATGGACTATCTGCTTCCCTCTCATTCAACAACTTCACCATTTCCTAGTGATGCCAAGGATCATGCTTGTACACCTATTCACCCTTCACACTCTCCCAACATCACTCCAATCAATTTTCATGCAGATTTGGTTGTGAGTCCTTCAATTTCTCATAGGTTTTCTTTTTATCTGACCTCCATCTTTGCACCCGGGTGTTCCTCTAGATGGTGTTGTCTTGTGTTCCTCGGTTCTAGATTCTTCACTTGCTGTGAATGAGAAACAACCCATTGAGGGAGTTGGTGTCACACAACCAACATGCACTCGCATTCATGAAGAGTATGAGTGGGAGATTGAGCATCAACACTCGGCCAAGGATGAACCGTTTCCATCTGAGCCCCCTCTATTCTTTCCAAACATCATTGGTGAACCTGCCATCCATGATTTTGCTTGTGTGTCTTCATCCATGGATGCACCCATTATTGATCTTTCACAGAACACACCATATGTTAGCCAATAATATAACAAAAAATAGGACCAATCATTCATTGAAAATCCACTTGATCTTTCATTTGCTCTTTCTGGAAATGTAGAGGGTGAACATCCTTCCTTCTCATCCACCCCTCTGTGTGATTCATCAAATCATGAGGATGCCAACCAACATCCTAAATTTTATGATCTTGGTTGTCATGATATCTTCACCTCATCATCCGATCATGAGGTTGATTCCCTCATTATTATTCCGTCTAAGCCACTGGTCTATAAAGATCCATCTGTCATTGAAGTTGACACCACACAGATCATCGAGGCACTTCAACCAGAGTTGATGGTTATGTCAGACCCTCACTACGCTGAGGTTGGTTTTGATTCTGATTAGGAAATTGTTAAGTCACCCAAGGCTCCTCATCACTCATCTGTATGCATTGAAGATCCATCTCATAGACAGATCACACTTCCTCCACTCGAACTGCATGATCCCATTGCTCATGCATCGGAGGAGTCTTTTATTGCAAGCACTCGTGCATAACGCAATTTATCTCTATTTCTTTTGTCATAGTCAAGAGTGTGATTATGCTTCAAATTTGCATGTAGTGTCACAAAACACCATGAAAAGTCCATAGACTGCCCGTCATGCACTTGCACTCACTTATGTCCCGTGGGCATTTTGAAACACGAAGTGTGGTTGTCTTAATTGTTATATCTTTCTTGTCTGTGGGTTCGCACAACTGGTTTGCTCACAGAACAAGCCTTCACCAACATGGGTCTACCAATGTGCTGGTGGTTGCATTTGAAGTATCACTTCAAGTGATCAAGCCATGCACCACTAGTGTATGAGTAGGAGTAGTGTTTTCTTTTAGTTGTTTGCTTGCATGCTTGTTTGCTTACATGCTGTGTTTGCTTGTTTGTTTGCTTTCTTATTTGTTTACTTGATTCACTTTCACTTTTCTTCTGCTCTTACTTTGCTTTGTTGTTTGTCACTTCACTTGTTTCGTTTGTAGGTTATTTTGCATCAAACCATGTATAAATCTTGAAGCAAGCTGGGTAAAGTACAAGAGGGCTTGTAAAGCTATCACTACTTGGTTATCTGTCATATTTCCTCTGTATGATGAGATTATTACTGTTATCCCATGATACGTCGAAGGTAAATGTGTACTATTCGTACTGAAGCTTGGTGAAAACACAATGCTTGCACACTAACTAGTGTCACCTTCTCTAGTCAGTTGTTTTTGGGTTGACCCTTGTCAGCTAAGTCAAGTAGAGTAAGGTGAGTGGGGAAACCTTAATAGGCACATCAAAGATACAGTCAACTACTTCTCTACTAGAACAACCTCCTTTTCTCTCAATAATTCGGGATCCCTCTTCCACCTCTGAAATGAATAAGTGCTATGCATAGTGAAAATGAAAATGAAAAGTCAAAAAAGATCAATATGAGAAATGGATAAGACAAAAGAAGAGAAAGGCTTCCTGTGAAGGGAGGTGATACAAGTAACTCCGCTGGGGCACTGACCAGGCTCGCTGGCAATGGAGCCATGCTTGTTTTCCAATGTGACTTGATCTATTAATGTAAAAATTATTATAGACTATGTGTGAATTCACTTATGTTACTTTGTGCAATGGATTGAAAAGATTGTGAATAACATAAATACATAAACAACTTGAAAACACATTCAAACACATCAACACAACCAAATTTAATAAAGGAGTTCACCAGAATTTCTGGCTACTTCTCCTGGTCCTTTCGCTTCCAATGCTGACCTTTTATTTTTTCTTCAAATTGGTTTTATAGGTATGAGCTCGAAAATAGAGTCTCAAATAAGAAAATGAACATCACCACTACGTTCAGCTCTAGATTTTGAGTCAAAAGAGTGTAAACTCAACCATATTTGGCCACTGTGACCTCCAAACCCCCTAGAATGGTCCAAAACCACCTCTATCCTTGAAAAACCACCCTCTATTTGGAAAAAACTACCTTCTACTTGCATAAAACCACCTTGGTTTGTGCTCTGGTGGTAGGGCGAGTTCGACACCTGTAATGTTTTATTAAAACATTTGGTGGCTTGGTTAATCAAGTCCCACCTTTCAGCATATTTGTTCTGTTTTTGGTGATATGGTATTGATATACCATATGTAGTTGCAATCTGCGGTGAATGTGGGATAATGAAATAACATGAAATCAAAGGACCGATGGTTGTGGGGTTGACCCTGACCATCTGGCATTTTTCTAGTGACCTTATCTGATACAACATAGATACAAGTTTATCATATCCATTACCGAGTGTCGTCCGATCCAATGACTATCACGTCACCCATTCGCCAACTATCTTGGCCGATCTCCATCATCGATCAATCCTGCATGATCCAACGATTATCACTCCATCTGCTCGCCAACTAGCCCAGATCTCCATCGTTGATGTGACCCATCAAATCAAATGGCTATCGTGAAAACTCTTGCACGGCTGATATTAGATCGAGAGTGCGCGAGAAAATTGGTTTTATCATGGTATGTGTCGCCCACTAAGGTTAATCGCATGAAATTGAGGAATACCGTTTACTATTTTATAAGCACACGAGATACTTCTTACCACTTATGAATACTACTCCTCTGTTCTGCTAACACGTGGCTTGATCTGATCTCTTCATTTCTTAACTTTTTTTGTGCGACTTAATCCTATTCGTCTATCTCCCTCACTCTTGTTCATTGGTCTGACTGATCTAACGACTGTGCTTCACTGCTTTGATACCACTTTCATCTGCATTTGAAGACTTTGATCCGAAGGGAAAACTGCATCCATTTTGGATCACTCCTCCTCACTAGAAGCTTTTGGTCCACCAAAAGTTGGTTTTAGCTGTCGAGTAAGTGAGGATAAAGTTCCCTCGCTTTTCCAATCTCTATCCATCGTGCTTTACTTGGGTTTGTACCTTTGATTCCAACTCGAAGATACTCAACATTATCCTGTTGCGAAGTCCTTATCCTCCCGTCAAGAATTGTGTCCTTGTGTAGCTCATTGAGATGCTCGGGAAAAATATCTTCAATGGAAGGTAGTTGACCTTTCTCTTCGGGATCTTCAATCAATGAAGGCTCATACAATCGCAAGCTTTCAACATTTACGAGATCCTTAAATAGGAATTAATTGAGTGATTTATGGAGAAAATTATGGATTTAAAATAATCTATAACTATGTACTTATTTCTATAAATGTAAGCCTACAAGGAGAGTGAGAGATAGTTTTTAGAAGATTAGAGAGAGTTAGAAAATGTTAAGTAGTGGAGTGAATAGATCAGAGCACGAGATGCTCTATACATATATCTAAATAATGTTATGAATGAAGAAAGGAGTTTGTGTGTTAAAACGTGTTTTTGTGTGATTTTATTATGTGAATTGATTATTTAAATCGTAGGCTAAACCTCTATGTATCTCTTGAATACTGTGGTTGGATGTATTCAAAATCCCAAAGAATATAGTTTAGAACCAGTCTAAACTTGGTGGAAGTGTTAAGTTAGGCAGAATGAAGAAACCCAGACAAATTTGTGTTAAACTCAGGAGGAAACCAGAACCATCCAATCAATTAGATCCGTTAGATATAACGGTCATTGTGTACCAACGAGCATGGCATTAATCAGAATAGAAGGGCAATATTTGTGGAAGGTAAGCAGTTTCTCGCGCATCTTCAAAACTGTAAGTGGTATTTAAAAATAGGACACAATCATTTATATAGCTGAGTTAATATCTTAGATAATCTGGGTCATTTGTTTGGAAGGATCATATCCGATGGTAGTCACGTAGAAAAATGCACAGAGTTTAACATAAATTTTGGACCCGATGAGTTATCAACTATGGTTTAATTCAGTTGGATTCCAGATTGATCGTAGCCATTCATTGTGAAGGGACACGATCCAATGGTGGTCGCATGGTAAAGGTGCGAGTGATTTAATTCCAATTCCGGACCTGAGAAGGTTATTAACTACAATTGTATTTCTTTTGGTTCCATGGTAAAAGTGAAGTTTCGCCGTTTCCGGGTAAATGAAATAATTCTACTATTATAGCAGAATAACAAAGTTGAAGGTTTGAACGAGGTTTTCTTAATTGTTTTGAGTTCTGCTAAAGAGATGCGGGGTCTGATAATTAAAATAAACAGGGTTTTTTTAATTTAATTTCTGTATTTATGTAAAGATACGGTTTTCCCTTCATAAAAGTGGTTCCGATAGTTAAATTAAACAGGGGTTTAATTAATTTATGTCTGGATTTGTCCAACAACGCAACTTCACCCCATCATAGTACATCTCTTTGGAGGAGTAGGCGGATGTGGGTGTAACATTCCACTGTTGGTGCTAGTAGGTTTGCATGGATGTATTGTATGATTGAGACTTACACTTCTTTATATAATAAGAGCTAGCACATTTTCATGCATATGTTGTTATTGTTGTTGGATGGCTCTGGTTGCCTTAATGATATATGTTTTTTAACTTACATACTTGTGTATGAACTGATTCACATGAAATTATATGAATCTTGCTTTTAATGTGTTTTATATGTTGTTAATATTCTCATTAGCCATGTCGACTTCTCTACTGAAAATTAGACAAACCTTTAACATGAACCTTGTTGTAACAACCGTCACACTCGTCTCAGGCTGCTCCATGAGTGTTTTACGTGTTATCCTACCTTGTATGATGTGACTGCTACATTTGAGTGGTCTGCTCCACTGAAAGTTGTGCATGTCCTTTTGTGTTGTGTGTTCCTAGCTGAGTTGGGTCTAATCCCTTTCAACCTAGAACTCACCTTCACCTTCTTCTCCCTTTGATGTGTTAGAACCTCTCATACACCTTCCTTGACTCACTGCATCATTCACACCCTTGCTACTGCCAGAGTTATCCTACTTGCCTCTATGCGACATCGCAGTCAAGGAATTACCTTACGACCCACTGCTAGGACTCCTGCACCAAATGGTCTGAGTTCTAATTGGGACT
The DNA here is from genome assembly GCA_031772625.1 of Pinus tabuliformis. Lineage (NCBI taxonomy): Eukaryota > Viridiplantae > Streptophyta > Pinopsida > Pinales > Pinaceae > Pinus > Pinus tabuliformis. The sequence goes on along the minus strand of CM062816.1, from coordinate 1,127,671,694 downwards.
TCTTACCAAGAAGATCTCCTTGAAATGTTTGCGGGTCTAGCACCATAAACATTTCTGGCATTAGAAGGACAACCTAATGACAAGTAGTGTCCTCTCATACAATTTTGAACCTTTGCATATCTTTCATGGATTCTTGTAATCTGTTTCCCCCTAGGTGTTTTTCAAATAGTGAAGATGTCTCCATCTCAGGGAAGCTTTTCGATCTCTTTTCCACTCACGTGTATGATGGTGAAGGAAAAGTGGCATGGCCTAAGCACTTACATAAATTTCTTTCCATGATTCATGAGGAAGATGAGTTTTCTAACGAACAAGCCGGTTTGCTGCTTGCATACACACTTCGCGAATCTCCATTTCGTTGGGTGCTCATCCTACTAGCTGACACTGTGTACTCTTTTGAGCACTTCTGTGATCTTATTGAAGACACATTATATCATATGGATCTATACCATATTGATAAAAAATTGTTACAACAAGGAAGGGCTCTACATTAATCCATTATTTATTTTTGGCAGTGCTTCGTGACTTATGGTTTCAAGCTCTGAGGAACCAAATGAAATTTGCTTATCTCTAGGACCGGTTTAAGTATTGCATTAAGAAATCTGCCTGTCCCAAGAGAAAGCTTGAGATCAAGCCTTGCTCGACGTTCTTTATTGATGGAGCTACGCAATCTCATGTGGAAGTAGGCATTGTCTCAACAGACTTTCTGCTTCCCTCTCATTCAACAACTCCACCATTTCCTAGTGATGGCAAGGATCATGCTTGTACACCTATTCAACCTTCACACTCTCCCAACATCACTCCACTCAATTTTCATGCATATTTGGTTGTGATTCCTTCGAGTTCTCATAGGCTTTATTTTTATCCGACCTCCATCTTTGCACCCGGGTGTTCCTCCAAACGATGTTGTCTTGTGTTCATCCATTCTATATTCTTCACTTGCTATGAATGAGGAACAACCCACTGATGGAGTTGGTGTCACGCAACCAACATGCACTCTCATTCATGAAGTGTATGAGTGGGAGTTTGAGAATCAACACTCGGCAAAGGATGAATCGCTTCTATTTGAGCCCCCTCTGTTCTTTCCTAACATTGTTGGTGAACCTGCCATCCATGATTTTGCAGGTGTATCTTCATCCATGGATGCACCCATTATTGATCTTTCGCAGAACACACCATAAGTTAGCCAATCATCTAACAACAAATAGGACCAATCATTCATTGAAAATCCACTTGATATTTCATCTGCTCTTTCTAGAATTGCAGAGGGTGAACATCCTTCCTTCTCATCTACACCATTGTGTGATTCATCAAATCATGAGGATGCTGACCAACATCCTAAATTTTCTAATCTTGGTTGTCATGATCTCTTCACTTCATCATCTGATCATGAGGTTGATTCCCTCATTGTTAATCCGTCTAAGCCACTGGTCTATAAATATCCATCTATCAATGAAGTCGAAACCACACAAATCGTCGAGGCACTTCAGCCAGAGCTGATGGTTATGTCAGACCCTCGCTACCCTGACGTTGGTTTTGCTTCTGATTAGGAAATTGTTAAGTCACCTAAGGCTCCTCATCACTCATCTGTATGCATTGAAGATCCATCTCATAGACAGATGACACTTCCTCCACTCGAACTGCACGATCCCATTGCTCATACATTGGAGGAGTCTTTTATTGCAAGCACTCACGCACAACAGAATTTATCTCTATTTCTTTCGTCATAGTCAAGAGTGTGATTATGCTTCAAAGTTGCACGTAGTGTCACACAGCACCATGATAAGTCCATAGACTGCCTGTCATGCACTTGCACTCACTTATGTCCCATGGGAACTTTGAAACACGAAGTGTGGTTGTCTTAATTGTTATATATTTCTTGTCTGTGGGTTCACACAACTGGTTTGTTCGCAGAGCAATCCTTCACCAACATGGGTCTACCAATGTGCCAGTGGTTGCATTCGAAGTCTCACTTCACGTGATCAAGCCCATTCACCATTAGTATATGAGTAGGAGTAGTGTGTTCTTTTAGCTGTTTGCTTGCATGTTTGTTTGTTTACATGTTGTGTTTGCTTGTTTGTTTGCTTTCTTGTTTGTTTACTTGCTTCGCTTTCACTTTTTTTCTGCTCTTACTTTGCTTTGTTGTTTGTTAGTTCACTTGTTTCGTTCGTAGGTTATTTTGCATCAAACCATGTATTAATCTTGAAGAAAGCTGAGTAAAGTACAAGAGGGCTTGTAAAGCTATCACTACTTGGTTATCTGTCATATTTCCTCTGTATGATGAGATTATTATTGTTAGTCCATGATACGTCAAAGGAAAATACGTACTATTCTAAGTGAACCTTGGTGAAAGCACAATGCTTGCATGCTAACTAGTGTCACCTTCTCTAGTCATTTGTTTTTTGGTTGACCCTTGTCAGCTTAGTCAAGTAGAGTAAGGTGAGGGGGGAAACCTTAATAGGAAAATCAGAGATACAATCAACTACTTCTCTACTAGAACAACCTCCTTTGCTCCCAATAATTCAGGATCCCTCTTCCACCTCTGAAATGAATAAGTGCTATGCATAGTGAAAATGAAAATGAAAAAATGAAAAGTCAAAAAAATTCAAAAATGAAAAATGGATAAGAAAAGAGAAGAGAAAGGCTTCCTGCACAGGGAGGTGATGCAAGTAACTCCTCTAGGGTACTGACCAAGCTCACTGGCAGTGGAGCCATGCTTGTGTTCCTATGTGACTTGATCTATTAATGTAAAATGTATTATAGACTATGTGTGAATTCGCTTATGTTACTTAGTGTAATGGATCGAAAAGATTGCGAATAACATAAACACATAAACAACTTGAAAACACATTCAAACAAATCAAAACAACCAAATTTAATAAAGAAGTTCACCAGACTTTCTGGCTATGTCTCCTGGTCCTTTTGCTTCCAGTGCTAACTTCTTTTTCTGTCTTCAAATTGTTGTTGCAGGTATGAGCTCGAAAACAGAGTCTCAAATAAGAAAATGAACATCACCATTGCGTTCAGCTCTATATTTTGAGTCAAAAGAGTATAATTTCGACCATATTTGGCCATTGTGACCTCCAAACCCCCTAGAATGGTCCAAAACCACCTCTGTCCTTGCAAAACCACCCTCTGTTTGCAACAAACCACCTTATGCTTGCATAAAACCACCTCGGTTTCTGCTCTAGTGGTAGGGCGGGTTCGACACCTATAATGGTTTATTAAAAAATTTGGTGGCTTGGTTAATCAAGTCCCACCTTTTAGCATATTTGTTCTGTTTTTGGTGATATGGTATTGATATACCATATGTAGTTGCAATTTGTAGTGAATGTGGGATAATGCAATAACATAAAATCAAAGGATCGATGGTCGTGGGGTTGACCCCAACCATCTGGCCTTTTTCTGGTGACCTTATCTGATACAACATAAATACAATTTTATCATATCCATTACCAAGTCTTGTCTGATCCAACGGCTATCACATCACCCATTCACCAACTATCTTGGTTGATCTCCATCGTCGATCAATCCCGCATGATCTAACAACTATCACTTCATCTACTCGCCAACTAGCCCAGACGATCTACATTGTCGTTGTGACCTGTCCAATCAAATGGTTATTGCACAAACTCTTGCGCAACTGATATCAGATCGATAGCGCATGAGAAAATTGGTTTTATCGTGCTACATGTCACCCACTAAGGTTAATCGCGTGAAATTGAGGAATACTATTTACTATTTTATAAGCATGTGAGATACTTCTTACGACTTACGAATATTATTCCTCTGTTCTGCTAACACGTGGCTTGATCTGATCTCTTCATTTCTTAACTTTTTTTGTGCGACCTAATCCTAGCTGTCTATCTCCCTCACTCTCGTTCATTTATCTGACTGATCTACCAACTGTGCTTCGCTGTTCTGATACCATTTTCATCTGCATTTGAAGAATTGATCCAAAGGGAAAACTGCATCCATTTTGGATCACTCCTCCCCATTGGAAGCTTTTGGTCCACCAAAAGTTGGTTTTAGCTGTCGAGTAAGTGAGCATAAAGTTCCCTCGCTTTTCCAATCTCTATCCATTGTGATTTACTTAGATTCCTACCTTTGAGTCCAACTCGAAGATACTCAACATTTCCCCATCACGAAGTCCTTATCCTCCTATCAAGAATTTGTCCTCCTATATCTCTTTGAGATTCACGGGAAAAATATCTTCAATGGAAGTTAGTTGACCTTGCTCTTCAAGATATTCAATCAATGAAGGCTCATACAATCACAAGTTTTCAACCTTTACGATGGAATAGATTTGCATATAAGCTGGTGGATCTAGGCAGAAAGCATTTTCACCAATTTTGTCAAGTATTTTGAAAGGACCATATCCATTTGGTTTCAACTTTTTACCTTCCCCTTACAATCTTTCTTTGTTGATGTACAACCAGACTTGATCACCAACTTGAAAACTATGCTCAACTCGATGCTTGTCATGTCACACCTTGTACTTTGCTTGGCTTCTTTCCAGCTGTTCATGTACTACCTGGTGAATTTCCTCGATTTGTTCAATGAACTTAGTTGCTTTGTCCATATCACTGTGTCCATCAACTGCTATGTATTTACCAGACAAAATCCAAGGGAGACTTTGGTATAAAACCAAAACAAGTTTCAAAAGGAGATCTCTGAGTAGAAGAATGTTTTGCATGGGTGTAAGCATGCTACACATAACACAAATGCTCATCCCAAAGTTTGGTATGCTTGCTGTAATATACTAGAAGCAACTGTATCACTGCTTGTTGACCACTTATGTCTGACCATATGTTTGCGGATGAAATTCCATGCTCTTCTTTAACTTTGTGTCCATTAACTCCTATAGACTTGACCAAAAATTCTCGACAAATTGAGAATCTCGATCGGATATAATAGAAGTGGGTAAACCAAAATGAACCGAGACATTTTGAAAGAACAACTTTGTAGTTTGTTCAATTGTGACATATTTATTACATGTTGTCAAAATACACATCTTACTGAACCTATCCACAACTACATACAAATAATCATGACTCTTTCTAGACTTTGGCAATCCCCCAACAAAATCTATGGAAACACTTTCCCAAGGATGAGAAGGAATTGGAAGTGGAGTATACAAGCCTAATTTTCTATTACCTGGCTTGCTTGTAGCACACATAGTACATCCTTTAATATAACTAGAAATTGTCTCATTCATTCGCGGCCAGTAGCAGAATCTTTGTACTTGTGCAACTGTTTTACTTACATAAAAATGACCTGATATGAGAGAAGTATGTGCTTCTCGAATTATATTAACTCTTTCAGTTTGTGGAATGCATAATTTTCCCAAATGATATAAGATTTTGTCCTTTATGAAATAATCCAATTCTTCTACCTACTTTCCATGACTTAAAGTTGCATATACATTGTTAAAATCTGTGTCTTGAGCATATTTTTCAATAGAATTTTCATGAATTATTGAATTATGCTTAAGTATTGTGGATTCATTTATAATTGGTCTTCATAACATGTCTGCAACCTTATTATGTATGCCCTTATTATATCTTATAACAACATGAAATTGCTGTAGAAAACCCATCCACCTTTAATGTCATGATTGTTGCAATTTAGTTTGTGAGTGTAAGTATTGTAGTGGTTGATGATCTATGTGTATGATTGTTTCTTTACCCATTATGTAATGTTTCCACTTTTTAACACTCTGAACCAATGCATACAATTCTTTACCATATGTAAGATAGTTAACTACTGCTGATGTGAATGTCTCAGAATGAAAGCATATAGGCTTTCTATGCTACATCAACAATACCCCCATGGCATATTCACTTGTGTCTGTCTCGATCTCAAATGGATGTTGAAGATCTGGCAGAGCTAGTATTGGTGTTGTACTGATCCTTTCTTTCAATGTGTCGAAGGCTTTCTACTGTTTTCCTCCCCACTGAAACACCTGTTTCACACTTGTCAAAGCATGTAAAGGAGCTGCAATCAAAGAAAGGTTAGCAATAAACTTTCTCCAATATTGCGCTACCCCTAAGAAGCTTCTAACTTCTGTAGCAGTATTGAGCTTAGGCCAATTTACAATGACTTCAACCTTAGAGGGATCTATCTTCATTTCACCACCCCCTACAATATAACCCAAATAATTCAAAGATGTTCTGCCAAATTCACATTTTGACAGTTTTACATAGAGATTTTCTCTTTTCAAAACATCAAAAATCTACTTTACATGTTCATCCCATGTTCTACTAGAAAACAAGAATATCATCTAAATAGACTATTACAAATTCATCAATGAATGGCCTAAATACATCATTCATGACTCACATGAATGTAGCTAGAGCGTTAGTTAAGCCAAAAGGCATAACCATCCATTCATAGTTTCCTTGCTTCGTTTTGAAAGAAATCTTCCATACATCCTGTTCTAAAATTCTAATATGATGGTAGCCACTTCGCAAGTCCAATTTAGAGAAATAAAATGCATCTTTTAATTGATCTAACAAATAATCAATATGAGGAAGAGGATAACGATTCTTTATTATGATTTTATTTAATTCTCTAAAATCAATGCACATTCTCCACAAACCATCTTTCTTTCACACTAACACAATAGGTGATCCACATAGTGATGTGCTTGGTCAGATAAACCCTTGATCGAGCAACTCTTGTACCTGCTTCTTTATCTCTACATTCTCTAGAGGCTGATAACCTGTACATTCCAATGTTAGGTAGTGGAGCATCTTGCTACAAATAAATCTCATGTTGTATCTCTCACTTGGGTGGAAGCCCTTTAGGCTCTTGAAACAAAGTATTATAATCGGAAACAACTTTAACTAGATATGCTTTCTATTTAGGATTACAGCCTTGTAATGCATCAGATTTATCAATATCCATTGCTTTTAAAATCATAAGTAAAAATTGTTTACTTGAATTTACAGTGCTTTTCACCTGTCCTGAATTTATGAGAGAGAAGTTATCTTTGAGTTTATTAACCCTTACAATATATTAAGTTCCATCCTTAGTGAGTTGATACTTATTTTCAATTTGATAGAAGATAGCATTTCTATCATACAAGTATGGACTTCCTAATACAATTCCACATATGTCCAATGGGACTATGTCTAACTCAACCTCATCTACAAACTTTGACCTAATAGCAAAATGAAGTTTACATTGTTTCGTAACTTGTAGCTTAGTTTCATCACACACCCAACCTAATGGATATGGATTTTTATGAGGTTTTGTTTCTAGATCCAACTTCTTTACAATTGCTTCAGAAATCAAATTATCTTGTGACCCACTATCAAATAAATTATCAATTTTACTATGCTTGGAAATGACTCAAATATGAAATAGCTCATTTCTTTTCCTCTCATCATTATCATTATCAACATAATGTGAAGAAGTACTTGTAGATGCTTTAGAATATTTACATTTTATACCTATAGCTAGAACCATTGTCTCGTCACCTAAATTTGATCCCAAGTCCTTTTGAATAGAAGCAACATTCTTTCGCTCTTTACTCCCAAACTTGTTAGGCTTCAATTCCGGATGCAATGACCAGTAGTGTGCCTCATCGTGTCCTTCCTTCTTACAATGAGTGCATGAAGGTTTATCCTTCTTCAAAATGTTTGTTTTCTTCTCCTTCCATTTAATTTTATTTTTGCCTTTATTCTTTCTTTCAATAGTTTGGATGATTTCCCAACATATTGGGTTACATTTTTGCCTCTAGCTTCTAGATGAGTTGCTTGAACTGATACATCATCTAAGCTAGTTGGATTGAGCAGAAGTATGGTATGCCTCAAATAACTATGAAGACCACCTATGTATTTCAATAATATATCTGATGAGTCCAATGATATGCCTAATGTTAAAGCTCTCTTATGGAATTCTTGAGTATCACTTTGAAAACTTTTACCTTTTAATTGACGTAGTGTTTGCCAACTCATCATTGCTTGTTGAATATAAGACAAAGGATAAAATTGCTTTTTAATAACAGAAACAAATTCATTGCAAGTTTAAATGATTTTACCATGCTTTTGGAGATATGCTTGTGTCTTGCCTTCCCACCATACAAGTGCGGTTCCCCAAGTTGAAGGCTAGCAAGCTGGATCTTCTTTCTTTCTTAAACAACTTTCTGCATCCTGAAATACACTTCAATTTGTCTTATCCAATTATCAAGACTTTCAGCATTAATTTCTCCATCATAAATTGGAAAATAAAATTTTACATCTAATTTGATCAAAGAGGATTTCTTCTTCTTCTTCTTAGAAGGACTAGATTTATGAGAAGAAGAGGATGATGATGACGATGATGGTGATGATGGAGGAGATGGTGGAGGAATCATTCCTCCCTTTCCCTTATCTTCTTGATATTTATGTGATGAAATGGCTTCATATTTGTTCTTCTTAAACTCGCGATACATCTCTTCCACCATTGCACGTATTGTCATGAAACTATCCAAGAATTGAGATTCTGACCCAAGTGGAGTTTCATATGCCATCCTTCTTTGTGAAAAGACCCTTCCAATATCTACATTTGTCTCAACAAGTGCACCTTCACCTCGTCCTATCCTCAACCTAGTAAGCATTCAAATCTCCACACAAACTTGTCAAACCTTAAAAACCTTGCTGCTCTTATACCACTTGATCCATTAATGTAAAATGTATTATAAACTATGTGTGAATTTGCTTATGTTACTTAGTGCAACGAATCGAAAATATTGCAAATAACATAAACACATAAAAAACTTGAAAACACATTCAAACACATCAAAACAACCAAATTTAATAAAGGTGTTCACCAGAATTTTTGGCTACGTCTCTTGGTCCTTTTGCTTCCAGTGTTGACCTCTTTATTTTGTCTTCAAATTGTTGTTATAAGTATGAGCTTGAAAACAGAGTCTCAAATAAGAAAATTAACATCACCATTACATTCAACTTGAGATTTCGAGTCAAACGAGTATAAACTCGACCATATTTGGCCACTGTGACCTCCATACCCCCTGGAATGGTCCAAAATCACCTCTGTCCCTGCAAAACCACCCTATGTTTGGAAAAAACCACCTTCTACCTACATAAAACCACCTCAGTTTGTGCTCTGGTGGTAGGGCGGGTTCGGCACCTACAATGGTTTATTAAAAAATTTGGTGGCTTGGTTAATCAAGTCCCATCTTTCAGCATATTTGTTCTGTTTTTGGTGATATGGTATTGGTATACCATATGTAGTTGCAATCTGTGGTGAATGTGGGATAATTCGATAACATAAAATCAAAGGACCGATGGTCGTGGGGTTGACCCCAACCGTCCGACCTTTTTCCGGTGACCTTATCTGATACAACATAAATACAAGTTTATCATATCCATTACCAAGTCCCGCCCGATCCAACACCTATCATGTCACCCGTTCACAAACTATCTTGGCTGATCTCCACAGTCGATCAATTCCACATGATCAAATGGCTATCACATCGTCTGCTCGCCAACTAGCCTGGATGATCTCGACCGTCAATGTGACCCATCCAATCGAACGACTATCATGCAATCTTGTGCAGACCCTTGCATGACTGATATCAGATCGAGAGCGTGTGAGAAAAGTGGTTTTCTCATACTACGTGTCACTTGTTAAGGTTAATCGCATGAAATTGAGGAATACTGTTTACCATTTTATAAGCGCATGAGATACTGCTTACCACTTACGAATACTACTCCTTTGTTTTGCTAACACGTGGATTGATCTGATCTCTTCATTTATTAACTTTATTTTTCACAACTTAATCCTAGTCGTATATCTCCCTCACGCTCGTTCATTGATCTGACTGATCCAACGACTGTGCTTCGATGCTCTAATACCACTTTCATCTACATTTGAAGACTTTGATTTCGAGGCAAAACTGAATCCATTTTGGATCATGACTCCACCAGGGTACTTTCTAGGCCTGCTGGCAGTGGAGCAACACCAGAGATGAAACTAGAACTCTGACAACTATACTGCTTGTGCACCTATATACCCCTCAACCCAAATCAAAACAATTGTGTTTCCTTGGCTTGGAATGTGTGTCAATCGATCAAGAGCTTGGCAAATGCTACACCTTACATCAAGCTAGTATGAAACCAAGATGAACTAAGAAATAAACAATACTTCTGGAGGTGTTAGACTTGTTTTTCACGAACAATATCTATGCAGAGAACTCGAGTTCTACGAGTGTGTCACCAAGAGTTGTAGTGGCTAACCAAAGCCTCCAAAAATTTTTCTTAGCCTGTTTTGGAGCCTCCCTGCAAACCTTACACAACACTTTATCTTGCTTCATCAAGTACTCAAGCTTCAATTTTTTCCTCGCACAAAGGAAGCTTGTCGATCACAGTTGATCCATTCCCCTCATAGGCTACTCACTTGGACTTGGTCCAACTACAAACTGAGTAGCTTCCCCTTGAAAATTACTCATTTTTGGAGGGAAACTAGCCTTCCCTCCAAGAATTGTGCAATCCTCTCTAACAGCCAGTTGGGCTCCAAGATTGCGCAATCCTGCCAGCCAACCCTCTCAATAGGATTTGCATAAATTTTCCCAGTAGCAAGCTGTCCAGCCCAGGATTTGTGTAAATCTGGGTAGCATTCATCTACTTTTCCCAGAAATTGTGCAAATATCCTGGGCAATCAACCCAACTCCTAGCGAGAAATGAACATTTTTTCAACAGTCAAGTAGTCTCTTACATGAGCAACTGAGTTGACTCGTTCCCTCTTGGATTGAGAAAAACAAACTTGCATGCATGAGCTACTTCTCCCAAGGTAGCATGCAAAGACATTCCTTGTTTTAGGGATCTATGTTTAGCAGTTGGAGGTTACATGCAAGGACCAATTTCGAAACCTCCCACCAAGTGTCGCTTCCCATAAATTCATGGGCATGCACGTCATAACCTTGATGTTATCAAAACTCATCAACCAAACGATGCAAAGCTCATTCCTCACATAAACCTTGTAGCTCTAACATCCCACATCACATCTAGGAGCAGTCGCCACATTCAACTCAGTTTTTTTGGGGTAAGCTTGTTTCCCATGCCTTGTGCTGCATTTTTGTCGCCTTTTGTGTTTTCTCTTGTGGGAGTATTGTTTTCTTGATTTCTTTGAATGATTGCTATCATTTACATATATAATATCTTGTCCTATGTTTGCTTTAGTTTTCATTGCTATCTCACTATTATTGCATGCATGGAATTGTTTTGCATAGACATTCGCCCAACCGGCAAACTACCTCACCCATATGTATTTTGATATGTTTGTTGAATCTTTCATTCATGTTTTGCATACACTGTCAATCACTTTTGTTATCAGTTAGTGTCGCCATGCATTTACTATCTTAGTTTCTTTCAGATTCCTGTTAGCGATTCGGGCCAACCCTGGCCTGGACTCTGCCTTCACTGAAGTTGCATTACACAATCTGGGGAGGGAAGGCTCACCTTCCACTCCAAACTTTCATATTTCTACCCAGTACTGACCTCGAGGACTGTTTTGTGCATTTTTGGGGGACAGTGGCTGCTTGGCCCAAGAAATTTCACAAATCTATCCTTGGGCCAGAAGTCCTTCCCAACTAGAATTGTGCATTGCATAATCCCAACAGTCTGCAGCTAGACCGGACTATTCATTACATAGTTCTAGCAGTCAGTCAATCTCCAAGCAGCTCAGACTATGCCTTGTGCAGTCTTGGCAGTTAGTCTCCCAGCCTCCCAGTCGAAATTGTGAAATCTTCATGATCATTCACCCAGGTATGTTGCAAGTTAGTTCTCATGTTCATTTTGGTTTTTGACTAACAGATTACTTTCCATGAGTGTTTCCATGTCTTTAGGTGTCACAATTGTTCATTTGCCTCTTAATAGTACAGGTGCAATGGTTTCTAGGAAAGAAGAGATGAAGACACTATTCAAAGCAAACTTGGGGATGCAGTCGATCAAGTGTCTATGGACTTGCCTACCCACGAAGACATCAAGTTGTTCGTAGAAAAGGACATCAGGATATGACAGGAGTAGCATCACAATGAGCAACATCATGAACATCAGTTGAAGACAGCATACCGAATGCAACAAATGCAAGAGGAGGGTTGTTGACAAAATGAAGGCGGAATAAGGTTGCAAGCTCGAGTAGATCCATTGGCGATGAAAGAAACTTTGGAGACTCCAGCTATGAGGTGATGACGAAACACGAAGATCGTGAAAACACAAAGAATGGAACAAAGAAGGAGTTGGATGTGCTGAAGCAGCAACTCAAGGAAGAACATGAAGTTGCACATATATATGAATGAGTTGCAGCAGGATCAGGAACAGTAGTGGGCACATCGTGCACTCACGGATGAAACTGTTCCTATACAAGTTAAAAATCCATCCCATTTGTTAACTTGGAGCAGACATGGTGAGCAGTGTTGGTGATCACATGCAAGGGATTTAGCAGCATTCATGTCATTGTGCACATGCATGCAATCCAACCCATTCAACAAAATCACCAAGACGAAGCCAAGAAGCAAGTCAAATTGGAGGGCAAGTTGATGCACATGACCACCAGCACACAGTTAAAGATCAGCACAGACACTATGCATCAGTGTGTTGTCAGTTCAACCAAACCCAAGAAGACCATTCACATGTTAGCAGACGAGTTAGATGAAGGGGTCGAACCAATGCATCGGTTGCAACTGAGGCAAGAGTTTTCTTCAAAAAGATGTCACCATGAGGTGCATAAACACCATCACTGACGACCAAGCTTGGCATCAACTCACAAGCCTCACCATCACAAGCATGTTAAAGAGTTGATCTCACCACAGTGACCTAGTGTCACTGATGTCTTGCAAGGCTTGCTCAAGCCATGTTGTCTCACATGAGTACATGTGCATTGTAATGTTGAGTCATGTCAAGTGTAAGTCAAGAATCAACAGTTGGATGTAATAGTCATAGAGTAGGTGAAGAGTCATGAGGGTAGTTGAACTACCACAAAGAGGAATGTCAAGTGTTACCCCACCCTTTGCTATAAATAGTCTGTCATAACTCATTGTACAAGATTTTGGTCAGCCAAGATTCTACTAATACTATCTTGAACAAGGCTTGGACAATATTGTAACTCGCCTTGGCTTCTCCACTGCACGGAGCCAATACATCTCTTTGGAGGAGTAGACAAATGTGGCTGTAATGTTACACTATTGGGGCTAGTAGGTTTACATGGATATATTGTATGATTGAGACTTACACTTCTTTATATAATAAGAGCCAACACATTTTCATGCATGTGTTGTTATTGTAGTTGGACTACTTCGGTTGCCTTAATGATATATGTTGTTTAACTTACGTACTTGTGTATGAACTGATTCACATGAAATTATATGAATCTTGTTGTTAATGTGTTGTATATGTTGTTAATGATGTGACAGTCTATGTCGACTACTCTATCTGACATCAGATAGACCTTTCACATGAACCTTGTTGTAAGAACTGTCGCACTCATCTCAAACTGATCTGTGAGCATTGTACGTGTTATCTTACCTTGTATGATGTGACTGCCACATCCAAGTGGACTACTCTACTGGAATTTGTTCATATCCTTTTGTGTTGTGTGTTCCTAGCCAAGTTGGGAATGATCCCTTTCAACCTAGAATTCGCCTTCACCTTCTTCTCCCTTTGAAGTGTTAGAACCTCTCATACACCTTCCTTGACTCATTGCATCAGTCACACCCTTACTACTGACAGAGTTATCCTACTTGCCTCTATGCAACATCGCGGTCAAGGCATTACCTTATGACCCATCACTAGGAATCCTACACCAAACGGTCTAAGGTCTAATTGGGACTTCTTACCAAGGAGACCCCCTTGACATGTTGGTGGGTCCAGCACCGTCAGCACAACTTTAGTTCTGTTACCTGCAAGCTCTGTCTTTTCTCTTCCTCCACTCTGTTGTCAGTGTCCTCTTCTTCCTTTTTATTCTACTACCAAATATGCCTGCATGAACACCAAATACAAGTTTACTCTGCAGCTTTGTTTTCCCTATATTATGTCAGCAACTTCCTCTTTCCATGATATTGTACTATATTTCTTCCTTCTACTACTTTTTCTAGACTTGCTGCCATGTTAGTGTTGAATCATTTTCTATGGATAGATGATTGTCTGCATATATTGGAAATTTAACTGGAACTTGCTCAAATTCTTCCCCAGTACTACTTCCAGTGGTCTCTATTGAAGCATCCCTCTTTGTTTCCTTGGTACAATTAATGTTGGAGAGAAGTGTTTCACGAGCGTCGTACCTATGGGACAAAAATGATACTCATGGAAAGTAAATGTTATCTCTTAAAAATATAACTTCACAGTATGATCAAGCAGCAACCACGATATCTGATGAGAGGGATTGTACAATTTTGACCAACAGGGGTGACTGAATAATTGTGGGAACTACACAATCAGTGTGAAAGCTTAATGTCTGAAATTGTGTAATGTGTCATTTAGTTGGTGTAATTCCCCACTTAAATCTTATCATACAAATTTTGTTAATGCTTACATTATCTAAAAATATTGAGAAATATTGGTCTAATATAAAATTCATGATTTCCATTATTCAAATTCCCCACTTACCATCTCAAATTGAATATTAGGTAGGATATGGTCTCCTTACATTATTTCAAAATATATGTATTCATGTCACATTCCCCAATGTACCCTCACATTTACTTGGGAGAAGACATAGTCCTCTCCAACTCATTATCAATATAAATATTCATTTCACATTACCCAATATACCCTCACATTTACTAAGGAGAAGACATGGTCCTCTCCATGTAATTACATCTCACATTCCCCAATGTACCCTCACATTTACTTGGGAGAAGACATATTACTCTCCATTTAATTATCAATATATATATATTCACCTCATATTCCCAAATGTACTTTTCAGATTTACTTGGGAGAAGACATGATCCTTTCCCATTAAATTCTCAATTTTATATTCATGTCACATTTCCAAATGTACTCCTAGCTTACTTGGGAAAAGAGAAGTCAACTATAAGGATGGATGAGAAGTTAATGACATTAATGAGAGGTGGTTGAGATGGATAAGGGAAGGAGGGTATAAAAAGGGAAGGGGGAAGGAAGAAAAGGGGGGTTGGGTGTGATTGTTTCGACTTGTTATGATTTTGGGAGAGCTTGGAAACCTATGGAGGTTTCTTTGGTTTGAGAGGAGGAAAGTATTGTTATCTAGTTTTGCACATTCTTCTTGAGGACACACTATATCTGGTTGGACTTGGGCACGGAGGGCTAGGGAACCTGTGGAGGTTTCCTGGGTTAGGAATTTATTTCCTAGTTGGCTGGGAGGTAAATCCGGTTGGGTCGCTGATAAGGAGCGTTCAGCTGGAGCTATAAGACAAAGGTATCATCATCAACCACCGGAATAGGTATTTTTCCATGGACTACTCTTGTTAAGTTGATATCAATGGAATGCTCACCTTAATTTATGTTTCTTATGATAAAATGATAAGATGTTAAATGTTTAAAGTTGTGTAAGAAGGTCAGTAAGCTCCTTTTATTACTTTTAAATCAGCAGGAAAATAGATCTGTTAGTGTATAATAGATTGAGGCTCTAATAATAGGAATTAGGCCCTTACACATGGTATCAGAGCTTTGGTTCAAAATCTGGACCCAAAGACCACTAAACCCAAAATACCGCTAGAAGGAGGGCTTGAACCTCCGACCTTGTAGCTGTTAAGCTATTGTGGTTAACAACCTTTACCCATGAGAGCATTTTAATTTTGGTTCTCGGCAACCCCATTAGAGCATCTTAATTCTGGTGCATGTAATATTAAAGAAATGAAATAAAAGGCCAACTTATTGATCACCCTAATAATTGTCATAATGTTTGAAAGAAAAAACATGAAAAGTCCTATTTTATTAAACAACAACAATCTTAACCTTAGTCTGTTTTATGGATCCGCCGTAATATTGTTTAATGAAAAAAAAAGAATAATGAGATATAGTAATGATGATGTCTCAGCTGAGAGTGTTATTAGGTATTGCTCCATGAATCATTTGCAAATCTATGTTTAGGGTTTAGGGTATCCCTGAGCATGCCTGGAGACAATTCCGTCTGCGATTTTGAATCACCCTCGAATTCAATTGAGGAAATATTGAGCGTTTGTTTTTTTTGTTTGTTTTTTGTGTTTTTTTTACCAGTGTAGTTCATTCTCCCTGGTAGTTTGTTGCAATCCCATTGTGGGTCGAGGAAAAACCCTTCACGTCAACATTTTTGTCTCTGATTACTGGATTGAGTCTAGCGGCTTTGTTTAAGTTCAGTTTGAAATCTCGAGTTTCTGGTGGTTTCCAGACAATATTCACTCTGACCTTCGTTAAAACCCGCATTGCTTGCATGCTGGTGTGCTGTTTATATCGATACCAGTGTCTTACAGGTCATCATCATTTCATTTCCAGGCACCTGTATGCTTGGGATCTTTAATTTCTTGCTCTCTCTGTATCACCTTTCATCTGATCTGATTTATGCTTTTCTCTATCGAATGACCCATTGTGTGCCCATTTCTCCCTAAATCTTGTCTTACTCGTGACTTGGTTTTTGCCTTGCACTGTATATACTAATTATGCTCATGGACACTAATCCTGTATTCTATACATTTTCAGAATAGAGGAAATACCCAGCCATAACAGGATTGTTTCACTGAAATGCAACTAGTTTACTATGTTTCACTTTAATCACCCAAAGTTTATAACACTGTTTCTCACTGGTTTGTGGTTTTCTTTTACATGTATCTCTTTAAACCTGGCTTAGAAAGGCCATTAAATATCATGTCTTCTCTTGTGATATGGTGGTCTGGAGTTTTACTCTAACGTCCCATTTGACAATGTTGAAATCAAGGTCCTGCCAATTCTACTAATAGTGAGTTCAGTTGGACAAGATTCAGCTGTATAGGTCACGTTTGTGTTAATCAATAGTATGGGTTCATGAGGAGATTTTAATGGGCTGTATAGAATTATCTGTCTACAAATCAGAAATGCTATAATGTATAATGGGTTCTGGTTTGGTCGAAATCTTTTGAATAACCTGATTTCCAAATGGTAGTGTGTTTGATCATTTTTTTTATGTCCAAAACTCTCTTGATATATAATGAGAGTGAGCAACGTCTTGAGATTAAGCCATAAGTTCAAATTAATGCTAAAATATAATAGTATACAATATAATAATATTAACTGTGAACGTTAATTAAAAATTTTATAGTAGAAATCCAGTCAAAATAAGATCATAAAATATGGCATTCAAAACCAGACATGAAACAGTAACAATAAAAAACTAATTTAAAGCTGAATAGAATAATCGGCACTGCTTATTTTCTAAAAAAAATGGTAAATTTTAAGTGATTTCGTCCATAGAAACAACCCGTTAACTAATAAAATAAATAACAGATGCAGGATGCATGTATTACTTGGCATGTTTTATCTTCAGTGCAATTTTCTAATTCTAGAATGAACTGAAGAAAAGCCTCAACATAACTAAATTGAGATTCAAGTCATACCTTCCATCTTCTTCTTGACACTTAACATGGCAAGTCCGAATATCTGTCTCAACTTTTCAAAGTTTTCTTTTGACGATGACTCGGTGAATACATCTGCATGCTGATAACTACATCCACAAAACATCAATTCATTTGATAATCCGCTACAAATTCTTGAAGCGTTAATACTTATCTATGTGCTTAGTAAGGTTGTGGGATATTGGATTTTTTTTTATCATAGTGATTGTTAAGTTGTCGTGATTCCTCTTACCATTACCATTTGATCTAAAGATGATACCTATAGGTGAGTGGTGGTGGATGCTATTGTTTTTATATCAAATCTGTCAATATTCTTCTCCACCAAATTGCTTGACATGAATGTGGAAATTGCTGCAATGTATTCTGCTTCTGCAGTAGACATGGGAAAAGTAGATTGCTTCTTTAAAGATGATGAAATAATCCTTGATTCAATACTGAAAGAATTATTCTTTTATGATCAGCGGTGGAGCTTGCTCGGCATTGTTATCCCTGCAACTAGGGTGCCTTAGGTGACTAGACTAGGGTGAGGGTCTGAGTCATCTTGAGCACTGATCCATGTGATCAGATACATTATATCTTCCCTCTTCTTCTATTCTGTAAAGGAGATGCAGGTTGCACCACCATGTTGGTTAGTGAGTTTTTCGTTTGGAGCTATTGCAATGTATTTACTTCTTTCATTATTTGATAGAAGATAGATGTAATTGAGAGTTCAGATGTGTATTCACTGTTTGAATATTCAGCAGTATGTGTTTATAGCTTAGCATGCATAGATTTTCTATTTTCATTAAAGCTTTCAAGTTGGAGCTAGGTTATTCTTTCCAAGTGCAGAATCTGCTTTTCATGGTCTGGAAATTAACATGGTATAGATTTAGATCCTTGGAAACAACATTCTTAGCATTGTGCAGTTGGCCAGCCTCATGTAGCAACTCCAACACTCTCCTCATAGATGGCTGATTGATAGGAAAATCACTGGTACAGAGAAGAGCCACTTTGAGGACTACAGCCATTTCTTCCCTGAAGCAATCTACCATTACTCTAGAATCCAGTATGTCCTATAACCAATCATTTTTCTTCTCAATTCTAGTGCGCACCCACATTACAAGGTCTTTACTCTCCTCAAAATCCTAAATTACTGGTTGCTTGCTATCACTAGCTCTAGAAGCACCACTCCAAGACTGTAGATGTCACTTTTCTCATTCACCTTGAAAGTGTAAGCATATTCTGAACCAAACGACAAAGTGATTAATTTTGAGTTCTGAGATAACAACTCTAATTATAAATTATCTATTTCATTTGAATGACTTCACAACTCTAAGTTGCTTTAGGGTACTACAGATTTTACACAAGAGAATTGGTTTTCCAAGTTTTGTATGCCCAAACCATGTCTAGCTCCCTCAAGGATCTAACATCAAATGTAAGAAAATTTCCCAGAGTGAACGTCCAAACCCCTAGGTAATTTGAAAATTTTATTTATGTGAAATACTTGAGAATAGAGCAAAATGATCCTTATTAATTCCCCAAATAATAATGACCACGTGGGTGCCGAAAATGGCAATGATTTCAGAATCTGATATCAGCAAGGTATTCATATATGAAAAATGTAAAAAAAAAAAAAAAAAAAAATTAAACCAAGAGAATGTTATTTGAGTGTTGCAGATTTGTAATGTCAACAAGAGAAATGTTAATTTCACCAAATTTCATTTCGTTGGACCACAAGTGCATGCAATACAAGACGTGGAGATGATTTTGAATTTTAAATCTACTGTGAGAGTGTGCCTATGAACAATGCATATAACATAAAGTTGTTCATTTAACAGGAATTAATCCATAGTAAGCCAAGTTTGAAACATTCCACATGCAAATCATAGGACAAGAGGACCAAAATCATATAAAATTGCTGCAGAAAGAGATGAATAAAGTGTTGTAGATGCTTCACTAAGAAAAACTCGTTGAAATACCTCAAAGAATTCAAAATTCCATGGCCATATTTAAATCATTTGTGACATGACAGTCCATGTATATTGTTTATTGGCTTATATCCACAGAAAAAATTAGTTCTAACATTCAGCTTGTAGGTAGGGCATACCAATGCCACTTTGGCAGCAACATTCAAGTATCAGACTTTAGTTATTACAGTGCCATTGTGGCACTAATTAAACCATTTACACATTCAGTTAACTTCGACTTAAACCAATGAGCATATTTTTTTCCAACAGGAAAAGCTTCACATATTGAACTGAACAACCACATGCATTTCTTTTTGCAGTTTTCTTCTACTCGACCTGTTTGCAAAAATAACCAATCTAAAAATTCTTGCATGTTGAGAACATCTTCCTAGCCTTCCTATTTTCATGTAAAGAGCTGATGTTCCTTCGCATGAGTCTCTGAAATCCTTCCAAAACCCTGCTCATGTGTTCCATTGTACCTATTTAGAAATATATTTAATCCAAAGAAATATCATGAAAAAAAAATCATCTGCTATTGTAGGCTATTTCACCTTGTCTATGTAGAAAGATCAAAATTAAATTTGTTAGTAGGGAAATCGATATTGACATGATTTTCAAACCCATAAGTGATTCCTTGAGTTCTCAACTATTAACTGTCCATGTGTTATCTTTTCGAACTGTTACAATTAACCCTTACAGGGGTTAGTTCTGGTAGTTGGTTAGATTTCAGATTTATCAATGAGTTTTGGCTTGCTTCGAGGTTTTGAATCTGGCTATGGGAAGGTCTGAATGGCTTAAACTAGTAATACTACCAATAATTACCATTCCTTGCATTTCTCGACTATGACTACTCTTGTAGCTAGACTTTGTCCTTAAAACAGAGTACGATCATACACATCATATATGCAGTTGTAGCTATACAAAGACTAATGAGTTACAAGTAGTTGTAACTAAACTCAGGGATATGCCAAGCCACTTTTCTGCAATATTATTCAAAAGTGTATTGTCTGTAGGAGAAGATCAGAAATGTGTTACTCATCCTTGTTCACTAAAATAAACACAGTAACTTTTATGACTGACCCAACTAAGGTTTTACTTTCTACTGTGGTTCAATAAATATACCTATATATATGTATATCTATATTGAAGATAGATTAAGTTCTAGTAGATCGCAAATTGTTGGTCGGCATGTACAGATAATTACAAAAAAGAGTTAAAATACTAATTGGTTCTGGTCTATCCAGTGGATTAGTTGGTTGAATATAAAAAAATTGGTTGCAAGAAATAATCCTTGTGTGCACTGGTTGGGTTGCTATCGTACCCCAGGTGTAACATCTTGATGTTCAAAATTATTGTTTTAGTTGTGAGAGATTACAAAGTACCAGTAAAGTTGATCTAAGCATTTTCTAGTCACATGCAGCAAATACTAATCTAGGATCATAGAAAACTTCTGGCCAGTTTATTGAGTAATGAGATCCCATTGAAGTAAATGTTGCTGGGTTTATTAATACCGCCTCAGGGTTAGGGTTTCCTTTGACATACCTTTCCAGGGCATTCTGCTTGTTGGTCAATGGTTGGGTTAAATCTGCTTGGTTGTCCATTAGGGAAAGTTGAAGTTAAGGGGAATATCTTCACCTACTTGCTTGTATGCCATCAACTAAATTACATATTGAGATATATGTATATGTATAAAGAAAAGGAAAAGTATCCCAAGGGTAGGTTGTTACAAGTGGTATCATGGCCAAGGGAAAAGTCCTATCCTGGTAACTCAAACTCATATCAGGGGCAATGGTCCTAAGCTACAAACCTTTGTGGTGAAGGAAAACTACTCAGATTCATAACAATTCCATTAAAACCAAGGGAAAGAGACCCACACAATATTATAAAATTGACTTAATCATATTTGAATGAGAAGGCCGCAAACATCAATAATAGAGATCGATACACAAAACAAATAGGAAATCTGTAGACCAGGTGCCCAACCTTCATTCATTATCCATGCCTTTTTATGATTACAAGTAAAACATATGTTGAATATCAAAGACAAAAATCAACTCTGCAAATCCAACCCCAACGCAGTCTGTTTTCCCTGTGTAAGTAAGTTCTCTAGATAATGATGGATAAAGACAAATCCACAATAGGGAGCCTGCCTGAGAGTGGTTTATCACTTGGTGTTTATGTTTACAATATACGAGTCATTGAATGGAATTAGGCATAGAAACTTATCAAATTCAATTTTGTTAATATCCAGTTAAAGTTTTACTCAATCTGACATACATTTTGTTTGCTGATATTTAGCAGTCTAGACCCTTAATAGACCTCTATTGTGAGTTTTATATTGCATTTATAGACATAGATAAATGAAATCTAATGATTTTAATGTCCACCAACGACCAAAGCAGTAGGTCAATAGACAATAAAGATGTACACAATGAATCTAATGGTGATGAACTAGATAAAGTAGATGACGACAACACTCCCTTGTCTCCTATAAATAAAACACCAAGGAATTCAGGCAAATCACACTACCCACATCTTAACCTAGAATCTGCCAAGGAATTTGGGCAATTCTGTATTAGAAACGATAGTTGTCACTCCAAAATCACTACAACCTAAACCAGGAATAGTAGGCATAGATGACAAGGCTATGGAAATGGCAGCGTTGTGTTGGACCTGAGTGTTAGCATTATTCAACATGGCAGTAGAAATGTTATGACACCAGCACTGGCCAATACTATATTGACATGAACTGTTACATAGTTTGGCATCTGCATCATATTGACAGAGTTGTTACCTATGTAGAGGAGGCCCAAGCCATTACTATTCGAAGGAAATCTTGCGTTAGTCTCCAGACCTGTGTGGAATGTTACATAGATACCAATAAGTACTTACAAAATTCCATTGATAATCTTGAGGCATAGGAATGCATAATTAAGAGTTACGATGAGTTACATAACCTTCCAAATAAGCGAATCTAGAATGCTTGCAAAAGTCAGGCTGCAACATGTGTTACATAATTTGCACACTAAGAATGGGGTAGTTACAAGAATAAAGAATTCAAGGTGTACAAACCTAGCCATATTGCTAGGGAATCAACAGCACAAGTCAGAAGATACCAGAGCTATGCATCATTGTTAAAATTAGGCTACCTTTTCGAGAACAGTATGCATTAAGATCCAGAGTAGAGAATTTGAAATATATCAATTCAATTCAATAATAATAGCATTCATGGACACTATCCATATAATTGATTAAGAGTATGATGGAAACCATGCAATATCAAGAAAAGAGAAGTTAACAATAACGAAAGTTGTTCCAGGTAGTACAATGACAGAAATGGAATATCATGGATCTAGTAGTGAAAATCCATCAAGGTGACGCCAGAGAGCACACATATATGTATATATCACTTGAGAATAAAAATCCATGATAGTATTGATAATGAGTAGAACAGACATATTGAATCAAAGAGTAGAGTACACCAAATCAAAACCCCATGTTGGGACAATAAAATACACAATGCTAACTTGAGATATGTGATCCGAGAGAAAGGAAATCACTTGGATACAAAGCAACTCAAGGAGAATTAAGACCTAGGCAGAAAAATCATGTGAAACCTAGAAAATTGGTACATTAAGGTGGGCATGGAGATTTGTAATATCCACTGAGTGATCTTACTTGAATAGAATAAAAATGTAGGGAAGAAAAAATTCCTAGGAACAAGATAACGAATCAACGATGGTCTTTCAATTATCAGAAATTATGATCATGTATTAGACATGTGGAAATTGAAGCTTAGGTGTTAAAGAAGGTGTTCTCAGACAAAAAAACAATCAATGGGGCAACATGAGAGTTGGTGGAGACAATCCTGGAGGATATCATTATGTTGAGCACAGGATTAAGCTGGAGAAGACTCGTCCTAAGTTTCAACCTGACAGAGACTCATAACCTGATTGGTGTTATGATTGAGTTGATAAATGCTAAATATTTTTATCAATAGTTGTTTGATGTTAGTTGTACAGACAGAGAAATAACTTAATCAAACTCTTTCAAGGAATATTTTATGTTAATTCTTATTCTTGTCTTGTCAATATTCGAAAAGGTTGCTCATGTGGATAAGACTCCATTGTTGGACAGGAAAGGATAAAACACTAAACCAAGAATTCCAAGGACCGCTTCATTATGCTACTATTTGCGGGTGGGGGGGGAATGGTCCTTATTTAAAGGAAAACATTGCTTATGACTCATAGTTTATGCCCTCACAGTGATATGAAAGAAGAGAAAATGTATTGGTGCATGCAAAACAAACTTTCCTCAGCTTGCAAATGATTAAAACCCTTTCAAATATCCATCCAATTGTGCCATATTTTGGCAAATCACAGTTGGAAACAAATGATGATTTGAGGAACCTTCCAAGGATTTGGGATTTTAAAATGGAAGCTTATCTAGTAAATAAAAGAACAGTGAAAATATTAGAATACACTCTTACCCTTATTCTAGTGTTGAAAAAAAAAAAATGTCGTGAAAAATAATGTGTCTCTAGTTTTGGATAAAAGGACCCTCAACTTTCTTCGTAACTTTTATGGTCACTGGCCACTTGTTAAAGGAGTAGGTGTCTTTAGAGATGCGGTGCCATCTGGAAGAGAAGTACTAATAGTAGTAGGGCAAGGGAAGTTATTCCATTCATTTAATTATTTCTCATTTTTCTGGTCATATTGTGAGCTGCATTATATATCATGAAATTGTTTTAGTACTAGTAAACCATGATTAAATATATGATAAATTTGAACCTTTTGGCATTTAGAGGACATTTATCTCAATTTACAAAAAATAAAGTATGAAAATCTTGTTGGAAATAGTTTCTGAAGTTTTGAGTCGTTTAAAGATTAACTAAATGGGTTTGGAAGATGAAAAAACCATCAAATTGGAAGAGTGGGACTTTTATATTCACTAAGGTTTTAAAGAAAACATATGCATAAAACTTATACTAACACCTTCTAGTGGATTTGATAGTGCACTAATCCGTTGCTTGCCATTATTTTGGTTTGGTACCACCTTATAGGATATCCGGGTTCAAATGCTATTTTCCATGACGGATAGTTGAATCTATTTCAACTCTAATTGTTATTGAAGGGTTCCACAAGGATGTCACATGAGCATTTATGATGCCCCTTTTAACGTAGATAGCCACCTATGTTAAGGTTCTATTTTGTAGTTCCATGTTGTTATTTATGAACAATATACACATTTGGTTGGACACGTGAAAATCAATTAATGGATTTGGTATTGATGATGGAAATGTTAGATGTATGACCAAATGTGTGACTTAATTGGTTACAATTTATCTAGTGCATGACTTGTCAGAGTTATTGTTGCATCGTATAGGCTTATATAGATATGATTTATCTAATCAATGACTTAGTGAAATTATGATTTATCTAATGTAAGATTTATTTCTAGTATGAACAACAAAAATTGACACGTGGACACTGGGCTTAATAAACATGATGTTTAAGATCATGTATATATATCTATTTTGTGGTTGTATATATGCATGGATGAGAACTAAACTACAGGTTGGAAAGAACCGTATGATAACCAAGATCTACTATTCCATTGGGGAAGGTCGAGACGACCAATGAGGAAAGGTACGATGTACATTGTTCTATTACATTTGGTATCTACTTGATATGCACTCTTATGACATGAGTAAAATGCAAATGACAGGTGCCAAGACGACCTAATTGGATTATTCGATGACAAGTCCAACCAGCTCTGTAGTGTGGTCCATGCTTTGAAGGAGGAGTGGAGGTGTTTCCCACCGTGTATCCTCCGAAACCTGGAATCGTGGGGAGGACAGCTGAACGCCCCCCCTAGACGTGTGATGACGATTGCCAGATGCCTGCTGGGGAAAGTTCGGTTGAGGCATTCGACGCTCCCACCATGTCGGTTTTATCAGTGGTCAGTATGGCCTTTGCCACTGATAAGGCAGTAGAGGATGGATAGGGCGGGAACAGAAGTAGGCTAGGGTGGATAGGAAGATATAGATCAGTTGGAGACTCTTGATGGGAAGAAATGTCATTGCGGACTTATCCGATTTTATTTCTATAACTCTCTATGCTTGCTATGCTTTCAAACTCCTTGCATCTTTTCATTCTAACTTCGGGGCAAAGTTTTCTAAAGGAGGGGTGTATGTAATGCCCCACTTAAATCTTATCCTACAAATTTTGTTAATGTTTACATTATCTAAAAATATTGAGAAATATTGGTCCAATATAAAATTCATAATTTCCATTATTCAAATTCCCCACTTACCTTCTGAAATTGAATATTAGGCAGGATATGGTCTCCTTCCATTATTTCAAAATATATGTATTCATCTCACATTCCCCAATGTACCCTCACATTTACTTGGGAGAAGACATAGTCCTCTCCATTTAATTATATATATATATATATATATATATATATATATATATATATATATATATATTCACCTCATATTCCCAAATGTACTTTTCATATTTACTTGGGAGAAGACATGATCCTTTCCCATTAAATTCTTAATTTTATATTCATGTCACATTTCCAAATGTACTCCTAGCTTACTTGGGAGAAGAGAATTCAACTGTAAGGATGGATGAGAAGTTAATGACATTAATGAGAGGTGGTTGAGATGGAGAAGGGAAGGAGGGTATAAAAATGGAAGGGGGAAGGAAGAAAAGGGGGGTTGGGGTCTTGCTTATGATTGTGGGGGGGTTGGTTGTGATTGTTTGGACTTGTTATGATTTTGGAAGACCTTGGAAACCTATGGAGGTTTCTTGGGTTTGAGAGGAGGAAAGTATTGTTATCTAGTTTTGCACATTCTTCTTGAGGACACACTATATCTGGTTGGACTTGGGCACGGAGGGCTAGGGAACCTGTTGGAGGTTTCCTGGACTAGGAATTTAATTCCTAGTTGGCTGGGAGGTAAATCTGGTTGGGTCGGTGATAAGGAGCGTTCAACTGGAGCTATAAGACAAAGGTATCTTCATCAACCACTGGAACAGGTATTTTTCCATGGACTACTCTTGTTAAGTTGATATCAATGGAATGCTCACCTTAATTTATGTTTCTTATGATAAAATGATAAGATGTTAAATGTTTAAAGTTGTGTAAGAATGTCAGTAAGCTCCCTTTATTACTTTTAAACAGCAGGAAAATAGTTCTGTTAGTGTATAATAGATTGAGGCTCTAATAATAAGAATCAGGCCCTTACAGTTAGGGGCAGAGCCTGGGAGAGACTGCACATTTGGCAGTCTTAGTGACCAATACGGGAGGCTGGCTCATGGAAATATGTAGTATGCAATTGGAGCCAGGCCAGGACAACCTCTATGTAATTCCATAAGCGAAGGTAGAGGCCTTGAGCTACCATATTGCATAGTGCATACAGGTGAATGTTAGATCTGGGCAAGGGGAGCCAAAATCTGCCCAAGGGGAGTATGCAATTAAGAAGATCTAAATCATTTTGTGATGATTAGGAAAATATGATTGAGTGTTGATGCATGCAAGTAAAAAGAAATGCAGGGATCAATCAAACAGAAGGAGAATGAAGCATGTGGAGAGAGTCACTGCAAGGACGACCATTAGTGCCAAAACAAGGTAATGCATGCAACACTTGGGAAAGGAAATGAGAAACTTGAAAACAACAATTCTATATGCTAAAGCAAGTTAAAATTCTAGAAATCTCTCAAAAAAACATGTGAAACAACAATCTCATAAGCTGAACAAGAAAAAAGTGACAAAAAAGGTGGAAAAAGATGATAAAAGCAAAACTCACCCAAAAAAGTGACAAAGATTCTCCGAAGGTTACTTTGTCTCCTAATGCATGATAGCGATTTATGATTGAGTATACAAATGAGATCTAGATACACATATTACATCGAATTGAACAAAATTGGAATTCATGACGTGCATGCCAAGGTTAAGGACAAAAGTGACTCAGAATTTTTTTTTAAAGATAGCATTGTACTATCTTCGGAAAAATAATAATAGATCCCTATTTCTTAAGGATTCATTTTTATTTTCTGGGAAATGCTGCCATTCATTCCTGAGAGAGATTGAACAGTTATGGGAAGGACTGTGCAACCCTCTAGCTTGTGCACTAAGAAACTTCTGAGTAGTAGGAATTCTATGCAATTTCAGGGCTAAGTGACTCTGGGTTGCCTCTCATGCTCTGCACAGTTTCCCAGCTGAAGGTTGGCTATCAACTAGATATGCGTAGTTTTGCAGCGGAAGGCTTACTGCTAGCTTGGACTACTCCATTCCCAAGATCAAAGTTTGTTTCCCTCAAGGATTACATAGTTCACTAAGCCAAGCCTAGAACCGGG
Organism: Pinus tabuliformis; assembly: GCA_031772625.1. Lineage (NCBI taxonomy): Eukaryota > Viridiplantae > Streptophyta > Pinopsida > Pinales > Pinaceae > Pinus > Pinus tabuliformis. Next base: position 1,127,643,810 of record CM062816.1, on the reverse strand, counting down.
TTGAAACCAAAAGAAGAGATCGACTTGTGGGTTAGACATAAAAGAAAGTTGGAAAACACAAGTCGTAAGTAGAAGATAAAACTCAATTAAAGAATAAGTACCCGGGTCAGTGTAATATGAGTTTTTATGAATTTGGAGGGAGGCTCCAAAACAAAGCATAGGAAAAATTTTGGAGGGTGGTTGTAGCCGCTACAACATTAGTGACATAGTGGTAGAACTCCAGCTCTCTATATGGGCCTTGTCTCATGTAAAGCAAGTCTAACTCTTCCAGAAGTATTGTTTGATTCTTTTATCATCATGGTTTCTTCACTATCTTGAGTTAAATATATAGTCCCTACCATTCTATTTATTGGAGGCATGCATACCAAGCCAAGTCAACTGAGTTATTTCAATTGGGGATGAGGGATATATTGATGCACAAGTAATTTAGGCTGTCAGAGTTTTAGTTTCATCTCTGGCGTTGATCTGCTGCTAACAGGCATAGACAGTACCTCGGTGGAGTCACTTCAAGAACAAAAGCATTGCTCTGCTGCCAGCAAGCTTGAATAGTACCCCGGTGGACTTACTTGCTTCACCTCCATGTGTAGGATGCCTTTGTCTTCCTTTGCCTTTATTTTTTATTTTTATTTTTTTCATTTTTTCAAAGAACTGTGCATAGGAAATTATTTATTTCATGAGGTAGAAGAGGGATCCCAACTTATTGAGAGTAGAAGAGGATGTCCCTATAGAGAAGGATGTTTTTATATACCTTTGTCATACTTGTTAAGGGTTTCCCCCTCACCTTTCTCTACTTGACTAAGTTGACAAGGGTTAACCAAATATATAAAACTGATTAGAGTAAGAGCTACTAGTTAAAGTGAAAGCGTTGTGGTTTCACCAAGACTCACTCTAAAAGGAACATATTTTCGTCAGGGTATCATCAACTAAAAGAAATGCAATATCTTCATAAATAGATGGAATAGATAGATAACGAAATGTTGATAGTTGTACAAGTCCTCTTGTATTTTACCCTGCTCGTCACAAGAAGCCAGACATGGTTTCATGGGGAAACTAATACTACGAGTGCATAAACAAACAAACACGCAAAGGAAAGAAGTAAAATGAAGAAAAACAAGTAGGTAGAAGAAAACATGAAAGAAAACACTACTTCTATTCCTAAGATAAGCAGAACATGGGCCTATTCACGTGAAGTGATATTTCTAATGTAGCCACTAATGCATTGGTTGACCCATGTGATTGATGGTGTGACTAAAAAGAAAGATAAAACAATGAAAACCATAATGTTCGAAGTTTGAATGTGTCTAAAGAAAAGAAAAGATTGAGATCACATGAAAGGCACTCTGTAGACGTATCATGGTGTTGTGTCACATTGCACGTGGATGAAAAAGATGTACACTCCTTCAAACGTGACAAATGAGAAAACATGAAAAAGGAAGAAAATTTTCATTTCGCCACAGTTCTTGCTACGTATGGCTCCTCCAATGCATGAGTGATATGATCATCTGATTCTGTTGGAGGATGTGAAAGCTATAAACTAGATTGATTTTCAAATGTGAACAAGAGAGTGATGAGGAGCTTGGGGTGATTCAATAGATTTCTAATCGGAAGTGGAATTGACCTCAAGGCTATGAGAACCTAACATAACCATCAACTTAGCTTGAAGTGCCTCAACAACTTAAGGGGTTTCCACTTCATTAGAAGATGGATTGTCAAAGACCGATGGCTTAGAAAGATCGATAGTATGTGAATTATAATCGTGATCAAATGAATGAGTGAAAAGGTCATGACAACCATGATCAGAAAATTATCTCATAGCAAGCAAGAATTAGCTCTTACAAATCTAACTTCACAGCGTGATCAAGTAGCAATCAAAGCATCTAATGAGAGAGATTGCACAATTTTGAACAACAAGGGTGAATGAATAACTGTGGGAACTGTGCATGGCACAGTCCCAATAGTCAGTGTGAAAGCTTGATGACTGGAACTATGCAATGCATAGTTTAGCCGGGGGGAGAGCCTAGGAGAGACTGCACATTACGTAGTATTAGTGACCAAGCTGGGAGAATGGCTCCTGGAACTACACAGTGCACAATTGGATCTAGGCCAGGAAAACCTCTATACAATTCCAAAAGCCAAGGTAGAGGCCTTCAGATGCCAGATTGCGTAGTGCATTCAAGTGAATGTGAGATCCGTGCAAGGGGAGCCCCGATCTACCCAATGGAAGTGTGCAATTAAGCATATCTGAAGGATGGTGTGATGTTCAGTGAATATCTAATTGATTGATGATGCATGCAAGTAAAACAAGTGTAGGGATCAATCAAATAGAAGGAGAATGAAGCATGTGGAGAGAGTCACCACAAGGACGACCGTTAGTGAAGAAACATGGTAATGCATGCCCCACTTGGGAAAGGAAATGAAAAATTTGAAACAATACTTCTACAAGCTAAAACAAGTTAAAATTCTAGCAGTCACTCAACAAAACTCATGAAACAACACTCTCACAAGCTGAACAAGTAAAAAGTGACAAAAATGGCGGCAAAAAATGATAAAATAAAAACTCACCTAGAAAAGTGACAATGATCCTCTGAAGGTTCCTTTATCTCTTCAGGAATGCTAGAGCTTGATGATCGAGTATACAAACGAGATCTAAAGGCATATATTACATCGAATTGAGAAAACTTGGAATTCATGAAGTGCATGCCTGAGATCAAGGCCAAAAGTGATACCTGGTGGAAGATTCTAAAGATAGCATTGTGCCACCTCCAGAAAACTAATAATAGATCCCTATTTCCTAGGGGTCATTTTTTATTTTCTGGGAAAATCTACCATGCATTTCCCAGAGAGACTATGTAGTTCTAGGAAGGACTCTACAACCCTCTAGCTTATGCACTGAGCAAGTAGAAAGAATTTTATGCAATTTTAAGGTTGAGTGACTTTGGGTTGCCTCTCATGCTCTGCACAGTTTCCCAGCTGAAGGTTGGCTTTCAACTTGATCTATGTAGTTTTGGAGTTGAAGGCTCATTGTTGGCTTGGACTATGCAATTCCCAAGAGAAAGGTTAGTTGAAACCAAGTTAAGAGATCCACTAGTGGGTTAGAAATAAAAGCGAGTTGGAAAACATAAGTCGTAAGAAGAAGATAAAAATAAATTAAAGCACAAGTACTCGGGTCAACTTAATATGAGCTATTATGATTTTGGGAGGGAGGCTCCAAAATGAAGCATAGGAAAAATTTTGGAGGATAGTTATAGACACTACAACATTGGCGATGCACTATCAGAATATGGCTCTCTGTATGGACCCTATATCATGTAAAGCGTGTCTAAATATTTTCTGATTCTTTGATCTTCATGGCTTCTTCACTTGCTTGAGTTAAAGATATAGTCCCTACCATTCTCTTTATCGAAAGCACACATACCAAGCCAAGTCAACTGAGTTGTTTTGATTTGGGATGAGAGGTGTATTAATGCATAAGTAATCCAGACTATCAAAGGTTTAGTTTCATCTCTGGTGTTGCTCTGCTACTAGTAGGCTTGGACAATACCCCAATTGAGTCACTTTAGGAACACAAGAATTTTTTAGCTAGTGAGCCTCAACAGCACCCCGACGAAGTTACTTTCTTTACCTCCCTACACAAGAAGCCTTCTCTTCCTTCACCTTTGCTTTTTATTTTATTCTTTTTCATTTTTCAAAGAATTGTGCATAAGCACTTATTTATTTCATGAGGTGAAAGAGGAATCCCAACTTATTAAGAGCAGAAGAGGTTGTCCCTTCAGAGAAGGATGTTTATATATACCTCTGCCATAATTGTTAAGGTTTTCCCCCTCACCTTGATCTATGTGACTAAGTTGACAAGGGTTAACTCAATATAGGAAACCCATTAGAGTAGGCGATAATAGATAAAGTGAAGCATTTTGATTTCACCAAGACTCACTCTGAAAGGAACGAATTTTCCATCAGGGTATCATCGACTAAAAGAAATGCAATATCTTCATAAATAGAGGGAATAGATAGATAACCAAATGTTGATAGTTGTACAAGTCCTCTTGTATTTCACCCTACTTGTCACAAGAAGCCAAACATAGTTTCATGGGGAAACTAATCCTACGGGTGCATAAACAAACAAACAAGCAAAGGAAATAAGTAAAATGAAGAAAAATAAGTAAGCAGAAGAAAATAGGAAAGAAAACACTAATCATACTCCTAAGCTAAGCAGAACATGGTCCTACTCACGTGAAGTGATATTTCCAATGTATCCACCAGTGCATTGGTTGAACCATGTGAGTGATGGCGTGACTAACAAGAAAGATATTCAAGAAAACCAATAAACAATAAATATAAAACAATGGAAACTAGAATGTTCGAAGTTTGAATATGTCTATAGAAAATAAAATATTGAAAGAACATGAGAGGTACCCTGCAAACATATCATGGTGTTGTGTCACATTGCACATGGATGACAAAGATGTACACTCTTTCGAATGTGACAAATGAGAACACATGAAAAAGGAAGAAATTTTTTGTTTTTCCACATTTATTGCTTCTTGTTACTCCTCCAATGCATGAGTGATAGGATCATATGATTCTGGTGGAGGATGCGAAAGCTGTAAACTGGATTGATTTTCAATGTGAACAAGAGAGTGATGAGGAGCCTGGGGTGATTCAACATATTTATGATCAGAAGTGGAACTAACCTCAAGGCTACAAGAACCTAACATAACCATTAGCTCATCCTAAACTACCTCAACAGCTTGAGGGGTTTCCACTTCATCAGAATATGGATTGCCAAATACCGGTGGCTTAGAAATATTGAAAGTAGGTGAATTAGAACCATGATCAAATGAATGAGTGAAAATATCATGACATCCATGATTAGAAAATTAGCTCATGGCAAGCAAACATTAAATCTTAAAATTATAACTTCACATCATGATCAAGCAGTAATTAGGGCATCTAATGAGAGGGATTGCACAATTTTTACCAATAGGAGTGGCTGACTAATTGTGGGAACTACACACTGCGCAGTCCCAATAGTCAGTGTAGAGCCTGGGAGAGATGGCACATTGCGTAGTCTTAGTGACCAAGCTAGGAGAATGTCTCCTGGAACTATGCAGTGTGCAATTGGAACCAGGCCAGGACAACATCTATGCAATTCCAGAAGCCAAGGCATAGGCCTTGAGCTACTACATTGCTTAGTGCATGCAAGTGAATGTGAGATCCAAGTAAGGGGAACCTAGATCTGCCTAAGGGGAGTATGAAATTAAGAATATCTGAAGGTTGTTGTGATGATGAGTGTAGAGTAGATTGAGTGATGATGTATGCAAGTAAAACAAGTGCAAGGATCAATCGAAGAGAAGGAGAACAAAGCATGTGGAGAGAGTCGCCGCAAGGACGACCGTGGTGCAAAAACATGGTAATTCATGCGACACTTGGGAAAGGCAATGAAAAACTTGAAGAAAAACTTATACAAGTTAAAACACCAATAGTATCTCAACAAAACACATGAAAAAATGCTCTCACAAGTTGAACAAGAAAAAAAATGACAAAAAAGGTGGCAAAAGACGATAAGAGAAAAACTCACCTGGAAAAGTGACAATGATTCTCTGAAGGTTCATTTATCTCATCAGGCATGCTAGGGCTTGATGATCAAGTATAGAAATGAGCTTTAGAGGCATATATTACATCGAGTTGGGAAAAATTGGAATTCATAACATGCATGCCTGATATTAAGGACAAAAGTGACACCTAGTGGAAACTTCTAAAGATAGCATTGTGCCACCTTCAGAAAAGTAATAATAGATCCCTATTTACAAGGGATACTTTTTTATTTTCCAGGAAAAGATGCCATGCATTGCCCAAAGAGTGCATAGTTTTAGGAAGGATTGTTCATCCCTCTGGCTTATGCATTGAGCAACATCTGAGAAGAAAGAATTCTATGTTTCGGGGTTGAGTGACTCTGGGTTGTATTTCACGCTATGCATAGTTTCCTAGGTAAAGGCTAGCTATCAATTGGCTCTGCGCAGTTTTGGACCTGAAGGCTCACTGATGGCTTGGACTATGCAATTCCCGAGAGCAAGGATGGTTTCCCTCGAGGATTTCATAGTTCACTAAGGCAAGCCTAGAACTGGATTGAATCTAAGTAAGGATATCAACTTGTGGGTTAGACATAAAAGAAAGATGGAAAACAAAAGTTGTAAGCAGAAGATAAAACTCAATTAAAGAAAAAGTACATGGGTCAGCGTAATATGAGCTATTATGATTTTAGGAGTTTGGCTCCAAAAAAAATCAGAGGAAAAATTTTGGAGGGTGGTTGTAGCCATTACAACATTAGAGAAACACTGGTAGAACTCTAGCTCTTTGTATAAACCTTGTCTCATGTAAATTGATCCTAACTCTTCCAGAATTATTGTTTGATTATTTTATCATCATGGTTTCTTCACTAGCTTGATTTAAAGATATATTCCCTACCATTCTATTTATTGGAAGCACACATACGAAGCCAAGTAAACTGAGTTGTTTTAATTGGGGATGAGGGGTATATTGATGCAAAAGTAATCTAGATTGTCAAAGTTTTAGTTTCATCTCTGGTGTTGCTCTGTTGATAGGAGTCCTAGACATTACCCCTGTGGAGTCACTTCAAGAACACAAGAATTTCTCCACTGCCAGCGGGCCTAAATAGTGCCCTAGCGAAGTTACTTGTTTCACCTCCCTGCACAAGAAGCCTTTCTCTTCTTTCACCTTATTTTTCATTTTTCAAAGAACTTTGCATAGGCACTTATTTATTTCACGAGGCGAAAGAGAGGTCCCAACTTATTGAGAGTAGAAGAGGTTGTCCCTTCAGAGAAGGATGTTTATATATATCTTTGACATACTTTTTAAGGGTTAATCAAATATAGAAAACCGGTAAGAGTAGGTTGTACTAGCTAAAGTGCAAGCATTGTGATTTCAACAAGACTCACTCTAAAAGGAATGTATTTTGCATCAGGGTATCATCGACTAAAAGAAACACAATATCTTCATAAATAGAGGGAAGAGATATATAACCAAATGTTGATAGTTGTACAAGTCCTCTTGTATTTCACCCTTCTTGTCACAAGAATCCAAACACAGATTCATGGTGAAACTAATCGTATGAGTGAATAAACAAAAAAATGAGAAAAGGAAAGAAGTAAAATGAAGAAAAACAAGTAAGAAGAAGCAAAAAGGAAATAAAACTCTACTCCTACTCCTAAGCTAAGAAGAACATGGGCCTAATCACGTGAAGTGATATTTCCAATGTATCCATCGGTGCATTGTTTGACCCATGTGAGTGATGGCATGGCTAACAAGAAAGATATTCAAGAAAACCAATAAACAAGAAAGATACAACAATGCAAACCAGAACATTTGAAGTTTGAATGTGTCTACAGAAAAGGAAAGATTGAAATAACATGAAAGGCACCTTGTAGACATATCATGGTGTTGTGTCACATTATGCGTGGATGACAGAGATGTACACTCTTTTGAACATGACAAATGAGCAAACATGAAAAAGGAAGAAAATTTTCATTTCGCCACAGTGCTTGCTACGTATGACTCCTCCAATGCATGAGTGATAGGATCATATGATTCTAGTGGAGGATGTGAGAATTGTAAAATTGATTGATTATCAATGTGAACAAGAGAGTGATGAGGAGCCTATGGTGATTCAACAAATTTTTGATCAGAAGTGGAAGGGACCACAAGGCTTCGAGAACTTGACATAACCATCTGCTCAGCCTAAAGTGCCTCGATAGCTTGAGGGGTTTCTAGTTCATCAGAATATGGATTGTCAAAGACCGATGGCTTAGAAATAATATAGTAGGTGAATTAGGATTGTGATCAAATCAATGAGTGAAAAGATCATGATAAGCAAGACCATAAAATTTGAGATTGACATTGACATCCTCATGATCTGATGAATCATATAGAGGGGTCGATGAGAAACAAAAATTTTCACCCTCTGAATTTTCAGAAATGAAAGATGAGAGATCAGGTGGATTCAAGCAGAAATATTTGTCCCTTCCATAATTGGATGACGGACTGCCATCTTGAGCGTTTTTTGAATGATCGGAAGCGGAAATATTCGAGGATAAATTTTCACAAGAAAAATAAAAAATGACAGAATCGTAGCAGATGTCAGGATAAAGCGGACAAGGTGCGGACAGAAGGAGGTCCATCCTTCACTGTAGGTTCTTCTTTAGATTCCTAGTCATACTCATAAAAGTGATAGCTTAGGTTGGCTTCCTAACACCAACCCATCCATAACTTGATCCTCGTGAATATCATACCTAGAATCTAGAACGGATGAACATAACACATCAAAATCTGAAGGATAAAAAAAACTAAAGAATAGAGTTTGAGAAAACGAGGTCACGTGACAACCATCAGGATTGTAGTCCAAATCAGTGCAGAAATAAATAGCAGGTGGGGTGGGAGGAGGTGACAGTTCAACATGTGGATCTGCAAATTATCCCACCTCATCCTACAGAGCTAGAGCTGTTTTATGAGAAGAGGATGAAGAGTCACTTGTGACAATGACCTTGTCCATATCATATTTAAAATATTTAACAACGAGGTATGTTGGGAGGGGCTCAAAATATTCTAACTCATGTGGATTTTTAGATATGCGAATAAGATACTTAAACCTTTCTGTGAGAAAATCCCAATCAATTGTGTCTTCAGGAATTAAAAAGGGAGATGATGGAAGCATTGATAAAATTGCGCAACAGATTTAATAGGTGCTTTGCATAATTTTTTTTTTTTTATATTAAGTGCTTTACAGTTATAACAAAATAAATCAATTCCTATCTCTCTAATCATGTGATTGAAAGAGTGAATGGAGGTTGCGGGCAATATGAGACACCATTTCTTAATGTGCCTTTTGAACGTGCAAGCGAACAACACACAGGCGATGTCGTCTGAGGGGACTTCATTCTTGTCAAAGAAACCAAAAAAGGAAACTCCATGTCTTAACAAGGATATTTTGCCTTCACCATCATATTTAAGTTGTGGCAAGTCATTGATAATGTCCTTCGATACTTTAAAATCATGAGCATGAGAAAAACATGTCAAGGTTGAGATTGCGAGGTAAGTCGTGAATTATGTGCAGAGGTTCAAAACAGACTTTGAGGGCTCAGCTTGACATCTGATCCTGCTTCTAGTGCTAAAAATGTTGATGGTGCTATACCTGCCAACATCCAAGGGGATCTCCCTTGTAATAAGTCCCAACTAGACCTCAAATCATTTGGAGTATGAGTCCCAATAGTGGGTGGTAATGTAGTTCCTTGACTGCGGTAACATGTAGAGATAAGTATGATGGCTTTGGTCGGAAGAAAGTGTTTGACCTTGATACGAGTCAAGTGAGATGCATGGGGGATCTAACACATAGAGGGGAAAAGGAAGTGTGTCCCTTAGAAGCTTGTAATAGTATGCCACATGAAAGGAACACAGAAGATGGAAGCAGAATAGTCCACAAACCAAAGTGATGGGTTAATCCAACAACACGCCTTCAACTAGATTTGAACAATTGCATACAAAATAGTTCATAAGAAAATGTGTAAGTTAAAAAAATACATTGATAAAGTAACCAGAATAGTCAAACTATAATAACAACATATGCATGAAAACATGTTGGCTCAGTTATTTTATTATTAAGTGAAATTTCCATCCACACATACACCATTGACAACCACTAGCCCCAATAGTGGAACATTACAGTCACACTACTTGCTCCTCCAAAGAAGTATACTCGTTCTACACTATGGATAAGTTGAGGCTTGTCCAATACTCCAAAGCCTTCTCCAAGCCTAAGCCTAGCCAAAAGCTTGGCTCCCAAAATCCTGTTCTATGAGTTATGAGGTTATATTTATAACAGAGGGTGGGGTGACCCTTGACATTCCCCTTTGTGGCCCTTTGCCTACCCTCATGACTCTTCAACTTCCTTTACAAATAACTCATCACATTACATAGTGATTGTTCACATTCCATTAATGACACTTGGAATTTTAGTTACAACATATTTATGAATAATATACATTTTCCACATGTACCCATGTGAGACAAAATAAGCTAGAGACAACCTAACAAGACAAAACATTAAGACTTTGAATTTTGGTGAATGAGAAACTCGAAAACCTCCACTTGATGCTTCATAGTCATGTACTGATGCTAAGCTTGGTACTATGTGATGATGTCCCCAAATTTCTTAATGGTGTCGTTCTGATAGTGGATTGTTGCCTCCATAGCTTCCAGGTATATGGTCTTGGAACCTATTTCTGACTCATCCTGAAGCATATGTAGCATGGTGTTGACCATGACAAGACCACCAATGTACTTTTGCATGTTATGTGTGCTAAGCTCCAAGTCATCCCTGGTGGCATCTCACCTTAGCTACTCGATGTACTCATAGATTTGTAGTCAGACCTGGTTCTTGTGTTTAGCTTCACCGAGGGAGCCAATTAATGAGATCCTGTGTGTTCTCACCATGAAATCCAAGATTTTGTAAAACCGTGCATATGAAGCATGTATGTTGTTGATGAACAGGGTGAGCTGCTAATAGTTTTGGATCAACATATGAACCTTTTTGTTTTTTAGCTCTACCTGTGGCTTCATTATTGTTGGCAAGTGAAGTGGGGCCCCTTTTTACCACATTTTCCACTCTTGCACATAGGTGATGGCATCATGTATGTTCCTAATAGTTTGAAAAAACTCCTTGCTCTGATGTTGCAAGCCATGCACATAGACAACTGCTTTTTTCAGAGTGACCAATTCATCGTAGAGTTTCTACATGGTAGTATCAAGTGTTGATACTAAAACAAGTATCACTTTCCTCATCTCTGCCATTATGGAAATTGTGCTCTTTTCTCAACATTTTCCGACCTCTTGCTTGGCTGCCTATAAGTTCTTTTTCAGTTTTTCATTCTCGACCAAAAAGTACTTGACATGGGAGCTTGTTATCTGGCATAGGCCAAGGTGGTTTCGGCAAGGCCAATTGGATGCTTTCTAGTGTCTAGCACTATCACCCTTTCCTTCATGAATACAGGTGATGCATGATCATCCAGAAAGTTCTTCCTTTGCACTTGTACAATCTTCTTCTACAACTCGTCAAATGACATATTGTACACATCCATGACCAGATCATCATCATCAAGGAGGAAAACATCTCCTTGTTTTATAGGGAATGGTTCTAACACTGGAGGTGGAAGAGACTGAGAGGTGGCCTCGGGTTCCCTTAGCATGAGGTCATTGTCTTCATTCCATGGCTCCTGCTCTAACTACATGTTAGTATTCTCAATCAACTACTCAATATATTGAGCCACTTCCTGATCCTACATTTGTTCAATGTCTACCTCAACTACTAGTTGATCTGACTCCTCAACCTAATGGGTGTTTCTTTCTCTATCATTGCACCTTGCCTTTCTTCTTCATCCTATTTCTACTTTTCTTCTCAGCTCATGTTCTTCCTTCAACTTCTTATCCATCTCTATCAACTTCAGTTCTGCAACTTGCAAGCTCTCCATTTTCTCTTCCTCTACCCTATTGTCAATGTCCTTTGCTCCCTTTTGCTTTTATTTCCAAAACTACCTGCATGAAGATTGAATACACTTTTACTCTGTATCTTTTTTCTCCCTGTATTATGTGAGAAATTTCCTCTTTCTATGATCTTGTACTGGATTGTTACCTTCTTCTACTATTGTTGAACTTTTTTCCATGTTAGTGTTGACTCATTTTATATGGATAGTTGAGTGTCTGCATATATTGGCAAGTTAACTGGAACTTGCTCAAATGATTCCCCAGTACTACTTCCAGTGGTCTCTCTTGAAGCAACCCTCTTTGGTTCCATGGTACAATTACTACTGGAGATAAGTGCTTCACGAGCGTGGTACCTGTGGGATTGAAAGGAAAATCATGGAAAGAAAACATTAGCTCTTACAAATCTAAATTCACAATATGATCAAACAACAATGAGGGCATCTAATGAGAGGGATTGCACAATTTTGACCAATATGGGTGACTGGATGACTATGGGAACTACGCACTACACATTCCCAACAGTTAACGTGAAAGCTTGATGATTGGAACTATGAAAAGCGCAGTTCAGTCTGGGGAAAAGCCTAGGAGAGACTATGCATTACATAGTCTCAGTGACCAAGCTAAGAGACTGGCTCCTAGAACTTTACAATTCATAGTTGGAGCCAGGCCAGGACAACCTCTGTGAAATTCCAAATGCTAAGGTAGAGGCCTTGAGATGCTAGATTATGCATTTCATGCAAGTGAATGTGAGATACAAGCAAGGGGAGCCTAGATTTTCCCAAGGGGAGTGTGTAATCAAGAATATATAAAGGATGGTGTGATGATGAGTGCATATCTGATTGAGTGATGATGCATGCAAATAACACAAGTGCAGGGATCAATCAAATAGAAGGAGAACGAAGCATGTTGAGAGAGTTGCTGCAACAATGACTGTTAGTGAGAAAATAGGGTAATGCATGTGACACTTGGGAAAGGCAATGAAAAACATGAAAAAACACTTCTACAAGATAAAAAAAAAGTTAAAATGCCATAATTTTCTCAACAAAAAACGTGAAATAGCACTCTCACAAGCTAAACAAGAAAAAACCAATAGAAAAGGTGGCTAAAGACGATAAAATAAAAAATCACCTGGAAAAGTCACAATGATACTCTGAAGGTTCCTTGATCTCCTCAGGCATGCTAAATATTTATTATCAAGTATATAAATGAGATCCAGAGGCATCTATTACATCAAATTGAGCAAAATTGGAATTCATGACGTGTATGTCTGAGATCAAGGACAAAAGGAAACATGGTGGAAAATTCTAAAGATAACATTGTGCCACCTTTGGAAAACTAATAATAAATACTTACATCCTAGGGATGGTTTTTGATATCCTGGGAAAAGATGCCATGAATTTCCCAGAGAGACTGCATAGTTCTGGGAAGGACTATACAACCCTCTGGATTATGCACTGAGAAACTTTTGAGTAGAAAGACTTCTACGCAATTTCTGGGCTGAGTGAATCTGGGCTGCCTATCATGCTCTACATAATTTCCCAGTTGAAGGCTAGCTTTCAACTGGTTCTGTGCTGTTTTGGAGCTGAAGGCTCAATACTGGCTTGGACTACACAATTCCTGGGAGCAAGGTTGGTTGCCCTCAAGGATTGTGTAGTTCACTAAGGCAAGCCTAGAACTAGGTTGAAACCAAGTGAAGAGATCGGCTTGTGGGTTAGACAGAAAATAACGTTGGAAAAAACAAGTTGTAAGAAGAAGGTAAAACTCAATTAAATTGAAAGTACTCGGGTCGGCATAGGATGAGATGCTATGATTTTGGGAGGAAGGCTCCAAAACGAAGCATAGGAAAAATTTTGGAGGGTGGTTGTATCCGCTAAAGCACACTACTATTAGTAATAGTTTCTAAATGAAAAATTACTTTGAATATTTTAGGTGGATGCTCATCATCATCATCAACAACAACAACAACATTGGTTTTTGATGCATGATGTTTTTCCTTCCTTTTCTTCTTAGAACACTAAGAGACATAATGTTCAAAATAACGAAAATTTAAACACTTGGCCTTTGACATATCCTTCTTCTTTTGATCCTGAAAAGGAGTGGGTCTTCTACCTGCATTCTTATGAAACTTTTCCAAAGCTACTTCTTCCTTTTACTTTCCTTGTGTGAGCTCGAATAGCTTGAGTTTCATCATCCTGTGAATTCTAAAAGCTATTCATGGAAAACAATAGAGTCTCCTCATAGACACTATTAATCCATAAGTTATCAAACTTGGGCATTTTTTCTCATGCAAAAATTCCCTAAATAAATGGCTTTTATGAGGGAAATCCGTTGAGAGTTGTTGTAATATTCTTTGTGCCATCAATGGTATCTCTAATGGATACAAGCTAATCTATGATCTGGGAGACTCTCATAATATATGAGACAACATAATTTAATTGAATCATCACATCATTACAAAGTATATTTCTCAAGTTTAAATTCATATTAGTGTTACTTCTCTCACACAATCCTACTAGAGCAACATATACTTCCTTGGCAGTATTTAATGAAAAAACATGGAATCAAGTGGTTATTTATGGAATCTACCAAGATTCTCTAAGCCTTGGCTACATTCTTCTTATACTTGGGTTTCTCCTCAACTCCCTCTTGCTCTATAATGACTTTTACAACATGATCTTGAAGCTCATTCTCTGACAAGGTAAGGAGTATCCTTGTCTTCCAAGATATGAAGTTGATGACACCATCTAACTTGTCTTAAACTTTGAGGCGATACCATTTTGACAAGAGATCTCAAAACCAATCTGTTGAACACTTGTCTCTTAGGTTGACTTCAATGTTTGATCTTTCAACAAAGCTATGAGACCATGTTGAAATTTTCTACTGTTGAAAATTGGGGCAGTTACGGGAAGAATTTCCCATCAGAAACCTTACTTCCTCAAAGGAAATCCCATCTTGTCCCAATAATAATGAAAATTAAACAAAGGAAAATAATTATTAAAGGATCATAAAATAATTTGGAAAATATATTTAATGTTAAATCAAATCTTATGTTTCCCTCCAAAATATTACAAGTTAACCTCTCAACCTTTCAAGTCAACTTGCCTCAAAGAGGCATCTTCTCACATGACATATACTCTATATATTGGCACACTTATTCCTCCATATGACACACTATATTTTTTGGTTCGTATGGCACATTACCTTCTGTGGTTTGTATAGCGCATTACCTTCTATGGTTCGTATGACTGTATTTTATGGCTCATATGGCACACTATCTTTTGTGGTTTTTATAGCATGACATCCACTGTTAGCATCATGAATTTCTATACAGCTCTATGGAATTTCAATGATTTATAATAGCTCAAATATATAACTCTATGGTATCGTGGCTCTCATACTCTACTACATTACAATGATCACTTTGTTTCTTATGGTTCACATTGTCTTTATGGTTCACGTTCTATACTTTGTGGCTCATGAAATTACTTCTCTAAGGCCCACATCATGTTTTTTGTGGCTCACTCTTATTCCAGTAGCTCACGTTTTTATTTTCTATGGCTAATAATATTCTAAGTGGGATGAAATTTTTATGTTTCTTGACTTTTGGTGCTTGCGCTATACATAGTGACATACATGCACTTCACACTTTTACAATGGAATCGATCTCTGAGTGGCATCAAATTATTACAAAGGTATTGATATGATTATCTAGGGTATGTGACTCGTAGTACTTTTCTATACAACTCACATCAATGGACTCTCAACATTAATCTAGACTTTCTTTATATTATAATTATCTATGTCACATTATAGTGGCTCGTATGTCTCATAGATTATGACCGCAACTTGGAGGTTCCTCTTATGGTTATGTATATTTAGATTTGACAATTATGTAATCATGGTGACAATAACCCTTGAAAAAATAGTACCTTGGAAATGGAAGTGCCTTTGACAAGGAAGTAATCTTAATCTTAACAACAATAACCTTGTTGTATAGCAATGACATGACAATAATCTTGTTGTATAACAGTCACATAAAAATAACCTTGTTGCATGGCAATGATAGGGTAGTGACCTTGTAGGGTTGTTACAATGATGTATGGCGGCATGACAATGACAATTACCTTCATATGGAAATGACACACTATGAATGTATTTGTGATGTGTGTCTCGTCTTTATGATAGTGACTATGACACTATGGTTTGGTTTATTGTGATTGAAATCTCATGATATTTGTACTTTGTATCTTAGCTAAACATTTGATGAATATATAATAGAAGAATAATCTGGTTAGGTTTTCACCCTTGTGGTGTTTTTCCTTGGTCCCTGAACTAAATCCTAGTGTCTCTATTGTGCTTGCTTTTCTTCTATTATTCCTTACTTTTCTGCTACATTGTTTATGTGATTGTTCTCTCTACATATTTGTTAATGGTAATATGATGTTAAGGGGTGAATATAATGTGAAAATCTTGAAAAGGTTTTAAAATTTAATTATCTAGAGCAGAGAACAATCTAGCTCTAAAAATTAACATCTACAAGATGAATGATAAAATACAATTTTCAGTAAAATAAATATTTCTTAATGATTTTCATATAGTATTCTATGCCACTGATATCATTAAGCAATTACTCCTTAGAAAATATCAATAGTAAATGCAGCGGAAACAATAAAGATCATAGAAATTCAACCATGCACAATAGAGACAAAAAAATTTACCCTTGGAAACCCGACTGTGGGAGTGAACAAAAAATTTCTTTAGAATAAATTATTCTTCAACAAGGTTTACAAAATTAGAAATTTTGTCCAGAAATCTTTGCCAATAATTGAAGTCAAAATACTAGTCAAACTTGGTCAATATTCAACAAGTCAATGTTGGTCAAACCATCCAAAATATCAAAAATTCAACACTAGTAAACTCGGCTTGGTCAACCTTCCTATAGTCAAATTTTGGTCATGTGATTAACTGTGGTCAACTATAGTATTGATTTTGGTCAAACTATAGTCAAATAAGCTCGACTAAATAGTCAAACTTAGTTGACTGCTGTTGTCAAATTCATCCTTATGTTCATGCATGATTTTCCAAGAATGTTGGTCAAACTCGTCTAAGAACAAGGTCAAAGACTCCACACGTGTATCCAAGAGAGAGATAGAAACAAAGATGATATCCAAAACATACTTCTTAATATTTATACTTTCTCTTAGTTGGTGGAGAAAGTAAAATAAAATGTCATGTCATGTCATATATATATATAAACCTTTACTCATAAAGATTAGAATTTTTTATACAAAAAAAAGGAATAATTACTCCAGTGGATGAGAGGCACAATGAGAAGAAGTGAATGAAGTAATAAAATCTGGTAGAACATCGAAAAAAATCTATATAAAGATATTTCATTTGACATATCTATGGCAAACAGAGCATGTGTTGTTATGAGGAAATATTTACAAGGAGCATGGTATCATAACAATGCAAAAAAACATTCATATCCGAAGAAAACTTACAAAAGTAGACAAGAGAGCAGTTAAGACAATGGAAGTTTAAATGTAAGTACGATACCAACCAAGGATTTCAATGGAATGGTAATTAGTTAGCTTCAACTATAAGAATGAACCAGTAATTACATTGAGAGGAAGGCTGGTAACTTGAAAGTTTATGTGGGCTACACTTGAAAATAAATGAGATGTAGATCTTGCGATAGAATGAGGGGTAATTATTTTTCACGAAGATGCGTTGTAGGATATGGATATTGTTGTTAATTATAAATGTACATCCATCTTAATTTCACGTATATTAAGTCTAAATGGGATTTAGAAAAATGGGATGTAATTCTTTGGTGCTTAAAATATCTCACAACATGAATTTTTAGTTTTCTTATTATTCTTCTTATTATTATCGTGTAGTTCCACATTAATTTTGTTATACTTTTATTTTTATTTGATATGACACGTTATATTAAAGTAACATGCTAGGATGGACATTACAATTTATGCTTGTTACGAAAAAATATAGTACTTAGTACAAAGCTTCACTTGGTGACCTAGACAATGAGTGACACATGAGTGTTACCATTGTTACCTCAACAAATATTCACATATTTAGTTAATTTTTTCCAAAAATTTGAAGTTAAAATTAATATTTTCCTGTGATTACTAATAACATGTTAGTGGATATAAGCACAAATCAGTTGCTTGGCCGAATGGCTCACACATGGGTGATGGGGTTGTAACTATAGATGGAACCTCATGAGAGGGGTGGGACAACGTCAATGATTTCATCCGATAGTACTCCCACTATGACTTGGTTTGGAAGGTGTTGTGATGTCTTTACCATGAAGATCAAGATTCCGTGAGGGTAGACCCTAGGTTAGGTCACTCACAAGGATTTATTAAGGTGCACACATCAAGGTGGATTCCTTGATCCCCGAAACTATTAGTCTCACTATAGAGGGAAACATAGGAGAGGGAAATGTTTCCATCATCACACCCAGTTTTCCCCTCATAGTCGCATGATGCCTAAAGGGTAAGTGATGTGGCACCCTTGGAATTAAAAGGGAAGTTTTTGAGGTGCATGAACCAGTTGGCACCCTTGTTATCAGGAAGAAAAAGCTGAAAGATAATTAAGAGCCGATAATCATAGAATGACGAGCATTGATTCACACCATGTAGTAGGTGAGTTATTAGAATCAAATTAAATAAATCATGATAAAACCTTGGGATAAAGGGAGAATAAGAAGAATTATAAAAATTGGATGAATTGAGTAACTCTACTGTTCTCACGTTTGGAAAATATTATGTGGATAATGTATGTTAAAATAACTTTGAAGTATATAAGTGTTCTAATAAGCTAAAGGGGAAAGTGATAAAGTTAATTATAAACAACAATCTAAGAGTAGTTTAACTTCATTACGAAAGGAGGGTAGTGTATGAAATTAAATAAAAATAATTTAAAATTAAAGAAATTTAGTTTCATGAGAGAACATGCATGTGAAAAGAGAACAACACAAATATACTCGTATAAGAGTTCAACTTGAGATACACTAGGGTGTAGTTGGGGAACCAAATATGAGACCTACAAGTTGACTTGAATAATGAGTATAAAAGGAGGATCAAGAGACAACTAAGAGGATAAATAGGGGGTCATGTTTGGGTGAGGGAAATTATGATTTTTAATAGGAATTTAAGTAAATCATTTAGACGAGCCTTGGTGAGAGATTGAGATATGGATGAGTGAATAATAAAAATTTTAGATTAATAAAACTAATTGCTTTTTCATGAAGTGACACGTGTCACTTATGAAGTCTCCTATAAAAGAAGAAACACGCTATGGGAGAGGGATCAATTTTTGCCTTATTCGATGAATTAAATAATGCTATTGTGATAGCCACCATTGAGTCTATATTGAGTTGTGTAGTGGATGTTTGTTGATGGCAAAAATTGACCATGTCTAACACTAAGAAAATCATCTAGTCATGACCCCAATTAGACCCTTTCCATTTGGTGTGACGATTTCGACTAATATGTAGACCCAGTTGCCTCAACCTAAATATAACCTAAACTAAATGCATAAACTAGTCTAAATTCATAAATCTAATTATGGTAAAGTAAAATTATAAGTGTGGACACAAACGAATTCCTCTAGCTTGATAATGGGTCTAGCCACAACTGATACATTCTATGGAAGATTTCCTTAGGTTAGAATCAATCAAGAGGACCTACCTCTTGGTCGCTTATCCTGCTTGATGATTTCCTCACTTTTCGGCTCCAACAATCTATCGCTTCCTTCTTCAAGCTCCTGAAACAAGTAAACAACAACACACAAACATAATAATAGACAAATTGCAATTCAACCTACATAAGAAGTCAAGAAACATTAATCCATGACTATGTAATATAACAAAACATGTAGGAAATCAATCGATAGTTGCATATATTAATATCAAAGAGAGATTACAACCATTCGTCTTGACGTTGCAATCTTCCTCTAACATGACTAGGTTCCCACACACTTCTGCTAGCATTCCACGATGGCTTCAAATGACAATAGTCTTAAAGCTCTTCCCTTTAGGATTTGCTCCAAACCAAAACACATTTCTTCGTCACACAACTAGATAGCTACAACTAGTAGTAGCTTACTTGTCTACTCCAAACTAAAATAGCATCAACACTCAACCAAAACTTTGCAACTATAACACTCACACCAGTTTGTGCTTGGGAAGAAGGGAGGTTTATATAGGAAATATGGATGGGAGATACATCCTCTTCTCATGGGAGAAGGAATTATCCCTTGAGGTAGTTCCATCATTATAGGGGAAAGGAGCCCAAACTGTTATCCTCAACCTCGTTCAGCCAAACGATTTACCAGACTTCTACTACGAAGCTTTTAGAGCTAGAAGCTTCAGCTCTAATTTAAAAAACTTTACCATAACAGGACCGAAACAACTTAAACATAGCTCAGTCGCTCCAGTTGGCGCGAGGAGTAGTGCTAATCTCTACACATCGGTGTGGGGAAGACAAAGGCCATTAGCGCTAGTCTTGTAAACTGGGAAAAATAGAAGTTTCAGGGAAAATGGTGCAAAATGGAAATGATCTGCTCATGAAGAGGGACACAACGGGAGTTTCTTCATGAAGGCAAAGAATGTGGGGTTCACTATAGAGGTAAACAGATGCCCCGTAAAGCGTGAAGGCCGAGTTAGAGTGAGGGATGAAATGCTTTTTAAATCAGTGCGGGGAACCGGTCTTCCATTAGAAAACCTGCAAACAAGTATAGATACATATACACAAACTGAGATCTCTGTCAAATGGTACATGAATCAGGGCATGTACATAGCCATCTAGAGAATGAACTTGTAAATGGATCTAGGTATGGGCACAACCATCCATCAAAGAGGATCATAATGAAACCAAGGTATGGTCGTAACCATCCAATAATGAGAAGGATCACATATGATAACTCATGGTCTCATTGCAGCCAACCATCTGAAAGAGACATGCATATCATCATAACCATGTCACACCACTTCACAACCTGGACATTTGTGATCTAAGTCCAGGGTCTTGCGCTCCAACACGACCCAATCAAAGTACAGATTCTTGCATGCGAATAGATGTGTTGATGTCTAACATGCTAGAAAGTCGCTTGATTACTTGTCAATGTTGTAAACTGTTAACAAGTGTGAGAGAAACCACCAATAATGACAATGTTCCTCAAGGTACTATCAACACAATCCACATAATGTGAATACAGGAATTAAAGTCGAACACTTGTGAAATCAATCGATCGAAAGCCAATGATGTGAGCTTATCATCAAGTGTGAAGAACTTGCCATTAGGGCATGCAAGCTCTAAGGTACCAGAGGGGAGTATCTTGATCAACTTCCTAAATAATGAGCTGAAGTCAATAGAAAGCGACCGCGTTGAAGGAGGGCCATAATGAATCCCACATCATCGATGCGAGACGAAAGGATGAAAAATTATTTTGGATGATACATAGAATCAAAGGTAAGTGTAATTGCAGAAGGACAACTCTTGAACATATCGATGAAACAACTGGAAGTTTGGCAGCTTTTCGATCCATAGGATCAGTGGTCATGATGACATGGTAGAGATCAAATGGAAGGCAAAAATGAATGGCCTAAACCTAGGAAGGTCAAAGATACAAAGGAAAATATCCCAACTTGACATGAAGCAAAGCGTGTCATGTTCAAGAGTGAGCTGGTGACACGACTGATAGATTTCCAAATTCCCCCCCACCATTTCTAGCAAGTACCCTAATTATTTTTAATCGCAAGCTTGAAGGGGATAACGTATGCTTGCACTGTGAGTTCATCCTTCAAATGAATCTGACCTAGTAAGTTTAAAAAACCCTAGGAAGGAGAAGTTCGTGTCCATCATGATGACGAATCTGATGTCGTTTAATAGTTTAACTAGTCCAATAAAGGTGTAACTCAGTATCTTTTTCATATTTAGAGAGTTTGAAAACGACATGTAAAATAAAACTCCACATTGTCCATTTTTGTACATTTGTGTCTCTTGAGCCCGAAAAGGTAGAAAGCAATACTTGAGAGAACCACTTGACCATTTCAGTCAAGGAGTACCTATTTCGTAAATAGTGCCTCCCAGCTCGAAAAAGGGGTAAACTTATACTGGGCGCACAACGTTTCTCATCCATTAAGGAGTTTGAAATGACAAGGGCTTTACCATCTTTTTGCTTTTAAAGGGTCGAAAAAGAGTTGAAAGCAGACCCACCATTTTTATTCTCTTTAATGAGTCAAAAAGGGAAAAAATACTCGACAATCTTTTCATATGAGTTTAACGAGTCAAGAAAAGAGTTGAAACATGACTCATCATCATCGTCGAACATCCATCACCTATCACTGCACAAGTAAGGTAAAGTGTATTATCAAGTCCTTGAGGCAAAATAGGTTAAAATATTACAAAACCTGATATTTTCATGAAAAAATGAGTAAAAAGGGGAAAAGTAAATATATTTTTACCATTTACCATTTTACCTTTGTTGTGAAGACTTTTAAACCACTTTTTCCCTAGTTATTCTGGAGCAGATTACAGGATTTCTGGGAGGTCAATTGATGAACTGTCGGTTCCAGGTAACAGCCGAAGCCCTGAGCTCCATTTTCATGCTATTTATTTTTTCTTTTAGTCATTTTTTTGGATTTTTAGGGAGGTTTTTGAAAATATTTTTTGCCCTTGGTCGATGCGATTTCTGGGCACGAAATTGTGCCAGACGAGGGTGATTAACAAAGCCATCTGTGCTGATTGGTGCAACTACTTTTAAAATAGGTGCATCGACACCGTGGAAAGGGAAAACCCCTATTTTCTCAAAAATTGACCATTTAAACTTGAATTTTATGTGCCAAGGATGATTATTGACTCAAATTAATGGCTTTTGTAGGAGAGAATCGTTGAAAATGGTGGACTGGAAGGAACAAGAACATGAAGATGTTGAAACCCAGGCAATGAATGACCCAAATTTCTTGGAGGCTTTGAGGGCTTGTGGGCTCCTCAAATTTTTCCTTACGCTAGGGATGCGGGCCCAGCCTGAGTTGCTTTGGTATCTGATCAGTCTTTGGGACATTAATCGGGAGATTTTTGTCATTGGTGACTAGGAGCTAGAGTTGGAAACTTCAGATATTTACTTCATCACTGGACTGTCTCGTAGAGGTGAGCTAGTGAACTTGTATGGGTCACGTCCAATCAGGGCAAGCATATCTTCCCTGATTTCCAAACACTACTTTGAGGCCCTGAAATCCGAGAGTGGGAAGATAGAGATTTCCGGTGTGCGGGATTTGACATTGAGGGTGCTTTTATTGACTATCAATAGAGTGGTGGGGTCCTAGGTGGAATATGATACTAACAAGTCAAATTTCCTTTATGCTATTGACTGCACAACTACTACGATCTTCAATTCGGTAGAGGCCATGAAGATGACATCAAGCACCAGTTGTCCAAAGCCAAGGTGAGGAATCTAAAGCAATTTGGCTTGGGATCTGTACTTATTGCCTTCTTCTTGGAACGATTACCATTATTCCAGTATCAACTAACTAAGGTAGATCCTCCTATGCCACGTGATCCATGGATGGCCCATTGGAGTCGTTTGATGTCCAGGATCATTGGGGGTTAGCATATGTCCTATTGACCTGCATTCTTTTCATGGCTATGACGACAAAATATCATCATGGAGGATTGGACATACAATGGCATTGATTTCTGTGGAGATACAGATATGCCCTTACCAGATGGAGAGGACTTCGATGAAGAACGTAAAAAATCAAATTTTTAATTTTGAGATTTTTTAATTGTTTTTCGTATATATGTGCTTATAACATTTCTCTTGTTAGTGTAGATGTTGGACCAGAGCAGCTAGCTGGGATATCCCTGATAACCAGGCGTGTCCCCCACCCTATTGATGTTGTCGCCCCTTATCAGGAAGGGAGTGATAATGAGGAGGAGATCACAAGGAACCTTTAGGGGTTAACTCATGGTATCCCAGAGTATGCTTGGATAAGAGACATGCCCCGTCGATACCAAAGACACATAGTGCAAGTATCGAATCGGATCAGTCGATCATTGAGTCGTGTTGCATGAGCCGTCTCATGCTACCATGACCACCATGATGATTAGTTCCTAGGTCCAACACTTACATATTTTTGAGGCCTGTGTGCCACAGGTGTATGAGGCCTGTGAGCTGCTGATGTTATTTTAGACACACATATTATTTTTTGGGGTTGTTATGTATCAAACATTCTCACCATATATATATATATATATATATATATATATATATATATGTTGTATTTTCCTGTCAATTATGGTACAAATGGTTTGTCTTATCTTTTACATGTTTTGTGAATGTGTATCCAACAAGTAATTTAGCTAATGCATCTATCAATGTATTCATGCGTCTAGGAATATGATGATATGTAATATAATCAAAATGCCTTTCCAATAGACGGATAGAGAGGTACATTCTCAATATTTGAGGGTTCTTGACGGAATATTTCCCATTGAGTTGAAGGACAACAAGCTGTGAATCAAGGTTGACAACCAATTCTTTGATGCCTAAAGCGATGGCTTCTGACAACAGTTCAATGATCGCACTATATTCAACAATGTTGTTGGTTGTGTGACCTAGGAAGATAACTTGAAAGTCAATAAAATCATCGTTAGGGTCATAAATAGCCCATGCTGCAAATGATAGGTTCCAGGTACTACGGCAAGCACCATCAACAAAACCAATGTGAGGAGTCACAGACATCTGCAAATCAAGAAAATCATAGTAAACATGAAATCTATTTAAAAACTATCACACAAAACCACGTTGTACAAAAATGAATCACACACTAATGTGCATAAGTAACCATGTGATATGATCTAAGTAGAGTAATTTTTGAGGTAAAGCTCAATTCGAGGCTTATCCAGAGGATTTCCTTCATAATCAATAAGCTCATAGGATCCTTTCTACAAAACATGTTTCATGATATAGGGCCCATGACACATAGGTTTGAACTTGCCTGCCCCCAGCTTATCATTAGCTTGGTTGTATAATAAGACCAAATCCCCCTCAGAGAATGTGTGAGGGGAGACCGACTGATCGAAATGGGACTTGAATCATTTCTTTTGTGCTTCGATGACCAAGGTAGCGAGACAGTGAGTCTCATCTAATCATTCTAAATATAAGAGTCGTTCCTCTTGAGGTGATGTTTCGGGAAGGACTTCAACAACTAACTTGAGTGAAGGAATCTTGCATTCGATCAACATTGTTGCTTCCAAACCATAGACTAGCTGGAATGGTGTGAAACCAATTGCATCTTCGGTAGAGGTTCGGTAGGCCCACAAAGCTGAAAAGACCATGAGATGCTAATTTGACTTGTGCATCCCAATAGTACACTGAAGAATTGTGAACAAGACCTTATTCACGGCTTCAACTTGGTCGTTGTCCTAATGGTAATATGTGGTCGAGCCATCGTGGCGCAAGCCCAATGCAGATGTCAACTCAGCCATCATGTAATCTCTAAAATGGGAACCATGCTCTGTGACAATGGCTTGGGGTACACCGAACCTGGAAATAACATGGCTAACAAGGAATTGAGCCGTCATCTTACCATCTGCAGAATATGTAGGCATCGCTTCAGCCCATTTGGTGAAATAATCCATAGCGACGATAATATAGCCATGTCCCCCAGTCGAACGAGGGTTACATGTCATATAATCGATGCCCCATTTAGCAAAGGGACCAATCATAATGATGGGGTGTAGGTGAGCGGGTGGGGCACACATATTGTGTTGTTAAATTTAGCATTTGTGGCACTTACGAATAGAAAGAATGCAGTTCTTGAAGATAAACGACCAGAAATAACCAGTGCGAAGGATTTTTTGAACTATAGCGTAACCAGAAATATGACCACCACATGCTCTGGAGCACTTGGAAGGTATGCTTTTGACAAGCAATCTAGTGGTTTTTCAATAATAATTCTAACCTTTTCTGCATTAGGAATTCAAAGAAGATAAAGGATTTTGATAAAATGTGCAAAAATAGACAAAGGAAGCTCAAGTGCTAATAATTGACGTTTTCTATGCAGGAAGACGTGCGAGCAAGGAGTTCCCGTCCAAAAGCAAGAAGCAGAGGAAAAATAACTGTTGTTCCTCCAGTGGGGAACCGGATGCGGACGCGATCAAGAAAAATCAGAATTGAATAGTCCAGGAAAAGAATGCGGGATACTGGCTCGGCGAACGCAAGAAAGATTGAACGATTAGCGAATCCCTCAGGATCGTCGATCCTGAGGGATCGTTGCTTTACTTATCTATGATTATCTAGATATCTCCGTCATTCCTTTTATATAATGGCACAACATCATTAAGCAAAGGGACGACTGTTTTTGTTTTTACAGTTCCAGAACAAACTTTAATCATTGAGTCTCATTGAGACCTGATTTTGTTATACTTTTGTGGATGCGATTAATATAAAAGACTTGGTGTTTATTCTGTCTCTGCGTCTGGAGTAATCTAAGGCGGTGTACCATTGGAAGCTAAGGGCCCGGCTCCGACGGACACTTGCTTTTGTATCATTATACGATGATTTGTGTGTGGTTTGTTTATCTTTATTACTTAGCAATCTGATAAATTCTTTATATGATACACTATGCTCTGTTATGATCAATGAATGAATGATTTCTCTATGTAAGGACTATGCACTGTATAATTGGATTTACACAGGGTCGAATTGTATCTTTATTCAGCCATTTCTGTAACAGAGTGCTGGTATGAATGTTACTGTCATTGGATTTATGTGAAACAATATTTGTGGGATTTGAGAGTAGCGTCATTTTGTTTAGAAACATAGTTGTATCACCCAATATTCTCAGATTGCTATATTAGTATAGAACATGTACATACAGGTGATGGTTGTTGTTCCATAAATCATTTGATTATTGCTGTTCCATTTACTGCCGTTCCATTTCCATTTTGCTATTCCATTATACTTTCCGTTGATTTATTTACCTGCCTTTGTTGTTTTGGTGTGAGAGAAGGCCTAAGGCTGTAGTGAGCCCCAGTAAGACGCTGCTTATCTCCCAGACCTATAAGTCCATGCTCTAATTTCCCTTCTTTAATCAGTTTCTAGAGGGATGGGTTATTGCTTCCGTACCCTTGACTGATCAACTGTTTTGTGTGATTCCATCTTTTGGGTTAGTTTAGTTACAGCTTAGCATCTGTTTTCCTTTGAATCTTCTGAACACTGTACTACTAAGCATTACTCGGAAAAATAGCCTCGGATTGAGCTACTTCTTGCAATAACAAAACGTTCCCAGATTGACTTGTTAATGTGGAATAATTAGCGGTGTGAGAGACCCTAGTTATAGCTCTACATTTTGGCGCCGTTGCCGCGGAAGGATTATAGCCATTTGCCCTTTACAGAGTAGTGCGCAAATCTGCTGGGGGGAGTTGGATTTCAAAAAAGGAAGGTAAGAACCTGCGTACGGAGCATGTAAAGCCCTGCTCCACCGTCCGCTCTCTTAGCAGAATTGCTGGTTGAATAGGATTTAGTAGTTTTTAGAGTGCATGACTAAGCAGAAAAAGCTAGAAAAGAATATCAAACCTTCAGTCAAACCTGAAAAAGCCAAAGGACCGATGACCCTTGGCCGAACAACCTTCATAGACAAAATCTATAAGAAAACTAAATCTCAGCCGTCAGTAGGCCTCAAAAAGATTCATTCTAAGCAGCCTACTAGTTCCCTTCAGGCTACAACATCACCATCTGGAGCCTACGCTGAGGTGCATAGTCAGACTGATGAACAAGACTTCCAAGAAATTGAAAATTCTGTGTCAGAACGTCTGCAAGAAGGGAATTTAAGCAATCTTTATGAAGGAGAAGGGGAAATAGGGGAAATAGTGGAACCAAGGTCTCCTTCTAGGATAATCCAATTGTTAAACAACCCAGATAGGGGGAGCGCGACCAAAGTTAACATTGAAGGCACCCCATTCCCTCAGACTGAAATCTCAGATAAGGGAAGTGTCATTAAAACAGTTCCTGCCAAGGCCGTCCCTTCTCAACCTAGGAATACCCTCCTAGAAATTCCAGAAGGATATTGGCACATATTTGATCTAATGGCGCAGAATCAGCCAAATACTCAAACTTCTACATTGCAATATCCTATAGTAGATTCTGCTGCAAATGCACCCATGAAAGCAATACCTCTTCAACACATCCCGACGTTTCATGGACTTACATCAGAAGACCTCGATGCATTTTTATTTGAATTCGATGTGCTATGTAGAGGGTACGATTACACCACTGACCCCCAGAAATTAAAGTTGTTCCCCTCCACTCTAAAAGGAGCAGCTCTGAGATGGTTCATGGGTTTAGGTGGTGGAGTCATAAACAACTGGGAGCAAATGAAAGAATCCTTTCTCAAAAAATATCAGGATTATTGTAGGTCGAGAGAGCTAAAAGACGAAATTTTCCAAATGATGGCCAGACCAAATGAAACTTTAGAAGAATACGTAGAACGTTTCCAGTATAATTTACAGAGATCCCCCTATGCATCACTACCTCTGCCTGATAATGTGTTGAAAACTGCATTGATTAGAGGAATGAAAGAACAGTGGATTGAAACATTGAATATCATGGGAAAAGGGGATATTTACCAAGAGAATTTTGCCGATATCATTAATTTATGCATCAGGAGTTCAAGAGGCATCACAAGGATAAAATCAACAGAATATGATAGGTTTGTTAGAGATAACAAAATATCAACAAAAGGAGTAACACGTGTAGAACTAGGGAATTTATTAGAGAATTTTAAAACTGATATTCTGGGGACATTAACTACACAGCTTGATATTGTGCAGGCTAAACAAAAGCAAATGGAGGCGGAGCAAAATCTGGCAATTTTCTGCCCCCGATGCAGAAGAAAACACAGCCACAAGGAATGTCCGCTAGATACAGTTCGAACATGTGTTATCTGTACGAAAGACCACCTTACTAAGAGCTGCCCCTCACTTCCTGGATTGAAGGCAGTATACAAGGAAGCAAAAGAAGAATCAGAACCATCATACTTTGTTAACCAACGTCGCCAATGGCAACCTAGGCAATCTGGTATGTTTTCGGACCCAACTTCTTCTTTCCAGCCTCCGCAATATAATGCTCAGCAATATGGTATGTGGCAAAACCAATCTACACCCCCAGTCCCAAATTGGTCATCATAGCCGTTTCCTTCTCCGAATCCATGGATGAATCAGACAAGCCAATTCGGCTGGCCAAATTTTCCTTACACCCCACCATATTGGCAGAATAACTCATACCCTCCACAATGGATTCCCCCTACTTCACAAGGTTCACCCTGGCAGACAAATTGGCCAAGATCGACATATCAATCAACAGGAACTATTCCACTCCCTCAACCGACTCTGCCAGCCTTACAACAAAACCCCCAGTCTAATCTAAGGCCACAACTCCCAGCCCAACCCAATCCCAATCCTATTAATAGACCAGTCCAATCCCTCCAAATCATAGAAACATCAGAAACTGGACCTGACCTAGGGGAGTGCAATGACCTTCAGTTACGATCTGGACGTATCATAGAAACAGAGGGATACAAAACAGTTCACATTGAAGATCAGTTACCAATAGAAAAACCACCACAACAAGAGGGTGTAAATAAAGAACAAACCCATCAACAAGCAAATACATCCTCTCCTCCTTTCCCGGAACGATTAGTCATACCATGACTAGTACAACATCCAGACTTTGACATTCTGGGAGAGTTACAAAACCTGTACATAAAAATTCCATTCCTCCAAGCTATTCAAGATATTCCTATATACGCAAAAACTATAAAAGAACTGTGCATAAAAAAATCAAGGAGGAATACAACCACTAACCCAAGAGTCCAAGTAGTCGACACCTTATCTGACTTATTATCAGGAAAAGAGACACCTATCAAATACGAAGATCCCGGAAATCCAATTGTAACTGTCCAAATCTATGGCCAAACCCTGACTAACGCTTTAATTGATCTAGGAGCTGCAATCAATATTTTGAAAACCTCTACCTGCCAAAAGCTTGGCATCACATCAGTAGAACCTACTTCTACTTTGCTAGAATTGGCAGATCGATCTGTAGTTCGATCAGAAGGCACTCTATACGATGTCATGGTTTCTGTAGACTCCTGGGAATATCCAACTGATTTCCTGATAATTAATCCAAAAACCCGACTGGATGGACATCCGCTAATACTAGGAAGACCTTGGCTTGCTACTGCCGATGCCTACATTGGCTGTCGGCAGGGAAACATGACCATAACTAAAGGACCAGACGTTAAAAATCTAGTTCTATATCATCCAGCACAGGCAAGCCCGCCAATGATCAAAACCAATCAGTATCCTGTGTCATACCTTACTAACAATATCAGATCCCCATTGACTGTACAGAAGGCTTTAGATTTTAAAGATCAAATAGAAGATGATGCCATCAATAACTTCATTAGTCAAACCGAATCTAGATCTCACACACAGTGTTTTATGATAGAGGAAGCATTTGATAGTGAGCTAAAGGAAGACCCTTTGAAAAACGCACATGACCAAACAATACCCGTGACTGTTGTTGCCAATAGTAAAGTAGTGGAAATTGAACCTGGTAAGGCCCTAAATATCAACGCCAACCTTACACCAGACCAAGAAACAAAGCTTGTAAATCTGTTATGAAAATATCAAGGAGCATTTGCGTGGGATTACCCTGACATGAAAGGGATCGATCCCCAATTATGCACCCACCACATCTATATAGAAAAAGATGCAAGACCTGTTCGTCAGCCGCAAAGAAGACTTAACCCCCATCTAAAAGAGGTAGTAAAAGCCGAACTTCAGAAACTTTTAGGTGTTAATTTTATCTATCCCATCTCCGACAGTAAATGGGTCTCTCCCCTGGTGGTGGTACCCAAGAAAAATGGAAAATGGAGGATTTGCGTAGATTACAGGGAGTTAAATAAAGCCAAGCAGAAGGATCACTTCCCTCTCCCATTTATAGATCAAGTATTGGACACTTTGGCAGGAAAGAAATTCTTTTCTTTCCTGGACGGCTTCAGCGGATATAACCAAATCCAAATCGCCCCTGAAGACCAGGATAAAACTACCTTTACTTGCCCTTGGGGAACGTTTGCCTATCGAGTTTTGCCCTTCGGCCTATGTAATGCCCCTGCTACATTCCAAAGGGCTGTCCTTAGTATCTTCACAGATATAATAAATGACGGACTTGAAGTGTATATGGACGACTTTACACCATATGGAGATGATTTGACCCAGCTCTAGATACCCTGGAAAGAGTCCTACAATGTTGTATCGCTACCAGACTTTGTCTGAGCCACGAAAAATGTTACATGATGATGACAGAAGGGCTCATTCTAGGGCATTATATCTTAGCAGCTGGCATCCAGGTAGACCTGACTAAAATCTAGATTCTTTTGCTTATTCCTACCCCCACTACTCAAACGGAGGTACGCAGTTTTCTTGGATTTTCTGGGTATTACAGACGATTTATAGAACATTACTCACGTATTGCTGCACCTCTATATGCTTTAACTGGCAATGTTGATT
The DNA here is from genome assembly GCA_031772625.1 of Pinus tabuliformis. Classification (NCBI taxonomy): domain Eukaryota; kingdom Viridiplantae; phylum Streptophyta; class Pinopsida; order Pinales; family Pinaceae; genus Pinus; species Pinus tabuliformis. The sequence goes on along the minus strand of CM062816.1, from coordinate 1,127,612,653 downwards.
TCTTGTGGACAGAAAAATGCGACCAGGCTTTTAAGGAATTGAAGAAGCTTGTATCAACAGCCCCAGTCCTTCGAGGACCAAACTGGAATTTTCCATTCCAAATCTCATCTGATGCCTCGGATACAGCAATTGGTGCAGTCCTAGGGCAAGAAGAGGATAAGAGACCATATGCTATCTACTATATCAGCAAAAATTTATCCTCTGCCGAACTCAATTATACTGTTACTGAAAAGGAATTCCTGGTTGTAATACATGTTGTTAACAAATTTAGAAATTATATCACAGGCTATCCCGTTGTGTTATATACAGATCATTCTACTATCAAGTATTTGGAAAATAAACCTGTTACGAATGCTAGAATAACCAGATGGTTGATCTTATTACAGGAGTTCGACATCACAATCAAGGACCGACCTGGCAAGGAGAACCCTGTAGCTGATTTCCTCTCACGAATGCCGAAAGCAATTGAAACAGCAGCAGTGGAAGATCAATTTCCTGACGAGCACCTGTTTTCTGTTGCTGTTCGAACACCCTGGTATGCTGATGTCGCCAATTACCTTGTAGTCGGTAAGCTACCAAAACACTTAACCCCTCAGGAACGTAAGCAGATTGTTCAGAAGAGCACTCGGTTTTCATGGATTGGAGGCCATTTGTTCCATACAGGGGCAGACATGCAAATCAAAAGGTGTATTCGAGAAGACGAAATCTTCGACATTCTAAAAGCTTGCCATGACGGACCATGCGGGGGACATTTCGCTGAAAAGAGAATAGCACATAAAGTATTGCAGATGGGATACTATTGGCCTACAATTTTCAAGGATGCGAAAAAATTTGCACAAGCCTGTGACAACTGCCAGCGTGCAGGAAGACTTGGCCAAGCCGATGAAATGCCTCTGAGACCACAATTGGTCATTGAGCCATTTGAACGATGGGCTTTGGACTTCATTGGGCCCATTAACCCATCATCAAATCAGAGGTCATACATTCTGGTGGCGATAGAATATGTTACTAAATGGGTCGAGGCCGAATCATTACCTAAGGCTACAGAAGACTCTGTGATACAATTCTTGTTCCATTTGTGTGTACGTTATGGACTTCCGAGAGAAATAATCACCGATGGTGGACCACAATTTGCTGGAAATAAATTAGCTGCAACACTTAACAATTATCATGTCCAACATAAGATCACTACTCCATACCATCCGCAGGCAAATGGGCAAGTAGAAAGTAGTAATAAGGTAATAGAATCAATTTTAACAAAGACCATTGCATCGCATAGGCGTGATTGGGCCACTCGACTACCCGAGGCACTGTGGGCCTACAGAACCACATGGATAAGTACTAGAGGCTATTCACCTTACCAATTAGTGTTTGGAAAGCAGCCAATTTTCCCCATAGAATTCGAAATCCAAACGCTACGAACTGCACAGGAAGTCGGCCTAGATCTGAGTGAGGCGCAAATCAATCGATTACAGCAGATTAATGAATTGGACGAAATCAGGCTCTCTGCATTACAAAATACAGCATTGATTCAACAGCAGCGAGCTAAATGGCATGATGCACTTATCAAGAATAAAGTCTTTCATGAAGGAGACTGGGCTCTGTTATACGACTCTCGGTTTCAAGACTTCCCGGGGAAACTCCAGACTCGATGGTTAGGACCATACGAAATCCAGAAGGTACATGACAATGTGACCCTTACCTTGATCACAATTGACGGTTCTGGATATGCATTCAAAGTAAATGGCCACCGAGTTCGCCTTTATCAAAAGCCACTCACTCGGGAATCCTTCTGTCAGCAGCTACGACAAGATACTGATATGGAAATATTAGGAGAGGAAGCGAAATCTTCCTCACCTATAATTTAAGAAATTCATTTTTATAACTTGTACATAACATCTTGTATATATGATTTCTTGATTTTTCGCTTGTATTCCAAGTTTTTTTGTTGTTCCTTTGCAAAAGGAGCAGCACTAGTGTGTTTTTGCTGTTCCTTTGTGAAAAGGAACAGCACTTGTGAGATTTTGTTGTTCCTTTGCAAAAGGAGCAGCACTAGTGTGTTTTTGCTGTTCCTTTTTGAAAAGAAACAACATTTGTGTGTTTTTACTGTTCCTTTGTGAAAAGAAACAACATTTGTATGTTTTTGCTGTTCCTTTGCGAAAAGGAACAACACTTGCGTGTCTTTGCTGTTCCTTTGTGAAAAGGAACAACACTTGTGTGTTTTTGCTGTTCCTTTGCGAAAAGGAACAACACTTGTGTGATTTGTGTGTCTTTGTTGTTCCTTTGTGAAAATGAACAACACTTGTGTGTTTTTGCTGTTCCTTTGCGAAAAGGAACAGCACCTGTGTGATTTGCGTGTTTTTGTTGTTCCTTTGCGAAAAGGAACAACACTTGAGTGTGTCTGCTATTCCTTTTCAAGGAATAGCATTTGAGTGTCTTTGCTGTTCCTTTCTCAAAAGGGACAGCATTTGCGATTTTCCATTGTTCCTCTCAAAGAAATGGTATCCTACGAATGAATTCTTCTCTCAGGAATGCCGTCGACATGTTTTTGCCCTTATTGAGGATGCTTTGCCCCCATGTTCTCCTCAATCTTTTAGATACAACAATGAACTTATGCAATAAACATAAACCATGATATACCGAAATCAACACATCATAAATCGCTATCACTATGAAGCCAGTATGTATAAGAGGACAAGAGGAGGGACGTGAACTTTTCATCTTCGCTGTCATTGTCATTTACCGGTACCCTGGTTGGTGATCTTTATCATGACGATTCCCCTAAAAATCTTTCTTGATCATTACTTAGGAGTAAGAACGAACGATTTATATCTATCTGTTGGGATCATAAGACTTCTTCCACCATTCCCTGCTCTTAAGGAGTGCGGAACCACCCTTATGTGAAAATAAACAAGAGAGGTGCTCTGCAAAAGAAAACAAAAACAAAATATGGAAATTGTCAAATGCAGGATAGGGGGTCTCATTAAGAGCCGGTCTACCATGCTCATAAGGATGGAAGCGAAGTGGCATTCCCATAATGGCCACCACACCAGGGATATGGTCCGAAGGTAAATTAACAAGCAAACCTTGGAAGAGGGGGTCTCATCGCGATCCGACCTGACCACGTTTCGCGCCTACCTTGTGAATGGCATTATGGCTATCTGGTTACCAAGCCAGAATAATGGCCTGCATTTTGACAAAGCACTCTTTAGAATATACACAAAGGATCATGGTTCCGGAGGGTGAAATAAACAACTCTGCCAAGGTTATGAACACCTGTTGGCAGCAGAGCTCTGTTAATGGCATAGAAGTCGTAATAATTACACCAACAGGTATGATATTAAATTTTTTTGTCTCTTATCCTTTGCAAAGATCATATGTCACACCCGATGTATATATCGCATGAATATTTATTACCACCAATCATGGCAACGGAACTGACGGTGACCACTGGAGACTTCGTACGCTTGACAGACGTCCCATCCCCTAGCTCCTCATTATATCATGCAGGCTCTTATATAAAACGCGATATACCTTTTTGCCTCGGTTTCGGCATTTCGTTGTTTTTCTAAAACATGGCATAATTTCATATGTTGTACTTTATGATTGGACCTCCGACTGGCTGCTGCTCCTCTCTTTGATGGCTGGGGACAGCCTATCAGATCACGGGGGGGAGGTAATCTCATTACTCCATGATTACATGGCCGCACACCATTCGGGCGACATAATGTACGAAGGAATGACATGGTTTAACGGTATGATGATTCCACTCTACGGAAATTATCATCCACGATCTCTTTTTTCGTTGCATGCTCGGTGATCTTTTCCAAAATTTGGAAACGATCATCCTCTTTGCGTCGCAAACACTGCAAGCAGTTGCTGTTCCATTTCTGAGTAGAATCATGGGCGGAAATACGGTCCGAAGCGAACCTCACAAGCTGACAGTCTCCGCAGCTGACAGTCTCCGCTGCTGCTCGCAAAATCCTGGAAAACGTAGGATGGTTGAATTACTTCAGCCGCCTGCAAGAATCAAATGAAGCCGTGGCGTTGGAATTCCTACAGAATTTGGAGGAAAGTTACTCCATAGTAGGAGGAAAGCGGATAGCAGTTACAGAAGATATCATCGCAGAAGTCTCAGGATTACCAGCTGCTGGACCCATATGGACGCCGAAGAAGGAAAGATTACAAAAAGCTATGGAAATTTTCCAGGACGAAGGCCAAAGCTTGACAGTCAAAGGGAAAGGAATTCTTCCGGCAACACTAGGGGAACCCTGGATCGAGCTAGCAAAGATAGTACAAAGTTATATCACCTGCGAAGGGAGAAAAGACATGGTAAGACCTCGTCACCTGAAACTTTTAGCTGTTTTAAAAGGAAAATGTTCTGTAAATCTCCCTGCACTTTTAAATTCACTACTGCATGACGCGGCCCGAAGCCTGAGGAAGGCCCAGCACATAGATGCAGTCGTTAGCCACCATGGGTTGATTCGGTTGATAGTGAGCCACAGTCTCACTCAACAGCAAAGCACTTGGGAGGAACTGATCGCAATAGTCGAAGGAGGATCGGCTGCACCACCCCCAAAACCTGAACAGTCCTCTAGCACGCCGGAACGATTAGAAAAACGCAAGGAGTCAGTAGCAGAAAGACATGCCGCTTCAAAACGGAAACAACCTTCCGATACGCCAGAACGACCAGAGGAACCCAGAGAACCTGCTGGCACACCCGGCCAACCTGAGAGACCAAGGAAGTCAGCTCGGCTGGCCCGGATACGAGGAATGTTGGAAAGAATTCAGGGAACAACGGCCCAACCAATTGAAATTGCGGACAAACCTCCAGAACCAAAAGGAGGACCCTCCGAAGGAAATGCTGAGCAATCAGGGCCCGGGACTGGCCAGCCGGAAGATGAAGAAATGGCCATCGAACAGAGCAACCAAGAAGATGAGCACTCTGAGGAAGAAATGGCCACCGAACAAAGCAACCAAGAAGATGAGCACTCTGAGGAAGAAAGGGTTACCGAACAGGGCAATCAAGAAGAAGAAATAACACATCCAGGGGGTAGCTCGTCGCAGGACCCTGTAGGTGAGGAGGAATTGGCAGCATTTCTGGCCAATATGGGGGAATATGGCCAACCCTCCAGCATAGCAGGCGTCCCTGACAGTCCCGCAGAGGAAGAACTACCCGAGGAAGTACATGCAGAAAAGGCAGGAGAAGAAAACCTGCCTGGTTATGATAATGAAATTGAAGACAACAATCAGGGACTGTCTGTCCCCAGGACGCCGGAAGATATCCCAGATGAAGAAGGAGCGGGCTTAAGGGCCAAACCCTCTGCCGAGGCAAAGGAAATTAAGAAATTAAGAAAGAAACAGCAGAGGTTGTTGGGCACTATAGCCAGGCTCCGGCAGCAAATTCGAATTTTGAAAGCCAATTTGAGAATACAAAGGACCACAAGGAAAAGGAGGAGGGCCACTACAACAAAAACCCCGAGGACAAGAACCCATTTTGTTGGTCGAAACCCCATCAAGAGACCTACTGCCGAGGAACAGTCTGCTGTTCCAAATGATAATGAGGAACAGGGTGCTGTTCCAGATAACATAGAGGAACAGACTATTGTTCCATCTGACCCTGGAGAACAAGCTGACATTCCAATTAAGGGAGAAGAACAACAAGATGTTCCAATGGCAGGGGGACCTCAGCAGCCTTTCATTCATGTCAATAAAGATAAAGAGAATAAGGGGATCCAAACAGAAGCACCACCCTCAGGGGTTATTCGGGTTCTAAACTCTAAACAGCGCAATAAAAAGTTTCAGGCAAAATTCCCGGCCTCTACGGCTCAATGTAAAAAGGATCCAAAAACGAGAACCTTGCACAGGATGATGAAGCAAGCCCAACAAGAAGTTGAAAAACTAAGAGAGCAAGCAATACCCCGGGAGAAATACGAAGAGTTGCAACAACAACTTCGGAGTATTAGTCAATCCGAAAGCCAAGCCTTTGAGGGATGCCAGAAGGAACAAGAAAAGGTTGCTAAGGTAACTCGTCGATTAGATAGTGTTGTTAAGCAGATGGACACTGTGTGTTCCTTATATAATGACGTTTTGACTTGTAGGGCCCCTGCTAAAAATTATGCTTTATTTTTTCTTGAAAGATATTTGAGATTGAAAATAAAAGCCGTTAGGGCAGGAGCACCTATCCACATCAACACTGTTAATGATTTTATAGACTGTTGCAAGCATTATGGGGTTAAGGTTCAAAGGTTATTGTGCGAGTTTTACTTGCACAACCTTGTGCTAGACCAGGAAACTGATTTAAATCTTGGCCCTTTTGTTGGCGATATACAATTCCAAGCCTTTATCTCATTTGGGGTTAATCAGCTAAAATGGCTCAGAGCTTATAACACCTTTCAGAGACAAGAAAATAACCTAGACTTGTGGATACGAGCTAAACCTAGAAACCCAGTGACGTTATGGAGAGAGCATATGAGTCTTATGAGGATCCCAGGTGTCATCGAGATATTAGGACCCATGCACGAAGACTTGATCCGAAATGGTCTGGAATATTTCCTGACTATTAAAGATCTTGCCATCGATGCTGCAAAATTTTGATACCGGACCTCTAGTCCAAGCATCCAGCTCAGGGAACCATTCAAATATGAGAATTTTGAGCTGGCTGCCAGCCGATTGAACCTTTATGGGGAACAGATTCTGCAAGCAGGGCCATCCTGGTTGGGGTATCGATTTCGCAGTCCAATTATTTGGCACCCTGCACCCGGATATCAGGCCTTGTATGAGATGCCTGCAGATCAAATAGATCAGTTCTTTGATAATCTAGTTGCTCATCACGGTTGTCGGCCTCCTCACGAGATCCCTTCTCCGGCCTATTCTCTCACCACCTTGCATGTCAACTATAATGTTTTCATGAGGCCATGAAACAGGGTAAGCAGGGGGGTGTGTGGAGCACTTGGAAGGTATGCTTTTGACAAGCAATCTAGTGGTTTTTCAATAATAATTGTAACCTTTTCTGCATTAGGAATTCAAAGAAGATAAAGGATTTTGATAAAATGTGCAAAAATAGACAAAGGAAGCTCAAGTGCTAATAATTGATGTTTTCTATGCAGGAAGACGTGCGAGTAAGGAGTTCCCGTCCAAAAGAAAGAAGCAGAGGAAAAATAACTGCTGTTCCTCCAGTGGGGAACCGGATGCAGACACGATCAAGCAAAATCGGAATTGAATAGTCCAGGAAAAGAATGCGGGATACCGGCTCGGCGAATGCAAGAAAGATTGAACGATTAGCGAATCCCTCAGGATCTTCGATCCTGAGGGATCGCTGCTTATCTTATCTATGATTATCTAGATATCTCCGTCATTCCTTTTATATAATGGCACAACATCATTAAGCAAAGGGACGACTGTTTTTGTTTTTACAGTTCCAGAACAAACTTTAATCATTGAGTCTCATTGAGACCTGATTTTGTTATAATTTTGTGGATGCGATTAATATAAAATACTTGGTGTTTATTCTGTCTCTGCGTCTGGAGTAATCTAAGGCGGTGTACCATTGGCAGCTAAGGGCCCGGCTCCGAAGGACACTTGCTTTTGTATCATTATACGATGATTTGTGTGTGGTTTGTTTATCTTTATTACTTAGCAATCTGATAAATTCTTTATATGATACGCTATGCTCTGTTATGATCAATGAATGAATGATTTCTCTATGTAAGGACTCTGCACTGTATAATTGGATTTACACAGGGTCGAATTGTATCTTTATTCAGCCATTTCTGTAACAGAGTGCTGGTATGAATGTTACTGTCATTGGATTTATGTGAAACAATATTTGTGGGATTTGAGAGTAGCGTCATTTTGTTTAGAAACATAGTTGTATCACCCAATATTCTCAGATTGCTATATTAGTATAGAACATGTACATACAGGTGATGGTTGTTGTTCCATAAATCATTTGATTATTGCTGTTCCATTTGATTATTGTTGTTCCATTTTACTGCTGTTCCATTTACTGCCGTTTCATTTCCGTTTTGCTGTTCCATTTTACTTTCCGCTGATTTATTTACCTGCCTTTGTTGTTTTGGTGTGAGAGAAGGCCTAAGGCTGTAGTGAGCCCCAGCAAGACGCTGCTTAGCTCCTAGACCTATAAGTCCATGCTCTAATTTCCCTTCTTTAATCAGTTTCTAGAGGGATGGGTTATTGCTTCCGTACCCTTGACTGATCAACTGTTTTGTGTGATTCCATCTTTTGGGTTAGTTTAGTTACAGCTTAGCATCTGTTTTCCTTTGAATCTTCTAAACACTGTACTACTAAGCATTACTCGGACAAATAGCCTCGGATTGAGCTACTTCTTGCAATAACAAAACGTTCCCAGATTGACTTGTTAATGTGGAATAATTAGCGGTGTGAGAGACCCTAGTTATAGCTCTACACATGCCTCAGAGTGGCAATCATTGAGAGCACTTTCAGCTTCCTCGATTGTCAAGCATCAGTGAAGAACTGAATCGACACCGACATGGTATAAAGTATCACCAATAATATTGTAGGGTTGGGAATGATGTCGAATCTTGTGGCGATCATCCTTGGTCAATGCGGACATAAACGTGGATGTTTGGAGATATACGATGATATCACCGTACCATGGATCAAGGGTGCTAATCAGGAAAAGGGTCTCATCTAGAAGCTGTTCATCTGCACCAGTAGGGAGAGCCTTGGAGGGAAGGGAACAAATCAATTCGGCGAAAACAAGTGACTTCTTAGATTTGGCTGTAGTGAAGACTAAGATAAACATCCATTTAGAATACTTGTCCCCTAGCAACTAATGAGTCAGGATATAGGTCATAGGGTTGCACTAAAAAATCACTGTAGTTGTACGTAAAAGGATATAGTGTCGAAAGCATTGAACAGTCTGAATGATAGTCAAAGCCAACTTCTCGACATGTGCATAACACGTTTCAGTGCCGAGGAGATTTCGACTAAGGTAGTAGATTACATGTTCATTGCCTTCGTCATCATCTTGGACCAAGACCATAGCAATGGTGCTATGGGCCATGGCTAGGTAAAGGAAGTAATCTCGATAATAGTTTGGCGGATGCAACAAAGGAGAATTTATGAGGATGGCCTTGAGATCATCAAAAGATTTTTGGGCCACCTCGTCCCATACAAAGGGTGTTCCTTGTTTGAGGAATTGGGTAAATCCTGTGGCTAACCTGACATAGTTAGGTATAAAACGACGGAGAAATTTGGCCTTTCCTTGCAGGTGCTGGAGTTGGTGTAGTGAGGATGGAGGGGGTAAATTTATTATGGACTCGCCTTTTAGCAGATCCAGGCAAATACCGTCCTTGCAAACGATGAAGCCAAGGAGTCATCCTGATTCCATGCAGAAAAAAAATTTGTGTGGATTTAACCGAATATTATAGTGTCTGTAGCATAGAAAAATCTACTGAAGATGGTCTGGGTGATCTTGGCACTTACGAGAATGAGCAGGAAGGTAATGCAAGTAAGGCTGGACAATGTTTTGAATATCATGAAATGCATAGAACATTTCTCGTTGAAACGTGGCTCCAGCATTTTTGAGGACGAAAGGGAGCTTCTTGCACACAAACGTACCCCATGGGAAGATAAAGGTTGTATTTTCTTGGTCGGCCGATCTGATATTAATTTGGTTGTAGCTAGAAAAATCATCCATAAAGGAAAAGATCTCGCTCTCGACACATTCATCAATGATTTGATCAATGAAGGGAGTAGGATAATTGTCTTTAGGATAGGCATGATTAAGATCTCAATAATCCACACAAATGCAGATCGTGACTTATTTTTTAGTCACTGGGACAATATTGGACACCCAGTCTATAAAGGGGATGGGATAGATGAACCCAACCTTGTGAAACTTTTCAACTTCACCCTTAATAGCAGTGGCCTTCCTAGGGTGCAACGGGAAAAGCCAATGGTGAACGAGCTTCGCATGCGGATACATTGGTATTTCGTGCACCACAATGTTTGGATCAATGCCAAGCATTTCTTTATAAGACCATGCAAACACATCATAGAATTCCTGAAATAGATGAGTATATGTTTTGATCTCATCGGAGAACAAGATACACCAATATGAACATGTTCAACGATACGGGGTTTGATAGAAATGTCAATCGGCATCGTTTGGATAATATTACCCAAATTTCCTTCTAACCATACTTCATGAGTAATAGTCAATGGCGGTGTTATCACTTAGGTTGTCCTTCTGGTCAGCTCAAAAGGATACGGGTTAGGTAACCACAGACCAATCTTTGGACTGCAGGTTCTAGCCCACCTGCAATCAGAGAGGGCTCTCTCTTTCTGATTTAGCTTTATTGATATGGTTTTAGGCTAGTTATTAAACTCAAGGGGTTTTGTTTTGATTTTGGTGGGAAGGATGATGCGTTCAAGTAAAGAGGCAAGGATAGCATGAAAGTTTTAGAACCATTGGGTGTGGAGTCAAGGAGTAGGACTGCTGGTGCATTTTCTTGGTCATAAGAAGGAATTATGGAGCAAGACAGCTGCATATGAAACAATCATTCAAGGTAAAAGAGATGGATTAAAGGCTAAGGAATGAGGGGCAGTTAAGAATCTCTCATTCAGGTTAGCAGAAAGAGGATAAATGGGCCCTATCTAGGCGCAGTTAAGAATTCCTAGATAAAAATCATTTATATGTGAAATAAATCAAACATGAGCCATAACAGAATTCATATTTATGCCTAAATCAAGAGGAAAACATTAAGAAGCCACAAAAACTGAGCATAGAGTGCAGCTAAGCAAATTCTAAACCAATCCTTTTTTTAGTGACTTGAGCATATGTGAAATTGAAATAATAGAGGTAAGGAACACTTATTGATTCATACTGCAGCACAAGAATTCCACATTCACTTCTTCAAACCATTAGACACAGAGCAGACAGTCTATCCTCCAAAGCTTTTCAAAAATCTTTGATTAAGTAAAACATCTCAAATATAGTGCGAGTCTCTAATGAAGATTATCAACCAACCAACCCCCTTAACAATGCAGAGGTACGTATAAATAGGGAAAATTATCCAGAATTAATCTATCACAGCCAACCTAAACAGGTCCAAAAGAAAATGATTACTTTAACCTAATCTTATCCCGAAATAAATGCATGAAAATATCTTTGAGTTGTGCTGAGGGTAGCTGTATCAAACTGAGTTAATGTCTATCCTGGGTGGCTTGGTGCAGTCTTTCTGTAATAACTGTGATTTGTCTTTTACCTCCACCTCTAACTTGGTTCTACTACTATTTGGTGGCATTAATGTGCACTAATCCCGACCAGATAAGTTTTTAAATGGCCTTAATTGCTTTGCTGACTTTGATGAAGGTTTTTAATTTTCACCTGCTTTGATTTTGCTGAACTAATACTCTTTACTGCTTCCTGATACTCTTTGGCACTGAACTTGGCCTCTTTAATGTCTTCTGAGTGCTTTAGACTGTCCCATCGACCTTTATGGCAGTTGTTCGGCCCTCTGTTGCTTTAAAAACTATGTTTGCCCCTTTCTGAATGCTTCGTGAAGAAAATCTGGTCATTTTACACCTTTCGGGCATGCTGGAGGCCGAGTCACGAAGGGGCTTTCCATTTTGGCCTATTTCCCGTAGCCATCGCACATGAAAAACTGCCTCAAATTCTGATTCCGGGCTTCCTAGGCTGCGATTTGCGCCTTTTGCACTTTTTGACGGTGACGTCAGCATGACGTCAGCAGGCGGGTCCCAGTACGGCGGTGACGTGTTAGGGTGACTTCAGTAGTACGGCCGGGTGACGTGGCAGTACGGCGGAGGAGGGGACGTGGTAGTACAGTGGCAGCTACGTGGCAAGGACACGGTGGCAGGGGGACAACACGGGATGGTGACGTCAGCAGTGACGTGGTGCTGACGCAAGAGGGGGGAAGGTGGTTTACGGTTTCGGGCGCACTGCCTTAGAGCAGAAGTGGTTTCGGAGGAGGGGGCTCTGCCACAGCCGGGAGGGCGACGCGTGGCAGGAGTACGACGGCAAAACCGCCGATCTCCCGGGCATTAACCCTCGGCGGCTTCGGAGATGAGAAGACCCGCCCACCGTAGATCTGTGGCGTGGGCGAATCAGATGGTTGGCGGGATGGACAGGGCGGCGGAAGGTTAAAGCCGGGGGCCCGCGTGAATATTCGAATCTTAATATAGCGTGGCGGGGGGTTTGAACTTTGGTTTTGTGGGTGAACAGGTTATGCGCCGGCGGGGGTTAAAGGTTTGATGAACATAGCTTTAGGATAAGGGCGGAAAGTGGGTTTTATAGGGTCAGGATTAAAAGGGAATGGTTGTTAGCATGACCAGGTGCCAGACTAACTCCAGTTAGGACACGGATGGGTTAGTAGGAGCCCCAGATGGACTACTGCCTCCCGGACTTAGAAGAATATGGCTATAGTGCCATGGGGAGGATTTATTTAATTTTTTTGGGGATTTATATATTTTTACATAGTAGGGGAAAGGGAAATGATTGAGGGAGCTAAATAATAGAGTTAGTAGTTAATATGGAAATGACAAGAAAGCGCTAAGTATGTGGATCTTAGGCTATCAAAGGGGGAAAAGTGACTCATAGAGGAAGAATGGAAATCCTTGAGTGAAGCAGATCTTCACCAGGCAAATGATATGGAAAATGATGAAACTAAGAGGAATCAAGCAGATCTTGACCTCTTTAGGGAAATTAGTGAGTGATTTGGGAAATAAGAAGAAGGGGAGTTAGAGGTATCCAGCTTGAGCTCCTCCAAATAAAAACTGCCTTACATTGTGATCTGAAGTAAAATATCACTTTGAAACACAAAATTGATCACATATCAACATTCTGCAACCTCAAAAACTACCTACCCAGCCTACTTACCTAGCATTTTTTCTTCTTGGGTGCACTTAGACTTGCAGACCCTGATTTACAATTTTTCTTTTGACTGCCCTCCTATCTAAATCTACACTTATTTCTGCCAAGGGCCCAGATTAAGCAGTTGGGCTCCTTTGATTCTCTACCTATCTACAAATCTGCCAAGATTAAGCTATCTGTACAGATATTCATTCTCTATTTCTAAATCAAGAAATTGAAACCTAGGGAAACCAAGATTAAGCTGTTTGGCCTTCCCTTTTACAGAACATTCTTCAAAAATGGTTAAGTCATCAAAATTGGAATGCATCAGTGGCATTTAGGCTGGCACACTCTCATGGCCTCTTCTTTGGCCTCTTTAGGAAATATGGAGCATTGCAGTATGCAAAGTATGACATATTTGGCATGAAAAAATGTCAATCATGAAAGATGAACAACTATTGCAACAGGAGGCTAACAGGCGGAAATGGAGAAGAGGACTCTTCGAAAGTGGTAGACATGACCGTCGGGCGAGGTGGGAATGAGGAGTGATGATGAGTATCGATCCATGGTGGTTCCTCGAGAGAAATGATTTCCATGATACCTTCATCAGTAAGGAAGGTCTCTGCTAAGGGATCAAATGATTCCAAAGTGCCAAGCCAAGGGGATTGAGGGTTGTTGGCGTTATGATGCATGTGTTGTACTTGATGGAAAACAACTCATAGAATATCAACTCACTTATATATATCTAGATGAATCTACGGAAGAGATATCAGATGACAATTCTCAGTATGACAAGTCCAAAGGGGGAGATTGTTGGAATTATGAGACAAGTGTTGTCCTTGATGGAAAATCACACAAATGATAAATTATCGTGCAGCAAATTTATTTGATCAATTATAGTGCAACAAAGTTTCCTTCATATAGAGAAAAGTTCACGCACTTTTATGCAGAGAAAAGTTTATTCCATGTAGAGAAAAGGTCACGCACTTTTATGGAGAGAAAAGTTTATTCCATGTAGAGAAAAGTTCACGCACTTTTATGCAGAGAAAAGTTTATTCCATGTAGAGAAAAGTTCACTCACTTTTATGTAGAGAAAAGTTTATGTAGAGAAAATTTCACGCACTTTTATGCAGAGAAGAGTTTATTTCATGTAGAGAAATGTTCACGCACTTTTATGCAAAGAAAAGTTTATTTCATGTAGAGAAAAGTTCACACACTTTCATACAGAGAAAAGTTTCTTTCATGTAGAGAAAAGTTCACGCACTTTCATGATTGGTTCATGGTATTAGTCCGATAGTTTTTGATCCTATGGTTTTGGTCCGTGGTATTGCATCCAAAAGTGTTGATCTCACGCACTTTCATGGTTGGTTCATGGTATTAGTCCGACAGTTTTTGATCCTATGGTTTTGGTCCGTGGTATTGCATCCAAAAGTGTTGATCTCACACACATTCATGGTTGGTTCATGGTATTATTCTGACAGTTTTTGATCCTATGGTTTTGGTCTGTGGTATTGCATCCAAAAGTGTTGATCTCACGCACTTTCATGGTTGGTTGATGGTATTAGTCCAACAGTTTTTTGATCCTATGGTTTTGGAGTGTGGTATTGAGAAATGACTAAGGCTATAAAAGAGGAAGGAGATCATTTGGCAAGGCATCTTTTGATTAATTGAATATCTGATAAAGTGCTAGATCTGGAATACGGTGATTGGGTTATGGTGCAGATCTAGATCTGAATAAAGAAGGAACCTGAGCGCAAGGAGAAGGATAAGTTCTATTGATGGGTCAAAATCTTAAGGCTGGAATAGTGGTATCTCTATATGATTTTGATCTGTGATATGTGGTGCATGCTTGATCTATAAATCTGATAAGCTGGGTTAACTAATATCTGAATGTTTGAAAGAATGAATTTATAGATCTATACGCAGGTTTCTGTTGGTGAAGTTGCAGACTTTACTTGAAATATGTTTTAGCTGTTTTTATCTATTACTGTGGTGTTCAATGTTCTGATTTGATATCTGTGTGCTGAGAAAGTATTAATTCAGCTTATGCACAAGGAAGTTGGTTGATTGCAGATCTATTTGATACTTGATGGATCAGGATCTTAAGGATTGGAATGTTTATCATTATCTAGTTTGATAGACTAGATCTGAATTATTGATGTATGTTTTATGAATGGTATGATCTGGGTATGTCTGATGTATGGAACAGCTACAAAGTTATAAGGAAATATTTGTAGATCTGTATGTGGGTTGGCTTTGGTGAAAGCATTGATTCAGTATTGGGTAATTTAGAGATTGATGATTCTAGTATTGATTGATTATGAGCTTCAATGATATTAATGGGTCCAGTATGAAAATTGGATGAAACGTGGCCTTTCAGATTATGATGTTGTGCTTCAGTGTATCCAGTCTGAAAGTTGATGAAACGTGGTACCTGGAGGAAGAAAGAGAAGGTTGTAGCCTTTGGTAGGTCCGCACCTACATACTAGTACATCAGCTAGTACAAGAGCCAAGGGGGTGGTAGCTCCCTTCTAGTAGCAGCTGGAAAATAAGTAAAGGTTGGAGCATCTTAGCAAGTAGCAGCCTGCGCAAAGGGGGTTGTAGCTCCCTTCCAGGAGAGTCTGGAGAATGAGAGAAGGTTGTAGCCTTCTGCAGGTAGAAGCCTGTGTACTGGTATAAGTCTACACCAGTACAGAACTATTGTAAAAGGTATTTCTTATTAAAGAAGATTGAGACAACTTGCAGCAGGTGGTTTTCACCCACATTGGGTTTCCACCTTACATCATGTTGTTCATGTGTGCTTCTTGTGTGTGATGATCTGTTCTATTTTACTGCTCTGGTTTACTGCTCATATGGTTAATAATGTTCTGATGCAGTCATTAGAGATCAACTAACTGAATCATATGTTTAATGGATATATACTTGTTGCATCACATATGAATCTTAATATGGAAAGAGAAAAAGTTATATTGATCTGATAATACTAATTCACCCCCCCCCCCAGTATTATTTCCAACAAGGGTACATATCAAGAAAGGTCTTAAACATATGAGAATCTGAGGATGCATAGTTCGAAGCTAAAACAATTTCCATGTAATTAACTTCGGTGGGACTAAGCGCATAACCTCGCCCCAAGTATCAACAAGATCTGGTGCAGGTATGACCTAGGGATCAAATTTGATTGAGATCATGTTGATAGAGGCAACATGAGGAGGTGGGAGTGGAAAAATTCCCATTAAGGTAGAATCTTTGAAGAAATCTGCCCCCACACTCTCATAGGGAGCACCAGAGTGCTTGACATATGGAACATTGCTATCCGAGGAGGAAGAGGAAAAGAAAGACAATTGATTAGCGGTCACAATTTTCCCTTGATGGGGAAAATGAATCACACAAAACAAAGAGGAGGCTACGACATGAATGGCATGAGCCCAAATTTGGTCGAGTAGAAGATTATAATTGAGATTGGCATCAACAATTTCTACTTCGACTTGCACTGTCTTGACTTCCAAGGTGATGGCAAGGTTAGGTAAGACACCGAAGGGTTGCGAATTGCGCCCATCGAAAGCTTCCAAACTATTCAGAAATTGGTTCAGTGCAGGGAACCAATAGCCTTTCAACATGTAGTTGATATGATGCAGGTGGAAGCACTTTCATCAATGATAGTGTGGTGGATGGTCTTCTCATTGATGATTACCTGAATAAGAAAGGAAATTTGATGAGGAAGCCGTGGAACATGGTTCTCTATATCAAAACATATCAAATTGGAATCAGTGGGATCGATTCTCCCGGTAGCTGAAAACAAATATTTCCACTGTGATGGGCAGCTTTGGAGTACATCGAGAGCCAACATGGCTGATGCCGCCTGAGACAAATCTTCAAAAATATTATAGTGATGAGCAGCTCGGGTGTTGGGATCATATGAGGATTTCTACAGCACACCTCGAGAGGGTGGCCGCGTAGCAAAATTAGGGTTAGGGAACTCAATTTGGAGAGGGCCAGAACTCGGGGTAGAGGAAGAAGGTGCAACTTCTTTCTCTTTCCCAGTTGCTAGAGCTGGAGTTTGATAGTATTTTTATCAGGTAGCCACATTAATGGGTGTGCTCATCATGAACACTTGAGATCCAGAGGAAGCAGATCGGGGTTGGTCTAACATTTGGGTCTTTTGAGATGAAAATGGCTCTTTGAGGACAACAAGGGTCACTTTCAGTACGTGACTAGCTTCAGATCATCGAGGAAAATCCTTAGTGTAGCAATCTTCCTTGCAAATGAGGCAGGGATACGTACGTTTCTGTTGCAAAGATTCGCCAACAAATAATTTGGGAGGACCCTATTTCGGGGCATCGACTTTAGCTTTTCCTTTGCCTCTCTTTTTCCCTCTCGAGGATTTGTCCGTTGTGATAGACTGGACAATGTGGACCTCTGAGGTTTTACCAAGGCTAGGTGGATTCTTGTATGAACTATTAGGAGCAACATTCAAGACTGACTTCTATTTGGAAGAAGTTTTAGCAGGGGTCTGGGATACTGAACCAATAACTCCATCAACGAGAGGAACGACTAGTGACTTTGATGCTATGGGATCAGATGATGGCTGCAAAGAATTGGGAAATAACTCGTATCAAGTGCTAGACTGAGAGTAAACTAGATCCAAGTACTAGGCATGAGCGATGGCATGCTCTTCAGTGACACATCCACCCATAGCTATATTGCAAGCAATTGGGATACGAATGATTTGGTAAACCATTTAGTGAGTAATTTATCAACAATATCAAATTTGATTAAGCGACGTCTACATCTCCATTCATGGATGTGATCAGAGATGTGTGTCGCAATGTCTTGCTTAAGCAATGTGAGAAAATAGGTGCCAGGTTCATAGTGAACTGGCAACTCGAAAACTGGCAACCGAAAATGCATGAGGAAAGCCATGGATAATGAGTTAAAGTCATGGTAAGTACTTCGAGGTAACTCAATGTACCATTTCTCTACAGCACCCATGAGGGTTCATTGGAAAAGACGAAGACAAATGGAATCATCCACATACAAGTTTGATGAGCACCAGAGGTGATATGTCATCACATGGGCCTGAGGATCTTCTTTAGCTTTCCCATTGAACTTTTGGCAATCACTTGGTATCTTGGGTGGTAGCAAAGGCCATTATGACGAATGAAGGATTGGATCATTCATAAGTGTGATACATCCAGTAACTCGAGTGTAGTCAAGAAAGGTAATTGAGTGTTAAAAGGCATGAGAGATCAATAAGCAGGCCCATAGGGAGGAGCCCATCCTCGCTGGTAATTATTTTGGCCCCATACTGGGGGATTTTAGCCATATGGCATCTGAGGCTGCCCCCATTGTGGATTACCTTGACCATAGGGAGGATTTTGACCTTGAATACCTTGAAACTATCCAGGCATAGGTTGTTGATAAGCAACATATGGGTTAAAAGCCTATTGAGCCTATTGACATTGGACATATGGATACATAACCTGTTGTTCTAGAACATATGGTTGATGAACCTATTGTCCCTAAACAAGAGCATTCTAAACCTGCAGTCCTTGGGCATAAGGTTGATACACTTGTTACCCTTGGACGTAGGGATTTTGTACCTGGTGCCCTTGGCTGGTAGGATTCTGAACCTATTGACCTAAGACATGAGGGTTTTGGGCTTGCTATTGCAGGACTTGACCTTGACCCTGCCCCTGCAAGGGTTGACCTTGTTGATATGTATACAAGGGTTGTTGCTGCCCGGGTTGGTTTTGTTAGTGCAAGGGTTTACCTTGCGGCTGCAAAATTTGTCCTCCGGGCTGCAGAGGTTGGTCCTACGAGGACATGGGTTGAGAGGTGTGTAGAACATATAGCATCTTCTGTTGCATGACTTGCTGCAAATGTTGTAAGGGTTGACCTTGCAGTTGTTGCAGGTGACTTTGCTATAAGATAATTTACCCTTGCTATTGTGCGGAGATCCCTTGCTACTACAAAGGTTTCCCTTGCAGTAACAAAGGTTGCCCTATTTTTTATAAAGGTTTTCCTTGCTATTGCAAGGACACTTGAACAATGCTTGGGAAATTACCGAACTAAATCTAGCCATAGCCACACTGGATGTACATCCAAGATTGGAGGGTGTAAGGTTGATTAACCAATCCTTGAGAACCATATGGAACATAAGGATTTTGGTATTGTACCTGAGCCCCATAGGGCTACTGATACTGAACATTGCTCAATCCAGATGGACCAATGAGATTCTGAACTTGTTGGTACTAGACATTACTTGATCCATTAGGATCAGTAGGGTTATAAATAATATCAGATGAATTTGGTTTATACCAAGCATGTGAGCTTGTGATCCGCTCACATTAGTGGCACCTGACACCATAGAAACATTTAGGTTCTGCCCCCCAGGGGGTGGCACAATCTGGTGACTGACTAGCGAGACGAAGGAACTGACAGAGATAATATTTGAAACTGCCAGTTGTGTTTGACGTGTAACTGGGATTGATGATACAAGAGTATTCAGAACAATGGGTTGTACCGAGACAGAACTAACAACTTATTGGGAAGTCGTTTTCGGAACAAACGGACCTGACGTAGGCCTAATTCCTGATGCCCATACAAGATTATGGTGAAGTGATGATGAACTAGGTGTACCTGAAACCAAGTGAGCCAAATACACATAATTGGGTGGAACACTGGTAGGAATACCTTCTGAAAAAGGGAAACCCTCGGGAGGAAATTGCAATTACAATTCTTCCCCTTCAATAGTGTGTGGAGTAGAAACTTTAGACTCATCCAGAGATGTGACTAGAGCATCGCCTTCAGGTTCCATGTTGGAAAGCAAATGATGACAATGGCCGAATGAGTACTGGGGGATAGTTCCAAAGGAACACCTGGTTGGTTGTATGGACTGTAAGGATGCTACGGTGATATCTCAACAACGTCAAACAGAGGGTTCGAAGGATAGATAACTAGTCCAAGCTGACCATCAGTGGTCGGCGAGTTCTCTGGAGTTCGAACAGGATTGTTCGGAGATTTTAGGCCAAGATTAGAAGATGACCTTGTATCGAAAGTAGGTGGAGGAGGAGATGAAAATGGTTGAACACTCAAAACAATTGTGAGTTCAACATTTTGGTCCTCGAGTGACTCTAGTAGCTCAGGAAATGGCTCCTCGGACAATCTTTCAGATGGAGGAGAGGAAGAGGAATTGGGTGAACCAGATGGTTCAGCCACGATGACCTTGTCTTTAGTCAACGAAAAAAATAACTTCAAGGCTTTAAAATTTCCTTTTAAGGGAACTCATAGTTTGGTCAAAAAGACTAATAGGATGTTTTGGATCTTGGGAAATCACTTATTAAGACGCATAAAAGACAGATGCTCTTTCATTTTTTAAGAGTCGAGAAAGAAATAAAGATGACTCTATTACTTTTGATTGGAAATGAGCTTGAAAGGACAAGTGCTCGAATGATTTTTTAAGTTTAATGATTCAAAAAAATCAAATGACTGCTCTAGATGATCTAGGTAAACAGGATTATCAGGCAACCATGAACTGCAGAATACCTCCCGGTGAACCAAGAAGTACGAGTAGGTAATCTCCCCGAATGTTGTGTTCGGTGTATCACGTTTGCAAGGTGGCCAACTCGGCTTCCTAAGGATAAAAGGATTACATCTTAGTGGGGTCTCTTGTTATATACTTGAAAGTGCAGGGAGCACAAATCCGTACTAGTGTTGTCTAGTGCCGAAGCTAACGATAGCCTCTAGGTTTAAAGATGCCGGAACATGTCTCTAGCCTAGACCTTCTAGATATGATCATTAATGTCAAATGCACCTTAAGTTAATTGAATTCATTTTAAAGTTGATCTTGAGTTATGTTTCATTTTTCAGGTCTTAGCGATGCTACTCGAAAAACCTCAAATGCAACTAAATGAGACAAGACCCTTTCAATTCAATGAAATGCCTAGACTAGAGAGGGTATAAACTACTCAATAAAATGCAAACAATCAAGCAACTAAAAATGAAATGATCTTTCACTACCTTACTTTTCAAAAACTAAACTAATTAAAAATTCATTCCAATTCCTAATTTCCTGACAAGCACTTGTCTACTAGTCCTTTCAAAAAAAAAATTCTCTTCCTTTTTCAAATGCTGATGCAATTCTAGTCTTTTAAGAGATGCAAATTATCATAACATAATGATGCAACAAGCTAGAATTTCATAATTTTTTCATGAAACAATGAAACAAACGTTTTGCATAAAATCTTTAGTGAAAAAGTTTTCTAGACAATAAGCTCTTCAAGCAGATGAAAACATGAAAAGAGAAGTTCATTTAGATCAATGAAACACCTTTTACCAAACACAAGGTCAACAATGTAATCTATGCCAGAAAAGAAACTCTTACACAACTAAACGAAACTTTTTCAAACTTGTGAAAAAAGAGGTCAAAGTTGTAAAAAGGACCAAAACAAAATGCAAAGAGTAAGCAGACCTACAACCTGACTTAGTGAGTTCACAAACTGTTGAATGGATGACCAATTAGATGCCCTAGTGTTGCTGGCCAGTCAATGACTCAATCAATCAAATAGAAAGATGACAAGCCAACAAGCAAACAAAACCAAATGAAAAGTAGCTTTCTAATCAGGGAAAAAATGGTCCAAAAAGCTTACAGGGTCAAAACCACAAGAGCAAAACACACTGGCCAAGATTGGGGTCAAGCCCTAATCTTCACTTACAGGCATCGCAGTGACTGCCTAACTGACAACAAGTGCTAGAGGCTGGTCGATGTGACTGTTTCTTAGCAACTCGCATTGGTCGACGCAACTGTCAGCAAATTAAGCATGTTGATCGAGGTAGCTAAGGAAAAATAAAATAAAAAAATTCAAAACAAGGATCAGATCTGCTACTATAAATTTTAGACTTAGGCTAGTAAGCATGAGAAAAGAAACAGAATAAAAGGGAAAAAGTGGAACTAGAAAAGTTCTCACAAAATCATGAAACCCAAAACAAAAAAAAGGATTGAGATCCCCAGTGGAGTCACCAATTTGTGGTGAAGTAAAATTATAAGTGCAGACATGAACGAATTCCTCTAGCCCAATAATAGGTCTAGCCACAACAGATACATTCTATGGAAGATTTCCTTAGGTTAGAATCAATCAAGAGGGCCTACCCCTTGGTCGCTTATCCTACTTGATGATGTCCTCACTTTCTCGCTCCAGCAATCTCTCGCTTCCTTCTTCAAGCTCCTGAAACAAGTAAACAAGAACAAAACAAAAACATAATAATAGAAAAATTGCAATTCAACCTACTTAACAAGTCAAGAAACATTAAGCCATGAATATGTAATATTACAAAACATGTAGGAAATCAATCGATAGTTTCATATATTAATATCAAAGAGAGATTACAACCATTCATCTTAACGTTACAATCTTCCTCTGACAAGACCAGGTTCCCACACACTTCTGCTAGCATTCCAAGATGGCTTCAAATGACAATAGTATTAAATCTCTTCCCTTTAGGCTTCACTCCAAACCAAAGCACACTTCTTCTTCACACAAATAGATAGCTACAACTAGTAATAGTTTGCTTGTCTACTCCAAACTAATATAGCATCAACACTCAACTAAAACTCTGCAACTATAACACTCACACCAGTTTGTGCTTGGGAAGAAGGGAGGTTTATATAGGAAATATGGATGGGAGATGGATCCTCTTCTCATGGGAGAAGGACTTATCCCTTGAGGTAGTTCCATCATTATAGGGGAAAGGAGCCCAAACTATCATCGTCGACCCCATCTGGCCAAACCATTTACCAGACTTCTGTTATGAAGCTTTTATAGTTGGAAGCTTCGGCTCTAATTTAAAAAAAATTCATAACACGACTAGCACGACTAAAACACAGCGCAGTCGCTCCGGTCAAGGCAAGGAGTAGTGCTAATATTTTCACATCGGCGCAGGGAAAACAAAGGCTAATAGCATCGATCTTATAAACTAGGAAAAATAGAAGTTTCAGGGAAAATGGTGCAAAAGGGAAATGATCTGCTCATGAAGAGGGACACAATGGGAGTTTCTTCGTGAAGGCAAAGCATGTGGGGTTCACTATAGAGGTCCTCTAAGATCAAGGAACCGGGAGTCCAAGGACAGTGAAAAAATGTTCTGTAACACTAATTCTAACTCTAACTTTTAAATACTAGTGTATGATAATATTTTCTGGTATTAAAAACCAAATGGTGAAGACTTGCCCTCTTGCGACCACTTGAAAGAGACAATACTTTGTGTTAGTTGAAATGAGTGCTCAACTAAGCCACCATGATTTCTCCTACATATGGATGCTTTTATTTAAAATGAAAATTAAATCTAAATCTAAATGCAAACTAAATGAAAATGTAAAAAAACTAAGAAAATGTCCTAACCTAGAAAATGGAAAGCAATTTCTATTACACTAGTTGCAATGGTTTTAAGATTGAAATGGCATGGAGTAAATGAGGTGGAGTGGAATAAATGTAAGATGGAAGGGAGGTTATGTGAAATGAAGTGACATTAAATTAGAACCATGCCAAAATCATAACTAGCTTTACAAGCATCCAAAAATCATAACTACTATCTCATTGGACCTCAGCTTCTTGGGGTAGAATGAAAATGGTAACTTCAAAATTATGCGATGTGCAACAACCTTGAGGTCTTGAGATGGCATCATCTTATCCTCATGGTGTGAGATAAAATGGCCTTGGAAAATAAGCCTGAGGTGAGGCCGCATCCTATGGGAGATGAAAGAGAAATAACCCAATAAGAAAGAAATGTACCAAGAGCTTGAGGGTTAGGAGACTGAGATGATGTGATCATGTCAGTCTCACTCCTTTCAGCATGTAACATTGAAATGCCTTTAATCGAACTCCTGAGGTGAGGCGAGATAGATAAATTTATGTCTTGGGCCATACTTTCCTCGCCTCCTCATGTAGTGGTGTCATTAAGTCTTGGTGTGGGAAGGATGGAGAGCTCAAGAGTTAGACTTAGTCAAACTTCACTTTATTTTATAATTTTTCATATAATTACAATATACATTTACATGTAAAGTTATTAAATTACTATATATTAATGTTTTATTTATGTATTTTGTATATAGTTTATGATACATGTTAGTATATATTTTAAAACATTATCCTAATGCTATAATATGAATTTCAAGTGGATCAAAAACTTGTTAAAATAGAAAAGATACTTCAAGCCTTCAAAAGATAAAAAAATTTCAGTCTAAAGATTGGAATCGGATAAAATTTCAATTGTTGGTAAGTTCCATAGAGTTAAGGCTTTTGTGAGAGGAGTAGTTTTGATTTTGTATTTTTGGATCCATCACATTAAAATATTATAGTCGATGTTTCGAGCCAACAAGTGGAGCAATAAAAAATTAAAGCCAAGGAAGCCAAAATTACTCGAAAAAAGCAAGCTAAAGTAATCGAAAAATGATATTAACACAATTAATATCGGGATTTTTGAGGTCTCAACAGTTGGAAACACATGAGGACAATGCAATTATATTTGGTGTATAAATAATGGGTTTAAATTTATCAAAAATAAAATGATAAGTTCCTCAAAATTCCCATTCATTGCACGAGTTCCCATGGTCCCACATAAGATGGATCAAAATAATATAAGTTTTAAAGATGAAATTATTTGATGTCAATTCAAGCTAAAATCCATGAATCCATAGGGAAATTTATTTTATATTTTCCTCTTATTATTGGATAGAAGAGGTAATTCTACGAAGTTTTGGGATTAGTACACATCTATTGAATGTAGAGTTACCTATTTTTTCTGACATTGCTTCGATGCACATGAGCATTAATATCCCCAATGGGTTTGCTTGTACATCCCACATATTTTGGTGATTTCAACTGTCTTATGTGCCACTCTTCTGATTTTCTTAGTTGGAGAATTTCATTTTTGGTGAATGGGTGATGAATGCGGGTTGGTACAAGAGTTTTTTCTATTTAGAGAAAATAGATGTAGTACTTGTTAAATATGTACCACAAGTCTTTTCAACATATACTAATGTAGAGGATTTTATTACAATGTGGTGGAAAAGGGGAGGAATTCACAAAATAATACTAAGTTGATTATTTCCTTAAAACAATGTACCATATCAATTGAGATACATCTTAATGTTTCTCCATAGTCTTGGGGCTACTGTAGGGAGAAGAAGCTTTATAAGAATGATATTTCTAGACAATTGAAAACCCATTCTAGTACGAGAGTATGGATCTCCCAGAGTTACCAAATGATGTTTCTTTTAGAGATAACTAACTCCCATAAAGATTTTTCAAACATCACAAAATTCAATTCAAATCTAAGAGGAGAAGAAGAAATCAAATATATATGCAAGTACTATCATAAGACTACACAAATCAAAGTGCAATTATGATTTCAAGTTTAGGTAAAAGTTTTTCGTTATGATATCTTTTCACATATCTTGGTTTATGGTTAAAACAATAAGCCTCAATGATAAATTGTTAAAGATAAGACTTACAAGAAACATTTAACAAGAGTGAATGTGAGCAAGATAATAAATAAATATCAAGAGGGAAAATTAATGTGAACTTCCTTGAATGCATCTTGATGATGGCTTATTTTTCAACATGAATGATATCAGAACTGTTTTATTCAAATAGAAAGCAAGAAAATGAACTAAGTAATTTATTCAAATTCAAATCTCCAATGAAGCCACCAAAAGCATACAATAAGATTTACAACAAATATTAGAAACAAGAATGTTACTAAAATTATCAGAAGATGAAAATAAAGATATGCAAGCATACCTTGGAGATGTTGACATTCTTTAAAAAGCTAGTGTTTTAAAGAAGTAATTTATTCTCATGAAAGACTTTTAAATGAATAAAATAGGTAGGAAGAAATTGCATTCTCCTCAAAAATTCAGACATGCTTATGATAATCTAATTTATTGAATCTAAACTAAGGCAAGCATGGAGCCATTGTAAAAAATATCACCAAGAAAAGAAACGATTTCATTAATATTTATTAATAAGCATGCAATGAAATTTTAACAAGATATATTTGAATACTTGAAATGAATTTTGAGGAAGTAAAAGAAAAATCATCATGATTTCAGATTTATTCTTAGGAAATAAGAATCTCTTGTAACTCGATATTGATGTATTGTACTTTGCTTCATATGAAATTCAATGCCATAAATATCAAATTTCTCTCTTGCAAATCTTGAACAAGGTATAAAATTATAATATGATCAAATGAGTAATAAAGATATGTAAATGAGCACACTCTGCCGAGATTACCATCCTAAAGTAGGTGAGAAGAAATATTATGACTAGCTGATTTTTCAAAATTTTCTTTTCACCAAAATGTGAACTAGTTAAAATATAAATTTTGGCATCGAGATTATAGTGATTTTAAAAATATTGAAAGTGGTATGCTTTAATATCACTTTTATCATCAATTATTGAAGCATAGTTTGTGTATTCCTCATCACCAGGTACACTTTAATTATGTTTATTTACTTTGATACTATTTCTCTTGCTCTTGTTCTGGGATCAATAGGTACATCTAATGAATGTGAGGACCAAATCCTCTATATAAAAAATGAGGAGGATTTTGAGCCATCCTTTGATTAATAATGGTGCTTGAAAGTAGACAAAAAATCAGACCTTCAAGGAAGAATCCCAGTCTATCAGGTTGATATCTATGATTGAAGACGCTTCCCATTTAGAGAGAGTTCACTATCATGCAACAATAAAATGAGATTTTCTAAGATAAGGAGATGCTAAGAACTATATTTCATTCATATAAGGACCATTCTAAATGAAAAATATGTTGCAATGATATATTAAGTCCTATAGTGATAATATATATTCTCTTAGGGGGAGAGGATTGTGATAAGATCCTATTTGGAATTGGCTTCCTCCATGATGTAACATATTTAGAGACACCTTAGAGATTTGAGGTACATAACAAAAGATTCATGAATTTAGACTGAAGTGAGCCCCATATGGACTTAAGCAAGTCCACTGGACTTGGCATGCCTGGATCTGATGCATACCCTTGTTCAAGGTTGAAGGTATGTTTTGAATGTTTGGTTTTATATATACTAACAATTATTTCTAACAATATCAGACCATCTCTGTATTTAATGCCAGATGAATTTGATATCAGGGCTTTCATATTAGAAATAAAACAAATAGATGAAGAAGAATTCATATTTAAGGGATGGATGTTGAGACTTGGTAGTAGAGAGAGACTCTTGAGATTCAATTTTGATGGATCCTATGATGAGCTAGCAACCAAATGGATACTTGCTTTACATTATGTACTTTGAGCTAGATAGATCATGTACATTGGATCGTTACTAAACATGTGTTGAGATATCTACATGAAAAATCATGGACTAAGACATAGTGCAGAAAACTTTATGGGTACACTGATGCTGAGTAAGACCGAAAATGTTGTTCAAAAGAAAATCACATCAGGGTGTTGCTATAGCTTGGGGTTTTCCATGATTTTCTGGATGAGTTGGAAACATAATTCTGTTAATTTGAGTATGGTTGAGGAAGATAAATATGTTTCTATCATGGCTAGTCGTGAGGTAATGTGATTAATAATTCTCTTTGGAGAACTATTTTAGCATGTGTTGGGCATGACTATGATATACTATGATAGCATAAGTGGGATGTGAATTTGCGAAGAATCTCATGTTTTACGAGTGGTCCAAGCATATAGATATTATATATCATTGGTCACGACTAATCAAGAACATTAAGCTATGATTTCCCCCCTGTTTGAGCTTCTAGGGAGAGGAATCGAGCTAGAAAGTTGCTGGGGTTGAGGGAACTCTGGAAAACAAGTGTGTGTTATCCCTACCCATTGTGTAGGTTGGGTATATCCCTTATTTTCACTATAATTTTTGTGTGATCCTTTTCTTTTATATCAAGTTGGGTACCTTCCCTTATTAGGTTTAGCAAAGTATACCCCAATATGAATCCTACCCTCAAGTTAGGCGTGTAGGGATTGCCACCCATCTAGTCAATGGGTGAGGATACTTGGGTGTGTGTGATTCTTACCTTTTATGGTAATTTGTATGCCTCCCAAGTGTTGTGATGTATGTGTTATACCACTAGAATCTTGAGGGTCAAGGTGGGAAGATCAATGAATAATAGGATGGTTGTGATCCTTTGTTAATTTTCCATTGTTCTATGTTGTTACAATCACTGTAGAAAAATTATTTCTTCTATTATCAATCAATTCAGAACAATTTAATGTTCTTGTAACAAATAAAAATTGTAGATAGAACAATAAATGCAATGTACAATAGAACACAATTAGGAGAAATAACAAGAGACACCAAATTTGGTCAACGACTAGGGAAAAACCCACAAGGAGGAAAACCTTCTAATTCTTCTTCTTATTGTATTGACATAAAATGTTCAAAAGAGAGATACGACGATCAAATTCATAAATCAAAAGTCGAAGGTCAACATCTTTGACTTTCTAATAAACCGATATCCACTATCCAAGAGATGATCCCAAAATTCAAATTTGGTTAAAGTCAACAGTAGTCAACAATAGTCAAATATTCCCTAACCATTCACAAGTCAATATTCAAACAACCTCTAAATGAGCTCAGTCAAAGGGTAAAAATATTCAACCTTCCAAGTAGGTCAAACCTCAGCCAAAACAACCCCAAACAACTCAATCAAACCTAGTCAACAGAAGGAGAAATTCCATGGTCATACCTGCTTTCAATTGCAATCAAAGTGTCTAGAAAAACTCGATCTCTACGCCAAATAATGCAGCCTCCAAAAAAAGTAAAATTTTTTAAGTGAAACCAAGTCAAACTATGCTCAATATCCAAGAAGTCAACACTAGTCAAAGGTTGATCACAAAAAGTCAATGCGGAAAATAGAAGACACTTCTTTCCTTCACACGTGTGAGAAGATGACCCTACAATTTCATATGTATGAACCAATCAAGAGAGGAGAGAGAGACGTGTGATGTGTGTCCAAATGAGGTTCTATTGCCAGTTGTATTTATAGGCATTGGTGGAGACCCAATTTGTTTTTAAAGCTGACTTGCACGTGGGTTTTCACTTTAAAAATATTTTTTTCCTTGACCAAATTAAATTCTTCCAAGGCAACAGAGGGTCTTCTCTAGATGAGGATGGTTGTCTAAAGGAGTAAATTTGTCCTTGAGCTCCAAACTAACATTCCCTCTCAGCTAGGGATAAATTTCCAATTGCATCATATGTCCCATCTCAAATGTCTCATCATCCTCAAGTCAAATGTCATCTTTGCTCAACTCTACTCCTCTATTGAACACTCGAGAATATAAAAGAAGAATAATTTGATATCATAGGGGAGCTCAAGTTACCATCCTCTATCCAAAGGCAATAGGAAGGATACAACTTACCATGGAAGGTAAGGATCACAACTATCCTATCATTGGGACAATAGGAAAAATATAAATTATCATGTAGTAAGGATCATGGCTATCCTATTATCCGTTGACCTTCCCAACTTGACCCTCAAGACTCAGTGGTAGAACACCTGCATCCTCTCACATGGGAAATATACTACTTACACAAATGGTAAGGATCACAACTATCCCAAGTCACCTCTCAACTCATTATCTAGATGGGGAGGAAAAATCCCAACAAGCTGAACTGGTGGGTAATATGCCAACTGGGGTATACTCTGTCAAGTCCCAAAATGAAAATAGGGAGGATGCTAGTTACAATGTGGTAAGGATCTCATCTATACTATTCTCAAAAAATAGGTAGGATATTACTTACTGTGAGGTGAGGATCATAACTTCCCTATTGTCTAGAGTTCCCTCAACCCTAGGAGCTCTCTCACTCAATTCCTCTCCCCGGGAGCTCAGAAAGGGAGGGAAAAGCATACCATAGTGCCCTTTAGTTTTTGGGACCCTTACCCAGGAGGGTCGCAACCATCAGTCCAAGCTACTCTGTAAAGACCCAAAAATTCCTTTTTGCAAAAGTCTTGGTTAGTATGTTTGTTATTTTCTCATTAGTCAAAATATGATGGAGTCTCACTTCTCCTCTCTACACCATGTCTCGAATATAATGATATTTGATCTCGATGTGCTTGGACTTGACATGAAATAAGATATTATATTCCAATCAGATCCTGCTCTTATTGTATCAATACATCATGGTCGTATATAGGACCTGCTCAAACAAATTTCTAAATAACATCCTTAACCAGATTTCCTCACAATTAGCCATGCTAGTAGTAATGTACTCTTTCTTGACCGTTCTCAAGGCTACAAAATTCTATTTCCTGCTCATCCAATATATCATGGTAGACCCGAAGCTCAAGAATCATCCTAATGTGCTCTTCCTGTCAATAAAATTTTTGGCCCAGTCAGCATCTGTGTATCCAGGTAGTCTCACATCTCTGTTAGTGTACCTTAGACCAATAATGATCGCCCCATGCAACTATCTCAGTACATCCTTGGAAACAACTCAAAGAGCATGAATAGGCCTAGTCATGACTTGACTCAAAGAGTTGACTGCAAAACATATGTCTGGATGATTTTTCATAAGGAACACCAATGCCCCAATCAACTATTGATTCTCATAGGGGTTTTCTAAGTTAGGTCCAACAACAACCCCACATGACTTATTAAAGTTAATTTCCATCAGTGTGGCTAGGGACTTGCATTCTACCATTCCAAATAGTTCCAATAGCTTCACGATGTATTTTCCTTGAGAAAGGAAAATATCACCAGTTCTTTTCCACACCTCTAATCCCAAAAAGTAATGTATTAAGCCAAGGTATTTCATCTTGAACTAATAAGCTAACTCCTTCTTGCGCTTGAGCATTAGAGGATCACTAGCTATCAAGAATAGGTCATCAACCTTGGCTTAATACACTACTTCTTGGGCCACTTTGAAGTAGAGGATTAGGTCAACACTGCTTCTCGTGAATCCAATCTTCACTAGGTAAGTATGAATGCAGGCATACTAGGCCATGGGGGATTGCTTCAAACCATATAATGCCTTCTTAAGCCTACAAGTATGAGTCTTCCTGTCCTTCACTTCAAATCCCAAATATTTTTCAACATATACCTCTTCCTGTAGTATGCCATGAAAAAATGCAGTCTTCACATTCATCTGGTGAAGGGCCCATCCTTGACTAGTAGTAATGGAAAGAATAGATTTGATAGTGTATCAAGTGACTGGTGAAAAAATATCATCATAATATTCTCCCTCTTTCTTAGAGAATCCTCTAGCCACAAGCCTCAATTTATACTTTTCAATGCTTCCTTCAACTCCATGCTTGATCTTGTATAACCACTTCAATGTCACAACAAAGTTTCCTTTAGGTCTCGATACAACATCCCATACATCATTCTTCATGATAGGCTCACACTCTTCGGCCATGGAATCCTTCCAAACTCTCTTTCATAACTTCTTCAAAGGTGAAAGGTTCAACCTATATGATGGAGCTCATAGCTACAATGTATCCTTGGTACCAACATGGTTTCTTTATTTATCTAAAGGTCCCTTTAGTAGGAACATGACTTTTGACATCTTGTAATGTATCATGAAACCAAAGAGGTCCCTTCCTAGCAAGGGGATCAGATGGAGGAGGATATAAGGGTTCCATAAGCTCTATGGGATCATCATTAACATTTTTCTCTGGTTTGGGAACAAGAGGGCCATCAAGTAAGTCCATATCATCATCCTTCTTATTAATAGGAGGAGGAGGAAGGTCCCTTTCTCTTCCAAGGGCATCATCTTCATCAAAGGTTACATCCATACTAAACTTGATTTTCCTTTCACCAAGAACATATATTCTAAAAGATTTAGAATTGTCACAATACCAAACTAATGTGCCTTTCTTTCTGGTGGATTCTATCTTGTCCCTCTTGTCTTTTGGCACATGAAAGTATACAGGGAAACTAAATATCCTTAGATGTCTAATATCAAACTTTAAACCAGTGAACACCTCTTCGAGAGTTTTATTATCCAGATCTTGATGAGGTACCCTATTTTGAATATAGACCAATGTATTTTTAGCTTCTCCCCAAAGGAACTTCAAAAAAATTTGATCATGTAACATGGCTCGAGAAACTGCCATGATATACCTATTCTTTCTTTCAACCACATCATTCAACTTAGGATTGTATAGTACAAAGTCTCTTTCTTGATTCCATCCTCCTTGTAAAAGTCAACAAATTAATTTGAGGTATATTCTCCATTATTATCGAACCTAAAAACTTTAATTCTCTTCCCTTTTTGATTCTCTATCAGTGCCTTGAAGTCCTTGAACATATCAAATGCCTCATATTTATGATTCAAATAAAATATTCATGTTTTCCTGGAGAAGTCATCAATAAATATTATTTACTAAATATGGCCACCAAGAGAGTGCACTGGCATGGGTCCACATAAGTCATAATGGATGTGATCCAAAATATTTTGCTTATAGATGTGTTAAATAATTACATGCATAAATTGTAACTTAACATAGAAAACTTAATGTACACATGAGAGAAGAGGAGAAACACATAAAGCATGAAAGAAGACAACAAGACTTGGTAACGGAGTTCGTCCGACTTGGACTACGTCTCCAGGCCCTACTTGATCAATGGGGAGGCATTCATTCATTAAGTGGCATGAGAAAGAAGAGTACAAGCATCAGTTAAAAAAAGGATTTTTATACCTCCATACTGAAAAATGGCTGAAAAATGTAGAACTCTGATGAAAAATGGACAGTGCCATTGCGTTCATGGTGTCGAGAAGTGTTGAAACCATATAAAATTTATCAAATTCTGACAAAGTGAAAATTCGGCCCTCCTGCAAAATTCTGGCTCGAACTGTGTGCACACCTCGTCTGCCTGGGTGCACTGACAAACTGAATTTAATTATAATATGGGTGGCATAATTTTCAATGAAACTATTGTAGGGTAGTTGGTGGAAAGTCTGGTTAATATGGAGGAGGTTGGGTGGTTAAACCTTGCCTCCTCAATTTTACATAAAAAAAATTCTTTCTTTCTTTTTTTTATATTTTACAAACAATAAAATTTTAAAAATGAAGGTTCGGTTGGGTCAGGCTCGCCTTGGGCGGCCTGCCCAATGTACCCATCTCCCTGATGCATTTCATTAAGGTTGGCGCTTGTTTTCTTGGGGCACATGTTGAGATTGGGTTAGTGCCCCAAGGGCCGGACCACTCGAATCTGCTCCGTAACTTTCATGGGTTCCATTGTGGTGGTTCCATGGGAGGGGGCCAGGGGTCATGGCCCGCCCCTCCACCAAATTTATAATGTGTGGTTATGAGGGTTGGAGGGTGGCAGGGTTGGTGACCCCCACCCCCTTTTTTTAATATATTTTTCTTTTGTTATGATAACAAAATGGGCCATTTTTAAAAATTATGTTTTAAAGCCGAAGGAGTCTTTTTAACTAGGCCACGATTTCGCCCAGAATCTAGCTGGAGTTGGTCAGATTCTATCTGCCGGAAAAGTGAAAATTGTGTCCTCATTAAACCTACTCAGTCATCAAAAGTCAACCCAACTTTGACTTCCTCTATCTCCTTCATCCGGAATTGGATTGGAGTGTCGTTCACACTATTGGAATCAGGGCAACGAACACTTCCATCTGATGTCAAGTTCATTGCCTTTTTGCCACTTTGAATTTTGAGCTTTTTCCATGCCACTGTGTCTAGAGATCCACCTAGATAAATCCTCCCCATTGAGGAGCTTTTGGACCACCAAAATATTTATTAGTAAATTGGAAAGTGAGGGAATTTTTCCCTCACTCTTTCTTTTTCCATCCATTTTGCCTTGATAGGGTGCATCCCCTTGAAACCAACTTGAAGGTATTCCACATCTCCTCATCATGAAGTCTTGGTTCTTCTGTCAAGGATGATGTCTTTAGGTAACTCATCGAGATACTCTGGTGCAAAGTCATCAACTGTAGGAACTGTGCCCACCTCCTCAGTGTCCATAATCAATGGTGGCTCATATAGCTTTAAGTTCTCCACATTCACTATGAATTACATTTTCATATATATCGGAAAATCAAGATGGAAGGCATTGTTTCTAATATTCTCCAAAATGGTGAATGGACCATACTAGATTGGTCAACTTCTTCCCTTCTCCCTTCATCATGTCCTTGTTGATATGGAACCACACTTTATTGCCCACTTGAAATTGATGGTCGGCTTGGTGTTTGTCATGTCGAGCCTTGTACCGGGCTTGACTTTTCTCCAACTTCCCCTGTACTGCTTGGTGAATCAAATGGATCAGCTGAATGAACTGCTGTGCTTTGTCCCTATCATCACATCCACTGGAGTCATCATCCCTTCCAAAGACCATATCAAAAGGGTCTTTTGGCAGGTAGCCAAAACATGTCTCAAATGATGAACGATGCATAGATGAGTGCACTGCTTGGTTGTAGGAATGTTGCGCATATGGAAGATGCTCAACCCACAACTTAGGATGTTTCCCACAATAGCCTCGCTACAAGTATACCACAATGCGATTGACAACCTCTGTATGTTCGTCTATCTGTGGATGGAATGTCGTGCTTCTTTTCAACTTGGTGTCCATCATCTTCCACAAGTTGGTCCAAAACTCTTTGAGAAAGTGAGAATCCCGATCTATCACAAGATGTGGGCAACCCAAAATGGACCCAAACATGTTGAAAGAAAAGATAAGTAGTCTGATCTGCAGTGATCTAATTTTTAAAAGGCATTAAAATACACATCTTACTAAAATGGTGAATGACAACATACAAATAGTCGTGACTTTTTCTAGACAAAGGAAAACCTCCCACAAAATCCATCGACACACTTTCCCATGGACGACTCAAAATAGGGAGTGGTGTGTAGAGCCCAAGTTTTCTATTAGAGGGCTTTGAAACAGAACACGTCACACAACCCTTTACATAGCAAGTAACAATGTTCTTCATATGAGGCCATAAACAAAATATTTGTACATGACACAAAATTTTTTCAATACCAAAATGACCAGACACAAGGGAGGTGTGGGCCTCTCGGATTACATGTACCCTTTCTCCTGTGGGTACGCATAATTTTCCAAGGTGATACAACAGTTTCCCCTGGAAGTGATAGTTGTCCACCTGTGAACCATGGGTTAGTTTTGCATAAATCTCCTTAAAGTCATCATTGTTAGCATACTGTTCAGCATAACTTTCAAAAGATAACAAACAATATGCAAAATAACAGAAGTAGAAATAGGAGGGCGAGATAGCATATCCGCCACTTTATTTTTAATGCCCTTCTTATACTTTATTACTAGATGAAACTGCTGCATAAAACCCATCCACTTGAAATGATGAGATCGCTGCAACTTGGTCTGTGATAGAAGATACTGTAAGGGTCGATGATCCATATGGATGATGATCTCCTTGCCGATCAGGTAGTGTTTCCACTTTTTCACACTATGGACCAAGGCATATAATTCCTTCTCATAAGTGGTATAGTTTATCACAGCTTGAGAGAACTTCTCTGAATGGTAACATATCGACTTCTTTTGTTGCATCAGTACAACTCCCATGGCATATCTGTTGGCATCTGTTTCGATCTCGAATGGATGTTGGAGATCTGGTAAGGCCAAGACCAGTGACGTGCTGATCTTTTATTTCAATGTTTCAAACGACTTTTGTTGCTTTCCTCCCCATTGAAAGACTTTCTTTACACTTGTTAATGCATGTAAAGGTGTTGCAATAATAGAGAAATTAGCAATAAATCTCTTCCAATATTGTACTACACCCAAAAAGCTATGAACATTGGTTAGACTAGTAGGCTTAGGCCAATTTACAATTGCTTCAACTTTAGAAGGATCAATTTTTAGCTAACCATGACCAACAATATGACCTAGGTAAACCAAAGAGGTTTTCCCAAACTCACACTTTGACAATTTTAAATAGAGTTTTTTGTTTTTCAATACATCAAACACATTCTTCACATGACATACATGTTCATTCCAACTTTTACTAAAGACAAGGATATCATCTAGATATACAAGAACAAATTCATCAATGAAAGGCCTAAAGATATCATTCATGACCCTCATGAAAGTGGTTGAAGCATTGCAAAGTCTGAATGACATCACCATCCATTTGAACAACCCTTATTTGGTCTTGAAGGCAGTTTTCCACACATCCTACTCTGCAATTCGGACCTGGTGATAACCACTACGCAAATCCAATTTGGTGAAATAGATAGCATTCTTTAATTGATCTAATGAGTCATAAATGCAGGGAAGAGGGTAACGATTTTTCACCGTGATTTTTTTTGGTGCTCGATAATCCACGCACATCCTCCATGTGTCGTCTTTTTTGGCACTACGACAATTGGTGAGTCGCATGGAGAAGTACTTGGTCTGATGACCCCTTGGTTCAATAGTTCCTGCACCTTCTTTTTGATCTCCTCCATCTCAATGGACATACTGTACATGCCAATATTCGGTAAAGGAATGTCATGTTGCAAATGGATCTCATGTTGGATTTCCCTCTTTGAAGGTAATCCCTTTGGTTCTTGAAACATCTCATCATAGTTATAAATTAATTCACATAATTCCTTTTTATGCACCTGATCACAACCCTGGAAAGTATCGGATAATTCTGCATCCTTTCCCCTTACAATCATAAGCATGCAACCCTTACTGGAATTCACCAACCTCTTCATTTGTCCTGCACTTACAAGGCTAGCATTGATTTTAGTTTGATGAGCCCTTACAATATATTCTAACCCATCTTTTGTGATTTGGTATTTATTTTCATGACTATTGGTACCATTCCTTGACCTCCTTTCTCCTCTTCAAACACATCGCTTGCCTACCTTTTTCCTTCATACATCTCTTAGACCCCTTGAAATTGATTAGTTAACAGTATTATAGTTGTTAAATACATTAGAATTGATTTATGAGTTTTATTTTAAAGAATTAGGGATTTTTGATAAAAAGACTACAGGAAGTTGCAACATCCTGTAATTGGTTTATTGTCTGACATATGGCATGACAGCTAGGCTAAAGCAAAGGGTAGGGATGAAAAGTAGAATGTACAAGCATGGATGAACACCTATGCTACAGCAGAACCAACGCTCCTGGAGGCACGGTCAATGACGGTCAAAGTATAGCATGTTGGCGACAAAAGCAGCAACAACATAGGGTTCTAAACCGATGTAGTTTTATTCCTTTTTGAAATCGGTTCAGAATGGAAACAACTTAAAAACTATGCCATAGCAAAAGCAGCAACATCCGCATCATGAATGTACATTCGTTTCGAAATGTAAAGGTTGTAAAAACGTATGTAAAAACAGTTCTGTGTAGTCAGTTAGTGGTTATCATTGTATCGTTTTGAAAACAGAGTTTTAAACTTAATACCAAGAACACGGTTGCAGTCACGATTTCCTTGTTGCGTTGATTCTATAGTTACTTGAGCACAGTCCAGTATACCTCTGAAACGCGGACGGGCCCTGCATGGAACGGGTATACTGTTATTTTATTTCATTTGCAACTTCTGAATATTCACTAGCATGCATAGTGATTAGAGTTCAGTTTATGCTTTCGTTGATTCAATTAGAAATTCGTATGAGTAATGTTTATGAGGGTAGCTTGAAGGATTAATCGCTGAGATCGTTGAATTGTATCCTGTAAGGGATCTAATCTTTCATTATTTTTAAGAGCATCTTCATGAACCCTGTTTCTCATATATTTGGATTTTAAGTGTGCTTATGATTTTAATATATTTCAATCTTTCATGAATGATAAACATTGAATGTTGAGTGTTCACTGAACAGGTGTTTTATGCACAACATCCTCGTAAGGGGATTGAAATCTTGGTTTAAGTAATACACAGTTTTTTTAGATAAGTAGATGAGTTGAATGACCTGAGTGTCCAGGTGATAGGGAACATACCTCAACCTTCCATAAAGAAGTTCTGTAACCTACCATCATGAACACTTAGTTAGGAATCCTTTATGTCTATAGATTGTAGACACATGCCTCGAAGTTTACTGATCCTGGTCGATAATAAATATAGCCTAATCTAGCACCCTAGATAGGACACTACATTTTGGCACCGTTGTCGGGGAGGCGTACTTGAAGGATTTAAAAATAAAAAAATTTCAATAAACAAAAACGAGCAAAAACATAGATTTAGAAATCATGTTCATTTATGCCTAGATTTAGAGACAATCAAGGTAGATTCATAAAAACCCCCCACCATCCAAAAACTAACCCATCATCAGGAGAAGATTCTTTAGGGAATACAACACCAGCTGAGGAAGTCACCATACAAGCATTAGAGGATAAACAAAAGTCAGGACAAAGACTTACTCTCATCGAAAGGAAAACTTTATTAGCACATAAATCGCAAAAGAAACACTTTCCTAGATCCTCCGCACAAGGAGAAAGTAGCACAGTGACCGAACAATATTTCTTTAATCTCCTCTTTAAGACAAGTGACACTGACATAGAGAAACCTATTAGAATGGCTCAGGAAGGAGATGGATCAGTACCAAATCAAGGATAGAGAGACGAAGAAGAGTCAACTTTTAAGTTTCCTATACATGAACCATAAGAAGATGATGAGATCAAAATGAAAAACATACCTCCATCCGTGCTACCAAACTTTTATGGTATGGCTTCGGAAGATCCAGACTCATTCTTGTTCGAGTTTGACATTGTATGTCGAACATATGGTTACACAGATGATGCCCATAGGCTTAGACTCTTCCTAGCGACATTAAAGGCATCGGCCTTAAGATGGTTCATGAGGCTTGGTGAGCATGCGATAGTTGATTGGGATGGCATGAGAAGAATATTTCTAAGGAAATATCAACCTTATTGTAGATCCAAATATTCCAAATATGATATCTTTAGAATGAGCCAACAAGAGGATGAAACCTTGGAGGAATACTTAGAACGGTTTGTCTACAACCTACAAAAATCTAAACACTGAACTATGCCTCTTGATTTGATCTGCACAATATTCTTGAAAGGCATCCGAGAGGAATACATGGATGATCTTAATTTTATGGGAAAAGGTGACATTTCTATCTTACCTTTTGAAGAAATCGCTGAAGTATGCGAAAAGTATTCAAGGAGCAAAGCTAAAATTGGAAAAAGAACCCTGTCATCCAACGTTACAAAATCTGCTTCAGCAAGTGTCACAAGGGCTGAAATAGGGAATCTGTTAGAAGAGTTTAAAACAGATCTGTTAAGCACCCTAGGGAACCAAATTGACACTCTAAAAGCTAAGAAGAAACAAGAAGATGAATATCAGATAATGGCTATCTTTTGCCCAAAATGCCGGAAGAAACATGCCTTAAAAGATTGCCCATTAGAAAACATCCAAGTTTGTGCTTTCTGTACTGAACATCATGATATATTTAATTGTCCTAAAGTTAAGGTTTTGCAAAACTGTAATATGGAAGCTAATGCAGAGATGGAAAACGTGTATTACATGGGCACAAAGAGACCATGGCAGCCAAGGCCAGCACCCCAAGGTATGTTTCCAAATCAAAATTTGCAACTTCCTGTAAATGATCAAATGTATGCTCAGAACATGGAATGTACCCATGCCATGGCAGCACCAAAATCATCCACAGCAATAATGGAGACCATCTCAACAATACTCTCAATCCTATCATACATATACTCAATCATACCAACCATATTCACAACCATATCAACAATATCATCAGCCGTATTCATCACATTCTCAACCATATCAGCAGTATCCTCAGCAGCAATTTGTTTACCAACCTCAACCTACTCAACAAGCACTGCCTGCTCCTCCACCAATAAATCCACCACAATTTCAATTTCCATCTAACTCACAACCTCCCAGACCTACTCAAATTCCTGCTCAAACTGTCCCAAATCCAAATAACAGAGCAGAGAGGCCAGCCTACAATGTAGAAGAGGGAACCTCATATCCCACACTACCCTTGCAAAATATCAACTTGAGGTCTGGTAGGGTACTCCACAAAGATTCTCCAATAATAGATAAACAAGAAGAAAACACAGAAAATGAAAATGAAATGACAAATCAAAGAAAACCAAAAGATGATACCAAAGATAAGCAGATGCAACCATTGCATCCACCTTTTCCAGACCGATTGGTCCAAATGAAACTTCCAATGTCTATACCACAGTTTGATGTTTTAGATGAGCTCAAGAATGTCTATATAAAAATTCCGCTACTGCAAGCCATAAAAGACATTCCCATATACACTAAAGCAATCAAAGAAATGTGTCTTAAGAAGCCCACTAGGAAAAGGATTGATCCACAAACCATTCATGTTATAGGACATTTAGCTGACCTTATGACAAATACCATCTCAATGGAAAAGTATGTTGATCCTGGTATCCCCAGAGTTACTACAATCATTAACAACATACAGATTCCAAACACTTTAATAGATCTTGGGGCCGCAATAAATGTCATGACCCTTGAAACCATGAGAACACTCCAGCTCATAAATTTGCAACACACAACGATTGTTCTAGAACTAGCTGATAGGTCTAAAGTGATTCCTGAAGGGATTTTGGAGGACATAATTGTTTCACTAGACTCTTGGGAGTACCCAGTGGACTTCTTAGTTCTTCAATCCAAATCCAATCTAGGAGGGCACCCTATCATCCTTGGTAGACCATGGTTAGCGACTGCTGATGCATTCATAGGATGTCAATCGGGCAACATGATTATTTCAAGAGGGACCAAGAGAAAACAACTCACTCTTTATCCATCGGCACAATCACTAGTAGTAACACACAATTTATGGCTTGATGATAAATACAATGATAAAGAAGAAGTACAATCTATTTTTAGCATTAACCAAATCTATGATTTCCAAGAATAGAATAATAATGATTTGGTATAATTGTTCCTTTCTCAACCTGATATTTCCGAAAATTTGAGAAACGACCAATATCATGCTGCAGATGTACTTTTAGCCCAAAATTTTCAAGAAACATGCACCATTCAATCTTTGCAAACCACATTTCATGATATTTTCCCAATTCAATCCATCAAAAACACACAGAGTCAGATCATAGAGATTAGTCCAGGGAAAACTCTGAACACAGGCAATCACCTAGACTCATCTCAGCAAGAGAAATTGATTCGACTATTGAGAAAATACCAAAAAGCATTTTCTTGGGACTACACCGATATGCATGGGATTCACCCCGACACATGCACTCACCATATTTATACAGATAATACTATCAAACCAGTGAGGCAACGGCAGAGAAGAATGAACCCCATGCTCCAGGATATTGCAGAGAAGAATTGCTAAACTGTTGAGAGTTAATTTTATATATCCTATTTCTGACAGTTAGTGGGTATCCCCATTGGTTATAGTGCCCAAGAAAAATGGTAAGTGGCGCATTTGTGTTGATTACAGACAACTAAACAAAGAAACGCTCAAATATTATTTCCCACTACCATTTATTGACCAAGTGTTAGACACCTTAGCTGGGAAATCATCATTTTCTTTTCTTGATGGTTTCAGTGGCTACAACCAGATCATGATAGCCTCAGAAGATCAGGAAAAAACCAAATTCACCTGTCCTTGGGGAACTTATGCTTATAATGTTTTGCCATTTGGACTTTGCAATGCTCCAACTACATTTCAGAGAGCTGTATTAGCTATTTTCACTGATTTAGTTCATGATTGTGTTGAAGTTTACATGGATGATTTTTCAGTGTACGACAATTCATTTGAACATGCATTAGAGAACCTTGAAAGAGTTTTGAAAAGATGTATTGAAGCTAATCTGTCCCTAAGCAATGAAAATTGATTTACGATGTTAAACGAAGGGATAGTATTAGGCCACTATATTTCTTTTCAAGGCATCAAAGTTGACCCAACAAAAATCCAGATCATTGTTGATTTTCCAATTCCAAGGAATCAAAGAGAGGTAAGAAGTTTCCTTGGGTATGCAAACTATTAGAGAAGGTTTATTGAACATTTTAGTAAAATAACTTTACCTTTGTTTAAGCTTCTAACAAAATATGTACTTTTCAACTGGAATGAGAACTGCCAACAAGAATTTGAAGCACTCAAAAAGAAGTTATCCACCGCACCAGTCTTAAGAGGGCCTAACTGGAGCCTACCATTTCATATCTTTACAGATGCATCTGACATTGCAGTGGGTGCCTCATTAGGCCAAAAAGAGGAATCTTGTAATTATGCCATTTATTTCATTAGCAAAAATCTGACACCTACAAAGTCAAACTACACAGTCACAGAAAAGGAAACACTTGCCATCATATATGTTGTGAATAAATTCCGACATTATATAACTGATTATGAAGTCTTTGTACATACTGATCATTCTGCCATTAGACATTTAATGAATAAACCAATAACTAGTGGCAGAGTTACCAGATGGTTATTATTGTTAGAGGAATTTAACATCACAGTGTTAGATAGACCAGGTAAAGAGAATCAGGTGGCAAATTTTCTTTCTAGACTGCAAAATCCAGGTGAGGTTGTTCCAGTTGAAGATTCTTTCCCAGATGAAAATTTATTTGCAATTTCCATAGTGAATCCTTGGTATGCTGACTTGGCCAATTATTTGTCTACAGGAAGGACACCTCCATACTTCACTCCAAAGGAAAAGAAGAGACTAGTCAAGCAAAGTGCTCGATACTCATGGATTAATGGCGATTTATTTTACACTGGTTATGATATGATTATTAGAAGATGTGTAAGAAATGATCAGATAATTGATATTTTAAAATCTTGCCATGATGAACCGTGTGGTGGGCATTTTGCAGCTAAGCGAAAAACATTCAAAGTTCTTACTCTTGGATACTACTGGCCATCCATTTTTAAGGATGCCAAGAAGTATGTGAAGAGTTGTGACAACTGCCAAAGAATGGGCAGGCCAACAGCTATAGACGAGATGCCACTTCAGCCCCAAGTTCACCTAGAGCCATTTGAAAAATGGGCTCTAGACTTTATAGGACCCATTAACCCAACCTCCAATGGTAAGAAGTACATCTTAGTATGTACTAATTACGTCACAAAGTGGGATAAAGCAAAAGCACTAGTTAGAGCCACCGAAAAAACAGTGGTAAATTTCCTTTTTGAAGAGATTTTTGTAAGGTATGGAGTACCAAGGGAAATAGTGACTGATCAAGGTACTCAATTTACTTCAAAATTAGTGAAGGACATCACAGACAAATACCAAATCAAGCACAGAAGAAGTACACCTTACCATCCATAGGCCAATGGGCAGGTGGAATCCACAAAAAAAACTTTGGAAGGGATCATCACTAAAACTGTGGCAATGAACAGAAAGAATTGAGAAGAGAAGCTCAAAGATGCACTTTGGGCTTACAGAATTACGTGGAAGAATACTACAGGATTTACACCATATCAGTTGGTGTATGGCAAAGAGGTAATGCTTCCTATTGAGTTTCAAATACATACTTTTAAACTAGCTGCAGATTTGCAAATTGACCTGGACCAAGCACAACAATAAAGAATTCAACAGTTGAACCAACTGGATGAAATGAGGCAGCAAGCGGAGGAAACCGCAATCCTCATGCAAAAACAAAGGAAGCAGTGGCATGATGCATATATCAAGAAGAATCAGTTCAAGGAAGGTGACTGGGCTTTACTTTTTGACTCTAAATTCAGAGATCATAAAGCTAAGTTTACCACCCATTGGATGGGTCCATACCAAATTATTCAGGCTTACGACAATGGTTCAGTCAAGCTCAAAACTATTGATGGAGAAGGTCATTCCTTTACTGTCAACGGTCATCGCCTGAAACTTTACACTAAGCCCATCAGCAAGCAAAATTTTCTCCAAACAATATCTCAACAAAGAGAGGTTGAGATACTGCAGCCTTCAGCTGCAGTATCCCTGCCTTAGTTCATTTCATTTCAATTTAGAAATTCAAAAAATAATAAAAGAAAAAAAAAAAAAAACAAAATCTAAAAAAAAAAGAAAAAAAAACAGACACAAAAAATAATAATAACAATGGGTTAGATGTGAAAACCAGATTCTGGCACACTCTAACCCCAAATTCTTACTTGAAAACCAATTCGTTGGCGGGTAATAATTCCTTTCATTTTGTTCCCTATTTCATTTATCAACTGAATAATGACTTGAGGACAAGTCAAAACTTTAGTGGGGGAGAGAAGCATCAGCATTTTGTTCTCTTATCTCTCCATTGTAAATTCTTAAAGATTTCTTATCTCATCTCCTCACTGTAAATTTCCAAAGAAGTTTGTTTCAGCATTCTATATTTCAATAAAGAAGTTGTTTTATCATTGTTTTATCTCAGAGGGACCTGTTCTGTCCAGAAGACCATGTTACCAACACCAGCAGTAATGGGACCTATTTAAGACACATAAAAGGGACCTGTTAAGAGACTGTTACTTCAGGATTACTTCAACAAAGCTTCATCAAGTTTCTACAAGGATCCACAGGTTGCTGGGCACCAAGAATTCATCAAATACCAAAGATCAAGGAACTTATATACATATAATTCTTTCTCCGGATTTCAAAGAAGCTGCATGGACATCTTCAAGATCTCAGAGGGACCTAATGCATTCGAATCTATCTCAGGGGACCTGTTATGAACAACAAAGAATAGTCAAAAGAGACTAGTCCTACCCAACATGTAATGCAACGCTTGAACAACCATCAAAAGTGTAATGTATTCCTTATTCTTAACATTTAAATTCTTAGATTAATTTTTAATGTTAAATTTAATAACTGTGACTGCTACGATCAATTTCAGAGACACCTCCATACCTATCACTCGTTATCCTATTGTTAGTCCTTATCATCTTCCAATACTCCAACCCCTCTCATACTTATACGATTTTGTTAATCCCCTCTCATATTACCCCTTTTC
This sequence comes from Pinus tabuliformis, assembly GCA_031772625.1. Taxonomy (NCBI): domain Eukaryota; kingdom Viridiplantae; phylum Streptophyta; class Pinopsida; order Pinales; family Pinaceae; genus Pinus; species Pinus tabuliformis. Next base: position 1,127,567,906 of record CM062816.1, on the reverse strand, counting down.
AATCTCTGTTACCAATCAATTAGACCCTACAGCCATCCCAACATTTCTATTTGGCCATGTACCAACAGAAGCAGGACACGTGGTGGATTGTTTGGAAACCAAATGTCATGCGGGCTTGTTCATTATGTTTGAAACGACCGAATTATGATTTAAACACCTGACGAAGCCAAATGATGCAAACGACTACCCGGAATCATATCCCAGTACTTCATATATATGCTTCTAGTGTTTCTATGATGGCATCCATACGACCAGTACAGCCATTCCTCTGTTTCAAAAGATGAATATGCTATGAATTGAGTTAAGACGGTTATTTCACTATCGTTTTCAGTTGTTCTATGTCAGCATTCGACTCCTGTGACTTCAACAGTAAAGACTGAAATAGCAAGCGCCACGAAAGGAAAATGTAGTTAATTGGATTCGACCTCTATTACAAGACAGTCAATCGAGCATCGTTGGGTTACTAAAGGAGCTAGTGTTAAAGAGCCGAGGACGCCACCAAGTCAGCAGCATTGGGGGCGGAAGATAAAAGGTAACAAATCAAAACTTCTTTGTTGAAGTGGTAAAACATAAACAAAGAAGAGTTAGAGCACAACTCTCGGCCACAATGACCAATAGGGTCGAACCAAGCATATTCGACAGTTCCCAGTATCACGAAGATTGCATTTCAATTCTTAAAGAAATACAGTGGCTGCCCTTTTTAGAGAAATTTCGTGGAAGTAATGAAGAGGTCACCAAACAGTTCGCTTTTACATTCAACGGAGAGAAAGCTCTGATAGGTAATTTTTCATTCAGAGTTTCGGAAGACACCATAGCTCAAGCCCTAGGGATCAGCCCAGAAGGGGAGAAGTAATTTAAGACAAAGCAATTTAAAGAGAAATCATGGACCCAATTTATGTCCAGATCCCGGGTTTCGTCCGTTAATTGGAAGAAAGGCGTTCCAAGAAGTTGGCTGGTGCATCCCTGGGACAAGATGGTTTATATCATCCAAAAGTTTGTAACTTGTGAAGGTCGCTATAGTATTGTTTACTTGTACCATATCAAGTTACTGTTACATTTGAAAGGACAGTGTGTTATCAGTCTGCCATACTTCCTCTTGCAAAGCCTAACCAAAATGTCGAAGACCATCCAAAAGCAGAAAGGTAACAAAGACAAGAGCTTATATCACTTTGGGTTAATTAAAATTCTTATTGAATATGAATTGCAGAGAAGAGGGAAAACGTGGAAGGAGTTCTTGGCTGCTAACCAAATTAAAGACTAAGAGGACAAGGAAGAACCACAGGAAAACTCAGGATTCATGAATGATATCGATGAAGAGATTCCCATACACAAAGCAAGCAAGGTACCTCCACCTGTTAGCAGTATAAGGACGAGGAAAATGAGAAAAGAGGATGCTCGGAAAGCAGAGCAAGATAAAAATTTTACCACTTATTCAAGAAGAACCAGGAGAACATCAAAGGCCCAGCTACAAGAAGACCAGCCTGAATCAAATGCACCTATGCCGATGAATATTGAAAGTAGTGCCCACTCACAACCTCAACCAGGAGCTGAGATGGAGGTTGAAATCAATAACGGGCAAGAAAAAGATTCACCACCTGCCATAAAGAAACATAAGAAACTGGAGAAGAAAATTGAGAAGTTAAAGGAAGAACTAATGGAGGCTAATATGCTGGAAAAAGTTATCAAGAAATAAAATGAAATGCTCAGAGCACAGAGTAAAGAGACTCAACAGAAGAATGAAAAATTAAGGGAACAATTAAGGAACTTGAAGCTGAACAAACAGATATTTGTAAGTGGGCCACTAAATGGTACAACCAAAAGAAGGTCCTCAAGGAAAAGTACAAAAGTTTAAAGCATGAGCTCCATGGTCAGAAAGATGCCCAGGTGAAGAAGAATGTGGATACATTGTTGAAGGCAGCAGAGGTACAGGCAGGGACAGAGTTCAGAGGAAGCACATCAGGGTTACCATGAGGTCATGCTAATTCATTAAGTCGGGGAGAGATGTTGGTACCATTCCTTGACCTCCTTTCTCCTCTTCAAACACATCGTTTGCCTACCTTTTTCCTTCATACATCTCTTAGACCCCTTGAAATTGATTAGTTAACAGTAGTATAGTTGTTAAATACATTAGAATTGATTTATGAGTTTTATGTTAAAGAATTAGGGATTTTTGATAAAAAGACTACAGGAAGTTGCAACATCCTGTAATTGGTTTATTGTTTTACATATGGCATGACATCTAGGCTAAAGCAAAGGGTAGGGATGAAAAGTAGAATGTACAAGCATGGACGAACACCTATCCGACAGTAGAACCAACTCTCCTGGAGGCACGGTCAATGACGGTCAAAGTATAGCATGTTGGTGACAAAAGCAGCAACAGCATAGGGTTCTAAACCGATGTAGTTTTATTCCTTTTTGAAATCGGTTCAGAATGGAAACAACTTAAAAACTATGCCATAGCAAAAGCGGCAACAGTTGCATCATGAATGTACATTCGTTTCGAAATGTAAAGGTTGTAAAAACGTATGTAAACACAGTTCTGTGTAGTCAGTTAGTGGTTATCATTGTATCGTTTTGAAAAGAGAGTTTTAAACTTAATACCAAGAACACGGTTGCAGTCACGATTTCCTTGTTGCGTTGATTCTATAGTTACTTGAGCACAGTCTAGTATACCTCTGAAACGCGGACGGGCCATGCGTGGAACGGGTATACTGTTATTTTATTTCATTTGCAACTTCTGAATATTCACTAGCATGCACAGTGATTAGAGTTCAGTTTATGATTTCGTTGATTCAATTAGAAATTCGTATGAGTAATGTTTATGTGGGTAGCTTGAAGGATTAATCGCCGATATCGTTGAATTGTATCCTGTAAGGGATCTGATCTTTCATTATTTTTAAGAGCATCTTCATGAACCCTGTTTCTCATATATTTGGATTTTAAGTGTGCTTATGATTTTAATATATTTCAATCTTTCATGAATGATAAAAATTGAATGCTGAGTGTTCACTGAATAGGGGTTTTATGCACAACATCCTCGTAAGGGGATTGAAATGTTGGTTTAAGTAATACACAGTGTTTTTAGATAAGTAGATGAGTTGAATGACCTGAGTGTCCAGGTGATAGGGAACATACCTCAACCTTCCGTAAAGAAGTTCTGTAACCTACCATCATGAACACTTAGTTAGGAATCCTTTATGTCTATAGATTGTAGACGCATGCCTCGAAGTTTACTGATCCTGGTCGATAATAAATATAGCCTAATCTAGCACCCTAGATAGGACACTACAATGACGGAAGAATATTGCCTTTCTATCATATAGATATGGATTCCCTAACACCATGCCACAGATATCTAATGGTATCACATCAAGTTTTTCCTCATCCACTCACTTAGAAGCGATCACAAATTTAACCTTACACTACTTAGTTACATTCATTTTTTCTTTATCATGTATCCATCCAAGCGGGTACGGTTTTGGATGTGGTTTAGTTTCCAAGACTAGCTCCTTTACCAAGGACTCTGAAATTAAGTTTGCTTGGGATTCGATATCAAATAGATTTTCCACTTTTGTATGATTTATGATAACTCTAATATGAAATACTCAATTCTCTTTTTCGCATCAGGAAGAGACTCATCTATTGAACTAGTGCCTTCATGTGATTTAGAATTAACATGAGGTGTAAGAGAGCTTTTGTTCCTGATGTTGTGATCAATGCTTCATCTCTCGAATCGGATCCAAGGTCTTGCTACATAGTTGCCACTGTATTCTGCTTGCCTTTTCCTCCATACTTCTTCAGTCTCTTTTCCGGGTATTGTTTCCAACAATGATCATCGTCATGACCTTCCTTTTTGTAGTGATTGAAATAAGGTCTTTCTCCTTCATATTTCTTGGTTGATGCCATCCTCTTCTCCTTTCCTTTTCCTTTCACTTTGGGTTTTCCATTTGGAGGTTTGAAAGGTGGTTTCTTGAATTGATCATCTCTTTCATTTTTTCCCATGTTCTCAAGATGAATTGCCTTCACACTGGTAGAGTCAATAGTAGTTGGTTCGAACAATAATAATGAATGTCTAAGGTAACTATGTAATGATCCAATATACTTAGTTACTACTTTAGGTGAGTCAAGTGCAATGTCCAAATTAAGTTCCCATTTCTAAATTCCTCTGTAAAGCTTTGAACATCCTGACCTCTACCTTGCCTTAAGTATTGCCAATCCATTAATGATTTTCGTTTATAACCCAAGGGATAGAATTGTTCCTTTAATGCATAAATGAAATGAGGCCACGAGGAAAGAAGATTACCCACACTCTTACTGCTTCACAATTTTCTCTCTCACCAAACGAGAGCGGTGCTACTCAGCTGAAGAGAGGTCAACTAAATCTTTGCCTCATCCTCATCGATCTACTGAATCCTGCAGTAGATTTCAATTTTCCTAATCCAGTTATTAAGCTTTTCTACATTACTTTCATCGTTAAACATGGGAAGATCAAATTTGACATCTAATTTAAAGAAAGGTTTCTTATATGCATCCCTTGAATTTCTATGATTATGGTGATGAGAGGAAGAAGAAATTTCACTCATGGAAGAAGAAAGAGGGGGTTCTTCTTCACCATTTCCATGCACTGAACTTTGTTCTTCTAGATTTCTCCCTTCTAATTTCTCTAGTATTAAAAGCAAATGACCTACATTCTCTGCCATTGTATAGAAGGTTTTGTGGAAATTGTGCTCCTCTTCAAGATGAGCCTCTTCATCTGCTATGTTTCTCCTTCGATGTGCACGCCCCACTTTGAGATCGAAAGACTTTAGTTTCCCTTCACCTCTTGGGAGCCTGTTTCTTGTTAGCATACAAACATGTAATTCACATCTAAAAAGACTTGCTCTGTTACCACTTGATCCAATATATTTTGCTTATATATGTGTTAAAGAATTGCATGCATAAATTGTAGCTTAACATATAAAACTTAATGTACACATGAGAGAAGAGGAGAAACACATAAATCATGAAAGAAGACAACAAGACTTGGTAACGGAGTTCATCCAACTTGGACTACGTCTCTGGGGCCTGCTCGATCAATGGGGAGGCCTTAATTCATTAAGTGCATGAAAAAGAAGAGTACAAGCATCAGTTATAAAAAGGAATTTTATACCTCCATACAGAAAAATGGTTGAAAAATGCAGAACTTTGATGGAGAAATGAATAGTTCCATTGCATTTGTGGTGTTGAGAAGTGCTGAAACCATATAAAATTTGTCAAATTCTAACAAAGTGAAAATTTGGCCCTCCTGCAAAATTCTGCCTCTAATTGCGTGCACACCTCCTTTACCTGGGCGCACTGACAAACTGCGTTTAAGTATAATATGGGTGGAATAATTTTCAATGAAACTGTTGTAGGGTAGTTGGTGGAAAGTGTGGTTAATATGGAGGAGGTCGGGCAGTCAAACCTTGCCTCCTCCTTTTTACATAACAAATTTCTTTTTTATATATATTTTACAAACATTTTTTTTTTGAATGAAGGTTCAGTTGGGTTAGGTCCGCCTTGGGTGGCCTGCCCACCATAACCACCTCCATAATGCATTTCATTAAGGTTGGTGCTTGTTGTTTGGGGACGCATGTCGGGATTGGGTCTGTGCCTCAAGGGTCGGCCCACCCAACTTCGCTCCATAACTTCTGTGGGTTTTGTTGTGGTGGTTCCATGGGAGGGGGCTGGGGGTCGTGGCCCACCCCTCCACCAAATTTATAATGTGCGGTTATGAGGGTTGGGGGGTGGTGGGGTTGGTGGTCCCCACCCCCTTTGTTTATATTTTTTTTTGTTATGATAACAAAATGGGCCATTTTTAAAAATTCCATTTTTAAGCCGAAGGAGTCTTTTTAACTAGGCCACGATTTCACTCAGAATCTGGCTGGAGTTGGCTAGATTCCATCTATCGAAAAAGTGCAAATTGGTGTCCTCGTTAAACCTGAACAGTCATCAAAAATCAACCCAAATTTGACTGCCTCTATCTCCTTCATTCAAACTTGGATTGTAGTGACATTCACAGCGTTGGAATCAAGGTGACGAGCACTTCGATTTGATGTCAAGTTCATCACCTTTCTGCCACTTTGAATTTTGAGCCTTTTCCATGCCACTGTGTCTGGAGATCCACTTAGATCAATATGAGCTGTAAAATATCAATAGTCTTGTTTTGCCGAGGGGAATGGTCCCCTTGTCTTATTTACACTAGCACATCCCACAAAAACACCATCATTACTAGATGGAACATCAGGCATCTCAGAAACCAACTTTCTTCCTTTATGCAGGCCTTCATAATCTAGATATGCCAACTTTCGGTGTGATATCTCACTTTGATGTTCATTATCATGAGCTAATGCTTGCAATAGTCTTCCATTGACTCTATAGAGTCCTTCAATTCTAGATCTCAAGGTGCAATCATCTCTCATGCGAGATACCATAGGCCATGTGAGGACCTTTCCTTGTATGAAGGCTACTCTCCTCCTTTTGTCTTCCAAGGAAGATATATAAACCAAGTTATTCTTTAATCCTGGAACCTACATTACTTTATGAAGAAGAACATATTCCCTAGAATCCAAGTGAAATTTGATAGAACCAAAGCCCTTCCCAAGATATGTAGAGTTTTCCCCAAGAATGATCTTTAGGTTTGTTTCCCTCTCAACCAGATTTGAGAAGAATTCATTGTACCCAGAGAAATGTCTATGAGCCCCACTATTTGCCAACCAATTATCACAAGAATTTGGAGGAGAGGAACTAGAAAGGGCGGAAATAAGAATATATTCATATTGAGAAGTAGCAACATTGTTTTCATACCTTGAGTTCCTTGACCTCTTTTGTGGACAATAACCTTCTTCTCGATCATCAGGGGCATGTCTCATTCTTCTATCATTAAACCTACTATTATTAAAGGCATGGTTGGACCTTGGGGCATATCTCCTTCTTGGATAGTCTCAGCCATAATGACCATTATTTTGGTAGTTATTGTAGGTTTGAACCTCATACATAAATTACCTACATACGAATTCTAAAAACAAAAAATAAACAATGGTCAGAGCATAACACATAAAAGAAATATACACAGAGATTTTCCTCTGGATCCCAAAATGGGGACAACCAAATTGATTTTTCATTATTTTCCTTTCAATGTAACAATACATATATATACATGCTGAAACATCCATAAAACCCAATTCATTAACCCTGGATTAGAACATAACTGTAGTTCCCTTGACCGGATCTAAAAAATACCATGGAACAAAAAGCATCGCGCCTAAAACCATGTGTTAAAACCATGCACAAAACCATAGGTAGGTTTTCCCACCTAATATAGGGTCCAAAAGAATTTTTCGTGGGGTACTGCCCCAGACCCTGTAGAGGGGGGCTACTGCTGCCCCCCCTGTGACCCCCCCGCTACACAATGAAGGGGGGGGGGGTGCTCCACTAGTCGTGGAAAGAATATAACATAACCCAACAGTTGTAGCACTCAAAATTTGATAATTCCTTTCTGAATATTCTATTGGATTCACTATAATCTGGTGGAGATTTTTCAGATGGTCTCTCTCTTCCCTTCTTCTTCTTGTCTTAGGTAGAAAATGTAGATGATTCTCCTTCATGATTTTGAATCCTCCCTCTAGCAGTCATCCTGGTCTCCTCTTGAGTGCATTTAGCAACGATATCATCAAATATAGAGGGTATATTATTATTTCTTATAGTAATAATGAAGGTTTCCCAAATAGGAGGAAGACCTTGAAGAGTGACCATCACCAACTCTCTATTAGATATGTGATCACTACAATTTGCAATTCATCCCTTAGTTGGGATACCCTCGTGACATAGGATTGCATAAATTCCCCCTTTTTCATTTTCAATTCCTTGAGTTTATTCTTCAAGGAGAGGATATGATTCAATTTTTTGACCTCATACATCCCAACCAACTTATCATACATTTCCTTAGACTTCTGCAATTTTCTAACATAATTATATTGCAAGGAATCAATAAGAATTTTCTTAGTCTTGATCTCACATTTCTTATATTTGGAATTGATGGAAGTACGAGCATTCTCCAGAGGATCATGAACATTTTCGTCCACATATTCCAGTACATCATTTTCATCCAATATCACTTCCAACCTGATCTTCCAAGCTGCAAATTTTGATGAGTCACCCAACTTATCAAATTCCTTGAAATATGAGGTAGACATCTTGACCAAGTCAAATAGGTGTGCTTTAGCTTCTTCCAAATATTATTTCTCTAGTCTCCTATCTCTTTGGGATTTTCTTCACTTTGGCTTTGATAACATGTTAATTTTCCATTGTTATATGTTGTTACAATCACTTTAGCCAAATCGTTTCTTATATTAGTAATCACTCTCAAATCTATTTAATCTTCTAGTAACAAACAACAATTGTAGTTAGAATAGTAAATGCAATTTATAGTAGAAGACAATCAAGATAAATCACAAGAGACACAAAATTAGGTCAAAGGCTAGGAAAATCCCCACAAGGGGGGAAACCCTTTCAAATTCTTCTTATTAGAGTGACATAAAATGTTCAAAAGAGAGATAAAATGATCCAATTCATCAACCACGAGTCAAAGTTCAACACTTTTGACTTTCCAATTAATCAATATCCAAAATCCAAGAGATGAGCCCAAAAGTCAAATCTATTCAAAGTCTACGACAATCAACAATAGTCAAAGATGCCCTAAATAGTCATAATTGAATGATAAAACAACCTCAAAATGAGCTCAGTCAATGGTAAAAATATTTTACATTCCATGTAGGTCAAACCTTAATCAAAACAACCCCAAAAAACTTGGTCAAGCCTGGTCAACAGAAAGAGAAAGTCCACGGTTAGACCTACAGTCGAAGTCTGCAGTCAATGTACCTAGTAAACCTTGATATTTATGCCAAATAATGCATCCTCCAAAAAAAATTCAAAATTCTAATTCAAACCAATTCAAACTATGCTCAAACTCTAAGAATTTGATGCTAATCAAAGGTTGATCACATAAATTCAATGCAGAAAATATAAGACACTTCTTTCCTTCACACATGTGAGAATATTACCCTGTGATTTCAAATATACCAATTAATCAAGAGAAGAGATATATATGTGTGATGTGTGTCCAAATGAGGTGTCATTGAGTTGTACTTATAGGTGTTGGAGGAGACCCAATTTGTCTTTAAAGTCAGCTTGTACTTTTGTGCACATGTGGGTTTTCACATTAAAAATATATTTTTCCTTGACCAAAATAAATTCTTCCAAGGTGAAAGGAGGGAAATTTTCCTTGAGCTACCAAACTAACATCCTTACCTCTCACAGTAAGTGGTATCTCACCTATTGTCATTGGACAATAGGATGGTTGTGATCCTTACCTCTCATGGTAAGTGGTATCTCACCAATTTCCAATGAAATATAGGGGGTGGTATTTTCCATGGATATAAGATGGAAGTTGGAGCTCCCCTATGATGATTATTCTTCTTTAGATCGAGACATCATTGTTCAACTAAGATGAAGGTCATATAGCTTGGCCTAGAGACCAGTAAGGTTTGGAGTAACTATTTGATCTTTATTACGATCAATTGTGGATTATTCTTCTTCTATGAGACAAGATGAGATGATACATGACAAGACATATCAGATGAGACTTATGATGAATATGGAAATTCCTCCTTAGTTGAGGGGGTGTGTTGAAAATTGGGGCAACTATGGGATGAATTTCCCATGAGAAACCCTACTGCCCCAAAGGAAATCCCATTTTTCCCTAAGAAGAATGAAAATTGGATAAAAGGAAAACTAATTATTAGAGGATCATCAAAGAATTTGGAAACTATATTCAATTTTCATTCAAATTTTATGTTTTCCTCCGAAATATTATAAGCCAACCTCCCAACCTTTTGGGTCAGCTTGCCTCCAAGAGGCACCTTCTTGCATGGCATATCCTTTATATATTGGCACACATATTCCTACATATGGCACACTATCTTTTATGGTTCGTATGACACACTATCTTCTATGGTTCATATGGTACATTATATTCTACGGTTTGTATATCATGACATCAACTATGGCATTGTGACTTGCTCTATAGCTCTGTGGCATTCCAATGATTTAGAGTAGCTCAAATATATAAGTCTATGGCATCATGGCTTTGATACTCTAATACATTACAATGATTTCTTCATTTCCTATGGATCACATTATCTTTACGGTTCACATTTTATACTTTGTGACTCACACAATTAATTCTATTAAAATTGCATCATGATTTATGTGACACACTCTTATTCTAGTAGCTCACATTGATGTTTTTTGTGGCTAATAATGTTTTCTATGGGACACAATTTTTACGTGCCTTAATTTTCGGTGCTCACTTTATACATAATGGCATACATGCACTTACACATAGTGGGATCGGTGACATATACACATAGTGGCATCGATATATGAGTGGCATCAAAATATTACAAAGGTATTGATACAATTATTTATGTTCTATGACCCATAGTATCTGTATAGCTCACATCAATGGCCTATCAACATTACAATGGACATGCTCTATATTATAATTCTCTATGGAACATTATAGTGGCTCATATGTCTCATATCTTATGACTGCAATTAGGAGGTACCTCTTATGGCTATGTATATTCTAAGTCGAAAATGATGTAATCATGATGACAGTAACCCTTAACATAATAGTACCTTAGACACGGAAGTGCCTTTGTTGGCTTAGGTTGGGTTGACCCAGGTTTAGATTTTATTGTGCACCAACAAAACCCTCAACCATTGGCCCTTTCGGCAATGACCTGCAAGCAAGTCGTAGACTCACCTGACCTGACCATGGGAGGTTGCAAAACTAGGTTTCTGTAGCCTTGAGGGATACTGCGATGTGGAAATTATGTATTTTCTTATGCTTTAACACTTATAAATTACATGAAATTCATGAACTACTTCAAAATTATAAATTAATTTTCATAATTACATTCATCACTTAAACATATCATAAACATATATAAACTTCATAGTATTGAAATAAAGTGCAGATAATAAGAAAAACACATGAAGACATAGATTTTACCATGGTTCATTCCAATTTGGGACTATGTCCAAAAGAACTATTGCTTATAATAGAGAATTTGATACAACAAATAGTTCTTCCCCTATGCACACAACTATAGGTTGTTTGCGCACTAAGTTGCAAACCCAGGCCTCCGCAAACTCAGTTGTGGAGCCTCACCGCTTTCTCTGAAGTATAGATCACAAAGACACAACCATAAACACAGATCTCGATCCAATCATATCTTCCTTTTTTATTATTCATCCCCATATATACTATTATATTTAGGGATTACAGGGCTACATTACCATGGACCCATACCATGGTTTCCAAAATACAAGGGACTATGTTCCAAAACCATTCAACTTTTACAATATTATATGCTTTTACAAAAAGTTAGGGGCTTTGCTGTGAAGCCCCTATATTGTGCAGTGAGTTTGTTGCACGATCTTTTTTGTACTATGTTGTGCAGTCCACTTCACACTTTGCGACATCCTTTGTACTGTGTGCTCCCTAAAATTTGTAACCCTTGCCCAAAATCTAGCCAAGTGGGGTTGCACCCAAGAGGCCCCCAACACTCACATGTGACTCATCCCGAGTCACTCAACTGCTTTTTATATGATATTGTCTACAATTTTGTTTTATGCCTTGTTGAATTTTTGTAGAATATTTGCGAGTTTCTTTTCCTTGCTGCCTTAGTTTTCTTCATGTCCTCAACTATGTTATATTCAATAGTATTTGAGACTATTAGGGTTTTTTATGTATGAGAAGTAGCAAGAGGAGTTTTAGGAGTATTCGATGTGGACTCAGAAGATTGATTAGAGGTATTTTTGGGTGTACTTTCTTTTCGAATTTTGTCTCCTCTTGTCGAAACTGTTGAAGCTTCTCATCCACTGCCTGTGATAGCTTAAGGGCCTCTTCCTACCAAGGTTGAGTCCTTTCTATCAAACTTTGCTCCTCCTTCTTAAACTCTTTGATTTTCTTCTACAACTCCTTTGACTCATTAATTTTTGTGAGCATTTGAATGATTAGAAAGTCTTCACAACTCGACTCTCTTCCAACCAATGTTTCTTTTGTTGCATTTCCTCCTATAGTTTCTGAACATTTGGATCTTCTTGCAACGAAGTCCAAATTTGCATTCTCTCATCCAACAAATTTTGAAAATCTGTCAATGTTGTGGAGATGTTGGCCATCCCACTCTTTAAGTTAATCTCCCTTTTTTCTCGCACTTCTGGTGGCATGGTTGGCTGCAACTTCATTTGCAGCTCACTAGTCTGCATCTCATACTTAAATTGCACTGTGACAATTTTATCCTTGTGCTCCTTGATTGCAAGGTTGAGATTCATGACCTTGTCTTTTGCTAATTCATCGTCGCGGACATCCATGTCTAGAATTTCCTTACAAGTGGCTTCGACCACCTCCTATAATCTCTGCTATTGTAGTTATGCCTGTTCCTCATCCATGATGGCTTGGTTGATTTGTTTCCTCAATGCATCACACTCTTGTTCTATCTAAATGTTTAAGTGTTAGGTGTGATGTTCTCACTCTTTGAGCTCATTTGTTATACCTTGATGAAATTCATGTAGGATTGGAGTGGGCAGTGCTGCCATGTTCATATTAACATGGTCCCAACCTTTTTCCTACTCCTTGACTTTTTATGGAGTCAAACTATAGAGCTTTGGAAGGTATCTACATTATCCTCATCCTGAATGTAGTTCTATCAGTCTTTCTCGGTGGATTCCTTGGCATATTTGTGTTGGTGGTATGGATGTTTGCGCCCAAATATTCATCTTTGCAATACTCCGTTACACACTTGTGATAAGCTCACCATAAAAATATTCCACCTTATTCCAGGATTTCGTTGTTATCTCCTGAACCTTTTCTCTTATTTGATCCAGGTCACCTTCAGTGAGAACCTTTGATGTGATTTTTCTTGATTTATTTTCCTGATGCTTCTTTTTGTTCTTAATGGTAACTTCACCTTGGTTTTTTTCTGTGACATTTTTCTCTGTTTCTACCCTTTCTTTGTCCTTAGTCATATCGTCACCTCCTTTAGGACCCTCCTCATGGTGTTCTTTGTCACGCTGCTCTTCTTCATGGTGTTCTTCTTCCTCTTCCTCTTCATCTGTTTCCCTGTCCATGTATTTTCCACTACCTTTGCCATGTTGTGAAGTGTCCAACTATTCTTCTTCCGTTGCACTGTCTACTGCTTCCTCCAGTGGATTCATCCATTCTACATTCCATGTTTATATTACTTGTACTAGATCATATTCTTTGACCATATATGGCAATGCATGCAATTCATTCTTCACGTCTCTGCACAACTATATGTACAATTTATGGAAATCCATCTTGAATTTTTCCATAGGGCTGTACTGTTTGTGAAAACTTAGAAAAAGGTGTGAATGTTGGTTTACTTATATGTGTAGATCCATTTGATATAATATAAAAAATATCCTCTTCTCCTGCGCTTGTGATGGTTGAGTGGTATGCCATAGTGAAGCATACCTCGCAGCCTCACATACATTTGCTTTTATCTGAGGAAATTGCATATCCTTCGACTCTTTCCATGAGAACATAGCAATGTTCAAAATTAACCAAGCGTAATGGAAATATGTACCTTTCTCCTGGACCTCACAACGGTCATTAAGGAATTCCTTGCATAAGTATCTAGCCCAGTTATATAGGACTCCATTTGCGCACTGCACGGCTAAAGACACCACTGACGCAGGAACTTAATTTACATGGGAATTCCTCATGATCTTTCCAGCCAAAATATCTACAATGAAGTGGAATTCTTGGTCACTAATTTATTTTTTATCGTAACCCCTGTTTCCTTTGACCAACCCATACTTCTTCTTCATGTTCTCTACCATAGCGTAGCCCTGATCCTTTCCCATGAGCTCCTTCGCGAGGTTCTTCCCTTGGTAAGGTAATCTAGTGATCCTCTAGATCAACATTTGGTATATGGGGATATTATTGCCCATCGACGGGTGTCCATCATGTATTAATACCAATAATTGGTGCACACAAATTGTGTTTGTTGAGATTCTTCCAAAGTGTGGCACATTCATCATGTTGAGCAATCCTAACTGCGGCAACACATTTTCCCATTATTGTGGTTCAATCTTGTCACTCCGCTATCTGGGTAGTGAACCTACTGCAAGTACCTTTTTAGTGTGAACTGGGAGTAATTCTTCCGGTCATTAAAGTCATAGTTTGTAAATTTGAGTTGCATGATTTTCCCTAAGATCTCTCCTAAAAATGGTAGAACTTCTAGCAATAGTGGTGTGAATGTCCCATTCTTTACGTCATTGGAATCATTTACTGGTTTAGAATTTGGTTCCCTTAGTGGGATATATGAGGGAAAAGGTGAGATGAATGCCATGCCACCTTCCTCAGCCTGTATTTCCTCCACTTATTCAATATAGACTTGCTTAGGTTTCTTTTGAGGTTTCACAGGTTTGGCATGCTTCTTGTCCTGCGTTTTCTTGGTTCTTTCTTCCTTGGTTTGCTTCTTCCTTGGTGATGACCACTTTTTTTGTGGTTGCAGTGTTATTGACGTGGGTGATGCTACTATGGGTGTTTCAAATTCTGGTTCAGACATATTTGTGGCTTCCATGACTCCAGACAATCCCTACTTATGACAATTCTACACAATCTCCTCCCAAGATCGCTCATACAACATACACAACGAAGTCTTCAACAACTTATTCGCACTATTAATCACTCGAGCTCTCTATTTAGGAAAGTTCTTAATCTAATAAGGAGTCCACTATTTATAACAATTCCAACCTTTGAACCTCATCATTAAATTTAATTTTGTGTTGGTTTTGTTATGATTTCGTCATTAAATGCGTATCTATCCTTAAATTCTGCCAACCTGTCATCTTAAATGCAACTTTGCGCGTGTATTTTCCATTTAAATGATCACATTTCTACTTTTGCAATGAATTTTGACACATTCCCTATTGTACCACACCTTGGTCTAACATATTCCCGATTGTAGTGAAATACTTTCTTCGTCAAAGCTCTTTTTGTAGTGTAGTTTACAGTCCAGTGTCCACTTTCCACTGCAAGTGACACTAAGACTTTCCTCCTTTCTTCTTTAGGGCGAAGCTGTAGGGGCGATGTTTTCCTTGTACAATTTCAACCTACTACCATTTACATTTTATTGAATTAATTCTCCATTTAACTTCGTTAATTGCATTGCACCTCCATCAATAATATACTTAATAACATATGGGCCTAACTAGTGTGTTTTGAATTTCCCTGGAAATTTCACAAAACTTACTGTCATAGAGGAGAACAAGGTCTCCTATCTGAAACTTCTTTTTCTTAATTTTCCTATCATGCCAAGCCTTTTATCTCGCTTTTTATAGTTTTTGATGAAATCCTGCTATAAACATGTCCTCTTCCAGAGCAAGTAATTGTGACTATTCCATTATGTCAAGGCCTGCCATATTTATACAATATACAATTCTTATGCTAGCGACAATGTATTCCATGGGCATCACAAGTTCGTGCTCGTAAACCAACCTAAAGGGTGTCTGGCCTATCAACTTTTTGCATGTAGTCCTATAAGCCCATAATACTGCTAGAATCCTAAGATCCCAGTCATCCATTTTTACATTTCATACCTTGGTCAGTGCATTATCCAAAATTTTAATGAATGATTCTGAAGTTCCATTTGCCTAACGATTATAAGGAGTGTTATTTTGGTGGTAAACTTGAAATTCCTAAGTTAATGATTCAATGGTCTTATTCAAAAAATGTCATCCTTGATCACTCATCAATATCTTTGGACACCCAAATTTGGACAGTATGTATTCAAAGAGGAACTTCGTAGTAGTTTTTGGAACGTAGTCCTTCACAGGTTCTACTTCAACCCATCTTGTCAAGTAATTAGTCATAGTGATTATATAGCTTGCACCAGTCATTTTTCCTGGTGGATTGATAGGTCCAACAAAATCAATAGCCCATTTAACAAAAGCCTGCAATGTTACTTGTGGTACTAGTGGTATTTCATCTCTTCTTGAAGGTTTTCCTGTTCTTTGGTAGACATCACAAGATCGAAAATACTCCTTTTCACCTTTGTGTATTGTAGGCCACCATAATCCTTCTCTTAAATTTTCTAGGCAGTGGCTTTTCCTGCATAATGTCCACCAGTTGTACCACTATGAGCTTCTCTTAAAATTATATGTCTTTTTTGCTCAAGAACATACCTGCACAGTATTTCATCTAGCCTCATTTTATACAAATGTCCTGCTATTAGTGAAAAATTTGTTTCCTTACCCTCCAATTCTTTCTTCTACTGCGTAGTGTATTTTGAAGGGACCATCCCTGTGTTAAGAACTAAATAATATCAGTGAAGTGATCATCTACAATCCTGATTGCAAATAATTGCGCATCAGGAAGATTATCCTCTATATTGATTGGTTCTTCTCCTGTTTCCAACCTTGACAAATGATCAAGTACAACATTTAGTTTCCTAGCTTAACAACAACTTCAAAGTCAGAGTCCTAAAACAATATTAGCCATCTGCAAATGTTTCCTCTTAAAATAGGCTTATTGATCCCAAAAAATAATGTCTAAACTTTTGTAAAACATATACCATAGCCAATCCTTCCCTTTCTGTAGTTGTATAGTTCTTCTCTACTTTAAACAATTTCCTACTTGCAAAATCTATAGGGTGATTGATTTCTCCTACACCAAGTTGTGCCAATACCACTCTTAAATCTATGCGTGAAACGTCCACATGAACATAAAATTCCTTATTTCAATCTGGGAATACCAATATAGGAGCAATTATAATATTTTTTTTTAGTGTGTCAAGGCTCTTTTGACATTCTTCATTCCATAGGAATGTTACATCTTTCTTCAATAGTTTTTCCATATGCATAGTGATTTGTGCATATCCTTTGATAATTTTTCTATAATATCCTGCATGTCCTAATATGGTGCGAAGTTGTCTTGCTGTCTTTGTGGAGGTAAATTCATAATAATAGAAATTTTCACAAGATTCACCATCAATCCTTGCTTGCAAACAATATGTCCTAGTAATATACCAAAAGGTACACATAATATGAAATTTTTGATATTCAGAGAAATCTGATACTACCTACATGTGTTAAGCATCAGTCTTAAACTCACAACATGTTTCTTTAATAACCCAAATGCTGTCCAATTATCGAATTATGCTTCTAAAAACTTGTGAATATATTATTTGGAATCTGCAACCACAACTCTTGAAAATATGCCATGGGAATGCTTTAGTCCAAAAGGCATCACTTTATATTGATATGAATCCCATTCTATAGCGAAGGTGGTCTTATGTCGTCCTATGGTGCAATTCTAATTTGATGGTATCCTGAAAATCCATCTGTAAATGAATAGTCTTCCTGACCTCCTACATTGTCCAATACTTCATTAGTGAAATGAGTAGGGAATGGGTCATATAGACATGCATCATTTAACTTCCTTAAATCACCACAAATACTGATTTATCCTTATGTTTTGTTTTCTTGTACTACCATAGGACATATCCACTTTGATTATTCCATAGGTTCAATGATTCCAACTGCTATCATTTTTTCAAGTTCTTTCTTCACATTTTATTTGTATTTTGTATTCAATCTATAAAGCCTTTGCTTAATTGGCTTCACACCAGGCTTTAGAGGAATATTCATAACTCGTAAATCTCATACTATGCCCTTCATATCTGAAAACTTAGTGGGAAATAACTCCTGGTATTCTTGTAGAAGATCTATCACTTTGCTGATTGTTTCTTCATCTCAGTAATCTCCTATGGTTGCAAATTTGGCTCCTCTTTTGATCCTATATTCACCCTCTTTGTCTTCAATGGGTTTTTTATATCAGACATTTCTAACTTACGTCCATTCACTTCCTAATAGCCTTTAGATTATTCTATGTCGATATTGTGAGTTTCTTCATCTTTTTTTGCAATAATGTTGTAGCATTCCAGTACATTCTGTAGCTACGCAACCCAATTAGGCTTCCAAGTGAGTGGAATTTGATTCTCAAAAATCTTCTTTTTAACTATCTGAAGGGCTGAATCTATACATGGACAATAATTTTCAAAGCTAAATGTCAATATAAACCCATCAACCATCTCTGTCCAGTTTACAGTATCATGTCGAAGTTCTGTTTCCAAGTATCAATTTTGAGGAATTGTCTCCAATGTATGGATGAATCCATGCACCCACTCTTCTCTTGGAATCTCCTTATATGCTATCATAAAAATCTAGATGTGCTCTCTAGGATCAGTTTGAACATCATATTTTTCTTCCAACTCTGTTTCTACCTGACCAAACCATATCCATATCAACCCTCGACATTCTTGCCAAGTTCTTGTATTCTTCTTATGTGTACCCCACCATCTAGCAGGAGTAGCTCTTAGGGCTATATCTAGAGCTAACAATCTCTAACACTCTGGTACCTATTCTTCATATTCTTAAATAAAAGTATTTATATCACCCAAACCATCATAAAAAGGTAACTCACATACGTCAACTATCATATAACGAACTTCTTGAGTAACTCTTGCACATCGCCTCGTAGATACTTCATGTAACTAGTTTTGCCAATTTTCCAATTCTTCTTCTGAATATGAAGAACACTAACTATCATGCTCCCAAATTAACTTGAATTCACTAGGGTTAGCACAATATTTTTCCTTTTTTTGATATGATAGATGTTATCTATATCAGTTGCGTTGTACTCCTCCTTAACTAGTTCAATATAACTTGCTCCTTCTTATGGATCCAAGAGAACAATCACTCTCATATTGTTGCTTTCAAATATCATTTTCCTCTTATTTAAGTTTATTATAGACATGTTTTCAAGTTCCCAGTCTATTCCAAGTAATGTAGGGTAGGGGTTACTGTCATCCACAATTTCTATCACTTCAAAATCAGTAGTAGTGTGCACCCCTTCAATGTCCATTTTAATGCCTGATATTCTTCCTAGTGGAACAATATTTTGTTGATTCATCATTCTTAGTTGAATATGTAACCAATGCAACTTTGGTTTACCTATTAACTCCCATGTTTTCTTTTTTAGGACATTAGCTTTAGATTCCATATCTAAAATAAATTTTTCCACGTCATATTCTCCAATTTTTGCACTAAGACTCATTTCCTTTCCAATTCTCTTCTGTTTATGTAAATTTTTAACTTCAAGTGTTTAACTCTATGGTACTTATTTAGATGCACAAGAATTTATCAATTCTTGAAGTCCTTCTACAAGTCTTTGATCTCGCAATAATTTCACACAAGTTTGAAGAAAATATTTTAAAGTATCTACCTCACATGCTGCATCTTGTTCCTGTATTGTCATAGCTTGGATTTGTGTCGAAGATGTTACACCACATCTATTCTTATGATTCTATTGTGTGCTAGATGTCAAAGATCCTATATCCATAAGTATTTTCTTTGATTCCATAAAAAAATCTTTTTCCTTTTGAATATAAAAAACAATAACTTTCTCCGCAGTCTTTCTAAACCATGTAGCTTCAGCTTCCTTTTTTCCATCTTCTTTATCATTTCTAGTCACATCTCCACTCCTTGTTACAATATTAATGCAAGGTTAATCTGTTCTTGGTTTCGTAGTCATCATCTGAATGTTTTGTGTCAGCTATTGATTTTTATTTTCTTGCATTTTTTCCATAAGTAGTAGACACTTCTCAATTACATGATCAAATTATTTGCAAAACTTAAATGTCATAGTAGGATTTTGACAATCTCTTGCAAAGTGACCTACCTGACTGCAGTGTAACAAATAATATTTACATGATCTCAACCATCTTCACCACCTCAACCTTTTCCTAGATAGCCATCTCGACTAGAGTGTTGCCCACTTCCTTCTTGTCCATGTTCTTGAGCTTGCATTCCATAGGCATGAATACTATGCTCTATCATCAGTTCATAAGCTCGATATTTTTTCTCACCATGCCCAATTGATTTGCAGAATTTACAATATCAGTATCTTGAAGTCTAGACATAATTTTTCAATAGGTAGAAATATTTTGTACGATGTTCACCTCTAGTTTTACATATCTTGCACCATAAGCTGGATCGTTGATTCAAAGTATTAGGTGCTCCATTAGCCATGTATTTTCTGAAGAGACGGCATTGTTCCTTAGAGTGGCCCTCTGATTTTCATTTTGTATACCACACTTCTTCTCTAACTTCCTTTTATTCATATCTTGTACCTGCATAATCAAATTTGCTAGCTAACTCTGGATCAGCTACATACCTACATTAGTATCCTCTATAGGTGAAGCTTCTAATTTCATCGCAAATTATAAAGCTTCAGCTTGAGTTTATATATTATGTTTTGACAAAGGAAATCTTATATGTGGGAGAAGTGCAACTATAAACCATTCTTTATGTTGTTGCAAAGCTATTTCAAAGCTCACCTAATCCAATAATATCTTGAATCTTTGATCAAATTCCCAAATGAACTCAGTAGGCTTCTGTTTGATTTCTTTTAATTCTGTCATGCACTATGACTCAGACTTCGACTTCTTAAATTATTTTACCAACGTTGTTTTAATGTATGCAAATGATCTGATATGATTGCTAGAATACTTCATGTACCATGTCAGTGCTCTATCTTGGAATTGTTTGGTGTGGAACCTGATTATCTTCTTTATTCAGAGGTATTGTTGCATTGGACCCTAGTTCTTATTGTGGCAGCAACACTGCCTATTTATGTGCACCGCCAGGGGGGTCCAGGGGGGGCGCCAATGATTATTTGGAGCCCCCCCAGCAGGGGATTGGGGGCAAAACCCCCGAAGCTAAAAATAGATGTAAATTTTCCTTGTAAAATGTTGTAATTTTGTAGTCAATCTAGGTCGTTCATTAGGAGGAATCTGATGGTAGAAATTATGTTTAGTTCATGGTTTTTTTTTCCTATAAGGAAACCCCTTGCTATATATGAGGGAATTGTATTGCATCTATGTAAATGTGTATTTTGAGCAAACAAGAGAGAGGAGATTGAGGGTGAAGAGGAAATTACAACGAATCTACTGTAGGTTGTATCTCTTCATTTTGTTGGATAATATAAAAGGAAGGACTAGTTGTTTCTCCATGGACATAGCCTAAATTAGGCGAACCATTTATATTTATGTCTCTCTTGTTTTATTTTTTTTATGTGTTTATATTTCTGCAGCATTTTATGTGTTCCATTTCTCTGTAATATATAATTTTCTAACAAGAATGTTGCGACAAGCTGTGCTTTCTTTATATTTTCATCAGGGAACTACTTCATTGTCCATACTGCTACGCATAAAAACCATAATTTCTCTGGATCCTCTCATTCAGTCGCTTTAAAGATAGGTAGCTTAATATCATCGACCAAAGTTATTCTTAGAGGGGGAGGGGGATGGGGGTAGGGGGATTCGTAAGGGGAGAGGGATGGGGGTAGGAGGATTTAGGGGTGTAGGGTACGAGTAAACCAAAAATTATTTTAACTACTTCTAGATTTAGGCTTTGGCAAACTTTTAGGCTGGAAGCATGAATATTTTAGAGTTAATTTAGGGTTATGAGGGTGGTTTTCTTCACTTTCAGACTCACTTAAAAGAGAGCTATAGTTAGTTTCTATAAAAGTCCTTGAATCTTGGCCATGAGATCTCTTCCTATTGTCACGCCCCTACCCTGGTGGTACTCTTCCAACCACACGATCGCGGATGTGGCACCACCAACCACTTTATTTTTAACAATACTTGCGATTGTGGACTGTGCCTACTTTCTATACTTATTTTATTTTTCAACTTCACCAAGTAAAATCTTCCATTAACACAACAGAAACTTTCATAAAGGGGGGCAAGGTCATTTGAAGGCATTCAAGCGAGGGTTTCCGAGGGCGTCCGCTTGAATGACTGAACAGGGGAGGGCGTTCGAAGGTGTTTGGGTGAGGGCATTCACCTGAATGACTGAATGGGTGAGGTCGTTCGAAGGCGTTCAAGCGAGGGTGTGTGCGAGTGAAAGTCTAAACGTCTGAACAGGCGAGGGCATCCACCTGAACAACTGAATGAGTGAGGGCTTCCACCCAAGCGACTGAACAAGAGAGGTCATTCTGAATGATGGAATGGGTGAGGGCATGTGAGGGAGTTGACCTGAATGAGTGAATGGGCGAGGCCGTGCGAGGGTGTCCACCTGAGCGGGTTGAGGGTGTTCAGCTGAATGAGCCAAGGACGAACGAAGGCTTTCGGTGAAATGGTTAACGATGTGTTGAACAATGCAACAATGAATGAGTTGGGATAGACTGTAGAACCGGTGGGCACTCTGAACGGTGGTTCAGGAAGTCTGAACGGTGTAGGCCAGGTTGCACTATTGTGACAAAAATTGTACCAAGGAAACTTGGGGTTTCCTGCAAAGACTATAAAATTATATATTTTATGTAAAATTGTTATTATCAGGCAGACTCATATTTCAGGGTGTTCCCCCTCCCATTAAAATATCTATTGTGCACATGTGTAAATGGTAATAATGATGAAGATGATTCTAGATTTAATACTTCTGTGGTTAATATCTTCTTTAGTAACCGGAGAACCCACAGTGAAAAGTATTTTGCTGTCAACGTTTCAAATCCCAACAGGGATCCATCATGAGGACTATTATTGAGTGTTGATAGAAGAAGAGCTTGGTAGCGAGATATAAATAGTTATGAGGTAAACTGTATTGGTTTAAGGAAAAAAGTTGAAGATTGGCTATTTAAACAGTGATGGCGAACATGAAGAGACGGCTTACCAACTCGGCAGAAACAGTGACGGTGAACATGAAGAGACAGCTTACCAACTATCATCGTGGGGAGACGAAATAATTTGGCTATGAGTCTACCTTGATCCCGCTCATGCTGGAGCAGGTGTCGGTGATGTAGTTGCAGGACATGGACTTGGATTTGCCCAGACCATGGGAGACCAGGATCACACAATGGGCACATGTTATGCCACGAGGAGGTGGCGGACGACCAACGTCATGGGGGACACTATTCCGTGAGTGGCTAGATCGCCAGACGATCTTCATTGAGGATTGGCCATATGCTGGTATGGACTTTTGTGGAGATCCCGACATGCAGCTGCCCGTTGGTGAGCAGTGGGACGATGGTGGTAAAAAACTTGATCACATTATTTTTTCATTTTATCTTTTATGATGTTTTTTCTAGATTTTTTCATGTATATTTCCTAATGATGTACTCTATGGTATTTGCATATGTGGGACCAGTGAGGCCTATAGGATTGGCTCTAGAGGCATGAAGGGACCCATAGGGCATCAAAGAGCTGGACTTGGCTCCCCCAGCTGGTGATCCGGTGGAGACTGTGGCCCAAAATCTTGAGGGCTTGACGGCCATGATCCCTGATTACATGGGGGTCGAGGAGGTCCCCATAGAGTTCCAGATACATACAGTAGGAGTGATACCCAGGGTGCATCGCCTATTGAGGCGAGTGGCACGAGCGGTGGTGTGCTATAGGGAGCATAACCCACCACAGTAGATGCATAGGTTTTATTTCCTGCTGATTTTTTGAGAGACATGTGTCTCAGATGTATGGAGAACACAGACTCTATTTGGACATATACACTTATTTTTTGAGTGCCTCGGTGTGCCACATGATATATATATATATATATATATATATATATATATATATATATATATATATATATATATATATATATATATATATATATATATATATATATATATATATATATTCCGATGATTCGTTATTGTGTTTTGAATGCTTCTATATGGTATTTTGATTACATGTTATGCAAATGTTTGTCTAATACATGGTTTTCTAATGCATTAGTTAATGTGTTCAATCTTCATGGAATGTGCTGATATGTAATAAAATCAAAATTCTTTTCTAATAATTTAACACATAAATACAACCTTAAAATCCAATGGTCTCTGACGGAA